>LR990290.1:9395000-10046875 GCA_905147355.2 Apotomis turbidana | reverse complement strand
GAGCCGGAGTCGAGAAGACCGTAAACTTTAAAATTATCTATTTGGACACAAGCATAAGGCCTTGCGTCACACACAGGTTTGTTCAGCAGGATTGTACTAATTTTGTATGAATTGAAAAAGAATTCGAGGGTATGGAGCCACTTTTGCCAATCCTCATTATCAAACTTAGATGATGATTGTGGATTACTGTTACAATCCTGCTGGTAAATTAGTTTTTTGGCATGACCGGTTTATTTTTACCACACTTGGGACAATCTGGGGCCTTGACACCATCTTCGCCACACTTAAAACAAAAGACCTTATCCTTGTTTGCTCTACACTGACGAAGGTTATGAGTGTTATTACGACATCTTGGACAATAAACAGTTTTCTGTTCTAAGCGCTGCATTGCATGAACATAATTGTTACCCCCAGAGCCAGCATTACCATCCGAATTGAAACTCCGTTTATTCCTATTATAGAAACTATTATCGTTATTGTTACTGTAACCCCTATTCTTGAAATTATGATTACCATTACCGCTATATTTATTGGTTGACTGACCAGCATACGCAAACTCAGGTGCTAATGTGCCTGTGCAAACCTTGGGAGGTTCATGGAAACCTACCATACGAGCTTGAATACTCTCATAATTACGACAGAGAGTACGCAATGTGTCAACATCAGTAATTTTTGGCGCAGATGCCAATGTGCTCGCGTAACAAGGACGGATGTTGTGCAAAAGTGTCTCTAACTTATCCTCTTCAGGCATGCGCTTAGACAACCGCGAAAATAACCCCGCCATAATGGACAGATAAACGGTAATATTTTCCGACTCACCCTGAGTTCTCGCCCTAATCTCGTTTATAAGCCTATAATCGTAATCTTCCTAAGAAAAATCAGTCTTAAGGCGGGAAACTAAATCCTCCCAACTAGACACCTGGTCCTGAATGGCACGGTACCAATGTAAAGCGACACCAGTAAAAATTTCCGTAGAGTACGACAGCAGTTTTGCCCCACTTATATTCCTACACTGAAAAAATAGCCAGTGGAGCCTACTGACATTACAGTAAGACTTACTGCAATAACAGTTAGGCCTACTGACATTTCAGTAAACCTAACTGCAATAACGGTTACGCTTACTGTAATGTCAGTAGGCTCCACTGGATATTTTTTTCAGTGTAGCCTTAGCAAAATCGGTGATACGTTGAATGAAAGAGCGCACGCACGACTTTCCATCAAACTTATGCTTTGTGAGCTCACCAGCCACGCTGCGTTCACAAGTAACGTTAACACTAAGAGGTGAGATTACCGATTGTGGTTCGCTAGATGAAGAGGCAAGGAAGTCAGTGCCGGAATCCTTAATTACGCTATAACGGTCCGAAAGAGCCTTAAATTCGGATACGCATGAATCGTAAGCCTGCTGAATTGAACTGTCGCAAGTGATCCGATTAAGTCGGTGATAAAGATGACATATTAGATTTTGTGCACGCAGCAACGCATTTTTGTCGTTGGGTGATTCTATAAGCGCCCTGAGCTTAGTTAAAGCATCGCTGACTCCCTTCAAATCATCACTAACAGTCAGCGCGCTCTCAAGGATGTCTTCAGAAGGAAATAAAGGACCTAGCTTAACTATTTGCTCGCGCAGTTTTTGAACGGTGGCGGCAGGAGTGGCACCTCGAATCGTAACCTCGTACTCTAATTCCGCCTTTTGCAACGACAAAAACTTTACCCGGTAAGCCATTATAAATTAAAAAAAAAAAAATTAAATGCGCTAAAACTGAATCACGAAATTCACAAACTAAGCAACCGTGAAGGGGTAAGTGTCGAGCGATACAAACTTAAAACTACTCCGTTCTGTCACAAAAATCATACAAACGGGTAACGTTATGGTTGTTATAATTAAATGAAAATTAATGATTGGCTTAGAAAAGAAGCAAATTAAAAGCAACGCCACCAAAAGAAAAGAAAGAAGCAGCGCAACAGAATAAAAAAATAAAATGCAACTAGTGTGTACCTACAGTAAAAAAACACAAATAAAAAAAAAAAAAAATCAAAATAAAAAAACAAAATCAATAATTAAAATAATAATAATAATTGTGACTAGAAGAATTAATTGTGACTAAAAAATTGCGTGTGTGACTCGACTGAACTAGAGTTCTACAGCTAAAATTCATTAAAATTACAATAATTAAAACATAAAAAACAACAAAATAATAATAATAATAATATCGCCTGCGTGACTCAACTGGACTAGAGTTCTACAGCAAATATAGTTAAAATTCCAATTATAACATTAAAACAAATATATCACAGACAAAATAATCACTTTCTACACCACTTGTGTTGGTCGATAGTACATTCGGCACAAATCACATAGAGTATCGAACGACACAGAGTGATGCAAAACAAACACGTAATGTGAACCGAGATTATTAAAAACGAAATTAAAACACAATTGAGTACACACTAGTTGCTGCAACCAAAAAAACATAAAAAAGCAAACGTTTCACAAACATAAAAAAACAACACAAACACCAACTACTTCTACGCAGCGAAACCAGACTTTGACCACGTTAAAGGGCGCCAATGAAACATTTTGAGGTTGGGCGTGGAAAAGAAACACCCAAATGCCTTCAAAAATTTATTAAAAAAAAAAAAAACGAGCAAGGGGTCGTGGTCGAAAGTAAAAAAAATTAGGCCTGTCTGGTTCGCTGACGCAGGTGGGTACTCCCCTGACGAGTGCGCGGTGGTGGTGCGGGTCCTGAGTGGAATGGCCGGGAGCGACCCGGGGGACCGTCGGGAACAGCTGGTGCTTGAGTATGCAGTGGAGGGACTCTCTGGTGCCGCGGCTTCTCTGTGGCCGGCCGGTATCACAGGCTGGGCCACATCCGCCGGGAATGAACCGTAAACTTGCATAGTAAATTATTAAAATCTAATTATTTTATTTATAATAATACTAACATTAACCTTACTATTAAGTTAATATTTTATTTATTACTTTAATTTATTTACTTGTTACTTTTAAAACAACAGTAACGTATGCATCGTTACACTTGTCAACTCGTCTTAAGCAATGTTCATCGTTATCCACACAAGGTCTTCGTGATACAGCGTCAGCATTTACCCGTTGTGGTACTGACCCCAAGGGGCCCATTTCCCTTACTATTGAAGGTGAATCCCTGTCCCTCCTATTCCAACCCGGACAACTTGACTGTATGTGTCCACGTTCTCCACATTGGTAACAACGTGGTCCGGATTCGCCGCGAGGAGCTACCGGCTTTCTAGTCAACACGCCTCGTCTATTCCTTCTCGGACAGCTTAACTGTATATGTCCATGTTCTCCACATTGATAACAACGTGGTCCAAATTCGCGCTGGAGAGATACCGACTTCCCAGTCGACATTCCTCGCCTATTCCTTTTCGGGCAGTCTGACTGTATGTGTCCACGTTCTCCACATTGGTAACAACGTGGCCCGAATTCACGGCGGGGATCTACTGGTTTCCCCGTCGACACCTCTCGCACGCTGTGAAACCTAAATGAGTCGTGCCGTACCGCCTCTACTTCGAGAGCGTGGGCTACTGCGTCTTTCAGTCTCCCATGGTGACCCAATCTCACGGCTGCCCTCACTTCCAGATCCCGGAACCCATCGATAAAGGCCTGCACCAGCATGATGTCCACGAACGATGCTGACGTACGTTGATAGGCCTTCCTAACCAACTTCTCGATTTCCAGGGCCCACTGTTGTAAGGACTCGTTACGTCCTTGTGTCCTGTCCTTTAACTAAGCTCGGTACACGTGCTCCAGGTGACTGTCACCGTATCGTGCCTCCAAGGCTTCTAGAAGGCGGTCGTACGTTTGGTCGTTTCCCAGAGCTTCGAGTATGGTGAGGGCCTCGTCACGGAGCGCCAACGTCAGTGCTGTCCTGGCTTGCTCCTTACTCCAGCCGTTAGCCCGGGAAACAGACTCAAACTGCAGCTTATAGGCGGCCCACGATGAGGTACCATCAAAAGGCGGTACCTTGAACCTGCCGCCTCCCGCCACCAATGCGTCGGGTACACAGGTGCTTGTACCATTCGCCACTTTTACTTCTAGTTTATGGAGGCGGTTCTTGTAGGCTTCCACATCCTCATTGATCTTTTCCTTGAAGCCCTCAATTTTTTTATCGACCTCATGGACTCGAGTTTCAAGTTTTATATCCATATCGGCCAGTTTTTCTTGAACCTCAAACAATTCTTTCCGCCATTCAGTCGTGGACTCGTGTACCTCACGAAGCATTCGTGCCTGCTCCTCCTGGTATTCCTTTTGTACTCGAAGCTCTTTCTGGAGGATTCGAGCCTGTTCCTCCTGTTTCCTCGCCTGTTCCTTTTGTTCTCTCGCCTGTTCCTTTTGTTCTCTCGCCTGTTCCTTTAGAAGGACAAAGATGGCGTTAAGGTCCACTGCTTGTGCAGCTGGAGCAGGTGATTCTGATGTACCAGGCGTCGAGTCTCCCGATCCAGATGTTTGGCTTCGCGTCGTCACTCCTTTCGGCTCGGTTTCTCGTGGCGTTAACGGCATTTTCTATCCGCACTTCTGACACCAAATGTTACGAGCGTGGGGTTCGTATATGATAGAAAAGCACAAATTAATCCACAAATGAAAACACACTCTTTATTACCAAAATTACGCACTTACAATTTACACGAACTGTACTAAAAATCCACTAATTAACACAAACACACTGTTACAAAAATTACGCACTCACTATTCACACGAACTGTACTTAAGCGCACTAATCACTTAAGAGTATTTCTCTCCGAATATCCTTTTACTCGCACTGTATCGCAGTTAAAATGTAACTAACTCGCGCCGGCCGTCGGCGCCTTATATATCCCGCGGAACCGCTTTCTCGATGCGTTGTCCACACATATCGCGAATATTCTAGTAAGGTCCAGCGTAAGGGCCGAGAACATTCGAGGCCATATATGTCTCTCTCTAATGGTGCACTCTCTGTCACTTCCTTCTCGAATGTTCTGAGCATAGCTATCTCTTTCTACTAGTGCTATCTCTGTCACTCCTACTGGAAATTCTGCCATATAATGATTTGTGCTTCAGAGGCCCATAAGGGGTCCTGAAAACGCCTGAATACGGGTTTTCAGGTTATGGCGTCATCTGATAGAAGGTGCCCTGAAACGGACTGAAAACATGTTTCAGGCGCCTGAAAACGACGGCAACTTGGGTGAAATTTTGATCTTTTGATATGTGATAGAGCAACTCCTGAAACGGTCTGAAATGCCTTTACAGCCTGCTGAAAACGCCTCTAAAGCACTGAAATTGACGTTCGAAGTTTTCGACCTAACCTACCGGCGTAACAATACTTACTGTTTTCAGATATTATTTGCACGATAATAATATCACTCACAAACGTTGCATGTTTTTATAATTAAAACCGCTTCGCTGTTGCATTTAACAGACTTATTTGTCATACAAACGTCTGCGTTATGATAACTCTACAACCAATTGCTCTTAGGAAGCGAGAACTTACGATACTTTTCTGACGAAATAGTTCTTTAATATCTATTTTATGACAGCCGTGTGACTAAATGTGTTTGCTTATGACCATTGTGTGATCACTGTACGACTATTTAGTCTTAAAAACTGCGCCAAAATCGCATTTTATAAACGTTTATATACCTTAAATTGCATACCATTAAGTTTTATCAAAAACGTTTGTAGAACACTTGTACAACATATTTTTGCTAGTTGGGTTGTTCCAATGATGTTCAACCAACAGATGGCGCCGTAATCAACGACCATACGAAACAAGATCCTATGTATTTCGCGCTATTACTAGTAGAGTTGTTAGTCCGCTGTTTTCTAACATAATTGTGCGCATCGGGTTACAAGCATGAAATTTCTACCACAGATAGAGTGTTCCACGGTGATTATTTTCAGATGTGGAGGGAAGTCAGATTCGTCCCCTGTCAGGCGGGAGAGCGGAGTGAATACGGCCAAGTATCCCTCTTTTATTTCTTTATTGCTGGTCAGTTAAGTCTACTAGGACGTGTTTGGTATCGTTTCCGTGTAAAACAAATATCATAAATTCATTTTTTATGTTATTTTTGTATAGTTCTATATAAAAATATGGGTGTAAAGGCCGAAAAGGTAAAAATCACACCAAGTTTTTTTATTCAATGAGGTAAATTAGGTAGTTAAATTTCGTGAACATTTACAAATTATTATTATTATTTCAAAAAGTTCATTTAATCGGGTTTCTAAAACTATATGCATGTTGGGCACTTCTCATACAAACAGTAGCTTAAAATATATCTTTACGTCGGCGTAACCAACGTAAATCTCCGAACGCATCCTATTTCGCTTCATAAAATACATTAAATAATGATTGTTAACATGCTTTTACATATAATATTTACTATATACGTCCTAGCAAACAAATTAATGTAATTAAAACAAAATATTTTTTTGCAAATGTATCACGAGCACACGGGCTAATCTCAACATCAACAATTTATTTAAGTTACTGTTTGTATGAAGAGTGCCCAATATTTATATATTTTTAGAAACTAGATTAAATTTGCTATTTTGCAATCTTTTTCTTAGTTGTAAATATTCAGGAAATATAACTAATTTATCTTCCTGAATAAAAAAAACTTGTTGTGATTTTTACAATTTCGGAAATACAACTATATTTTTATACGGTACTATGAATAAATAACATGAAAAATTATTTCCTTATATCTGTTTTACACGAACACGACACGACACAAGTCCTAGTAGCGTTACCTGATCAGTAATATAAAAAGAAAAAGAGGACTCCTTTGTCCTATTCACCCCACTTTCCTCCGCACAGGGGACGAATCTGACTTCCCTCCACATCTGAAAATGATCAGAATAGTCTATCGGTGGTAGAAATTTCGTGGTTGTATCCCGATGTACACAATTTCGCGACTTAGCAAAATGTACTAGAACACGCAGGCTAAGCTTAACATCAACATTTTTTTCAAGGTACTTTTTGTATCAGTTGTGCCCAATATGTATACACTAGAGACCCGTTGCGGCGTCAAACCGCCGCTAGAATATGGAAATTTCAATAGCGTAACATAAAAGAAACTACTTTATCGATAGGTTTTTTTTGGCAATAGAAGTCAATAAAAAAATTTAAGAAAATCACGTTAAAATGATAAACGATGAAGGCTAGAGCCAGGCCTGATAGCCAACTGTACCACGTGTTAACGTGTGTAACTTTCACGTAAAAACTACTGAATGGATTTTAATTAAACTTTACAATAATATAGCTTATACATCAGAAAAACAAATAGGCTACAATTTATAAAGATATTGTGTGAATTGTTCAAAATATGACGATAAATGTTAAGTTATCCCTACTATCCCTACTAATACTCGTACTCTTATTACAAATGCGAAAGTGTGTAAGTATGGATGGATGTTTGTGACTCTTTCACGTTAAAATTTCCCCCGCCCTTTGGACACTACAGACTATATTTTAATGCTGACTGTACGAAGTATGACAAATACAGAAAATCGTCAGTCGCGAAATCAAAAATGTTCGACACTTTTGAAACTTAACACCGACCAACTTTTTCATTCCCGGGCCATTTACAAAGGTCCCTAAGGAACGTGAAATAAAATCTATCCAGTCTCTTGTCAACAAAAATGTATGTACAGAGCTTATCAGTTGAAGTCTGGCTAATGAATGTAGAACTAAACTTCATGAACTATCCATGAACACCAAAGGTCATCTACACTTTGACAAAAGTGTGGTAGCATAATTGACAATTATTTAGATCTATTCTCATAGTGTGCGTGGAGATTGAGTGAGCAGCCTTCAAAAATTAAATAAAATGTGCTGATCATTTAGTAAAAGTTCTATAACAATTGTAAAACCAATTGATGAATTTGTAAAATGATAAATAAAAATAATACATTCATTAACGTGTGCTCACTCAGTTCTCACAAACTACCAACGAAATCTGTGAATTTGTTTATTTAACATATAATATTCATATGCTTATTTTAATTAAAACCTATGCTTAAGGTAAGTAGTAGGTAATTTGTAGATCACCTGGTAACGTATTTAAAGTTTTACAAATAATTTCGTATGCTCACTCAATCCGCACACTTTCGAAAACCCGATTTCTGATGAAAAAACTGCACATTGAAACTTCTGTATATGTATATAGTTTAGTAAAACTCATATGGGAATTTGTAAAATACAAAACAAACCGCTAACGTGGCAGATTTTTGGATAATAAATATTTGTAAGTGCTCACTCAGTCCACACATTATTCGTAAGTAAAAAATGTAAATATCTAAGATTTGTAGTATCTAGGAAACTATAAAGTAGTTCAACTTTAAGTAAAAAAAAATACTAAATATCCACCATCTAAAATTTTATATTCGTTGTCTGCTTTTAAAGATATTCAAATCTAAAATTTTGATTCTTTTTACTAAAAGTTGCACTACTTTATAGTTTCCTAGATACTACAAATCTTAAGATATTTACATTTTTAACTTACGAATAATGTGTGGACCGAGTGAGTACTTACAAACATTTATTATCCAAAAATCTGCCACGTCGCGGTTTGTTTTGTATTTTACAAATTCCCATATGATTTTTACTAAACCATACACATATATAGAAGTTTCAATCTCCAGTTTTCTCATTAGACATCTTGTTTTCAAAAGTGTGCGGATTGAGTGAGCATACGAAATGATTTGTAAAACTTTAAATACGTTACCAGGTGATGTACAAAATGATTACTTACCTAGCATAGGTTTTACTAAAAAATAGTATATAAATATTATATGTTAAATAAACACATTCACAGATTTCGTTGGTAGTTTGTGAAAACTGAGTGAGCACACGTTAATGAATTATTATTTTTATTTATCGTTTTACAAATTCATCAATTAGTTTTACAATTGTTTTAGAACTTTTACTAAATGATCAGCACATTTTTTCTCATTTTTGAAGGGTGCTCACTCAATCCACACGCACACATTCTCATAAGCGAGACTCTAGCAAACTTCACACAATAAATTGGCCGAACCGATTTTCGTGAACTAAGTATGTATGACCCATTAGTGTTCTTAAATAATAAGTGTATAATTCAAGAATTCTTGATGAAATTGCCTTTTAAACAAAAAATAACTAAATCTAAATCGGTTCATCCATTTAGGAGCGTCGATGCCACAGACAGACGCACAAATACACAGATACAGTATACTTAACTTGTCACAATAGTCGCTTAACTTCAAAGTCTGATAAATCCACGTTAATTTGTAACGGAATCTGAATCTTATTCATGTTTGAAAAGTTCCGTTGCTAATTTACGTGGATTGATCCAAGTTTGATGTTAAGCGACTCATATAGATTTCGTTACTGTAACGTGGTATGGGGTGGGGTAAGTAAAACACATGATTAAATTAGAAAGGGCACAAAGATCTTTATTAAAAGTTATGACTTAGTCCGTATAAGCATCCGACAACACTGTTACCTATATAAAAAAAGTAAAGTACCTACTCACTGTAAGACAGTTGTATATACTACTTATAGTGTTAAGAGGCCTTATTCCTTTTAAAATTTTTTTTTTTCATATTATGACAAATATATTGATAATTAAAGCAATGTACGGAACCCTCGGTGCGCGAGTCAGATTCGCAATTGGCCGGTTTTTTGCTACATTATTACTTAATGCATACAGCCATCAAAGGATTAGGAAGCTCAATTTTCTGTACTGTAAAATTTTGCAATTGTGACTTACCCAGTTCTCCCTTTCGCCCTTCACTTACTACGAACAGAACTTAATGTGTTTATAATTCGCAAACTACACATCGGAATGCAAATATTTTAACTGTATCTTGGAGTACAATTTTTGGTAAATTTTTTTTAGAGTAATAACATTTCTCAATAATCAAGGGCTTCATGGTAAACTGCGATACACCCGCCATCCTGACAGTCAGAATGGCGGGTGTACCTAAACATAGTAATAACTTTTTGTACGGAGAGGTACAATTTTTTTTTAAAGTAGGTACAAAATAGTACATATTGAGTACATTTTATTGGTATAATTGTTTTACAAATCCGTGATGGTACACCCGCCATTCTGACTCTCACATTTTTTAATATTTTCCGATATACTAAATTCATTATAAATTATGTTTCATTCTATTATTAGCTCGGTGCAGATCGATTTAGCTTCGGATCTTAGACTATAACCTACTATTCTGGTAGCCGATCTGTTGGGTACCTATTGAAAATTTCATTGCGTCTATATGCTCATCAGAACAGTTATATTTAGTTAAAAAATAATATTTGTACTTGTAGATAACTACACGTATGAATGATGATTTATTAAACAAAGTATTTACCAATACTTAAATTATTTTGTTAATTGTCGTGAATAATATACGAATAATTTGTCAAATAATGTTTTGTGATACAAATGTTTTGTAAAAGTTGTTTAGCAAGTGATTGGATACACTTACGTCGTTTTTTAGGGTTCCGTACCCAAAGGGTAAAAACGGGACCCTATTACTGAGACTTCGCTGTCCGTCCGTCCGTCCGTCCGTCCGTCTGTCACCAGGCTGTATCTCAACAACGGTGATAGCTAGACAGTTGAAATTTTCACAGATGATGTATTTCTATTGCCGCTACACAGTCTTTTACAAACCCCGTTTTTGTCTCACGCCAATTTTTTTCAAAACATACATATGACACGATACATATTACCATTACGAACATCAGACTAAAACTCCCACATCGATAGGTCCTGTAGTTTTTTTTTTAATAATCATCAAAGTAGCTCATATTTGGGTCATGAAATTTACATTTCATTTTATTGCTCAAGAAAAGGTCTACTTACAAAAAATTTGATTAAGCCACATGAACCTGCATATGATTCCCTACCATTTGCATTTTTTTCGTACTCGTACTGTGATCACTTTCGGAGATAATATTGTTTTTAGACTTTTCTGTTTTCATTTTTTTATTTCATATTTACCCCGTATTAGGCGGAGATATTTTAGTACACGATATCTCAAATGTTTCTTTATGAGCAGTATTAAAAACACGATCTAATTCCGTGGAAGTCAGAAGATATAAATTATAGAAGTTACATCCGGGTTTTTTGTAGCTAGGGCTGTCACTTCGGGCGAAAATATATCCGGTTCCCGATATTTAGTTTCGTTGCTATGTTTCGATGAAATGCTTCAAGTGATTAGTCCGTTTCACATTTTTAGTTACAGTTTGTGTGACTTTTGAGTGTATAATTTTGTAATAAAGTGTGTGCTTTAATTAGTGGATTAATTTGTGCGTTTTCTATCTATTACGAACCCTATGCTCGTAACATTATTATTACCTATATAATCCATTATCTTACATTTCAATTTTGATTATAAAAACCTCCCGGTTATTGAGAAACATAATTTCGTTGCTAATATACTTCTATTAAATGAAACATTTTATATCCCAAAAATTATTCATTTCCAGATTTCCCGGATATATAAAGTGGCAACCCTGACTATTTTTTTCAATCATTTCTATCTTCTGACTTCCACGGAATTAGATCGTGCTTTTAATACTGTTGATAAAGGTACATTTCAGCTATCGTGTACTAAAATATCTCCGCCTAATACGGGGTAAATATGGAATAAAAAAAAGAAAACAGAAAAGTCTTAAAACAATACTATCTCCGAAAGTAATTACAGTACGACTAAGAAAAAAAATGCAAACGGTAGGGAATCATACGAAGGTTTATGTGACTTAATCAAAAAATTTGTAAGTAGACCTGTTCTTAAGCAATAAAAGGAAATGTAAATTTCATGACACGGATATGAGCAAACTTAGATGATTAAACAAAATAAAACTACAGGACCTATCGATGTGGGAGTTTTAGTCTAATATTGGTAATGGTAATGTGTATCGTATTCTTAAAAAAAATCGGCGTGAGACAAAAACGGGGTTTGTAAAAGACTGTGCGCTATAACAACAAATACTAAAAATAAAATAAAATAAATATTTAAGGGGGGCTCCCATACACCAAACTTGTTATAGATTATATATATGTATATGTATAGGTACGGAACCCTTCATGCGCGAGTCGGGCTCGCACTTGCCCAATTTTTCAGTGGTTGTTTTGAGATATATGTTAACGTAATGACGATTTGCCGTAGTAAGTAAAAAAAATGAGGATTAAGTAAAGTACATCACAAAATAAGGACTAACAGACCAACCTGCATAACTTGACGATTTTATATTTCCGTCGATGTATAATTATTGTAATAAAAACAATTATTATTGGATTAAGTTTGGCGGCAACTCGAGTTTACTCAACAAATTTCATGATAGACTATATTGGAAGTGGTAAAACCTTGATGCTGTCCGATTATTCTTTGTTCTTTGCATTGTTCTATGAATATCTTTACACCTTCAAAAGCTTGTGCTCTACTCAGAGCCACATAAAGCTGACCATGAGAAAAAACTGGTTTTGGAAGATAAACAGCCACTTTTTTCAACGATTGACCCTGGCTTTTGTTTATAGTCATTGCAAATGCAAGAGTAACTGGAAACTGAAATCTTTGCATTTTGAATGGAAGGACAGTGTCTGAAGGACTAAGTTTAATTTTTGGGAGGAGAACTCTTTCGCCTGAACTTGCACCAGTTAAAACCTGGCAATCTAATGAATTGGTATATAGCCTGATCAACTGAAGTCGAGTGCCATTGATCAACCCTTTGGCAGTATTCAAATTTCTCATTAGCATGATAACAGCACCTTTTTTCAATTTAAGTTCGTGTCTCGGAAGTCCACTTACTTCAATACTGTTGAGGAATTCAGTCGGAAAGTTTATATTAGAATTAACATCATCTGAGATCACCGTATCTACGCTCTTATATGTCACTTCTTCATTACAGATGCGGTCAAGGACGTTCAAATTAATTTTTGAACAAATTTCGTTAGTAGGTGTGAGAATCGCTTTTTCATGTATATTTTCATAGTTGTCCAAGTCATTGTATATAAAGTCAATCGGTGAACCAGTGCCCAAAAGTCGCACATCTAATATTGACTGTCCATACTCATCCTTTGGTAATGTATCTTTTCCAACTTGAAGCAAGTAATTTGCAAATTCCTCTTGCCCTTGATTTACCCGCATATTTCTGTCTAGCTTTAGAAAAGTCATTAATCGCCACAAATTATGATTTTTAATACAGTTTTCAATGGTTACTGCTCGTCCAGCATGGGGTACTACCGGCAGTGTCTGTCTGAAATCACCAGAAAATAATACAACTTTTCCAGCAAATGGTTGTCGTCGTTTGTCTTCATTCATTGTGATATCCCGAAACATGCGATCCATTACTGTTAAGGCTGCTGCAGGTATCATGCTTGCTTCATCAATAATTATAAGATAGGCACTGTCAAGATATCTCCCGTGAGAAGAATCAGGTTTAACACCAGATACAGATGAATCAAGAACCGGTATCGGCAATTTGAATTGATTGTGAAGAGTTCGACCTCCTTTAACTAAGCTTGCTGCAATTCCGGTAAATGCAACAGGAACAGAAATGCGACCAACGCTAGCTACTTTTGCGAGCAGAGTTTTTTGCACAAATGTTTTGCCACAACCTGCGGGTGCATCAAGATAAAATAAGTTACTTTTATGTTCTGAACACTCAAGGGCTGTAATTATTTTATTTATTACATTTCGTTGTTCATCAGTTGCCATATTGTACATGGCCTCGAATTCTGCTAGAGAATTTTCATTGTTAACTATTGGAAGTTCTCGATACAAACTGTGCGTAGGTTCAGGCAGACCAAGTTCTTTGCAGTTCGTGTTATGCGTTATTAATATTTCTTCAATTTCCAAAAGCGCAGCATTTATAGCATCTTGCTCGCCAAGACCACTATATAAAAAGTCTTCAATCATATATCCTCTGAAGTTGTTCCAGACTTCGACGGATTCTGAAGGTACGTTAATACCTAGGAGTATTGCAAATAACTCTCTTATTTGATGTGCAGTAAAGCAATTTGCTGCTTCTTGAAGAGTTTCGTGGAAGTAAGCCGAGCTTGTTGTAACACCTAACGCAATGGCTGCTTCTTGAAACGTTGCGTATAAAATACTATTAATAGTACGTAATTCTTCAAAGCTTTTGGCACCCGTAATGTGAAGGAGAAGAAGACGAAGGTGATAAAGTTCAACATCCTTTGGTGATACAGCATTAAGCCTAGCTACAATTTTATCAGCGCCCCTTTTTCGTGGTTGCCATGATTTTGTTGATGCTTGCCAAATAAAGTAGTATGGTATGTCGATGTATCGATACTGTCTTGCAGTTTCATTAAGCTCATTTAACTTGAACCAAGCCATTAGTTTTGAATCGCGTTGATTTAAAGCTTGTTCTTCTTCTCCAAGTCGAAAAGTAACACGTTGTAAATTTTCTAAATGGCATTCTAATGTAATCACTGCATGTGACTGGAAATGCATTTCGTATTCAAATATACGCCATGTGGCTTCGGCCGAACCAATCCATCGAGCTGTAAGATACCCAGTAATTTCATCATAGTTAAGAATATCTCCATCTTTGAACACGATTGACGCTGAATCAAATCCTTTATAAATATATTTGTAAATATATTTAACGCTTTTAACGGTTGTACATACCTCAACATTTATATGTGCTTGATACTTACGAAGAAGATACGAATTATATGGTACAACAAATCTATTGTCAACGGTTACTCCGTTCTTTTCAACTGTATTATCAGTATCTCGTCTTTGATAAATGGGATATCCATTGACGTTGTCTCGAGTATGAGTGGTAAAATCTTTTGGAAACCCTTTTGTGCAAGATCCATCTTTCATACACACGCACTGTGGATTAATACTACCACAAGGACCATGAATCATGTGACGTGCCACTAAATCATGCAGTTGAGGATTTTCTTGAACTGATGGTATTTCAGCGCACACCACTTTATCAATAATGTCCGAGTCATAGAGCTTATCGACATTTTCAAGAGAGATAAGGATATGTGCATGTGGCAAACCTCTCTTTTGAAATTCAATTGTGTAAATAATAGCTGCAACGCTTCCAAAAATTTGTTTCTTACATATGTCATCCATCAAAGATTGCAGTTTGGAATGAAAAACCCGTGCAATTAAATCAGGTCGAAAATTAGGTTGTTGATTTTCGTGCAAGTTAGATTTAATTTCATCCCAATTCGGATTACACGTAAATGTAATAAATATATCTGGTTTACCAAATTGGCGAACTATTGCCATTGCATTCAAGTAATTGAAGTGTAAGTTTCGATAGCTACCTTGAAAACTTTTTGGAAGTATCACTTGTCTTCCCACGCGAAGACCAAGATTTTCAGCTCGATTATGGATAGCGTCATGTACATTGAGGTACTGCTCAGCTCGTAGAAGTTCTTGCTGAGAACGAACAAACGCTAATCGTTCGCCCTCAATTCGTGTGTACATATCCACTACCCAACTTAGAAAAAGCTTTTGTGAACTATGCAAAGTACTAAATTCATCACGAATTGCCAAACGGTATGAAGCATATTGAAGTTGGGTGAGTTTATTGCGTATGGCGGTAGCGTGACCTTCATCATGAGCCATATTTCGATGCCATCCTTCGTCTCCAAATGGAAAAAGAAGTGGGTATGCCATTGGATCTAGTGCTGAATTATAGCACCCAAGCATTTGAAGGCACCTTCCATAGGATATATGATGAGATCTCTTTCGCCAACTGGACAGCCATCGTCTGCTCTAAAAACAGCAGCTACATCGCTTGCTGTAGGTAAATTAAATCTTCGCCTATCACAACATCTGTCCGTGTAAATTACCATTCTAATACTTTTACGTTGATCTAATGGAAGTTCATTCATTACAGTTTTGGCACTACGAAATGCTCGAGCGAATGGATTATGCTGTAGAAGGTGATCTGATATATTTTGCATAATTGATGGTAAACATTTCTGATTGTCTGTATGGTCTATCCTAATCTGAGTCGCTTCTTCGGTATCAAACAAATAAATCTGTGCATACGAAGGTGAAATTCCTGACGGAGGTTGTAGGGTCCCTATTCTGTGATATACTTGTCCATTAATTTTATAATAGTATGGACCTCCAGTAGAATTTTGCTCAATATTGGCACTGGAACTTACCATGGCAAAAGCTGCGTTATAACATCGAATGTTTGATCTAAAGTTTTTTGAATCTGCATCATTGCCTAATAATAATTGCTGAATAAGTGAAGACTGGGAATATGGTTGAAGAACGACTTTACCATTATGACAACACGAACGAATTTCACTTTTTCTTTTTAGTTCAAAATGAAGAGCTCTGCAGTAGTTACAACGCTGATTCAAGCTACCAAGACTGTGAATTACCGGTCGGGTATTACCGAGTGCAATTTTGAATTGAACTACTTGATTCCCTATTCTACTCGTAGCTATTCGTGACCGGGTATTAACACGGGTTGTTCTACCCGTTACATTAGATCTAAGCCGGGGTGGTGGCATTCTTATGTTAAAATTTGGTTCGGTTAATATTAACAATTAAGATTAAATGTAATATAATATTTAAGTCTAACATTTCGTATGCTGTGTTGAACTTTGTCAGAGTTAGCACTTAATCCATACTAATATTATAAATGCGAAAGTGTGTCTGTCTGTCTGTCTGTCTGTCTGTCTGTTACCTCTTCACGCTTAAACCGCTGAATCGATTTTGATGAAATTTGGCATGGAGATAGTTTAAGATCCGAGGAAGGACATAGGATAGTTTTCATCCTGGAAATTATCCCTAAAAAGATTGAAAAGTGAATAAGTAATTCATGATGACATTGATGACCCTGTCGGAAATGTAATGATCAGACCAAAAGCACAATTGCTCTTACATTTTCTTAGGCGCTTTAAATAATCCCTTTTATTAATTAAGGTGATTAGGTGGATATCTATCGTGTTGTACGAGGTTGCTTCCATACTTCCAAGTTCCACGCGGACGTAGTCGCGGGAAAAAGCTAGTAGAGAAATATACCAGATCATTTACGATCTAATTTTTCGCGTCCATCCTTTAATTAGAATGCAGTATATAAATCCACGTTCCAGCGTACGCAATATTAACTACTTACTACTTAATCAAACATCAACCTCCAAACTGTCTTCCACCACACTGTCGTCAGAATTTGTCGATTTACGAATAATTTCCGTAGGTATTTCTCTGTCATCCCGCGCCGAGTCTGAGTTTATTGTCTCGCTGGATATTAAATCGCTCAGGTCTTCTGACGATACCTACAAAGGATAATAAATAGGTTTAATTGCTGCGGTGGGTTACTTGACTTATACATTTAGATTTTTTTTTAACAAAAAAAGAACAGACTTCAATAAAACTAAGAGTGTGTCAAATTTAATCTTTACTTGAACAGGTTATTTGTGGCTTTTTAGTTTTATTGAAGTCGGCTCTTTTTTTGTTAATTTTTTGGATGAAATAACGCTCAACGAATGCCGCGCGCGGCAAGCAATCAGCTTTTGACTTGCTGCTTCGTTCCTACAAAGAATTTTCCAAAAAAAGGAAATTCAATATTTTATTATGTTTATAACAAACAAATAGCACACAATGTCAAGTTACGGTTATTCCGTTTCGCGAAATACGTAAGTGTCGCACGCCATTTTGTTTTATGAGGCAAGACGTAAAAGTAATAATGATTTGTATATTAATACTATTAATACTATTATACTTTAACAAACCACAGGCGGTAATTCGTAAATAGAATTGAATAGAAGCCCCAGATTGCATATTTATGGCCCTCACATTCGGTGCGGGCCAATAACACGTGCGATCTGGAACATTTAGGAATTCTCCGTCCTATGTTCTATTACATGTTCTATTAAAACCCACCAGATCTGTGAGCAAGCGGAGTAATTAAAAAACCCTAAATGAAATATTAGCTACTTACGTTCCAGTCAGGAAAACCACTTTCATGTGTGTTGTTTACTTTGTCGCTAAGGCTAGCTGTTGTTGTCACCTGTCGAAGAAATCGTGCATTACGTTATTTATAAAGTTATATATATATATATTTATATACTTAACGAACATATACCAAATTTTACTAAGCTCGTAAACACACTTACAGATAATTTCGATTTTTGGCTTAACTGCCTTGCTTTATTTATTCTTGCTCCCCTAGGAGTTTCACAGCCGCAAACTTCACAATAATTAAAAGTATCTGAAATAAAAATAAAACAAAAATGTATAGAAAAGCCAAAAACACATTATGAATATAAATGAAAAGTAAGTAACCATATACAATATTCACCTAAAATAAGTACGTCGCATTCAATGCAGCGGTCGCATTTATCGTAGCGTTTTCGCCGAAATATTTCATTTCCACAATCATTGCATTTTACTGAAAACATATAAAATTAAAAAAATACATTTTGAGCGATTCTCAAGAATACCAAGAAACTTATGCACCATTTACATGGAGCCAATACTTGAGACATTAGACATCACCATCATTCGCCACGCTAAGACAAAATTATTGTATATGTAGGTTGCTTAATTGCATCAACACGACTTTCCTTTACCCGAATACAACTGCATGTCGGAAAAGTGAATGCAATGATGATAATCATACCATTACAAAAAAATCATATTCTACAATCTTAGAAAACAAAATTACTTACATTCTTTGCGTAGAGCGCGCCGAGGCATCCATATTTTACAGTGGTGGCAATGCCTCCCAAAATCCTGTTCACTTCTTATTTTTGGCATTTGATTTTTTTCTTTTCAAAACAGCATTAAACAACGTCTCCTTACAATTGACCACAGTTATGCAGAAAGCGACCAAAGCTCAGGACCAAAGATTATCTTTCTTAAAGCAAAAAGCGCTGACTTCAGTCACTTTGACAAAAAATCTACGATGGTCGCTTTCTGCACAACTATGGTCAATTGGAATACATTGGAATAGGTACATCAAATAAGTGAAGAACCGTAAAATGTTTGAAAAAAGAATAGAAGATTTATAATAAAAAAAAATGTGTCTTTCCTCATTTTAGGGTTCCTTACCTTAGTCGGTAAAAACGGAAGCCTTATAAGATCAATTTGT
The DNA here is from genome assembly GCA_905147355.2 of Apotomis turbidana. Lineage (NCBI taxonomy): Eukaryota > Metazoa > Arthropoda > Insecta > Lepidoptera > Tortricidae > Apotomis > Apotomis turbidana. The sequence goes on along the minus strand of LR990290.1, from coordinate 10,027,766 downwards.
TTCGTTGGCAGAGATAGACAACAAAGCATTGCAGTGTTTTTTCTCAGGAACGTATTGACGGTTCAAGTTTAAGTTAAGGTATGCTAAATATTACTGCTAGTGCATTAAAAGTATTAAAATTCTATCGATTACAGTTGATCTTGAAATCCGACTTCAAATTGTTGTCAGGTCACGAAAAGGTCACACATTAAAAGTAAGTGCAATGGGCTTTTTAGAGGTTCCTATGTATGTATGTAAGCGTCTTTCCTGCCTCTTCACGTCAAAATGGCAAGACAGAATCCAAATATTTTTGGTACACGGGTAGTTGAGGCTCTAAAATACTTTTTACTCTACTACGTTGAAAAGTGTCATAACTATTTTGTTCTCTGCGAAAAAAGTTGAATCTTCTCGTATAACATAGAAAAAGAGTTCGATATTTGAATGACTTGCTCACTAACACCAACCAACTCGGTATTCAACGCCCTAGATACCAAGTAAAAACTTATTGTAAACGGGTAATAAGTCTGAAATCGTTTTTATTACATTCAGTCAATATGCATATTACGTTGTAGTGGCACGGAACCTTTCAAGCACGAGCCCAACTCACACTTGACCCGTTTTCTCTCCACATTTTCAATAGGTAAGTATGCCAAAAGTTTGCATATCAACATTTTAAATAGAAAAACAACCTGGCAATTTATAGTATATTGACATACCTAATAGCCCCCAATAAAAAGGTCATTAAAACTTGACAGAATATGGTTACTGTCATTCATTGTCAACAAACTGTAAAATTACTTTTGTATTTTCGTACATGTTGTAAGTGTTGCGGATATTATGTTGCCGACTCAAAAATAATATTTCATCATGCTGAACAACTTACTACAGGTTTGTGAGCAAATCATGCTTATTATTATTTGGTCATCTTATGTCAAAATAGGAATCACAGGTCACGTGGTCAATGTCACGTGGTTAGCGCACAGTAGTTTTTTCAAATCCATTTTTCAGTACTTTTTCAGGAAAAAATTAAAAATCCAAGAGTTTTATGCACCTCTCCAGCATGAGACGAATCTAACGACATATCATTTATCAAAATCGGACCATAACTGTAGATTTGATGGGATGTACAAAAATCGGCCTCGCGTAATATATATATAGATTTTTAAAAACAAGATTAAATTTACTGTTAAGTAATATTTTTTTAAATTGTAAATATTCAGGGTATAACAAATTTATCGTTCTGAATAAAAAAAACTTGGTGTGATTTTTACCTTTTCGGCAATAAACCCAAATTTTTGTATGAAACTATTCTTAAATAACATGAAAAATTAATAGCTGATATCTATTTTACACGAAAACGATGTCGCGTAAGCCCCAATAGCCTTAACTGATCAGTAATAAAAAAAAGAAAAAGAACAGTACTTGGTCCTCTTCACCCCGCTCTCCCATCACACAGGGGACGAATCTGACTTCCCTCCACATCTGAAAATAATCACCGTGGAACGCTCTATGTGTGGTAGCAATTTCATGCCTGTAACCCGATGCGCACAATTTCGCGGCTTAGCAACTCTACTATACGATTTTCTCCATTTATAATTGGCTTCCTAAACAATTTTAGAGTTTTAACCATTATTAAGAGTACAATAAATGCGAAATTAGTTTGGCCTATCACTGGTTCACGTTTATATCGTTGAAACAATTTAGCTAGTCAGTGATTGTTCATACAACGAGAGCATGGAGAGTTACTTTTTGCCTATTTTACGTTATTCTTTTAACAATACAATAATACGCTTTGTTTATTTCAGAGTGAGTTTGCCGAGGCCTAAATGATTTTTAATTTATTATATTTTTTATTTAATATACCTAATATAAGCGCAAAAAAAGAAACGGCCGATAAAGAACATTTAGTTCCCATTTGGTTCTAAAATTTTGTAAAGATTTGGAGGTGGAGACAGACGAGAACGAAAAATGAGCAGAGGTCCCCTTAATGGGCAGTGTGACAACCTCAACGGCTGCAGTTGAGCATTTCTGTTTTTTTTTTTACAAAATTAAGATTTCAATTAAAGTTCAATCACTACATAGTATAAAACAAAGTCGCTTTCTCTGTCCCTATGTCCCTTTGTATGCTTAAATCTTTAAAATTACGCAACGGATTTTGATGCGGTTTTTTTTAATAGATAGAGTGATTCAAGAGGAAGGTTTATATGTATAATACATGCATAATTTATCAGCATTGCACCCGTGCGAAGCCGGGGCGGGTCGCTAGTATAAGTATATATCTTATTTCGATACCAATTATTTTAGTAAATGTATATCAATGCTATATTACACTTTTTTAATCACATTAGTGATAAAACAAAGTATGAAACAATACATAGTATAAAACAAAGTCGCGTGCGGTCTGTCTGTTCCTATGTATGCTTAAATCTTTAAAACTACGCAACGGATTTTGATGCGTTTTTTAATAAATAAGAGTCATTCGAGAGAAAGTTTCATATGTATAATACATACTCAATATATCAGCATTTCACACGGAAAAATATATTGAACATGACGTCTTAATTTTGTTGACGAATGCTCAGTTAAATTTCGTTTAGGACTATGAGACATAATATAACAAGTAGTAAGAAATGTAAGTTAGTATTAAATTCGCGCGATTCTCCCGCGCAACACGCAGCAGTACACCTGGCAACGGGTTATAAATATAATCGTCCTCTTCCTCCGGGATTAAATATCCCTCTGTAGGAAGACACCTGAAAATAAATTAATATATCATGCGGCTTGGCATACAGACATACAAATATCGAGATATATAATACGTGATGAACGTGTAACGTGACGTACCTACACGAGAGCGTGTATTTATATTTATAGACTTTACAAGTACAACTACAAACTACAACCATAGATCGTTATACGAAAATACCTTATATAAAAAAATACCTAAAATGGTGCATAATGTTGTATAGTACACAACATGTATTTATGATCTCCGATGCCTTGGCCGGGTCATAATAGAGCGCACGATCGTGGCCAATGCACCTGAACACATTTTTCAGGTAGCCATTGGTCCGCTCCACCGTGTTACGAGCACGGCAATGCCAGTCGGTGTACCTCTCTTCGGGGCTATTCGGGGCAGCATTCAATAATGGCGTCATGAGCCAAGGTTCTAGTGCATACCCTGAATCACCTGAAATCATAACATTCGTTTAGATCCTAGTGATCACAGAAAAATTGGTAAACGTGATTTTTTGTATAAAGACAGAATGACGAGAAGCAACATACTTAATACTACTCACTGGAAGTACATAGGAAAAATTGTAAAATTAAAACTTGTAAAAAAAAAAAAACTGTACCTAATGTAGAAATAACAATAATAATTATAACTGTTTTTACTGTGCAAGTTTAAGTTCAAATACTTGCACCAAATTATAGCATAAGTGTGCGATTTTCGTGGTCATACACTACTACGATCAAAGTATCGAGAATTTTAGCCCTTATATGCATATCAGACAATGCATTTATTTTTATTATAACTTAAATAGAAATCTTTAGAAATCCAGGATCTTCCACTAATTTCTGGTTCATCCTTTGGCAAAAGGCTACTCTAGCCAGCCCGTCATTGTTCATTAATCCTTGTACTTCCCTATAGTGAAAAGGATGCAGGCCGTACCTTTTCCATAGCCTTAATACGAGTTTATAATTAACATTGACTATTCTTGCTACAGCTCTTGACGATAAAGTTGGGTCTTCTGTAATCAAATTCATTATTCTGTTCTCTGTTTGTTCGTCTACATTTATAGCCTTTTTTTCTCTGTGAACTTTTCCAAGCCCTTTTTCCCGAAATTGTCGGTGGATATCCGCAAAAGTCGAATGGTGAGGTATACGACGATTTGGGTATCTTCTTTGGTATTCGGCGACATACTGACGCTCCTACAGAAAAACTGGCTAGGTTGGAATCTCCAAAAGATGGCGGATCACATGTCCAGTCCATGTTGTCGAATATATTAATGAGTGATGAAGAAGAGGACCAACAACACACCGAAGACCATGTCCTCAGCAAATTTGTCGTACTTAAAGGATTACTAAATGAACAAAAATCATAAATACAATAAAGAAAAGGGTATTCCAATAAATGAAAACCTCTTATCATGGTGGAAAGCAAATCAAAAATTTCAACGACTGTACTCGATTGTCCGGCAATACTTGTCTTGCCCACCTGGCTCGGTGGCCAGTGAACAACTGTTCAGCGGCGCTGGCTTGATATACAATCCTCTAAGAAATAGGCTTGATGCGACAAAGCCGCCAAGCTTTTATTTATAAAGTACACCCAATAAGCAAAAAAGTCGTATAAGGAATCATTTACTCAGCTTAAGATCGAGTAACAGCTGAATTAATGTTTCCAAATCACTCAATAGTGGTATAGTAGTGATTAATACGACTGTTCAGTAATTTTCACTAAATAGTGCTATAAAGAGGTCGAATAAACGTTTTTAGCACCATACTATAGCACCTTTACACAATATATTGAAAAAAGTGGAATAAACGTTATCAAATTACTTTATCTCAGCATTGTGTGCTATAAAAGTAGTATAACAGTCATGAAATAGCTAATTCGCAACGATGGTCGCTTTTATACCACCATTATTCGACATTCTTGTTTTGTGTCCATAAATGTGCTGTAAAAGTAATCTATTTACTAAAAAGCGTCGTGTTGCTTTAACTGCACGCTTATGGTACTAGTCCTATAAACTTGTGTGGATTGCCTTTATTGCACTTTAAGTGGATTCAGTAACTCTTATACCCACTTTACTCAGCTAAGAGTGGCCTAAAAGAGGCCCGAAAATCATTTACAGCGCGTATCGTCCATTTTATTGTATTAAACGCGTTTAGTATACTTAAAAGTGAAAATGGATAAAAAACAATGGAAAAGCTGAAGAGAAGTGGTGCTTTTCGTAGGAAAGTTAAAAAAACCCTTGATGAGATGAAAACATCTATTCAATTCTCCAATGCCAACTTACCGTCAATGACTGGGTCAAGTGCGAACTCTGTTAATATTTTGGGTGATTCCGTAGCTTCAAGTTCCACAAGTAACAACGAGACGGATCGAAATTTCCATAAAATACCTGAGCCAAGTACCAGCCTAGCAGATGTGGCAAGTGATAAAAATGACAATGAATCAGTAAATGTGTCTGATAATTCAAATTCAGATAGCGATTGCAGTGAAGTTAGTTCGGATTCAGAAAACAGTGACAGTTCTGGAAACGATATTGTTTATGATAACAATAATTTCCAGTTTGATTTGAAAGAATGGGCCATTAAATTTAATATTTCTCATAACGCAGTACGAGAATTGGCTACTATTTTAAATAAAAAAATACCACATATTCTTCCTAAAGATCCAAGAACCTTTATGAAAACCGATACTAAGGAAATAATCTTAATTCCTGTGGGCTCTGGTAATTACTGGCATAAAGGATTAACGGCATCTTTGAGAGAAATTTTGGGACGTGTGAATATAATGTATAATACAATATCTGTACTCATAAACATTGATGGACTGCCAGTCTATAAAAGCTCCAATCACCAATTTTGGCCTATATTATGTAAAATTGTGGAAATTGATGTACCTCCATTGATAATTGGAATATATGAAGGTCATGAAAAACCTTCCGACCTAGACAGTTTTTTAGGACCGTTTGTAACTGAAATGCTAGAACTTCAAAATAATTTGACAATAATAAATAATGGAGAAGAAAAAGTTTATCGCCTCAAAGTAAAGGCATTTGTTTGCGATTCTCCAGCTCGTGCAATGATTAAAGGTAAGTGAACCTTTATCCGGGTGAAACCTTTTAACATATCTTATTACGGTGTTTGACGACGCGTTTGGCTCGGTTTGTAAACACCTGCCTACTGAGCCGGCGGTCCTGGGTTCGAATCCCGGCCAGGGCAAATATTTGTGTGATGAACTCGTTTATTTGTGCTTGGGTCATGGTTGTTCTATGTATTTAAGTATATATTTTTATCTATATAAGTACGTATATCGTCGTCTAGTACCCATAACACAAGCCTTCTTGAGCTTAATTTGGGACTAGATCGATTTGTGTGAGGTTGTCCGATATTTATTTATTTATTTTATATTTATTTATATAATATTTCAAAGTAATTCTTTGATTTTGTCCTAAGCCTTCCTAAATAAAAAGTGTCTCGCCTTTGGAACCGCCTTCCCCTCAAAATCAAGCAAGTCCCGAATAAGTGTGCTTTCAAAAAAGCTTTACGTGATCTATTTGTTGCCAGAAATGTGAAATCATAGCTTATCTGATTACTTTGTTCATCTGTATTTATATATATATATATATATTGTGTGTATATCCCATAGAAATATGTATTTATCTAAGTATATATAGCTTTTGAAATTGTTTTAATTTAGTTGCACCGCCCACAAATTATCTGCTTAGTCCAATGGTTGACTGGTAGAGAATGCCCTATGGCATTAAGTCCGCCTATTGTACGATAAGTTCTCTCTGTTTTGCAATAAAAATTAAATAAATAAATAAAAAAAACCTAAAATTTCATGTTATTTTTCGCCCTCCTGCATATTTTTTCATTTAAAATTTCACAAATGATTTTAAATCATGTCATATGAGGCAATATAATTATTTAAGACAACAATACTAGACTAACTAACTTTTTTCAATCCATTTGAACCAGTTAATAATCATTGTAAGTAATTAAACAAGTTTTCAATAATATTTCCAGGAGTTACAAACTTCAATGGCAAGCATGGGTGTATGAAATGTACTACTGTCGGAGAGTATTCTCACAACTCACACACCGTAATTTTTCCGAAAATCTCATGTCCACCCAGGAACGATAAGGATTTTCGTGACAAGAGGTATGGTGAACATCATAAGAAAGACTCGCCACTATTGAAACTTAATATTGATATGGTAGAGGACTTTCCAGTTTCAGACTCACTTCATCTCATTGATTTAGGAGTAATGAAACGCTTGCTAATGGGATGGCGAGACGGTAAATTTGGCAAATATACTACCAAGTGGAGAGCAAGAGATATTGAGATTGTTTCGGATTTTCTAAGGAACTGTCATAAGCCTAAGGAAATACACCGAGCCATAAGACCAATAGAAGTACTTTCTCACTGGAAAGGGTCTGAGTATCGCACTTTTTTGTATTACCTTAGCTTCATCATATTAAAACATGCATTAAGTGATGAAGCTTATCATCATTTTCTAATTTTTTTCTGTGCAATCACAATATGCTCAAGTGAAAAATATTGTCATATTTTAGAGGTAGCTGACAAACTACTACATGCGTTTATTAAAAAATTTCACTTATTCTACGGCAAAGACTATATTACCAGCAATATTCACAATTTGTGCCATATTGTACACGAAGTAAAGAAGTTTGGTAAATTACAAGACTACAACGCATATCCGTTCGAAAACAAATTATTTACAATAAAAAAATTAATAAGACATGGCCGACGACCGCTTGCGCAGGTTGCTAGGCGCTTAAGTGAAAGACAAGATTTTGAATTTCATAACTTAAATAGTAATAAAGTTACATACCCATACGTTAAAGTAAGCAGTCGCAATAATTTAAAATATGTGCATCTAAAGGATTTTGTATTATCGACACAGAAAAACGACAAATGGTTTTTGAGTAGTGAAAACCATATTGTTGAAATTGAAAATATGATTGAAGACCATAATAGTAATCCAGATAAAATACAATTGTACGGAAAGCAAATTTTAAATGTGGATGATGTATTCGAAACTCCGATCAAATCATCAGTATTGAACATATTTAAATGTTACGAGGATAACATAAGTAAATCGTCAGTTCGTATGTATAATTTAAATCAAGTTAAATGCAAATTATTTTCTGTAACTTACCAGTCAGTGATGTATTTTACGCCTTTGCTCCACACATTGTAACTAAAATTAGGAAAAGTATGTAATACTTTGTGTCAACGTGCGTGTGTCAGAATGAGGAGCCACAGGTCATACTATACGTTGCAAATACTTCTCAACCATTGCTTTCCACAGTAGCTTCCACGGTGATTTGCAATAATTCAATCAATATTATAAAATCTCAACTAAATTAAATAAACTTTCATTCTTATCCCAGATCAGGCGGGCGAACTTGACTTTTTCACGCTCGAATTTAAACAAATTCACTACCAAAATAATAGCACCCAGAGGTTAGACACCATTTGCACTGAATTAATACAATAAATACCGACGATTTTAAATTACTGTCGCTTATATTTCTTAAAGGCATGTATTTAAATCGATATCTGTATATTCCCTTTTTTTGATCAAAATATTTGAAAGTTTCACCAAAAATACTGACTTGCACACTAATTATGCACACTAAATAATGCGAATTCAATATACTATTTAAAGTACTAAAGTGGTAGTTGGTACCTAATAAGGAGGTTCAGCTAATAGATACTGGATAACGCTTATTAAATAAGAATATGTGAAATTTTACGCCTATTTAATATTGTTGTAACTTGCCTGCGCACTCGCATAAAAAGCAATAAAAGCTTAATAAAATTAATTATTTTATTATGCATTTATTGCTTTTAGTCATATTATTATTTAATAAGCGCCATGTATGCACCATACATAAAAAAATAATTGTCAAATTTTCACTTGGGTTTATTTTTTTACATTTATTTTACTTATTTTTTTTCACTTTTTGAACAACTTAAGTCATGCATGAAGTTAAATAATTGTTTGAACTAATACATGTTTTTTTAAAGGGTTCTAATTTTCACACTAGTCGAATTTAAGCAAATAGTTTATATGACGTTTTAGTTTCTCACTAATATATGATGAAAATCTGTCGCGTTACTCAAAACCACCGTGTTAACCGTGTATAAGCTGAACCTCCTTATCACCACTCTAATGTACCGGTAACCAGTGATCGGAATTTGTGATCTCTGGACTACTCTCTGGTTGAGATACTTTATTTTCTGTTACCATTAGATGTTACTTTTCATTAAATATTAGTTGATGATTCTGAATGTCTGAATTAAGATGAATACTAATAATAAATAGTTTATATTATTTACTTAGATTTAATAAATACTAGACGGAACTGGTGTTTGATAAAATATTAATATCCTGCCTGTTTTGCCATATTAAGTTGTTAGTTTGTTATCTAGTTTATGAAAGATCTACTTTATACAAAGACAATAAACATTAATTTAATTTTCACCCAGAATATGTATAATTACGGTACGTTACAGTGTGGTTTTTTATATCTAATTTAGATTAGTAGGTAGTTAGCAACTTCGACTGTAAATTAATTTAAGTACACACTGTATGTATACTACTGGACATGTTCCTAGTTCCCGTCCTGATTGGAGCTCAAGTATGTGATGAAATTGTTTAATTTAGTATTTTGTCTAATAAGGCTCTAAGCACTAATAATAATAATCATATATCGTCTGTTGAGAACCAAAACTCACTAAGTAACAAATACCTCCTTAAAACAAAGCTCGTATCTCAGTATCAATCTACAAACTAAATACGAGGTTTTGAAGAGCACTGATAGTTTTTTTTTGTGAATTTTGGTTGTCACTAGGCGATATGACATATTATGACATGTTCCATTAACATGATCAAATGGAGTGTTTCAAACATACTTATAGTCTTTCAGAGGCGTAGCGTCAAACATAACATTGTTGAAGCCAGAGTAGATTTAGCTTTTAAAGTAGTAGAATACACAAATTGTTGGCAAGCCGATTGAAATGCGGTTCTATGGACGCGGCGTCCAAATATGACGACTCCGGCGTTGAACGGGTTAATTGTATGATACTTGTTGATTAATCTTTTAATGTGTATTTTTTTATGCTAGCGTGAAATAAAAATGCAAATAAAAAAAATGATTTATTTATGTTCATTGCCATTCTTAACTACAAACATACAATTAGTTAGGAATATTAGAAACTGGTCTTCAGTAACCACACCATAAAATGTATCTAATTCTACTAGTTCTCAAAAACTTTCATCAAGAGTGATAATGGTAGGGTGGCGAATACAATAGCCATACTTTACATTTACTTTTGTGCTAATCATAGAGTTGCTTCCACAACAATAGTCAAATAATTTACACGGTTACTTTAAACAGTTAACAATTATTCACGCATATCCTACTGAATTTAGTTCAGGAGGGCAATTTTTGACTTTCGAACGCTGTGAAAGGGATTTTATTAACTCTGTCGGAAACGACGTGTTTCTATTTAAGAAAGGGATATATTTAAATGCACAACCGTATAATTCTTCAGTACACTAGGTAGCTCCACAAAAATAATAATTGATTAACTGAACATGTCCTACAAAAAAAACTTAAACATCATACAAAACGAGATGACCTTTTTAACTGAATTCACACCAAAAATGGTTCGTACATCGGATATATTTGAAAGTTTCACCAAAAATACTGACTTGCACACTAATTATCCTCGCACTGCACACTAAGATCCGACTCGGCCGGGTTACGTTAGGTTACTTTTTTTATTTTTATATCCAGTAAAACAGTTTTGCAACTTACTTCTTCAACATAATGAAAAAAAAACCTTATAACTAGATCACTTACAATTTGCATTATTTTAAATTTAACTTTTAACATAAATCTAGACTTTCATCTGACTCTAATTCTTTATCCAATTGCAACTTACTTCTTCAACATAATGAAAAAAAAACCTTATAACTAGATCAGACTTACAATTTGCATTATTTTAAATTTAACTTTTAACATAAATCTAGACTTTCATCTGACTCTAATTCTTTATCCAATTGCAACTTACTTCTTCAACATAATGAAAGGTTAACTGGAAGAGATCCCTTAAAGGGATAAGTTCGCCTTTGTACATGTATTTCTTTTGTTTTAATGTATTTCTGTTTTTGTGTACAATAAAGTGTTTACATACATACATACAATTTGCATTATTTTAAATTTAACTTTTAACATAAATCTAGACTTTCATCCAACTCTAATTCTTTATCCAATTGCAACTTACTTCTTCAACATAATGAAAAAAAAAACTTATAACTAGATCAGACTTACAATTTGCATTATTTTAAATTTAACTTTTAACATTAATCTAGACTTTCATCTGACTCTAATTCTTTATCCAATTGCAACTTACTTCTTCAACATAATGAAAAAAAAAACCTTATAACTAGATCAGACTTACAATTTGCATTATTTAAAATTTAACTATTAACATAAATCTAGACTTTCATCTGACTCTAATTCTTTATCCAATTGCAACTTACTTCTTCAACATAATGAAAAAAAAAACTTATAACTAGATCAGACTTACAATTTGCATTATTTTAAATTTAACTTTTAACATAAATCTAGACTTTCATCTGACTCTTATTCTTTATTCAATTGCAACTTACTTCTTCAACATAATGAAAAAAAAACTTATAACTAGATCAGACTTACAATTTGCATTATTTTAAATTTAACTTTTAACATAAATCTAGACTTTCATCTGACTCTAATTCTTTATCCAATTGCAACTTACTTCTTCAACATAATGAAAAAAAAAACTTATAACTAGATCAGACTTACAATTTGCATTATTTTAAATTTAACTTTTAACATAAATCTAGACTTTCATCTGACTCTAATTCTTTATCCAAATTGTTAACGTCCGAGTCATATTGAAGCCCTTCCTTTACCTGCTCGTTTGGGATTTTAGGTATAACTTTAAGTTTAGTTGCTCTTTTTTTTTGATGTGACGCTCTAATATTTTGCGGTGCATGTCTTTTTTTTTTAATTTCTGAGCACACCTTTGAGGAAGTTTGAGCATTCTAGTTTTGTGAACTCTTTATCTGACAAGTGTACAACATCAAAGAAAAGGTCTATTGTATTTTGGTAACTCTTGAAGCAAATTATATTGCCTTCTGCTCGTGTGCCACCAGCCCATGAACAGCCTACTAAAAATTTTCTATCGAACATGGCGTCTATTAAAGCATAGGCATTATTAACTGCTCTGCCTTTTCCTTGACCACAAATTACAGATAAGATTTTTTTCATTTCTTGTGCTGTTTCCTTATTTTTAAAAGATTCTTCAAAATCATCAAAAGTCTTCTTGTCCGTTATTTTAACTACATCAACCATACGTTTAGGGGTATTCATCTGTACTGACTCAGATGTGCGTTTTATGAACTCGTCAAATTGTGTAGATATGTCTGCTAACTTCTGCAAAATCGCAGTCTGATTGGAATACAATACATCTTGATTTGATAAAATGCTTGTCACAGAACTGGTCAACCCTTTAATTTTTGATTTCAAGTAGTTAAATTGATCATTAGTTATAACTGCACTAGTGTTTTCAACCAGTTGTGATAGTGAAATTGCGTCCGTCGGTTGTTCTGCTATTGATAGAGTTTCTTGTCCATTTAATATCACAACCTCAGCATCAACAACGGAGGGCGGATTCATCTGAAACTTTACAAAACAGGTCAAAAAAATTATGAAATAATAAACTTTATTCTGCAAGTAGGCCACAAGGGCACTTTTACATGTCTGAGTCTACCGGCATTTCACAAGAGGAGACCACTGTTGAGAAGAAAGTTTCTTCTAAGAAACTCAACAATCAGTCTCAAAAGATATCAAAATCACAATACAGACTATAAAATACATTCCAAGTAGTGAAAAAACATCATACTTTCTACAGTAGCCCTTCAAAGGAAATTCAGTGCATTCGCTCTAAAAGCAAACAATGGAGTCGATTTTATTGATTTAAATAAAATCAATTCCAATGTTTGCTAAATAAAAATAAAAATAAAAACGAAATTCGCACCCTTATGGTTACCCTATTCCACATGACAAATGCTAGTCGCTGAGTAAGGTGTATACAAAACGGCTATTTGCTGGCATTACCTTACTCTGCATCTCACTGTACTTTTAATATAAGTAGGGTAACCACGAGGTTACATATTTTTGAAGTATTTATGAATCTTAATTATTAGTTTAATATTAACAAGGTCCTGTCTGAAATAGTTCAAAATACGAAATGATAATATCAAACAAATTATAAATTTACCTGCGGTTCATTTTCAATGCAAGAACGAACTAAATCATTTAAGTCAATTTTTTCTTTTCGGTGGTTGCTCGTTTGTGCTTGTTGTGATAAAACATACTTTGCGTTGTCGGTCTCCGTTTCAGTGTCACTTACATCACTCATGTTTTTATTTACAAACTCAGCGGCTTTAAAACTTGGAAAGCCTCTTCTCTTCACTACGCAATTAACTGACATCCAATTTTGTTCGGGTGTGGATGTTGCATCACGACGTAATTTATCCAGTTTAGACCTTGAACATCCTGGATATAGAAGTTTACCATTATTCTCCCAAGATGATGGTACTGTCCAGAGTAACTGTTTGTCGTTTTCAGTAAATTGAACGATTTTAAATGTCATACTGCAAAAAAAAAAGGGTAAGTTAACTTCTGGGGCAGATTCTTTACGTGTTATTGAGTTAATTTCTCGAAGAAACTAACGTTTTACCTCTTACGGGTTTTGAGTTCTTATTTATTCACGTCCTTAATGCAATGCACTTTCGCCAATTAAAACACATAAACTTCCAAAAAACAATACTCGTTAGTAATTAAGTACACAAATCCACACTTTCACTGTCGTCTACATCCAATCGCGTAATGAATGGGAATGAATCAAATTTACCTATTTCGGGCGCGGGCGCAAGGATCACCTGATTCCTACAGCCTTTGATTTGCCGCCAACCTGCGCCGGCCAAGTGTCGGCGTCCTTTGACATCCCCGCCGGCGGCGATTTCCGAGTAATACAGTGGCACGTGCGCCGCGCGATATGGTATTTTTTTTTTGTTAATAAATTTATTATGTAAATACACAGACAATTTTTATTCCCTGACCTTCATTAAATTTCCCTGACAATTCCCTGACTTCAATGATAAGCGAAATTCCCTGACTTTTCCCGGTTTTCCAGGTTTTCCAGAAAGTGGCCACCCTGAGTAGTACATATTGATTTATTATGAATCAAAAAAAAAATTATGTTCCATTTCAACCAAAAGCGATGTATAAACTAACTTCTGTCATCGTACTAAGCAACGTGTATAATTGAATGGAAATCAAAAAAAAAAACACGGTGTATATTATTTTACTTTTGAAGTGTCGATTTACCTTTAGTTTTTTTATTACAATAACAGGGATTTTTTATTTTTCTTAGTAGCGTTCCCAAAGGAACTAAATTGATCTCAGCTTTAACAATTTCTTAATTGGGGTATATGTAACTCAAAAAATAAACTCCAAACTAAAAAAACAGACGCCTTTCTCCCACGTGAATATTATACCTTCTGATCTCAAGCACTTGCACTCAAGGCAATCTATGTATGTTTGTCTAAATGCGAGAGAGAGAAAGACCACTTAACAAATAGGGCCGATACACACAAGTACTTACCTGTATGAAATGGTATACGGCGATAAGAATTAGTTACAATAGCTACATTCATCGTTGGTAAAATGATCATAAACAGCCTATTGTTTACAAATCTGACAGTAAAAATAAACTGATTGAAGTAACATTTGTATCTCGTTGTCGGAGAGTAAAAAATGGAATATTCGTTCCGGAATATCATTTGTACTTGCACCACATCCGTAACATCTTTCTATTAGTACAAAATGGGTTTTTTTCCAAGGCCATCTCATATAATTAAGTAGCTGTATATCATTTATAGTTATAAATTTATCCACATCCAAGTATATCGGCATTATCACTGAAGACAAAAAACAAAAATAGCGATAATGTAGGTAAGTTGTTTGTAATGTAACCTAGTACCTAGTTTTAATTACTGCCACAATATATATGGTTTTAGCCATATACCAAATGAACCCTAAAATACAATTTCAATGGCGGCATCAAGTGCTATAAAGATAATTCAATCACCCTTATTCGAGTTAAAGTCGTAATAGTTCGAAGTAAAGGTGAAAGACAATAAAATATTTTCTCACTTTTTATTTTTGATTAATATTTATTATACAAAATTGAAAAAAACGTGAGCGCTTAAATATATACGAACTATCATCTCAGGTTTTATCAGTAAAGTTATTTGCGCATGCCGTTCGCTACGATTACCACCAGCGTAGACACTTTTTTATAACGTTAGGGCAGTGTGTTATAATTATTATGAAGTAATATTAAAATACCATATTTACCTTGTCGATGTTTACTGTCACATATATTTGTCAGGCAGCTAATATGTAAACACGTTTG
This sequence comes from Apotomis turbidana, assembly GCA_905147355.2. NCBI lineage: Eukaryota > Metazoa > Arthropoda > Insecta > Lepidoptera > Tortricidae > Apotomis > Apotomis turbidana. Next base: position 10,012,486 of record LR990290.1, on the reverse strand, counting down.
AACAACACACACAGATAGCGAATTAAAGCAAATAATTCACTCTTTCTCGGCTTAAAGGTGGAGTAAAAGCAATTCAGATTCTTTTATACGACTAAATTGCTGAATAGAAGCAATCTGGTAACTTTTATATATACAGATTAATCGAATAAGTGCAAAAATTTTACCTTAACAGCACTAATGGTAACTTTTTAGCTATTAGTCAGCTTTTATACAACTGTTTTTAGTTTTTTAACTGCAATTACAGAACTTTTACAGCACTTTAGGCTGAATAATGTGCGCCCAAATCGCGTTGAGTAAACGTTTATAGACCCCTTACTCGATTATTTTGACCACCTTTATAGCACTAATTAGCAAAAACAGAAACGTGCTCTCGACTTTTATAGCACATATTTTTGCTAGTTGGGCAATTTAGTACTTTTGGAAACCCTTAATTTGGTATAAAATTTTGGGTTGATTTATATTCTTTATAATTATAAAATTTAATCAGTAATTAAAGCATTTTTTTTTGTTGTTTAATGAATCTTGCCCTTCAATACATCAATCTTCCACTTAACTCTTACTAGGTACTCGACTCCGGTTCCGGTAAACCTCCATATCCGGCTCCGGCTCCGGATTCGTTAAAAGCCTCGCCTCCGGCTGCGACTCCGCATACGTAAAAAAAAAACAATACTCCGGATCTGACTCCGGGTCCAATAAAGTCGCCTCCGTAACATCCCTATTTAAAATAATATCTTAGTCTTATAATTAAGATTTATCTTATCAAAGGTTTTTTATACCCCTTCTTTTATTTGTTGGGCATGGACAAATGCTTACAATATCAGTTTTATCAACTATTGATATATCATCATTCAGAGGCCACACAAATTTGCCTTTACCTTTGTTCCGTAAGAATTTGACCTGGAAACTGTAGGGGAGTCCGGGAGACTTGAACACCATTTTACTAAAATGCGCATAAAATGTTATCTGTAAGCGGTAGCGACTCGAGTTTTCACACACTGATGCCAAATTTAATTAGGAATCATCGAACAATGTCAAAGTGCTCGTAAAATAAACACCACTCATGTTATGATTTTGACGTGACAACGTCTTATAAATTGGTTTGCCGGGTGACACTTCAAGAAACTGCGTTACGCTCCGCTCACGTTATGCGCTCACAATGAGAGCGAGTGAGAGGGAGAGAGTGAGAGAGATAGGCATACACACCGGTTCATGTCTTGCGCTTCTATTTCGCTTAGGCGCCTGCATACAAGTTTACACGTTGCCAGTTAATTGTAAAACGATTGTGTAGTGATAATGTGAAGGTAGTTTCGTCCATCGCAACAATTCAAACAGCAAAGGTAAATAATTTCAGACTGATAATATAACATGATGAAATAAATGACTAAGACATAAGTGAATAGGTTATGTTGTAGTAATCACAATGTTGTGGTAGTTTTCAATCAAAAAAGTAGTATAAATCGTTTCTCAACCAATAATAATTTGCTATACGAATGAATATTCACATTAAAATTATTTTACCACTCAAAGTCGTTGTCACGTAAAACTTTCGCCCGTATACCGACTTTACAGGCAACCAATTTTTTTTTTTTTTATGGAAAATGATATTTGACTCAAGTCTCCCGCACTCATGGGAGAGTTGACCATGGGGTGCGGGAGACTTGACCATCTACTAGGTAATGAGGAAAAATTCAAACAAAACAGCTGCTTGTAACTCTATAATCGACTTCAATCAACAGTCTACAATTAATAACTGCACATCTCGGTAAGTAAACATTATTTTTACTTAAAATGGGTGTTTTTTCCTTGAGATCAATCTTCAGTTTAAAATAACAAATTTTAATATTATGATTACTGTAAATAATATTGCTAATGTTATTGTTTAACATTAATAGCATAAAGGTTTAATATTCTACGTCCTAGCTAGTGAATCCAACGCAAACTTCGTGAATATTTATATATGTACGTAACATTTATCTACACATACGTAATACATTTTCGAAGTCAACATTGATAACTCCCGACGTCCAGGGTAGCAGCCGGCGATGATAATCAAATGAAACTTAGCACTTATTATGACACTTTTATTTAAGCATGAACGAAGATGTTGCTTCCACGTTACATTGAACCGTAATGAACAAAGAACCACGTGTTTCTAGAGTTTTATATTGCTCGCAAGATTAACATTAAGTTATTGTGGGTATATTAGCGAAGTCCAATCTAATATACCCACAATTACTTTATACTATTTTATAAACTTAAATTGAAACTATAAATAGTATATCAACACTGTAAACAATATAATGATAAATCGTGGGTGAAATTATAACAACGAATCGTAAGATACCCACAATTGGTATGCGTAACTCTACTAAAGTTAACAGTCGGCCTTCCTGCTAAGCCATGTCCTCGTGGCCGTCGTGGCTTAATGACTATCATTAGTCGTTACACATAAACAGAATATCACACTTACAATAAAATAGGTTCATTAATGTTTTTCATAATCAACTATAAAGAACATAACTGGATATTTGGCAAGCCAGCACCTTTACACACGCTATACGCATTCTCACGCTATATGTATGTATATTCTACTTATAATGTAGGCATAAGCATAACAATATAGTACAATACTCAATTTGTTTTATTATATAGTTAGACAAAGTTATAACTGAAAATGTTCAAAATGGGAAATCCTCCATGTTTCCTTATACTGTTAAATATGATTATATCGAGCATCACAGTTTATTAACTATTAGCATGTTCAGTAATGGGAAATCCTTCACGTTTCCTTATACTGTTAAATATAATTTTATCGTACTTCACAGTTTATTAACTATTAGCATGTTCAGTAATGGGAAATCCTTCACGTTCCCTTATACTGTTAAATATGATTCTATCGAACTTCACAGTTTATTAACTATTAGCATATTCAGTAATGGGAAATCCTTTACGTTTCCTTATACTGTTAAATATGATTTTATGGATTTTACAGTCTATTAACTATTAGCATGTTCAGTAATGGGAAATCCTTCACGTTTCCTTATACTGTTCAATATGATCCTATTCAACTTCACAGGTTATTAACTATTAGCATGACATTCGATAGGTATATTTGTCGTAAGTTCACGTAGTGGTTTTACAGTCCCGCTATCGAGGGGAAGGTCATCAAGGCTCAAAGTTAAAAACTTTTCTGCGCATATTATAGTCCACGGCTACTAACATAAATAAAACATGAGAACTTCTTATGACAGCAACAGTTTTATAATATTTATTTATAAAGGCTATTAATTTATTTCATTGGTTTCTCCTCTGGCCCTGGTTTATTATTCGAGTTTTTGGTAAAACAATGTTCCGACAAATGCCCAAATTTAAAACATGTTTCGCATTTTCTTGGCGGCTGCTTGCATTTAAAGCTTGGGTGACCTTCCTCCCCGCAGTTGTAACATTTGATAAATTTGCCATCCTTATTGGTTTCTGTGTACGATATTGATTTTAGCGCTTGATCAGGAGCAGAAGATGGCTTGTGAAAAGGTCTTTCAGCCCGTTTGATTGATTTCACACTTCGCAAATAAACTAATAATTTATCAGGATCCGTAAATTGTGCAGCTTCTGCTCCTGTTCGAACCGATCTATCATCAATACCAAGCAGGATACAATCAACGGCGTCTTTTCCAGATAATCTACATCTATGTAACAAAATCATCTCGTAAAAATAATTTTCAAGAGAATACCCAAATTTAGCTCTTAAGTCAAGCATTTCTGTTAACAAAATTCCGTAATTTTCAGTGCTTGGAAAAGCAGTCTTCAATTTTATTTGCCATTCCTCCCATGTATATTTCATACTAGGAAGGGATTGATACCAACGTTGTGCTACACCACTTAACTTGGGTAGCGCATAGTGCAACACCTCAGGTTCTGACCAATTATAAATAGCAGCACATTCATTAACTTTTGTAAGCCACATGTCAATAGTTTGACTGCTTATGCTTGGATCAAACTCTGGAACTGCACTGGTAGCCACAGGATATCTAACAGGTGGCTTTGAATTAGCGTTTTCTGCCTTCATGATTTTAATAAATTCTTTAAACACAGCACAACTTAAATTGAAACTATAAATAGTATATCAACACTGTAAACAATATAATGATAAATCGTGGGTGAAATTATAACAACGAATCGTAAGATACCCACAATTGGTATGCGTAACTCTACTAAAGTTAACAACATTCTACAATTAATTAGACATTAATAATAATTAGTAACAATATGAATATTGTTATTAATATTGTTCTGAATTCAGGACTATTGTAGCCAATGAGCCAGATATTGTGTTGGTAGATCGATCCAAGCGCCAGGCAGCGTTGACATGACCATCCCGCATGACGAGAACCTCGTGACGGCCGAGAAGGACAAACTCAGACCTTGACTTGGCTCACGAGGTGACCGCCATGTGGGATGTTGACTCGACGATCGTTGTCCCGATAGTCGCTTCGGCAAACGGTCTTATAGCGAAGAGTCTCGAGCTGGATCAAGGGTCAGATACAGAAGGCGGTATTCCTGGACACAGCGCGCATTGTCAGGAGGTTCCTCTCTGCAGCCCTAACCACCGGTAGCCTGGGCCCTGCACCGCTGCCGGCAGCACCCTAGGTTAGGTTATTTTAGAATGTGTTTATATTTGTAATGTATGTATCGAGACTCAAAACTACACGTTTGGTACCATCATCATCCGATGTATCAGCATACGGGATAATATTTTCTTGTAGGGCATTTTAAAATTCCTCCTGACTTATTTTTTTGCGGATGGATCTCCCTATGGGCTAGTACTGAAATGGCGACGTTTCCTAAAAAGAAAACGAAAAAAAGAAGCATGTACAAAAAGTAACCACACACCAAGCTTAAAGCGGGAGAGTTGAACCACTGCTCGTGTCTCCCTACGACGGTACTGGTCAATTCTCCCGCACCCCCCTTTAAGCTGGACTTTCATGGCTAGCGGCCGATGCGACAGTCGCGCGCGGCTGATGCGTCCGGTTCAACTCGTGGGTCGCGGCCGATGCGACAGTCGCGCGCGGCCGCTGGCACGCCGCGCCATATTGATGTGTCCGTCCAGTGCAGTTGTGTGTGATCTGTATGGCTTCTAAAAATAGATTTTGCTAGCAATGCTAGAAGAAGAAGAGGATGACGATTTGCTATTGCTATATTATTACAAGCAAAGGAGTTCAATATTTCTCCCCACACTGTCCCTCTTAAAAGAATTTCTATAGTCCGGTAAACTAAGATCATATAAAAAAGGGCGCTGCGCAACCAAATTAATAAGAATTTCTACTTCTATGCTAGAAAATGTTACAATATTCGCCATTTTTACCGCGCGTCACGCGTCAGTAGAAGACCAACCGAACACGGCCGCACGCGGCTCGCGATTGTCGCTACTGACGCGAGCCGCACGCGGCTCGAGCCGCTAACCTCGAAAGTGGCGCCATATAGTTTCATAGTAACTATTACTGACGCGAGGCCGGGCGACAGTCGCTGAGCGTCAGCCGCGCGCGACAGTCGCATCGGCCGCTACCCATGAAAGTCCAGCTTTACCACGTGCAGCCAAAGATTACGTAAAATTTATTTACAATTCACTTAAAACAATATCGAATAATAAAAGAGCATTAATCCACCAATAGAATAAGATAGAGCAACACCACATACCTAGAATATTGTCAAAACAGCACGAAAGTACAAAACTATATATTTTTTTACTTTTTAACACCGAAAACACGTTACCTGTGCGGGAAGCTAAGTCGTACTAATGGCGGACAATATGGCGTCGCCACTAGTCGGAGCGAGCGCGCGGGCATCACATGAGCTGTCAGCGCGGGCTGTGGCGCGTAATTTGCATCAAAATATTTGAGGTGGTTCAAGTCTCCCACCTGGGCAAATTTCCCGGAGTCCCCCTACTTTCTTAAATCTGTCCTAAGTAGTATTTGGTTCTTTTTCCACTTGAAATTTTACTAAAATATAGCTATTAACGCCGACTGTCTGCATACTCCGTTCCTCCCTTTAGTCCCATCTCGTAGCCAGATTTGGTAGCTAGCTACGAAATGGGAGAAATAATCCCGATTCGAAGCTGGGTACGAAATGGGAATATTAAAGTCTCATTTTGTAGCCATTTTTTGAAGCTGGCTACCAAATGGGAAAAATAATCCCAATTGGAAGCTGGCTACGAAATGGGAATAATGAAATCCCATTTCATAGCCAGGTTTTGAAGCTGGCTTCCAAATGGGAAAAATAATCCCAATTGGAAGCTGGCTACGAAACGGGAATATTAAACTCCCATTTCGTAGCCATGTTTTGAAGCTGGCTTCCAAATGGGAAAAATAATCCCAATTGAAAGCTGGCTACGAAACGGGAATAATGAAATCCCATTTCGTAGCCAGGTTTTTTAGCTGGCTTCCAAATGGGAAAAATAATCCGAATTAGAAGCTGGCTACGAAACGGGAATATTAAACTCCCATTGCGTAAACAAAACCACAAAATAAGTAATAGTAGTACAAAACAGGAATTGTTTAATTCACAATCCAATCTCTGACCTATGTTTATCTTTTTATTATAAAAAGACAGTGACTACTGCATACGTAGTACAGTGACAACTGCATGCATGTGTAGCGTTTTTTTATGACATCTTCATTATAAGGAAACTTTGACGTTGTCAAATGCTTGTTCGTCTCTTATATCTAATCTGAAAATTACATAATTATATCGTAGAATGATTTAGCTGTGCATTATGCATTGCTCTGCACTCTATTGTGATCCTTTGCCCGGAACATCGTCTTCAGAAAACAAGTCTAGCATAGACTTTATTCCCACTAGCCGGGGAGGAACAGCGTTACTATTTAATGGATTGAAATTTTACAAACGGAAAACTTACACCAACAATAAAGGTACGTTGTGGATCAGTGCAAAACCGAATTGTGATGGTAATATCACATTATCGTCTGATAATAAGATTATTCTAAAGGAAAAAAAGCACTGCAGTAATTTTATTCCTAATCATGCAAGACAAATATTGATGAAAAATATTGCAAATTTTAAAGATGAAGCTGCAAAAAACGTACAGCCTATACAAAAACAGTATAATGATATGGTGTGCCAATTAAGAAAGGAAAATATTCATTTGTACGAAAAAATACCCAAATTCTCAAGCCTTAAGTCAGCGACTTATCGCCAACGCAACAAATTCTTAAAAGTTCAGAAAGTTCGATGGAATTTACCAGAAGACATGTCAGTGCCAGAACAATTTCTTGATTTTTTGCTCGCCGATTATCAGGACGATAATACGCGTATACTGGTATTTGCTGATAAATGCAATATTGTTGACATAGGCAAATATAGGCACTTTTTCGCAGACGGCATCTTCAAGTCGTGTCCGCAGCCATTCCTGCAAATGTACACCATACATGCCCTGGACAGTATGTCAAATTGCATCGTCCCGTTATTTTATGCATTTCTGCACAACAAAGATGAGAAAACGTACGAGGTTATGTTGTCGTTGATAAAATCCCAAGTAAATGCATGGAACCCCGAAAAAATTACGTTAGATTTTGAAACTTCTGCTATAAAGGCATTCCAAAACATATTCCCAGAAATTACGATCAAAGGGTGTTTCTATCATTACTGCAACAGCCTATGGAAAAAGGCACGTCTATTAAAAATTAAAAGCAGACCAGGACGAAGGCACGTAGCACGCTATGCAGCTCTTGCTTTGCTTCCCTTAGAATCTGTTCCAGCTGGGTATAGGTATGTCATTAATAAGTCGAAGGATGGTGAAGATATTTCAAAATTCAACGCATATTTTTCGAGACAATGGCTAAGGCGTGACATCATTAAAATATGGTGGTGTGGAGATGAACCAATCCGCACCAATAACAAGCTTAAAGGCTGGCATGCAAGAATCAATCGTTTTACATCGCGTAAAAATCCAACTTTGCCCGAATTGCTACAAGTTTGCAAAAGGAATCGGTGTTTTACAGTATCTCAAGTGCACCCATGAACAGCAATTTTCATACCACCAAACAGTATAAGAACTATATGGAAAATGATCTTGAAATAAAAGCTTCTATTGAAGAATTACAAAGTAATAAAATCAGCGTGGGTCACTGCATCGAAATGATTGCACCTTTTGCAGTTTAATGTCAAAATAGTAGTTTAGTTTTTTGTAAGAAGCAGAAATATTTTTAAGCGGAATGTGTTTTTTTTTTTTATTTCATTAATTAAAAGTCGAGTTAAGTTGGTTCATACCTATTATATTTATCTTTTATTTATTATTTAAGTGTAACAGCTAAAAAGCTTGTGTGGGAAATCCATACTTAATTCAATCCTCGCCAAGACTAAATACAGCAAATTTTATTATATAAAAAAAACACTACAAACAAAAAACAAAGGTTAAGAATAATATTAAAATATACATATTCAATACTAGACTTTGCCCGCGGCTTCATACGCATGTTTTTTTTTTTTTAAACCTAATTAAATGTGCCTACTCTCATATGGGGAAATAGGTATATAGAACTCTGTAATGTGTCGCAGTAAACCCTCAGAATACATTTTTAGTAATTGGTTGCCTACAAAATGGGAAAACATATTTACCTTTTCGTAGCTTCTACCAAACCTAACTACAAGATGGGACTAAAAGCCCATTTGGTAGCCAAATCTGGCTACGAAATGGGACTAAAGGCGTTCCTCTTCATTGGCTCTGTTTCTTCACCGCAGACCTGTAGAGTATTTTCTGAAAAAATAGATCCCTCAGAAGTAGCATGGCATGGACTGAGTATAAATCAGTTTTCTTCGTTACTATCGGAATCAGAATTGTGCCTTTTTTTCACTTGAAGTCGTTTTTGGTGAAGTAAGCCATCCTTTAGTTTTGTTTCTATATCGCTGCCTAAATAAGCATATTTATCATCAACACTTATCACCTGATTATCTTCATCATTGTCTCCAATACCTTCAGTTATATTTTGTTCTGACATATTTGCATGGCCACAATCATCAACGATCATTTCTCCCGTTGCTTCATTCAAAATATAGTGTTTAACATTTTTGTTAGCATTTTCATCATTTTGTTCAAAATTGTTAACATCTAGAGCGAAACAAGCCCATCTACCATTAAAATTTCGGCAGTAACAACTAAGTTCTCTATATTTTACAAAGAACTTCTTTTTTCAGTAATTAGTGGATGAAGTTTCATCGTGTTTTTGAGTGGAGCGAGGTTTGTACCCGGCATCTGGATCCAAATCTTGAATTATACCAGTAGGAACGTAGGTAATCTTAACTGATGTTTCTGATGCTCTCAGTTCATCAAAAGCCTTTTCAGCAGCAGGGATATCACATCCCCGAGCTACTTTGGAATCAAGCATCCTTTTTATAGCTCCTCCAATCCCATCTGCCGCACCTATGCCAAGACTGGCTTCAAAAAAAGACCATGTGCCATAGACAAAACCATAGCCGTTAATTTTTCTGCTAAATAGGTAATTTTTATGTCTGTACTGCGTGTTCGGCCCGTCAGAGTAAAAATGGGTTTGGTCTATGTTCGGATGAGATGACTTTATTTCTTTTAGAGCTTGATCCAAGTGCGCCCAAATAGCTAAAAAAAAAAACTAAAATAAAACTTTTTTTCGGGTACCTGCCGTACGCGAATTTCCAAAAGCTACGAGGGGTGATCCAAAAGTAATGATAATCAGTATGAAAGACACATAAAATGTTTAATAAAATAGTTTATTTTTCTACGTAATCTCCTACCAAGTCTACACACTTAGACCATCGTTTCTCCAGACCACGAATTCATTTTAAAAATAATCTTTATCTTGACCCTCTAAAAATGCCTCCACAGCGGCCATTACCTTGCCATCATTCAAAAATTTGTTGCCTCTAAGTTCTTCCTTCAGCCGTGGAAAGAGATAAAAGTCGCTGGGGGCTAGGTCTGGCGAATATGGGAAAATTTCTTATTATTAAAATCGATGACATGGTTCCTAAGTACAGATCTTCGTATGTTTATAGTTTCAGACTTTCCCATACAGACCGATCTAAATGGGCCACCTGTATACCTACAAGAGGAATACATATTATAGATAAATACTAATTGTATGCAGAAAATACATCCATAACTCAGGAACAAATGTTTGTGGTAAATGTCCTCACGCAGCGTCACTACCCGCCCGCTGGGCTAGAAGGTAGTTATTTGAGGCTAATAGGGAGCCATTAGTAGTAGTGTGAATGATGTTATATTTCACCGTTTTTATTTCTACACATTATAATATAGAAAGAAAGTTCGAGTAAGGTTCACGGACATTTATCAGGACATAGACTACCTCAATTACTGTTATTGAAACCTACGTAGGGGAAACTTGCCTTATTCGTACCTGTGCCTAAATCGTACCCTAGCACTATTTCCGAACAAAATGCAACAGTAGCAACACAAGTTTCATAAAATGAAACTACTAGTCTACCACGCCACCTAACAGAAGTGAGAACACCGCACCGCTGGCTGCTCTGCTTAAAATTATTAAAAAAGTGAGTAATTTCACTAATTTCAATTTAAATTTTTGGTTGTTTCATAAGGGTTTTTCGTTAAGTTAGTGAGGGGGATTCAACTTAGGTTATTTTTGATATATTCTTACCCTATTAACGAGTTTATTCCAGTAAGTACTGACGCCAACTTGCAAACATTTTTTGGCGCGGTAAATTTGAATTGGTTTTGGTCGTTGCGCGTTATTCGTACTCAACGCGTGAGCTTATTTCGTACCGTAATGACACATGTGATGTCTGCAAAAAAAATAAAGGAAACTGTAGTGTATGCGAGTATATGAGTAGCTCAAATAGCATACATACGCTGTCTCGTGTGTCACGTATTGGCGGCAAAGGCCGGTGAAAAAGTACTGTCACTGTCTATGTACGAATGGCGAAGGCAAACCCAAGTGGAGTGAAGTAAACGGAGATACTTACTTAAATACGTGACATTGTCGAGCCAGTGCTATTGTAGAAACACGGACTAAAACATACACTATAGAAACCATTAGAATTGCTATGCAAGATTAAATTATTTAATAATTTAATAATATAAAGAAAGAAAAAAGTACTTTTAGTTCATTTGCTGTGATTTTGAAACAAAAACTCATAAATAAATAAGTATTATAAGATATCCAAGTACGATTTAGGAGCAGCGTGGTACAAATTAGGCAAACATGATCGTATATCGTACTTTTTCCGCTTTAAAAAAAATAATGATTACTCTAAAGTTTAAGACTTGTAAGTACAATATGGTACTGTTGTTGATTACTGATTAATCATAGAATAAAGTTTATTAAAACATAATTAAAATGTGTCATCTTTGTTATATTTCAAGTTATTTCGCAGTTTCCCTTAAGGGGTACGAATTAGGCAAGTTTCCCCTACGCAGTAAAGGGAAAGCTATGTATTTACTTACGCAGGTATGATATGTTACAAATTTGCTTTTTTCAAGCTGTTGATCCAAGTAAATTTTTTTGAAAAAAATATATGTGGTAGAGAATTAAATGCTTTATAAAATATCTAATATTGGTAAGTGTCGCCACCTTGCAAGTAAAAAATCATTTTTTTTAAATATCAAAAATCCTTTCTTTTTTAATTGAATATAATATTTCATGGTATTTTTTTTAAATAGTCCTTTATTATCTACATACGTAATTTATACAAATTTCAAAAAATCGGGCCACTACTTTAGTAGATATAAAATAAATAAAATAAATAAATAAATAAATACTAAGGGACTATCTTACACAAATCGACCTAGTCCCAAACTAAGCAAAGCTTGTACTATGGGTACTAGACGACGATATACATAATATATAAATAATACATATATAGATAACATCCATGACCCAAGAACAAATATTTGCACAAATATTTGCCCCGGCCGGGATTCGAACCCGGGACCGCCGACTCAGTAGGCAGGTGTCTACAAACCGAGTCAAACGCGTCGTCAAAATAAAAACGATTTTCCTTTCTTTTTTAACTATCTCAAAAACCACGAAGATTTCGGGCCTGATATTTGGTGAAATTACAACGTAAGTATATAAAGATAATTATCCGAGCAAAAGGAAAACCATTTCCTCGTCAAAGGCAGTTTCGCCATCCAAACACGGCTATACCCTTTAACGAAATCGTATAGACTTTGTTAACTAAACTCATACGGATATCGCTGCTACAAATGCTAGTCTATTGCGAAAACTTGAATAATATTTTAGTAACGACTCCAATTGTATTAAATAAATTACCAGTCATGCAAATTACTTACCAATGCCTAAGCTTTTTTTACTTTTAGAATTATTTCAGTCGATAGGTACTTCTTATTAGGCTATATTTAGTGTGAAATCGTGATAAAATTATAAGTCGATTATTATATAATTTTTATAATACATGGATATACTCGCAACTAAACAGTTGATTTATATCAGGACCAATATTTACTAGCTCTTTTATTTTGAATTTTATTCTCTCCAATTCCACTCTCTTCTTCTCGCCCACCTTACCTTTCAGTAGTCCATTGATTGTACAAATTTGCTAACAGTCGATCTGTTGGATTTATTTGGGAATTGGCTAATAGAACGCCCAAATCTTCTGTGCAATCTTCAGTTAATGAGCAGCTCATGGTATGTTTTGGCGGCAGCTGGAGTCATACCAGAGTCAAAGTATTTATAAAAGGACTCTTTTTTTCCGCATTACACCTTAGCAAATTAAACGCTTGAGCAAGTTTCATTATGTGAGAGTGGCAATAATTGATAGTGATCACTACGCATTTTCCTTCTTGAATTAATTTTTCCTTTTTTCGGTAAGCGGAGCCAATTTCAAAAACTTTATACTGATGCTTGCAGTGCAATTAAAATTTCTGTTGCATCCAATTTTTTTATGACATTTTTTATTTTTCCCAGGCAGTTCGCAAATGTACAGCTTACGATACTCATGGCGAGAACAGTTTGGAAACGTTTTGTTAACTATCCAATTAGTACTCGTATTTCTAGTGAACGCCGTAATAAAATTTTCACATTTATCGTTATACGTATCACCATTTATTAACTTACATTGGATTTGTGCGTGAAAATTATCCACACTCTTGTCCTCGAACTTAAGATAACAAATATTGTAACCCAAGATATCAAATAACACTCTTTTTGCATGATATTACACTTAGGTATATATTTGCACAACACATAACCTCAAAACAAAATAAAACTACTCACTCCAGGCTACCATTTAAAAGTAATTCATCGTGGTTTAAATTTCAGCTCGATCGTACGTATACCGGGAAGTGATTGGCAAATGATTTGCAAGATTTAACCTGAATAGTTTTATTTCAAATGAATCATAACAAAATATATAAATGGACAATTAAATTCAAATTAAAACTAAAGAACTAAAATCTAAAATAAAGTAAATTAAATTAAGCTAAAATAAACATAATAACCTCTTAATGTGTATACAACCAGTCAACTAGCTAAAACTTTCGTAGTACCTACTTCACGTGAAATTTTCAAGTAATAGTGCCCTGATTTTGAGCTAATTGCAACTTTGCAACAAAGTGGATATTGAATGGTGTTGTCCAAACATGGTATTTGCTCCATCAGCTGCAAAACCTATCATGTTCTCTGTATATTGAATATTTTGTGTCTCGAGATAATTTTTGCACTTGGGCCATTTTTTCTAAAGTTGTACACCCCACTTTATTTTTAATTTTCGATATTTTGGGTATTTTCTACTCAGAATCACGAGCTCTTTCGATCTTATTAGGAGAAAAAAACTGTCCCAATGTTTTTTCGTTCCATTCCGATACCATTTCCATATAACCTACTACAGCGGTAACGGAATGGAAAAACAAAAAATGTATGAATATTTTGGGACAGTTTTTTTCTCCTAATTAGATCGAAAGAGCTCGTGATTCTGAACAGAAAATACCCAAAATATCGAAAATTAAAAAAAAAGGGGGGTGTACAACTTAAGAAAAAATGTACCATCCACAATTGGTATTAAACACAAAAAAAATCTTCCACATCAAAATCTACTGCTGTTCGTGCAATGAGATCCAAGTGTTTTGTTGTTGACTTGTCGGTGCTCTCGTCAACAATTAAAGAAAACTGTTCCGTTTGTTAAGTCTCAACCAATTTGCTGTGAGATACTTTTCCTGTTACATTTGTGACAATTATAACGGATAATAGGTCTATACGTTACGTTACTTAGTTTAGTATAGAATTAATGAAATTCAGATTGAACTGTACAAATGTTTAATAAAAATAAAATGAAGTAAAAAATAGGTAGATCCGGCTAGGTCGTGGGTAATTTAGTTTTTAGATCTGAGCTGAGTATACTTTAGAAGAAACAAGTCCTTGTTAGGAGCCACTTCCCTGCACACGTCGTCTTCGTCGCAGACCTCGCAGTAGAGCGCGGCAAGTCGAACATGCGCAGCAGGCAGAAGGGTAGGCTAGGTTCGGGCTAGGTTAGTCCTAGCCGTCCTGGCAGTCTGGGTAGGGCAGACTAGCTCCAAGCTGATGGTCTTGACGTAGACTTGTAGCGTCAGAATAGGACTCGGTAGACTCGGCATAGATATTGCTGGCCCCGGGATAGGTCCCTGGAAATCCCGTAATGTTTAGTTGTAGTTTAGGCATGTGACTGCGACATCTTGACTGCTACGCGAGTTTCGTAGGCTGGTTAAGTGAACTCCTAAGCATTTAATAGTAATCAATGATGAGGCAGTCACAAGCACAATAATAGTAAAACAAAGAAATACATTTAGAAATATAGTTCATATGAACTAGACCAAAACGAAGTTAAATAAGAAATATTTATACAGATACGACAGTAATAAAAGTATGACATTGTTAATGTTTCATTTAGTTAAATAGTATATTAACTTTAAATAATTACATCAACACTAATATACATGATGTCTAGCGATATCAAGAGACTAAAACTATTTAATATGAATTTTCACAACACTCACCCGTATTGGGGAAAACACAGCAATATATTTACAAATGTACAGACATAGTAGGAAAACTGTACATAATAGTATTATTTACACCTCTGTAGCAATCCATTTACAAGATATTTATAGATGTAAAGTAGCCAGCATCACGGGCATGGGTACGCTGCCCTGCCGCAGTATAGTGATCTGAGGGACTGTCTGGCATGGATAAAATAAATTATTTTAGTTTGGGTTCAGGGTAAGATCAGATGTTTATTAATACTTGCCATTTGCTTCTGTTTGGTTTGTCTAATATGTTATTGCAAACATGACTACTTGCCCAGCCCAGTACACTTTCAGTTTTAGTAATAGATAAATTTAAAAAAATCTAAACTTTAAAATTAAGAAGTATACAGATATTTACCATGTTAGTAAAACACACACAATATAACATGCGTAAATTGAAAATATTAAATTAACTGATGAATTGTTAAATAGGAAAAATCATATCAATAGGAAAGAGAAAACACACCTATTATATTGTTAACATGCTTGGAACTATAGTGCTATGTTTATTCAAACTTAATCGTCCGCCACGACACTTCTAATCACACCTGCATGCTACGCAATAGAAATAATTTTCGCCCTTAGTGCTTGCTTGTAGCCAACCTTCGTAACTCTTTTTTTTCCCATGCTTTCTAATATTTTCGATCATAGTTGTAACGATCAAGACAGTATTATTAAATTAAAATTAAAAAGATACCTTTACTTCATGAATTTCAGTACAATGCTTTAAACTTTTCAGCCAGCAGCCCAGGTATCACTCAGCTGAAAGGATTTTTCATGACACACTGGAAAGGGAAATGATACAGAAAATTAAAATATTTGCAAGGAAATATTCATAAGAAAAGTCAGGGAAAATTCTAAATATATTATGGAAATTATTTTCAGGTCAAAGAAAACCTATAGGAGTTAGGTATCCTAATAGGGAAACCTATGAGTTAGCCAGATAAGGATAAATTAAAACTAGCTAACTAAACTATATAAGGGAACTTATATGAATAATAATGAACTGTATGAAAACATAGAAAAATGAATATTAGAAACATAATAGGGATTTTGTCTAGATAATATACATAAGTCTTAAGATTTTGAATTATTTTTAGAAGAAATAGTACTTTCAGGGAGGCCTAGAAGTTAATATAGGGCTGGTACAGCTGAGGGTAGTGTTTTGAGATCAAACTCCAACTAGGACTGGAGTTGGGGAATGGATTTGGATAATTGATTCTAGGTCATGGTTATTAATTAAGTATTATAATGTATATATTATAATTATTGCCATTAGGAGCCATAGAGCTGTTTTTGCTTAGTATGGGACTAAGCCAATTACAAACGCATGAACCATATATTAAGATTAAACTTTAGATGAGAACTGGGCCATAATAGGTAGAATTAAATATGTATTTTTAATTGTTATATCATATAACGGGTCCATATTGGCTCACATAAAATTGATCCTCCGAGTTTTTCTTCTACTACCGATTTCTAGTCAGAATCATCACTCTTCCGAATTTTTAACTTCATACATTTGTCCCTCATAAATTTGTACTACTACCTACCGAGTTCATAATAGACAGTTTTCAGAACATCGTAATTCATAATGTCGTCACCAAGATTATGTGTGTACTCATAATGCTGATTTTCATATTTCTTTTATTCAGAATCATAAATTACGATAAACTTGTCAATCATAACATTTAAACATCGACAGGCGTAGCTCTTGTTATTGTGGGCGTAAAGAAAACTAATTGTAACTAGATTACTTTAGATTTAATTTGTTAAGCACAAGACACAGTATTCAGTATATATCATGACAGGTATCGTCAGAGCGAGAGAGAACGATAAAAGAAAGGTACAGCAACATTATAGGTGCGTTTAGGTAGCTAGCTTTTAGTATTAGTTTATAAAGATGCCTATAAAGTCTAACACTGGCCCTTAAACTAATACGGTATAAACAGAAACAATAAAAATGAATCCCTTCACCATTATACAATACAACAGCGCAATAGACTTTTTGCAAGTGAGCAACAACTGTATACTTCCACTTATTTTGTATAGTTTAGTTTACATTTTAATAAATGATTTTATTCAGTCAATAAATTGCATGAATTAACCCAAAACCTATAAGTTTAACTACATATGCCTTAACATTAGAAATTCACACAATTTAAGTTGCATAGAAATGATTATGTTTGATTCTACTTAAAGATTTTGTTAATATGTCAGCTAACATATCATCAGTACACAGATATTTAATGACAATAGTATTATTATTAACATGTTGTCTAATAAAGTGATGTCTTACATCTATATGTTTTGTCCTAGCATGATGCAAAGAGTTTTTACACAATTTTTGGGCTGACTGATTATCATTGTAAATTGTTAAAACAATATCCCTTTTGATAATATCTTTTAAGAAACTACGTATAAACAAACCCTCCTTACATGAATCGGACAAGGCGATATATTCGGCTTCAGTGCTTGACAGCGCTACAGTTTTTTGTTTGCGACTTGCCCATGAGACTACCGACTCACCAATTTTAAACACATAGTCCGTGTAAGATTTGCGATCCACATGGTCACCTCCCCAATCTGAATCCGTGTAGGCAGTGACGTCCAGGTTGCTCTTTTTAAAAGTTAAGGTAAGATCCAACGTACCCTTCAAGTAGCGTAGGACTCTTGGCTGCCTTCCAGTGGATTCCTGTAAATGACTCATTAAATTGGCTTAAGTAACTAGTTGCATAGGCAATATCTGGCCTAGTACAAACCAATAAGACCTCTATAGTCATAGCGGTCGTCTTTTTCGTGATCCTTTGGTAACTGAAGACCTGACTCCATGGGAGTGTGAGAACACTTACAGTCTTCCATTTTATACTTTGTCAGCACCATCTTTATGTAGTTAGATTGATCAAGAGTGATTGTATTTCCATCTCGACACAATCTCATACCTAATACTTGATGAGCTGGCCCTAGATCTGTAATGTCAAATTCTTGCATTAATTTTAATTTAATGTTTTGCTTTTCATGTTCCCTACATGTACTAAATAAAATCAAATCATCAACATATAAGGCGACTATAATAAATGATTCTTGATGACTCTTAAAGTACACACAAGGCTCTGATGATGATCTGTTGAATTTTAGCTTCTCACAAAGGACATGATCAATTTTCTCATACTAGGCCTTTGAAGCCTGTTTTAGACCATATATAGCTTTATTTAATTTGTAGACCTTGTCTTCTCGGCCTTGTAAGATAAAGCCTTCCGGTTGTTCCATGAACACAGTCTCTTGCAGGTTACCGTTTAAGAAGGCCGTCTTTACATCAAGATGCTCGATTTCCATACCATATTCCACGGCTATGGCAAGCAATGTGCGTATAGTGGAGTATCTTACGACAGGAGCGAAAGTTTCCTGGTAGTCTATGCCATACCGTTGGGTGTAGCCTTTGGCTACCAGGCGTGCTTTATATTTCAGTAGCTCACCATCTAACCCCCGCTTGGCTTTAAATACCCACTTACACTTGACAGGTTTCTGTGACACCGGTCGATCTGTCAGAGTCCAACAATTGTTTTTAACAAAAGAGTTGTACTCACAAGACATTGCTTCTCGCCAATGGTCAGCATCGGACCCTCTTAATGCTTCTTTCACAGGCTGCGGAGCATCTGTTTCAGATATTCCTATGAGGAATGCTGACTGCAGTGTGCTCGACGAATCGTCATATTCAGAAGGGCCAGCCGTTTCCTCCCCCTTCTCTGGAATATACGTTTCGTCGGCCGGATTACTGCCCTGGCTAGAGCTGTCAGAATCATCTATTGTGATTGTACTTTCCCTCCGATCATCATCATTATTTGGTACTATTATTGCATCATCGGAAGTATCATTCACAATAGGTGTCTCCGTACTCACAAAAGGTTGGTCAATCTGGGGTGGTTTCACATTCTCATTTACATTATTTTGAATTTCCGTAAAAATGTGAACTGAATCGCTATTGGTATCATTATGTGGTACATTCTTAATAAATTTATTTTCTAGGAATGTCACATCCCTGGCTTTAATACAATTTGTAGGACGCTCAGGATCTATTAACCTATAGCCTTTAGTTTCCTCACAATAACCTACAAATATGTAGCTTTTACTTTTTGCATCTAATTTTGAACGCTTTGAATTCAATGCATATGCAACTGTGCCAAAGATACGTAAATGACTGATTGATACCTTTTGACCACTCCATTTCTCCTCTGGAGTGCTCCCCAAGACCGCTTTTGTAGAGCAGCGATTCTTAAGACGGCCGTGTTGACCGCCTCGGCCCAGAACTCATTCTCCAGGCCTGCATCTTGCAGAATACATCTCGCTGCCTCCAGGACGGTTCTGTTGGCGCGTTCTGCCACTCCATTTTGTTGTGGATTGCCCGGAACTGTAGTCTGGTGTCGAATGCCGTTTTTCTTCAAATAATCCTGAAATGCCAAGCTAGTGTATTCTCCACCATTATCGCTCCTAAGGATTTTAATCCTTTTTCCTGTCTGGTTCTCAACCAAAGCCTTAAATTGTTTAATTTTTTTAAAAACCTCACTCTTTTTTACAAGGAAATACACAAATGTTTTTCGAGTATAATCGTCAATAAAAAGTAAGAAATACCTAGCTCCACTGAAAGATGCACACGGCATAGCCCCACATAGGTCTGTATGAATTATTCTTAACTCCTCAGATGCCCTTGTGTATGACTTTTTTGGAAAGGGTAATTTACTTTGCTTCCCTTGTATGCATGCAACACATGGTTCAAATTTTGTATTATTATAAGAAATACCAGAAACCATTTCTTGTTTAAGGAGCTCCATGCTTCTTTGGTTGAGATGTGCCAAACGACGGTGCCATACCTTTTGAGTCGCCTCTGTCAGCGAGTCAACAATTGGATCCACACATGATGTTTTCTGCTCGACTGCTGCATTCGCTAGTGATGAATTCTGTAATATAACTTCAGAATTGCATGTCCTTGACATCTCAACAGTGTCAAGGACATAAGCGCCATTTCTTAAAAAAGCACTAGCCGCAACTACGCCGTTGTCTAGTATCTGACAAGCACTGGAGTCGAACACCACCTTAAAACCCTTTTTTACCATATAACTAACAGATAATAAGTTAGCGGTTAAATTAGGTACATAGTAAACATCACTAATTGTCTTAGTAACACCATTTCGTAGTTTTACTTGAACGCTACCTCGACCCGCTGTGAACAACTTGTCCCCGTTGGCCACTGTCACTTGTACGGACTTTTCTTCTATAAAGTCACTCATCATGCTCCTATCCCGACACATGTGGCTAGTGGAACCACTATCGACGTACCATAGATCACTTTTCACATTGACTGATAATGCCGTAAGCAGCTCCTTTGAAGTCTCCATGTCCGTAGTTGCTTTATATATTTTTTTTTCTTTTTATTCCACTGCAGGCAATCCTTCTTGTAAAGGCCTGTTTTCTTACATCCGAAACATCTGGGTTGCTTGCGGACAGCTGCTAGTGCTGTAACAGTCTCCTGCTTGTCTTCACGACGTAGTTTTTCTTGAAGTAGTTTAGCTGATACAACTTCACTTGATAAAGTGATACTAGAGTTTTCTATTGCCATTATAAGCGGATCGTAATCTTCCGGCAATCCACTTAGCATAATGACAGCTATGAAGTCATCGTCTAGTCCAGCTTTGATGTCCGTTAATTGTTGTGCTACGTTAGTGATTTTATTAATGTACGCTTCCATGTTCTGACATTCTGTCAATTTTGTACTAAACAAAGTCCGTAATAGACCTAGTCTTCGACATAACCCTGTGTCTTCGTATGCCTTTTGGAGATTATGCCAGGCTTTGTGAGCTGAAGCCGCGCTCCGAATGTGTGCAAAAGCCGCAGGTTGTACCGACAATGCTAACCTAGCAAGTGCCTTCTGTCCTTTTTTGACATCTTCGGGTTTTGACGCGTCCACTTCATTTTCGACATATTCCCACAAATCTTCGTGAATTAGTACCATCCGCATCATGAATTTCCAGGAGTTGTAGTTTTCAATTCCAGATAGTTTTTCCATGATTAAAGATGATGCCGACACGGCCGCCATTGTAGGTTAGGTTTTCAATGGAGGTTATTTTTTCTTGTACGCGCCTTTTTATTGAAATAATATTGAAATTTACTTTTTTCAATAAAAAACAGCCCATAACCTGTTATTGTGGGCGTAAACAAAACTAATTATAACTAGATTACTTTAGATTTAATTTGTTAAGCACAAGACACAGTATTCAGTATATATCATGACAGGTATCGTCAGAGCGAGAGAGAACGATAAAAGAAAGGTACAGCAACATTATAGGTGCGTTTAGGTAGCTAGCTTATAGTATTAGTTTATAAAGATGCCTATAAAATCTAACAGCTCTTCCTAACGGCATTATACACTTATTAAATAAAGTTTCTTCCCGAATCCATCCTGGCTCTGCATTTGCTTACAAAAATTTGATGTAATAGTAGATTATTTACAAGTGTTCATGCAAGCAAGCAGGCAAGCATTTTGACGCTCCGCTCGCTTCGCTCGCTCCGCTATACGTGGTCATAATACAAACCTAATCTAACCTACAGTTTTCGGTTTTTGAGCCACGTTGCATTTTGTCACAATCTGCTTCTAAAATATAGGATTGTGGAGTTTATGAGTACAAATTAGTCTGCTTAAAAAATGTATGACAGTGAAAAATAGGATCAAAAACAGTTATGATGAATAAATGTATGAAAACAAAAAGTAGTATTAGAGATATTTATGATAATTGACATTATGATTTTAAATGGTTCGGAGTTATGATCGGTAGTAATAGTGACTAAGTATAAATAGTGACTATTATGATGAAACATTGTATAAGTAACATTTTCGGAGTTCCAATAATCGGGGTTGAAAAATTATGTGAACTTTGGCGCACCCTCATATAACAATTACCCATATGCCTCAAAGAGTACAATTTAAACCAAATTTTGAGTAAATAAGTATATAAGTAAAAATAATTGTTTAAGAGGTAACTTACATTATGTGGTGGGATATTTATGCCATTTAGAGTCTTCAGAGGGGATTGCATGACCACTTAGTTCATCATTCTTGACAATTCACTAAGAACAGGAGCCTGAAAATCATGGGAAAAGACTAGTTTAGTAAGAAAATTTTATTAAGAGGTTCGGAGACTGGGATTTAGTCAAACATAGATTGATAGAGTCTTACTGATTGAATTAGTATTAAGTAACATCTATAATACACAGGGAGGAAAAATTATGCATCATAAGAATACAAGAATGCTATTGTAAGTAGAAGTTATTGGAATAAATATAAAAAATTAAAATTAGCAAATTGAATCTTGTTCAAGAACAAAAGAAAATTTCCAAGGTTTTGAGTAAAAAGGCGATATTAGTCCTTACAGGTCTAAGACATATCCGTTTATTTTATGTCGACCTCTTCGGCTGTGGAGACTGGTGTTAAGTGCTCTGTAGCAGCTGTGCTTGCTCCAGATGCTGTGTAAACGCCTCCCAGGTTACTTTGCTTCTCGTTTTCTTTATTACTGTCGCAGGGTCTGACTGTATGCACATTAGGATCGGCCGGTGATCGGACGGCAGGTCCGGCAGAGCCTCGTGTGTACACGCAGCGTTGATGTTCGACTGGATGGAGAAGTCTATGATGTCTTCGGACCCGTGCGCGACGTCATAGTGTGTCGGCTCCTCGGGTCCTGAGACATCTAGCTCCCAATCTTCAGCAGCTTTTTGGATAGCCTTCCCAGCAGGGCAGATGCGTGAGGAGTGCCAGGTGGTATGCTTGGCATTCAGGTCCCCCGCCAGGATGGCCGGCATTGGGGACCTGAAGATCTTCAATAGGTCTCTCCTTAGGTTGGCTATTGGGCTTCCAGCAGGGCGGTAGGCGGCGTAGAACCTGGTTTCCCTCCCATCGATGCTGATGTCGACTCCGAGTGTGTACAGGGAGTCGAGGGGTTGATGGGCCACCGGCTGGTGGATAAGGTTTCTCCTGATTATAACCGCTAAACCGAGTGTCGAATACTGGTCGCGCTACGCCTTTTATAGCCCTCTAAATCTCTGCCTACCCTCCAGTATTTTTTATACCCCAGTGTTATCCCGCTAAATCCGTTCTCCCTGCTCAAATTTTCACAAAACTACCAAATCCCTCTCTTTATAATTTATTCCATATTTAACATATTTTCCTTTTAAAATCTCTCAGTAATATTTTTTTATATTTAATTATCCTCTCCTAATTTGTAAATATTTCACCAAATAATTACCCCATAAGTGGGGAAAATTGAAAAATCGTCTCAATCTTGTTTAAGAAAGGTTTAAAAACGTTAATCCAATAAGCTAGAATTTCGGCGTTTGCTAAGGTTTTTTATCGAGTCTCGAATGTATCCGCCTCTATGATTTTTATGATTTTTTATGATTTTTTGACAACTTTCAATGTCAAATTTGGCGCAAATCTATAATGCCCAAATCACTCAGTACTAAAATTAAAAACTTCATTATATGCTTTATAAATTTGAACCAGGTCCAATTAAGATTTTCAAACCTTTCCCTGGTTTTTGAGGCTCCAAAATCAGGTCTGATTGGTCGATCACCCATATTTTGACTCCAAAATCTCAAAATCTAGATCTTTTCAGCTTCCAAAATATCCAAATTATTGGTCTCCAAGACTAAAGCAATACAAATAATCCAACGAATGAGGATGGCCGGTGAAAGCTAATTGTAGATGGCGCTCTCATAGCTCGGTCCCTTGTCAAATATTTGGTTGCGATCTCTAGATTATTTTTTATATGGGTGGTGAATGAAAATATTAAGACAGCGATATAATATCATGTATTCTACGTGGCGAGTAGCCGAACTGAAGGCTGAATTGAAAAAACGCGGTGCTTCTGTACGGGGTAAAAAGGCAGACCTCGTTGAAAGGTAGAGAGAAGCCACTGTACTTCCTTGCATTGTTCTTCTGAATTTTTCGTTAATTTTGGGATGTGCAATAAATATTTCACTGCTAATTTAAATAATGTAGATCATATTATGCATAAAAATTTCCAATAAATAAAAGAAATTTCAGAACAACATGATAATTCGGTAGGGTGTAAATTAAGGTTATGTTTATGAGAAAGTGTAAATAACGCTTCATTACCTGGTTTCAGACTGGAACAATACGACAAACATTTTAATTTCGGCCGTCCTGAATGTGTTGACAATGAAGATTCAATGAAAGTGCCACCAAACGAGACATACAAAGATGTTAATAGTAATACCATTCTACCAACTATAACGAGGACACAAATCCGACATTACTTAGACTGGTAACCTATTCTTTATTTAAATAATTATATATTATGTATTCAGTAACCATATTATAGTAATGTTATTTCATTATTTGTATTTCAGCACTGAAAAAAAAATGAAATCAGCAGTTGAGTTGTATGAGTCGAGGCACTTAATAACTCTTAGGGCATCAGTTATTGGCAGTGACACATTCATTAAAGGATTTTTCCGGAAAACAATGAAAAAATTGCAATATGAAGTGGACATCAAACTTGACAAATTTGGAAATCCTATTGAAACTCACTGCGAGTGTCCTGCTGGCAGCGGACTGAATGCAGTTTGTAAACATGTTGCTGTCCTTTTGCTTGGCGTTGAGCACATAAGTAAAGAAAAAAAAATATTAAAATATGAAGTGTGCACGGAAAAATGGCAACAATTCCATGTTCCAAAAAAGCTTTACACTGGTACACCAGTAAGAGCCGAAAAGTTGCCCAAAAGGCGAGGCTCTATTAATGTTCTATTTGAACCATATCATATCAAAAACTTGAACAAAGAAAACTATAATAGCAGAGTTAGAAATTTGGTGCTCAACTTTGGAAATACAACTATGCCAATGAAACAGTTGTATGAACCAGCAAACCCTTATGGTATACAAATGGATCATAATTACACAGGAAGAAATGTGGAAGACGACATATTAAAAGATTTAAAAATATTGAATGTGACTAAAACAGACATTGAACAAATTGAACAAATGACTAGGGAACAATCATCAAGCTTTGAATGGCATCATCATCGCCAACACAGAATTACTGCAAGTAATTTTCATACAATATGCCACCTAAAAACCACAACAATGGAAAAATATGCACAGCAAATTATGTACAAAGAAGGATTCCAATCCAGAGCAACCAAGCATGGTATATTAAATGAAAAAATAGCGCTGAACCAATATTGTGTGATGTATGATTTAGAAGTAGAGCCATGCGGATTATTTATAAGCGAAGAAAGACCATATTTAGGTGCTTCCCCGGATGGCCTACTAGGTTCAGAGACCGTAATCGAAATTAAATGCCCATATGCCAGTAGATATCAAGATATCAGGCCCACAACTGTCCCATATTTGGTCGAAATTGACAACATCTTGACACTGAAGCATAGTACACCTTATTATTATCAAATACAGGGACAGATGTACTGTACAGGGCGGTCGTACTGTAATTTGGTTATTTACACATATAAAGAAATGAAAGTAGTTTATGTGAGCAGAGACAATCATTTTATCAAAGAAATGCTGAATAAATTAGACAATTTCTATGAAAAATATTTCAAACAGGAAATGCTTAGGAAATATTTATACTATGATTATCATAAAATGAATAAATAAAACCAAACAAATAAGACTTCTTTTTCTTTATTATTCCTTCTCTAAAGTTGCAAAGCATTAAACAAATGAAGAAAATCTTTGATGCTAATGGCACATAAAATTAATTGAGTTCACTGGTTAATATTTTATACTTATGTTTTTGTTAATCCTATGAGCCTCTCTATGTGAACTCTCTGACTTGCTAACTTTCGGTCATGTTTTAATAAAACTCCAGGAATTTGGGATTTTCCTTTTAAGAAGGTAGGAATATTAATGCCAACACCCTTACTAGCAAATAAATCTTGTAAATTAAATCCTCTGTCAGCCATTATACTGTCCCCTTCATCACATATTTCTAAGAGATTACTCCGTTCTACTATTTGCCGATCACTGGCTGTCATTACTAGTACTAACAGTCATTTCAATGTATATATACGAATCATGTAAATTCGTCAGAAAGCATATAAATCTATACTCACCGAATATAATAACTAAAATTAAAAGAAATGAACGTGGTCAAAATCAGCTGAAAATGCCGTTCTCAAAACTAAAACTCGTCTCGTGTAGCCCCCACCACATGGCTATTAAAATTTATAACCACCTTCCGAACTCAATAAAAAATCTGGAAAACCCACGATTGTTTAACAAACAGTTAAGGCTGTTTTTAGTAAATAAATGTTTTTACAGTCTAAATGAATATTTTAACGATGTTTTATAGCAAATGATTAGTTAAAGTTTGCGTGCAATTAATTTTTATTTTAAATAATGATAATGTTTAAAATAGTAATAATTTATGCCCTCTGACATTGCTATGTCCTTGCAGGGCGTCACATGTATACCTATTGTCTTATTTGAACACCTTCTATGTTTGAAATGTGATATGCAATAAATGATTCTATTCTATTCTATTCTACTTGTAGAACTTGAAGCTACGGAATCACCCAAAATATTAACAGAGTTCGCACTTGACCCAGTCATTGACGTTAAGTTGGCATTGGAGAATTGAATAGATTTTTTCATCTCATGAAGGGTTTTTTTTAACTTTCCTACGAAAAGCACCACTTCTCTTCAGCTTTTTCCATTGGTTTTTATCCATTTTCACTTTTAAGTATACTAAACGCGTTTAATACAATAAAATGGACGATACGCGCTGTAAATGTTTTTCGGGCCTCTTTTAGGCCACTCTTAGCTGAGTAAAGTGGGTATAAGAATTACTGAATTACTTACTTAAAGTGCAATAAAGGCAATCCAAACAAGTTTATAGGACTAGTGACATAAGCGTGCAGTTAAAGCAACACGGCGCTTTTTAGTAAATAGATTACTTTTACAGCACATTTATGGACACAAAACAAGAATGTCGAATAATGGTGGTATAAAAGCGACCAGCGTTACGAATTAGCTATTTCATGACTGTTATACTACTTTTATAGCACACAATACTGAGATAAAGTAATTTGATAACGTTTATTCCGCTTTTTTCAAGATATTGCGTAAAGGTGCTATAGTATGGTGCTAAAAACGTTTGTTCGACCTCTTTATAGCATACAGTGCAGGTAAAAGTGCAAGCCTTCGAAGGAAATATGCGGCGTCGGCTCGCGTAGCTGCTGATGTGGCTCCGCCAATTTCCGGTGACTCGACTACGTGAACGCCGGCTGCACCTCTCGCGTTGTCGGCAGTAGTCCCGGTTCGGCGAGCAGCGGCTGTGGCGTCCCCGCGAGCGCCGACTGCGGCGCGATGTCCGACTGTTCGCTCGGCGTCTGGTACCGCTGCGTGACTGCTGGCCCCTTGGTGCGTCGCATGTAGGACTCGTGGGAGTATAAAGAACTCTACTACGAGATTCTTCATTAATTGTATCCTAAAAATACATTAATTAACGAGAGTATTAATGCTACACAAAAGTAAACTCCACCGTGCAGTCATATGGTCTTAATCTTAAGCATGTCTGCATACATACAACATAACAAAAACAAAACACAATAAATTTGTAGAAAGCGAAATTTATCGCCATAAGGAACCTCCTCCAGTTAAACTTTATGCGAACGAGATAATAGTAGAAATGTTAATAAGTAGGTTCTACAGGTGAATATTAAATGAACCACCGCTTCCTCTGGCCATCGTAGAATTTGATAATTATGTGAAAATGAAATTACTTGAACCCATCTTTAAGCAACAATCATATTAATAATCTTGGATGCTCATTCAGTCAGACTAAATAAATCTATTGAACTAACTCACTAATCATACTGCTACTTTATTTACTATGTATCGTCCCTTAACCATTAACATTAAACTTTCTGTTTAGGCCTGAGATAGTATTTATATTACATTATGAAGTATCCGCATTAAACAACCTGCGTGGCGACGTCTATGGTCGCCAAAAATAAGAAACAAATTTATCTCACTGTCAATGTCAGTGCGTGTCGTCGTCGTCCAAGAAAGAATATTATATCGCTTTAAAAATAATAAATAATAATATCTTCAACACCATCATCCGCATAAAATACTACCTACATTTCGTTGTTGTTCCTGTTTCGGTGCCGCAGCTTATAAAGGTTAGTGGAACCTCACATTGTGTTATAAATGTTATCTCTAGTTTATTCTTCTCCGCTCTCTTTTTTTTCCAAATTTTCTAGGATGCCCACGAACCAGGATTTACAGTCCATTTAAAGCTACACCATATTTTTTGGCCTCCGACCCGGGTATCCTAGTTTTTAGAAAAATCTTTCAAAATTGTTTTTTTTTTCAAAATTATACCGCCGCATAATCCAGGAGTATTAAAAACCCTGCATTCTTCTTAATAACATAAAACGCATTTATTTTGCGTATTCTCATACCGCGTATTTTGTAATAAAACCGCTTTGAAATTTGAATTCAAGTACTACGAATTTCTGCGTACATTAAGTGTCATTGAATTACTTAGCAGACATCTTTGAATTTATTGTTAAAGTCGACATATTACGACGTTCCGCTCGCATCTATGGCCTTTTACGGTGTAAATGTTATTTTCACGCGCTAGAATCTATTTAATTAGGTTTAATACTTAATAATTATCGATATCCATCTTTGACATTCTATAAATATGGAAAATTCGGAGATGCAAATTTCGCTTTTAATTAGCAAACGCGATTCGTATTTTGAGCGAATCAGGTCAATTTATGACACCATACCGAAAAGTAAAAGAGAAAAAGCTACTTTGTTTTTGATGAAAGCTCAGCAAATAGATAAGTTACGCGATGAATATGTTTCTCTCAGCGACTCAATTCACGCCCATGCCTTGAACCTAGATCCCGAATATAAAGCGGATTATGAAACATTTTGGGTTTTGAATTCACAGACTTCTGAGCCACAAACGCAAACTATTACGCCGCCATTCAAATTGCCGCAAATTTACATACCTGAATTTCATGGTGATATACAACAATTTCCGCTTTTTATTGAATCGTTTCACACTGTTGTGCATGAAAACCCATCGCTAAGGGATGCTGAACGCATTCAATATCTCATCTCGAAATTGAAGGGCAAAGCTCAGAGCATTTGCGTTGGGATTGCACCTGCCTCGGAAAACTACAGCGTTTTGTATGATGCGCTCATACAAAAATACGAAGACAAACGCGCCATCGCCGTGAGCTATTTAGAAAACATTATAAATTTGAAGCCTTTAAGTGCAGGCAAAGTAAACGCGACAACTTTAGAAACATTCATCGATCAATTCTCTACATCAGTAGCTGCCTAACGTCAGCTTGACATAAAGTTGTTGGTTGATTTTGTGTTCATACATCTAGCGCAGCGTAAGCTAGATTCTGATACATCGCGAGCCTTTGAAATGTCTCTTGGTAATAAATCGGCATTTCCAAAATACGACGATTTCGTAAACTTCGTTCGCAATCAAACTAAAATATTGCAGAGAACCGCATCAAATACGTCGTCATCGTCGCCGTATACAAGTCGCACTGTTCGCAATGAACCTTCATCTACACGCACGCATCATGCACATACAAGCATGCAAACATTTCATGTGAACAATAACACCTCTGATCAAGCCTGTAGCTACTGTAATAGTAAAGGACACGCACATTTGTATCAATGCGAGCCGTTTTTGAAATTATCACCGCTTGACAAGTATAACGTCATAAAGAAATGCAACGGCTGTGTGAATTGCTTAAGTCTTCGTCATACATGGTCGATGTGCAAGTCAAATACGACTTGTAAATATTGCAGCAAGTCTCATCACAGTCTCTTATGCAGAAATGAGAATTCGAATGGATCAAATTATTCACAAAATTCTGGCAATTGGTATAATACTCAAGCTCCATCGCGAGTTCTCGCTTCCGCGCCACCGCGCACCGCACCACCGCGTCAGCCACCCGCGCCCTCTACCTCTGCACATCCAAGCGCCCCGGCCGTTCCTCGTAATGACAATAACATGTCAAAGAGTTTTTCTGGCACTGCTATGAGTCAACAGAATTCTCGGAAAACCGTTGTTTTGGGCACTGCTATTGCTCAAGTATTAGATGCGTATGGCAATCGCCGAGATATAAGAATCTTGGTTGATATGGGTTCGCAAAACCATTTCATCACGTCACGTTGTGCACGTACTTTGGGCTTAAATATCGCACCTGATAGCAATAATACATTGGTCCATGGCATTGGAGAAAGTTCTCAGCCAATTAAAGGGACGTCAAACATAACTTTGTACTCACCCTGTGATCAAACGTTCAAACTTGATTTGCAGGCATTGGTGATTGACAAGATTTCAGGGAATCTTCCTGAATGTCAGATTGATACTGCCGCGTTGGATTATTTGAAAAATATCCAACTTAGTGATACCCAATGGTATATGCCGGGTAAAGTTGATTTACTGTTGGGAGCTGAAGATTTCATAAAGTGCGTCTTGAAGAACGACCGCATCATCGGACCATCAGGTTATCCTGATGCAATTGAAACGGTTTTCGGATATGTCATTTCCGGTTCCGCTTTCACGGCTAATCAGCAACCGCGTACTCGTAATAACTTTTTTGTCACTTCTGAAAATGTTGACAACCTTCTTAACAAGTTTTGGGAGATTGAAGAAGTTCCCATCCGCAAGCACTTATCTGCCGATGAAAAGGCATGTGTGCAGATTTATGTACAGCAAACGACACGTGACAGTTCTGGTCGTTATGTGGTACCTTTACCATTTTGCCGTGATCCGCAGGATTTAGGGGATATGAAATCATACGCGACTACTTGACGAAGGAATATATTTCCGTAGTGAAAGATCTGGATACCGATTCCAGCTCGTATATTATACCGCATCATCCCGTTGTTCGCGATGACAGGTTAACAACCAAGGTACGACTTGTTTTGGATGCAAGCGCCACCACATCAACAAATGTGTCGTTGAATGACTGCCTGCACACTGGCCCTAACCTGCAGTCAGATCTGCTAACGATCATTTTCCATTTCCGATTGTTTCCTGTAGCTATAACTGCAGATATACGCCAAATGTATTTGAGGATACTGGTGTCACCCGAATTTCACCGCTACCTTCGTATATTATACCGTTTCTCTGAAGAGGTCGAACCGCAAATGTATGAATACAACCGCATCTGTTTTGGGCTAAAATGCAGTCCTTATCTTGCAATGCGCACTATAAAGCAGCTTCTTATTGATGAAGGGTCCGCTTACCCTGCCGCATCTGCAATAGTATCCCGCAACTTATACATGGACGATTTAGGGACGTCTGTGATGGACGACGCCACTGCAATTGAACTGTCCCGCGATTTGATTGACCTTTTCTTAAAGGCTGGTCTAGAGTTGGTTAAATTCTCTAGCAACTCACGCGCACTACTGGAAACTATTCCTGAAGAGCATCGATTGACAGCTTCGGTTGACATCTCAGAGACCGATGAATTGAAGATCTTAGGATTACGCTGGTGTCCTTTAGAAGATCAGTTTTCCATTACTGTAAATTTGGACCCGCATAACATCGTAACAAAACGAACTATTTTGTCTACGATCGCCAAACTTTGGGATTTAGTGGGTATTGCAGCACCGATTGTTCTGCATGCGAAATTACTCATCAAGTCTCTCTGGTTGCTGAAAATGGATTGGGATGACCAACCACCCGCATCTATATGTAAACAATGGTTGCAGTTCAAATCTGAACTTCCGCTCTTACAAGAACTCAGAATCCCGCGTCATTTGGGAATCAACGCACATGATTGTGTTATTACCCTTGTAGGTTTCTCAGACTCTAGCACTGCTGCATATGGAGCTGTAGTATATATGTGTGTGTCACATTCAAGCTTTGCGCACAACATTGTGAATATTGTGTATGAAAAATCAAAGGTATCTCCTGTGAAGGTACAAACATTGGCTAGGCTCGAACTATGCGCCGCTTTGCTGGTAGCCAAACTCTTACGTTATGTTTCTGACAATATGTCAGATAAATGTCACATTTCAAATGTGTATGCTTTTACGGATTCTAGTGTAACCTTGCAATGGATACACTCATCGCCGCAACGATTTAATGTATTCGTTAGCAACCGTATAGCTCAAATAAATGACTATTTGCCCGCGTCGCATTTCTACCATGTCTCTGGTAAAGAAAATCCGAGCGATTGTTTATCTCGTGGACTTACCCCAAAACAGTTGATTGACCATCCGCTTTGGCTTCATGGTCCCGCATGGGTCAAACAACCCATTATTGAATGGCCTCTAGACCATTTTGTATTTGACGATCAGGTTAATCCACCTGAAGTTAAAGCCAAACCGCAGGTGTTCTTGACTACAGAGAAAGAAAAAGCGTTTTTACACGAATTGGCATCGCGATTCTCCTCGTGGAGTAAATTTCTTCGTGTCATTGTGTATATTTTACGCTTTGTCAAGAAATTTAAGCGATCAGCTTGTGTTTCGCCTTCCGACGTTGAAATTGCCGAAGATACTGTTCTCAAAAAAGTTCAATCATTTCACTTTGGTGAAGATATCAATGACATTTTAAATAATAAAGCACCGTCTAAACGCATGCGCAAATTACTTCCTTTCATGAAAGATGGTCTTCTGCTTGTTGGCGGTCGATTAAATAAATCTGAACTTGATTATTTTGCAAAGCATCCAATTGTGCTGCCTAATAACGACCATGTTGTTAATTTAATAATTGATGCGTATCATCGAAAATATTTACATGTCGGTCCAAATCTGCTGATGTCGTTGTTGTGACATAAGTATTGGATTATTTCTGGTAGAAACCTTGTACGCAAACGCTTTCAAATGTGTTTTCAATGTTTTAAAGTTGATCCAAAGGTTGAACCATTGCTAATGGCTGATTTACCGACTTGCCGCGTAACAGAAGCAAAATCATTTTTGCATACTGGCGTAGATTATGCTGGTCCTTTACCGATTCTACTGAGTCGTTATAGAAGAGCAAGACAGCAAAAGGCGTACATTTGCCTTTTCATTTGTCTTGTTACACGCGCAGTTCATATTGAACTTGCGGTAGATCTTAGTACTGCTGCTTTCATTAACGCGTTCAAACGTTTCATTTCACGCCGAGGTACCTGTTTATACATGTACTCAGACAATGGTACTAATTTCCTCGATGCAAAATCTTATTTTGATGAGTTGTCTAAAATGGTAAATTCTAAAACCTATAAGACTGCATTGTCTGACGAACTCCTTCAAGAAGGTATCACTTGGAGCTTTAATCCGCCGAGCGCACCACACTTTGGTGGCTCATGGGAATCAAATATACGCAGTACTAAATTGCATTTAAAACGCGCGATTGGAGATCAACTGCTGACTTACGAGGAGATGACAACTGTTTTGACGCAAATAGAAGCCGTCTTGAATTCACGACCTTTAACTCTGCTGAATGCAGATCCTTCCGAACCTACTGCATTAACCCCATCACATTTTTTAACACTCGGTCCATTAAATTCATTATTTATCGCAGATGTATCGAACGTTTCGACTAATTTAATAAAACGCAAATACTTACTTGATAAAATTATAGAATCCTTTTGGAAACGTTGGAGGACTGAATATTTGCATACTCTCCAGATGCGTCAAAAATGGAATACTCCAACTAAACCTGTAACTAAAGGGACTATTGTCTTACTGAACATACATAATGTTCCACCATTAAAATGGCCATTAGGTGTGATCGAAAATGTTTTTCCTGGTAAAGATGGTGTTATTCGAGTTGTATCTGTACGCACTAATTCAGGTACTTATCAAAGACCTGTGGTAAAAGTTTCGCCTTTACCACTTCAATAGACATTGTTTATTTATATGTCACATAAGTTTCTGTGACATTCTTAAGAAGTTCATTCTTTATTTTAACTTTCTTTTCGCGTGGTTATTCTTTATCATTCTTATGCTCTTTGTTTAGTAGAAGAACAAAGAGATGTTTGTCCTTCTAGGCGGGTGGAATGTTTAGGCCTGAGATAGTATTTATATTACATTATGAAGTATCCGCATTAAACAACCTGCGTGGCGACGTCTATGGTCGCCAAAAATAAGAAACAAATTTATCTCACTGTCAATGTCAGTGCGTATCGTCGTCGTCCAAGAAAAAATATTATATCGCTTTAAAAATAATAAATAATAATATCTTCAACACCATCATCCGCATAAAATACTACCTACATTTCGTTGTTGTTCCTGTTTCGGTGCCGCAGCTTATAAAGGTTAGTGGAACCTCACATTGTGTTATAAATGTTATCTCTAGTTTATTCTTCTCCGCTCTCTTTTTTTTCCAAATTTTCTAGGATGCCCACGAACCAGGATTTACAGTCCATTTAAAGCTACACCACTTTCATTATATATGATTTATTCGTTAAATATAGCGTTAAAGGACCATACAAGCACCTAAATAGCACTTTATTATTAAAATTATGTTTTTATTTATTTAACTTACCACTCTAGTAGGTACTAAAACATAAAATAAAAAAAATAGTCGACAAACATTGTTCATATAGGTACTTGTTACAAAAATCCGCAAGAAGATATTAAAAAAAAATATTATATCAGTTTACGGCCTAAATTCATACCCACTTCTGAGATGTTGAAGCATATAAACTTAAGCACTTCAACCACTTAAATGAGCAAAGATTATTGATAATTTTGGTTATACTAAATATGCCAAGGTATACGGTGGAGATAAATGAAACATATAAAATAGTTACTTACAGTTTATATTTCCACTTCTTATACAATTTACTCACCAAATTGCATTAAATAACGTCTTTTAAATAATATTGCAATGTCTACTAACAAGACCGTCGTGCAAAACTCTCCAACCCCCGTTTATTACTTTTTTAAAGTCCTATATTTCTATTTTCCCGCCACAGGTGTCGACCAATCACGACGCTGCATCAGCTGGATGCCAGCGCTGTGATTGGTCAGCCTGATTGGGCAACGGCGCGAACAGTTACAGCCAAGGTTGAAACAACAATGAATCCTTATTTTTATAAAATGACATCAAATAACAACAATAAACTGTATTAAATATATATAACGCTGACATATGTATATTTGAAGACACTAATAAAAAATTACCTAGAGAACAATAACAATAATAATATAATAATAACTCAAATAATAACAAACTAAAACGTCTATAGAAACTTCAAAGTCAAACTGTATGTTATTCACTTCGGGGCGCAGCCCCCGGCGACACGAGACCTCCTTGCAATTTTTTTGCATTATCGGCGGGTGGCCTGACACTGGTGGACCGCGTCGGAGCCGTCGAAAGTATCTTGTTAGGCTATGTTTGAACGTTCTGGTTTGGTCAGACGGATAATTCGAAACGACTTCAGTATGTTCGAAATGCATATGTATATGCATACAAATTTTACACTGCTTCTTAAATTCGACTTGTGATAGCCACGTCTGTGTTTGCTTTTTTCAAAGAATTTGTTTTTTTAATGAGCAGAAAAGCGGGTATTTATTATTTTCAAATGAAAATTTCATGAACACACAAAAACGCCGTCCGCCATTTTTACTATATCGTATAATTATTTTAAAAACAATAAACTGTTAATATCCAAAGCGCAGAGTAACAATAAATATACTTGGAAAAATAAATAATTTAATTCTGTATTTGTGTGTTTCTTTTGTACCTACTTAAACTGGTGTGCAATAAAGTGATATAGGATTTTAATTTGTATATAATGTTTAAATTGGAATAAGCATGTGATTGTGAGGGATGCACATAGGGAGGCGAGGCTTGGGTTTCACGAGTGGATGCGGTTCGGAAAACCTTCTAACGGACCAATATACATGCATATGTGTGAAACCCGAAAATTGTTTAAGGTGAAGCTCAAATGGTGCCAAAACAACCAACAGCAAATAAAAATGGACATACTGTGCACACCCATTGACATTGCCAACGTATTTAAGGAACGTTTTAAAGTGGAGTCGCCATTAGGGAGGTCTCTAAATCAGCCCAACGCGGGGCCCGTCATGGCGGCTGTGAGGTTTACAGAGTACGATGTGCAGGTTGCGATTAAAAGTATTAAAAGGGGTAAATCGCCGGGTCATGACGGGCTCAGCATTGAGCATTTGCAACATGCGGGCATTCATCTGCCACGGGTACTCACAATATTATTCAACCTATGTATCAATCATGCTTATTTACCATCAGACCTGATGAGGACAATTGTGGTACCAGTCATTAAAAATAAAACAGGTGACGTGTCAGATGTAAATAACTATCGACCAATATCGTTGGCGACCATCGTGGCAAAAGTGCTGGATAGCCTGCTTGACAGACACTTAGCACAGCATATTAAACTGAATGACGCACAGTTCGGTTTTAGGCCCGGACTTTCCACTGAGTCAGCTATAATGTGTCTGAAAAGCACTGTCCAGTACTATACTAGCAGGGATACACCAGTGAGCGCCTGATTCTTAGATTTATCGAAGGCTTTCGACCTGGTCTCGTATGACATACTGTGGCAAAAGTTGTCAAACGAGACCAGTGTGTCCGAGGAGGTGGTTGAAATCCTAAAATTTTGGTACGGAAACCATGTTAACACGGTCAGGTGGGCGGGCGTTCACTACCAATTGGAGTGTGGAGTAAGGCAGGGAGGCCTGACCTCTCCTAGGTTATTTAACCTATATGTAAACCAGCTTATGGATGAGCTCAACAATGCATATGTCGGATGCTCTGTGGATGGTAAATCCATAAATAACATCAGCTACGCGGACGACATGGTGTTGTTGAGTCCATCCATGAGTACTTTACAAGAGTTGCTGGTCATCTGTGAGAGGTACTCGGTGAAACATTGTCTAAGGTATAATGGAAATAAGAGCGAGGTACTCGTTTTTAAAGCAGGAAGAAAGTCCTACAAGACACTACCCTCGTTGACCTTGGGCGGAAAACCGCTCAAGGTCACTAAAACGACTACTACACTATACTTCGATATGGCATCATACTATGGGGAAATTCAGCCGATTTTGACAGAGTTTTTGTAGCACAAAAAAAATGCATAAGAGCTATCTGGTTGAGTTCAACGCCAAGAAAACCCAGGTGTGTGCGTTCACTACCAAGACGTCTTCGTTTCTCCCTACTCCTAGTCTCCAGAGCACTCCTCTTGGTTC
This sequence comes from Apotomis turbidana, assembly GCA_905147355.2. Classification (NCBI taxonomy): domain Eukaryota; kingdom Metazoa; phylum Arthropoda; class Insecta; order Lepidoptera; family Tortricidae; genus Apotomis; species Apotomis turbidana. Next base: position 9,975,200 of record LR990290.1, on the reverse strand, counting down.
GCGTGATAGCCTGAATATGCTAGGCATGGATATCCGCTGCAATCTGAACCAAAACGAATACATCGAGTCACTGATTACCACAGCTTCCAAAAAACTGGGGATCCTGAACAGGGTGCGACGGTTCTTCGCGCCGGACCAGCTTTGCCTTCTTTATAAGACTCAAGTTCGGTCGTGCGTTGAGTACTGCTCGCATCTTTGGGATGGCTCCGCCCAATATCTACTCGATGCGCTTGACAGATTGCAGCGTCGGGCGGTCCGCATCATAGGTGACGAGAAAAGTACCAGATTCCTCGAACCCCTTCAATTACGTAGGGACATTGGGTCGCTGAGCGTTTTTTATCGCCTATACCATGGCGAGTGTTCTGAAGAGTTATTTTCTCTTATCCCACCCTCCCCTTTCCGTCATAGAACCACACGTGCCAGCTTGCGATGTCATCGCCTCACCGTGGAGAATATTCCCACACGTACCAAGAAGTTTGGCAATTCCTTCATCTGCCGAACTATTAAAGTATGGAACTCCTTGCCGGCTCATGTGTTTCCTCCTTCTTATAACTTGGGACCCTTCAAACGAAGCGTGAAGAAGCATCTCTCGGGCCAGCATGGCAGTGTCAACTGACTTGGCACCGTTGGTTTCTCGTCAGTTGCCATTGCGACTTGGGCTCCCCTTTTTGCTTACCATCAGGCGAAGTGGAGCCACTATGTTGTGCCGTTATATAAAAAAAAAAAAAAAAATCTGGGGTCTACGTAACACGCAATCCTGCCGCCCACTTTTCCTTAAACATAAATTGTTGACATTACCATCTATCTATATATACGAAATAAGTAAATTTGTGAAAAATAATTTATCTCTTTTTAAATTAAGAGACAACACCAACAAAAGAAACTTGACACATTTCCCTCTGTCTATGCCCGGCCCAAAGTTAAAATTATATAGGGACAACAGCCACTATATGGCATGTTTAGTATTTAATTCTATTCCATCGGAAATAAGTATGTTACCAATGAACAGGTTTTGTAGGGCTCTGCGAAGGTGGTTAACTGAGCAATGTTTTTACTCGACTCATGACTTCCTTGAAAAAAGTCCTTGTAGATTGAATAGGTACTAATTAATTGAACATTTAGATTACTATTATTATTTCATTGTTGACATATTATTTATTAAATTAATTCTGGCATTTTATTGATGTTAACATACTAAAGTTTATTAAGACATTAAGTCAAAATGTGACATGTTCGCGTTCGTAATTAAGTACTTAATAATAGTTTCAATGTTGTAACTTACACTATAAAATTTGCATGCCGGATTTCCGGCTGAATATGTACCCACTATTCGAAATGTATGATTTACGCCTGTACAACTTCTACATATTCAGCAAATAAATATATTTCATTTCATTTCATTTCAACGTTCAAATACCTTGGCCACTGGGTCACTGAGGACCTCAAAGATGACCTCGACATAGAGAGGGAGCGCAGAGCTATGGCCGGTGTAATGCAGACGTAAAGAAGACGCTTTTTAAGGCATTCTGCCAATCATTTTATACCTGCAGCCTGTGGGCCAACTATACTCAGCGAGCATACAATGCGCTACGGATACAGTACAACAACGTTTTCAGGATATTAATGGGACTGCCACGACACTGTAGCGCCTCCGGAATGTTTGCGCAGGCGCACACGGACGACTTTTACGCAATCATACGCAACAGATCGGCGTCGCTTATGCGGAGACTGAGTGGTAGTGGCAATAGTGTCCTGAAAACGTTGGCTGGTAAGTTAGATGCACCATTGTTCAAGCACTGGAATAGCCTACATGTGGCAGCGACAGATGTTGACAAATGGTGCATGTAGAATACCGATAAATGAGTTTTAATTGTTACTGTGCCGATTGTTTGGTTTTTTATTATTATCTGTATGGTCTATGATTATTAATAATTATTATTATGTTCAATGTATGTATGACTGCTACTAACCTTAATTTGTAATTTGTTTTTGTTTTTTTACTAACAATATATGGATCACTGATTCGAAATAAATAATTTGAATTGAATTGAATAAACATGATAAATGAATGAATGTGTACTATTTTTTTTTCTAAAATTTCCCAAAAGTACTATATTTTGGCAAAGTTCTGAGAAAAATACTATATTTCTTCAAAAAAAAGGTGGCAACCCTATACATATACACGTGTATTCTTACTTTCCATGGTTTAAAATAGCAGTAAATGAAGTTGGCAGCATTTAGGCATTTTTTACTACAGGCTGTGGCAGGATTTTGCAGGTTTTTAACCAGAGTAAGGCAGGATCGGTGGTTTAAATATGGTCACACTGCCGTCCCGTCAATAACGTCAGTTTGTCTTTGCGGTGTGAGCTGTATACGGGATGTGCATCTAAATTTGTTTGGCTTGTTAACTGTAGATCGATAGTGATCGTTGTGTTAGTGATAACATAAATGTTCATCGGGTCGGGCGTCTTTGTTGCTTTAACTATAGAATTATGATGTAATGATGTAAAACGATTTTTTTACACGCTGTCTTACTGTATCTAATGCTAAGTAGGTATAATATCAACGGGTACTACTAATACTAATAATATTATATAGAATGCCCTTTAAAATTGCGAGAACGATCGAAAGAGGGAAACCTCAGCTACGCATCGTACCATCTCAGTGGGAAAATGGTGGTTTATTGCAATGGCCAAGATAAGATGTCATAGACGAAAGTTCTATTCCCAGTAGTGGTGGTCGTTGATTCAACGAACTAGTTGATTAAACCGTCTATCATTCGTCAACGAACGAGACGTTACGAATGAACGCTTCGACTAGTTGACGCCGTCAACGAGTTCACGTACGAAACGAAATGTCGCAAGCGCTGCTAGCGCTTGTATCGTTCATCGTTGATTTAACTTCTTGCGAGTGCGATGCACATATCTTAGAAATGGCGTGAGTAAACGAGACACAGAATGCACTGCGGCAACGCAAGGTCACGGTCACGTGATACAACTGAACGAATGGAAACAAACTTACAGTGTTTGGAGACATAAACATACTACTTAGGCACGTAATAAAAAGCTTATGCTATTGATGAAGAGACTATTATTGCTAAATCCATGCGCAATGGCTAACGATCTATGTTGGTTTCGTTGGATTCACCGGTTTGTTTACGTTTTTAGTTTTAACTTATAACGAGTGTTTATGCGTTAATTATGTAGGTGGCCGCTGTCGGGAATAGTTAAACAACACTTGATTTTTGAAGTGTCCTTTAATAGTTACGTAGGTGCAGATACAGTGATTATTAATTACTAATTACTTAAAATTACTGATCACGATCGATCACGACTGTTTGCTACCGCGATGGAAGACAAAAGCACTCTCACTTCACTACACATCGATTTAATATCTGGGGCTGACTAATTATCCACTCAGCATTATCGTGACAAATGATTAATTGATTATTGGGAAAACGGTGACTCGATGGTGATCTTTCAGTCAGCAGTATTATCGTGGGAGCCGGTCGAACGGTTATCGGGAAAGCGGTGACTCAATGATGACTGTCAAGGGCGTGGGAGCCTCGTGGCGTAACACCTCCCCTCCTAGATGAGCAACTATTTGCCAATGTTTAATGAAAATGTTGCGGCTCGACGTTCCTGTAGCGTTTGCGTAGTAGTCTCAAGTGGTAGCTCGTTTTCTTTTCCAGTAGGAATGTTCAGCCAATGCCGTTTGCAGTAGTATATTGCCATTGATACAGCCGCAGTCAGTATGATAATGACGTATACTGGTATAGTCGTGTGGTAGAAGGTTGAAGAGTCCACAGAAGTGTCTTGCACTGGGGGCTCCATTATTACTTGATGCTGAATGTCGTGCAGAGTATTCAAGTCGATCGTGGTTAGATTATATCGGAATGTTGACGCTGAGGTTGGCGGGACAATAGATTTAGGCAGGGTCATGATTTCGATCGCATGTCCTCGAAGCTTATCGTCTATGTTAACAAGGGTGAATTCTGGTGTCCTCACTTTGCAGTCTCGTGGTATAGTTGCTAAAAAGCTTCCCTGCAGGATTCGATGTTCTTCTTGTCTACACGATATCTGTACTTTTGTTTTCCTTGGAAGTGAAATGATGTAATGTCTGCTGTCCAGTTCGAGTAAAGCTTCCTTAGTGAGCGTGACGAGTGTGGGTTTACATAGTTCATCTTATTCTTGTTCATGCACAAGACGGGATATGCAGTCTCTTTGTGACCGGATCTGGTGAATGGTCTTTTGTTCGCAGATATACCATGTGTCTACCTTCGGGCATTCTGCCTCCATATACGCAAATTCCCGGGAATTGGTTGCCACAAAAGGAGATAGGAGGAGGAGGAGGTATTATAATTTGGGAGTATTTATTGGGTACGGGACAGAGTCTATATAAGTCATATACGGCTGGGGACATAATGGGAAATTTAAGTACAACTACGAGCTTTTGATCGATAAAATAGGATCCTAGACTAATTGTATCATAATAATATCTTAAATCTAAATCTAAGACCGACGATGTGGGCCCATATAAATGTTTAATCGTTTTTATCATATTACCTAGATCATTAATAGATAAAAGTGAGTGGTGCATAGAATTTGTGCGACTAAATGCTAATATATTTTCTAACCTAGCTAATTCATATAAAAGATCGTGCACATTTCCGCTCAAAATATTGAAAATATGTGTGAGCCGGGTGTACTGCGAGAAAAAGCTGTAACTGGCGTTAGCATTATTGGTTAAGTTAGTGACTAATTTTCTCAGTTGGTTCTGGTTGTTTAAGGTACAAAACGTTTAATTCCGTTTGCGCAAACTCTAGTGTTTCTTCTAATGTCTTAGGACGCATGCATCTTACTCGCGAACCAAGAGGCTCGTGAAGACCTCTTGTGTATGTCTGAAGCGCAAGTTTTTTATAAAGGTCCCGTTTTGCTTCTATCGTTGTACTTAAGGATTCATGCAGTTCGCAATACGTCATTATAGTACTTAATAAGTGCTGAACCCGTTCGTAGAAAACGTGGGGGGTATCTGATCCTTGCGTTAGAATCGATAAATCATTATAAAGAGCTGTTTCGTCTCTATGGTCCGAGAATGAATTAATCAAGGCTTTCCTGATTCCGTTCCAATCTCTGGGGATGCCGTTTGCCGCTAGAGTGGTAGCAGCTCTGCCTGTTACCTTATTTAAAATACCGTTTAAAACAGCTGAGTTGTTTAATTCATCTTCGGGCTCTGTACTCATATATGTTAAAATTAATTTGTCGCATATGTCTAAAAATCTAACAAGCACGTTTGGGTTTCCGTCGAAGTCTGGGACTAACCGTAAGGCTCTCCAAATCCTATCAATCTTATCTACAACTACTTCCCGGGGTGCATCTCCTGGATTCGACATATTTGAAAACTCTTCATCTTCTAAAATACTATCTAAATTTAAAGGTAAATTTCTATGAAATCTGTGTTGCCGCCGTGCGTCGGGCTCAGTAGCCCGATTAGCTCGTGGGTGAAAAATCGTGCTAGATAGACTAAATTACGGTTTAATCAGGGATCTTAACTTAAATTATAATGTGGATTGCAGATGGGATTGGCAACCAATAGGAATTACGTATCTTATTCTATAACTCACTGCAACTGCATTGCTTCCGAAACTCGATCCGTCGATGTCTGGACGGCGTCGGGTTCTTCCGCTATCTTCACTATTCGCTGCTTACGGCCACACGTAGGATCGTGGATAGTCGACACGCCGACGAAACGACTATCAGGCGGGACACGAAGTAGGATATCGCGCACTGACTCGACTATTCCTCTTTCGACTGCGCCAATTATGTAGGTGGCCGCTGTCGGGAATAGTTAAACAACACTTGATTTTTTAAGTGTCCTTTAATAGTTACGTAGGTGCAGATACAGTGATTATTAATTACTAATTACTTAAAATTACTGATCACGATCGATCACGAGCTACCGCGATGGAAGACAAAAGCACTATCACTTCACTACACATCGATTTAATATCTGGGGCTGACTAATTATCCACTCAGCATTATCGTGACAAATGATTAATTGATTATGGGGAAAACGGTGACTCGATGGTGATCTTCCAGTCAGCAGTATTATCGTGGGAGCCGGTCGAACGGTTATCGGGAAAGCGGTGACTCAATGATGACTGTCAAGGGCGTGGGAGCCTCGTGGCGTAACACGTTTGATAGAGTTTGTTGGCCGTAATTTCGTATTTGTTAATAAGATTAAGCGCTGTGCTGTAATGCCGGAGAAAAACAGTTGTTTGAGCTAAGTGTGTGTAAATAGTGATTTTGGACAAAACTAATAAATAAATATTAAATATTAAGGGACAATCATACACAAATCGACCTAGTCCCAAACTAAGCAAAGCTTGTACTATGGGTACTAGACGACGATATACATAATATATAAATACATATATAGCTAACATCCATGACCCAAGAACAAATAGTAGTAGTAGGGCCTCGTGCAGGGTCCGTCCGGATTGTTACTACCGTCTTGCCTGCTAACCCACCGCCAAACAGCAATGTTCGCATTGTTGTGTTCCGGTGTGGGGGTAAGATAGCCGGTGAAATTACTAGCATAGAGGCATTCTATCTTCGTCCTCCGGGTAGGCAAGCACTTGTGACTCCTCTGGTGTTGCAGGTGTTTATGGGCGACGGTTATCGCTTTCCATCAGGCGATACGTTTGCTCGTTTGCCTCCTATGACATAAAAAAAAAAAAAAAAAAAAAAAATTGCACAAATATTTGCCCCGGCCGGGATTCGAACCCGGGACCGCCGACTCAGTAGGCAGGTGTCTACCAACCGAATCAAACGCGTCGTCAAACTGTAAATATAATTTTAGATTCGTCACGCGGAGCGAAAAGGCTGCTCTCCCCGCAGCGCTGGGCGTCCTGTCACTGTCCAGTCGACCCTGTTATGGAAGTTACCATTTTTTTAATCTTCATTTCTTCTTCCCTTTGAACCACTGAGAGTTATTAAACGGGTAAGTTAATGAAATTATTGTAATCAATATAAATGTATTATTTAAAGTTCTATTTAAAAAAAGTAGCAGTTGTACAAAAAAATAGGGAAGGTAAAATTATGTGTTTCTACGGAAACTTGTTGAGTGCATAAATTTTGCATGTCAAGCATCTTTTTTTTTTGGTTGACGGAACAGCATGGCAATGAGGTGTCTGTGTTTGGGTGCTTGGGTTTTTATTATAATGCTTATGTGGACCATTTTAACATGACTTAAACAGACCAAAAAAGAATCCAATGAACGGGGTCGTGGACGTGGACGTGGACGCGAGCAAGGGCGAGGGCGAGGACGCGGCCGAGGAAAGGGCATATCTCAGCCTAGAGAACTATTTCCCGAGAGAGAGAGGGAACAAAGCGTTTCTCCTAGCCCACCATCACCAGGTCCGGGACCTAGTTCCAGGTAAATTTTATTATCATATTGTCACCTCTTTAAAAAATCTTGTGGTGTTATATCTAAAACTAACTATTTTTGGCAATAATGGAAATAAGCGTTTATATAGATATAGATAGATATAGAAGATGATCAATGACGAAACTGGGAAGACTAAAGTCAAAGATCGTCATTATAACCTACAAATTAACGATACATTAGTAACTTCCGATCTTGAAGTTGCGCATCACTTTGAGCGGTTCTTTTCTAATATACCTGTGGAGACGACGCAGTCATTAAATTCATCACCAGATGTTGCTGAATCAATATTAATAACGAATGTAACAGAATGTACAGAGATCTTCAAATTTACTCATGTTACCCCTAACAATGTTATTAAAACCTTCAGATCTTTAAATTTGAAGAAGACCGAAGATCTGTGGGGCCTTTCTGTGAAAGTGTTACATTCAATCGTAGAGGCGATTGCACCATATTTGGCCGATATTTTTAACAAATGTATTGATAATGGAGTATTTCCTGATTTGATGAAGCACAGCAAGATCATACCTTTATTCAAATCGGGAACTAAATCAGACCCCACAAATTTTAGACCAATATCAATACTACCTGCATTAAGTAAAGTTTTTGAGAAACTCATTCTTAATCAACTTACATCTCACTTTAATCGACATAACCTATTACATAGCAGTCAATTTGGATTCACTAAAGGTCGCTCCACCACTGATGCAGGGGTGGTGCTGGTTAAACACATCTTTGATGTCTGGGAAAAGGCTCAAGATGTTGTTGGAATTTTTTGCGACCTATCTAAGGCATTTGATTGCGTTGATCATAATAATTTAATACGTAAATTGAAACACTACGGAGTAAAGAACGGTGCACTTGACCTTGTCACATCATATCTTTCAGGCAGAACGCAACGCGTAGTCATCAACGGAATGCAATCAACTGGATCACCTGTTGCTATGGGTGTACCTCAGGGCTCAATTCTAGGCCCCTTTCTGTTTCTAGTGTATATTAATGATCTACCAAACCTTGTGCAAGATAAACATGAAATTGTGTTATTTGCAGACGATACTTCTCTCCTTTTCAAAGTTAAAAGACAAGAAAATAGCTTTGTTATTATTAACGACGCGCTGTCTACTATTGTGGATTGGTTTACTGCAAATAACCTACTTTTAAATGCCAAGAAAACCAAGTGCATTAAATTCACATTACCGAATGTGAAACAAGTAGATTGTGCCAAGGTGACATTGAAAGGTGATGTACTAGAATTTGAAGACAAAACAGTGTTTCTGGGTGTTACTTTGGACTCAAAACTGCAATGGAATGCGCATATAGCCACTCTTGCAGGTAAGCTTAGTTCCGCAGCCTATGCAGTGAGGCGAATCAGACAGTTAACAAACGTCGAGACGGCAAGGATTGTGTATTTCAGTTATTTTCATAGTGTAATGTCATATGGAATTCTGTTGTGGGGAAAAGCGGCGGACATCCAAACCATCTTCGTGATACAAAAACGAGCCGTACGCTCAGTTTTTGCACTAGGAGCTCGTGCATCGCTAAGAGAAAAATTCAAGGAAGCCAACATTCTCACCGTGGCGTCTCAATATATCCTTGAGAATATTATGTATGTCCGGAAAAATCTACATGCATTCAAGCTCAACAGTGACATTCACCAGTATAATACAAGAAGGAAGAATAAGCTTATAAATAATGACACAAAGGTAAATTAAGAAAGAAAAATTGAATGCGATCTACTACAATCGAAGCGGGGTTTGAACCCGCGACCTCTGCGTTTCCGGCGCATTGCTCTCCCAACTGAGCTATTCGACCGCTACGTCAGTCACACCAAATCTTTCATCCCTTAATCCTTTACGCTACTGGAGCGCCCTCTGCGTCATATATGTTTTTGAAATGCTTATTGCGCATTAGCCATACCCTAGGATGTGCGTTTTACACGCACGATCCCCAATCCCCATTGCTTTACAGCAAGTGTGAAGACTGCGAGAGAGATGGCGCTGTTCTAAATATTTGTATAGAATCTTTTTATCGATTCATATTTTTTTTTTTTTTTTATGTGGTAATACCACATTTTTATTTTTATAAATAATGACACAAAGGTAAATTAAGAAAGAAAAATTGAATGCGATCTACTACAATCGAAGCGGGGTTTGAACCCGCGACCTCTGCGTTTCCGGCGCATTGCTCTCCCAACTGAGCTATTCGACCGCTACGTCAGTCACACCAAATCTTTCATCCCTTAATCCTTTACGCTACTGGAGCGCCCTCTGCGTCATATATGTTTTTGAAATGCTTATTGCGCATTAGCCATACCCTAGGATGTGCGTTTTACACGCACGATCCCCAATCCCCATTGCTTTACAGCAAGTGTGAAGACTGCGAGAGAGATGGCGCTGTTCTAAATATTTGTATAGAATCTTTTTATCGATTCATATTTTTTTTATGTGGTAATACCACATTTTTATTTTTATAAATAATGACACAAAGGTAAATTAAGAAAGAAAAATTGAATGCGATCTACTACAATCGAAGCGGGGTTTGAACCCGCGACCTCTGCGTTTCCGGCGCATTGCTCTCCCAACTGAGCTATTCGACCGCTACGTCAGTCACACCAAATCTTTCATCCCTTAATCCTTTACGCTACTGGAGCGCCCTCTGCGTCATATATGTTTTTGAAATGCTTATTGCGCATTAGCCATACCCTAGGATGTGCGCAATAAGCATTTCAAAAACATATATGACGCAGAGGGCGCTCCAGTAGCGTAAAGGATTAAGGGACGAAAGATTTGGTGTGACTGACGTAGCGGTCGAATAGCTCAGTTGGGAGAGCAATGCGCCGGAAACGCAGAGGTCGCGGGTTCAAACCCCGCTTCGATTGTAGTAGATCGCATTCAATTTTTCTTTCTTAATTTACCTTTGTGTCATTATTTATAAAAATAAAAATGTGGTATTACCACATAAAAAAAAATATGAATCGATAAAAAGATTCTATACAAATATTTAGAACAGCGCCATCTCTCTCGCAGTCTTCACACTTGCTGTAAAGCAATGGGGATTGGGGATCGTGCGTGTAAAACGCACATCCTAGGGTATGGCTAATGCGCAATAAGCATTTCAAAAACATATATGACGCAGAGGGCGCTCCAGTAGCGTAAAGGATTAAGGGATGAAAGATTTGGTGTGACTGACGTAGCGGTCGAATAGCTCAGTTGGGAGAGCAATGCGCCGGAAACGCAGAGGTCGCGGGTTCAAACCCCGCTTCGATTGTAGTAGATCGCATTCAATTTTTCTTTCTTAATTTACCTTTGTGTCATTATTTATAAAAATAAAAATGTGGTATTACCACATAAAAAAAAAATATGAATCGATAAAAAGATTCTATACAAATATTAAGAATAAGCTTCTTATGCCTGCTCATCGTCTCCGTAAAGTTAGCTCTTCGTTCGTGGGGAACTGTGTACGTTTCTATAACAAAATACCTACCGAAGTAGTGAGTTTACCTTCCAGCAAATTCAAGTCATACGTAAAACGTCATCTAATAAATAAGGCGTATTATACTGTGAATGACTTTTTAGATGATAGGGATGTCTTTAAGCCAGTGGTTTAGTCATGTGAATGTAAAGTAAGCATTATTTTAGTCGGTAATATTAGTTTGTTTGTAATGTAACATGAGAGCACATTATGTTGTTTCTCACCGGGCAAATAGCATTAGTGATGAATGCCCGGCAGTGTGAGCAAGTCATGCTCGCTTAAAGGTCTTTGCTTACGGTGGCGTCGTTGATCGGGTCGCAACCTTCCCTATAATATGGTTGAGGGAGGCGATGGCTGAGATATGCGTCATGCTCGTGAACGGGGCCGCCGGGGGTGCCGTTTGTGGGGTCCGGTCTGTTCATACTAGCAAGGGCCTAATTAGTTGTGTAGTAACTGCTTTCCAGTGTTCAATGAACTGACGTGAGAGACTTCATCCTGTACTCGACTGAATTTATTTTTTACTTAGAGACTTAGAGACTGTATACATCTCTAATAAACTTAGTGTACTGTACAATGACGCTCAGAGACCTTATACATCTCTGAGGAATGAAATTTAACTATTATCATATATTTATTATTTATATTTTTTTTATTTTGTAAATTGTGACGCCTAGAGACCATATACATCTCTAAGAAATTTAGTTTAATTATTTATTTATTTATTTTTTCTTTTGTATAGTTAGTTTCTTATTCAGTCCTTAACTTTTCTAAGGATTTAAATTAATTTATTTTGTTTTGCATGTTGTGACGCCTAGAGACCATGTACATCTCTAAGAAATCTAAATTAAGTACTTAATTATTTTGTTGCATTAGTTATTGATTTTGACTCCTTGAGACCTTATACATCTCAACGGAATTGAATTATTTCATTAATTAATTATACCGATCTATATTGCGTGTCGTGACGCCTAGAGACCTTCTACATCTCTGAAAAAATCACTTTATTTTATATACTTTTTAGTGTAAACATTGATTTGGAGACTTGTACATCTCCTCTAACATATATGTATCAATTACCTAGCTATAATATAATTGTATTAGTTTTTAAGTATAATTCACGAAAAAATGACTTACTGTTGAGTTTCTTTCGGCTTTCTTCTCAACAGCGGTCTCCTCTTGCGAAATGCCGGTAGACTCACAATCTGACTTGTAAAAGTGCCCTTGTGGCCTACTTACTGAATAAATTATTTCATTTCATATTTCATTTCATTTCATATAAATTCATTATGTTACTGATTGGAACAAAATACGAAACGAAGAGATACTGGAACTGGAAATATAAAAATATATTTTTTTAGGTCATACGAAGAGGAAAAAGCTCTACTCCTCAAAAGACTCGCCGAAACAAAAAAACGGGTCAACTCGTTTCCGGCTGAGTCCCGACATACTTATGTCGGCAAAAAAAGAGCTAAACAGCTGGAGAGGTTTCTGCTACCAGACGCTCCTCCTCGCAAGCAAACGAAGTGAGATATCTACAATTACAGTTTTATTAGGTTCCATATTGGGTTGCATAAATTTTAAAGCCATAATGTCGGTGTGCATAACCACTTTTGTCATAAAAATCTTTCCGCATAAGTGTGTTAGTCATTCATTGATCCGCATACATTTTATGACCATAATGTCTGTACGCATAAGTAAGGAATGCCATATACTTTTGGAGCATATGAACCTAAATCATAATCTTTTAACGCCATAATGTTTTTATGCATATCATATTTTGGCGCATAATACTGAACAACATACATACCAATCTCCATAATAATTATTTTTTTACCTGATCAACCTACATATCATGCGCTTTTTTAACCTAACCTAATTTTCTGGCCGATGTTCGTATTTATAGGTTCACAGTTCTAACCTAACGTAACCTACAACTAACCTTACCTAACCTACTTTTCTGGCCGATGTTCGTATTTATAGGTTCACAGTTCTAACCTAATCAACCTACAACTAAGAGGTCAGTGTGGAGAAGGATTTGCTAATCGCCCCCCGAGCCCCCCTTGTAGGGGGCGTCGCCCCCCCCGTCCCCCATTTTGTTTTTCTGCTCATGTAAGTTTTGTATCATTATTTCAAATGTTATATTTTTCGTACATGTGATATAACTTATACTATATAATGTCTATTGCCATTAATAATTATGAAAGCCATAATTTATGCGTTGCTCTTCTTCGTACTATCAATTATTATGACATTCAATAATATGATTTGAAATTTTACAACAACAATTATGGCGTAAAAATTTTATGCAAATAACAATTTATGACAAATAACATGTATGCGGAAAGCCATTATGCGTAATGAGTTATGACAATCGAATTTATGACAAGAATTTTTATTCCACTAGAGGTGATCCCGTTTTATTACCGTATTGGTATACAAAGCAGTAACTGTATTAAAATATTAATGAGTATTGTTTGTTTAAGGAAACAATCGCCCGAGAGAACCGCCTGCCGATTAATGCCTGGCTCTCCTGCGACACCTCCAGCTCGCAAGCTTATGCCGTGGGAGATAATGTAAGAAGTTAGCTTTGTACATGATCAAAGTTTTCAAATTGCTTTTATAATACATTGTGTTTGCATTTCACGTTTACATGTTTTACTAACAGAAAAGATCACCCAGCCTGTGACTGATTGGCGACAACGCCTCCCCACCAAATCGAGTCCGAATGTGATACTCCGACAAGGTAATTTTGTTATTTAGATGCTCTTTTTTATTATTTATAGAAATACATGTTTCATCAGAGTTTTTAACTTAACTTTATTTTTTCAGCGTTATTAGTTTAGATAGTGTCGTGGAAGTCCCAGGATACTCGCCCCTACGTGTTGACTGGACTACTGGCAACCTGAGTAAGTTGCGACCGTCGTGATTAGTAATTATACATTTCATATTATACATTTTTTAAATTTTGAATTATGTTTTAGGGAAAGAAACACCCGTCACTCCGACGCTCAGGACCCAAAAACTTAGCCAAAAAAGTAAGTGTCTAAATATGAGCATTTCCTTGGAATATCAATGTCCTTTTAATCTTTGCTAATTTTGAATCATATTTTAGAAAATAAAACACCCAGTACCCCGACGTCACTCAGGACCATAAAACCGGATCCTGCAAAGGAAAATGCAAATCCAAGTAAGTGTTGACATGAGTATTTCTGTTGGTATGTTCACATTGTATAAGATATGCTAACTAATTAACATTAAGGACATAGGTTGCAAGTTTTATAACCAACCCATGCGTGATTTTAAAAATTCTTTAATTGTCCAATCAGGCACACATCTAATTCATACCTACCTATGTACTTGTCGACGCTCCTAACGCAAAGCGTATCATTTTCATATCTATACTAAATACATGCCAGCGAATTAGTGATCATCAAATAGGTAGTCTTTCACTTGTACAGATATTCCATTTTTATTACTATTCTATAATAATATATGTTGTAGAAGTAAGGTATAAGGTAGTACAAGTAAGGTAAGATAGGGCCAAAGTGTGAGTCTGCAGAAATTTTCCAAAGTTGCGCCACTGTCGAGACGAAAGCTGTAAGAAACTCAAGTCAATTCTTTTTTCGTGAATTACCTATACTTAACTAATTACAGTAATTTGTGTTTGAGTGAATTGTTCTGTGTCATATTCATTGCATCGTAAACAATGTGGGTTTTCATTATTTACAGCAACAATATAATGCAATAAAATACCTAGCCAAACAATAATGTTGATTGTACTAACACAAGTTGCAAGTAGGTGCGGTACAAAAACATATTTGTTTAATAATTAAATATTCTATTACAGATATCAAGCAAGACGGAAAGAATATGGAAGGCGAAGCAAGCAAGCAAGCACATAAGAGCAAAGCTGTGATTACTGGATTAGGTATCTTACATGCACAATTTATTAATGCGATATTATTCATTGTTTATTGTTGTTGAACACAATCTAGTACTTCGTTCAATTTTTAGATTACGGAACCACAAGAGCGGAGGAGATTTTTGAAGACTGGTGCCAAACCCTGCAGGCCGAAAGTGATGAAGACGAGGAGGACGACATCGATGATATAGATGATGACCAGCAAACTCCCGTCGACCCTATTTGTGAAGAGTCCGCACTTTTACCCCATGATTTACCACAGGACGCCCGCCAATGGCTGGAAAATGAAGACGCAGAAGCTGACAGGACCATGACGACTATGTTACCTATCGACCATCTGACTTTTGACTGGATATGTGACCATGACTCTTTTAAAGGACGGCGGGAGACATTTACAGGTACACCTGGACCGACTTTCGAACTAGACCACACCACAACTCCACTTGACATTTTTCATATCATCTTTGACGACGACATGCTAGACCTAATAGTGAGACAGACGAACAAATACTCGAATATTTTAATTGACCAGATTACGACCGAACATTCACGACTTATAAAGTGGAAGAACACCGATAGGGAGGAGATACTCATTTTCCTTGCAATACTGATGCTGCAAGGGCTAGCTCCGATGAATGTGGAAGCAGACTATTTCAAGGAAAATGGTTATCTCACCCTCAAGTACTTTAAAAATCTTATGACTTACAACAGATTTATTTTACTGAAGAGGATCCTACATTTTACTGATAAAATGTCTGACACAAGAGGACTGACAGCGGCCCAGAAAAAGCTTCGAAAGATACAGCCTGTTCTGGATCACTTAAATGAGAAATTCAGCAGGCTGTATCTTCCGAAGCAAAACATATCAATAGACGAATCGCTCCTCAAATGGCACGGCCGGCTCACATTTGCACAAAAAATCGCCACTAAAGCCGCAAAAGTGGGTGTCAAAAGCTACGAATTGTGGGAGTCCGACACGGGCTATTTGTGGAGCTTTTATAAGCAAAGCAAGGGCGACAAAAATACTGACGGACAAGGAGATCAGACTGAGACTGATACAACATCTTCTGCGTCTTCGTTGCCACCACCTCCCTCGAACGCCACTGCACAAATTGTGCAGGTTTTGGCAAAGCCATTGTTGGGGTTGGGGTACACACTAATAATGGATAATTTTTATAAGTCTCCATTATTAGCGCGGTACCTCAAATCCCAAAAGACAGATTGCTTTGGGACACTACGGGTCAATCGGGAGTTTGTTCCCGAAGCAATTAAGTCGTTTGCTAAAACGGAGATGCGGGTGGGCGAAATAGTCCAGTCCTATTCGAAAGACATAAGTGTCATGTTGTGGCGTGACACCAATGTAGTGGCCATGATTTCTACTTTCCACGAAGGCGAAGTGGGTGGAAAAGAGAAATATGGCCGCTACAAATATAAGCCTCGAATAGTTCTGGACTCTCAATGGGCGATCTTTCAATGGGCGGCGTAGATAAAAAAGACCAGTTGCTATCGGCGCACCCCATTGAAAGGTCAAGGAACATGGCCTGGTACAAAAAAGTGTTTCGTCGGCTTTTAAATGTGACAATACATAATGCATTCGTCATATTTAAAAGCCGAAACACTAATATCACGAATCGGGTGTTTCGGCGACGCTTGGCCGATTAAATAATTGCAGCGTATTTGCCACCTCGGGTGCAATGCGATCCAGTTGCGAAAATAAAAGCGATTTTGCAGTGCCCCGGTGGACAAAATCGACCCATACTACAGGGCAATCATTTCGTCGGCCAAGGCCCATCAAAGAACGCTCGATGCGTATGGTGCCATAAATTTCGCTCGAAATATATCTGTAAGTAATGTGATGTGGCACTCTGCTTAGAGATATGTTTCGAGGAGTATCACACGAAATATTAGGTGCAGGATTTGACTAACAACATTATGTTTAAAATGACCACTTGGTGAGTTTCTTTTGGCGTTTCTTTTCAGCAGTGGCCTCCTCTTGAGAAATGCTGGTAGAATCAGACATGTCAAAGTGCCCGCTTGGCCTACTTACAGAATAAAAAGCATTTTGCTCATTTTAGGTACATAATGTAATCATGCTCAAGCACGGACTTCAATGTAACTAGTGCTAAATGTACGTACTTCGCGTGCTAAATTGATCAAAAGGTAGTTTCGTTTTGTTCGTTTAGCCTATATTCGATTCGAAAACAACGACGTTTTTGAATGTCAACAGATATCTAGAAAAGTAACTGTTTTTTTTATTTAACTGTAAACAGTGTTCAGGAAAATCTGGCCCATAATAATGAAGTAATTCGCTTTTATAAAATCACAGTAAGTAGCAAAAAAGTGATTCGGTTTGATGAAAACGTCATATAAAACTGGTGTTCGTATGTCTTTAGTCTTACTTACTCTGCTTCATACTGTCCTCACCTTTAAAAGGCATAGCAAATATTACCCTGTGTGTAACCAACATTGTTTAATCCAGTTCTAAACTATAATTATATTTAGCACTTCGAAGAATGTGTTAACAACTTCTGCGTGGAAAAATTATGAGATAATTAATATTTTACCCTACAAAACTAAGTGAAGTTGGACGAAAACTGTTAAATCGTAAGCAGGCGTTAGTGTTTTTTATAACAATAGAAATCTATTCTGATTTTCATTTTAAAAAAAGATGCATGTTTACATTACAATTTGTCCGCATGAAGTATTTCAATTATTGTTTGGTAATAAAGGTCCAGATTGATCAAAAAGTGCTTTAAATTCTCCTTACATTTTTATTATGGCCCCCGCGCGCCGATCTAAATACGCATTCCCCGCGCTCTATGGTTCAGTCGCTAACGCTCGGTGCAGTCTTAACTTAACATAGCTGACCAGAAGTATTTGTTACCTTTTATTTTTTTCTTATGAATATATATATATTTATATACCCACTCCCTTCTTTCTATATGTAATTTACCTCCCTAGTACGTTATCATAATTCCTATCCAGACCCACAAACTCTAACCTGGTCACATCATGTTGTCTATGGCTATCGTTTTGGCGCCAATATCTGAAAAAGTGCTAAGAAGGAAAAGAAGAAAAGAAAAAAAAAACATTATCGCGTCAACCTTCCTCAAGATGTCTGTAAGTATTCATTGATTATTTTTATTCTTTGAAAATAAAAATTCTCTCGAACTTATTCTGGTATTACTTCCTCAACCTTTTCCCCTTCTTTTTGTTAAATTATTTATTTTATTGGTTTTCAGTCATCCAACACCGCTGAAGCTAATTCTCCAAGGGTGCCGAACCGCCGACAAAGAACCCAATCCCCAACTGTAAGTTCCAATGTTTTTTTATGTCTAACCCTACCATTATAGTTATATATATATATGTAATAAATAACTTAATAATAAAGGATGTCAATTCCTAACTCCCTAAAGGAACACTGTTGAGCCTATATGTATATATATACATTACTGTTGTCTGAACTCCTCTAATTAAGTCTCCATTTATACCAGCACAGTGGTTTAGTTTCTTTTTGTTAAATTATTTATTTTCTTGGTTTTCAGTCTTCCACCACCAATGAAGTACATTTCCCGACTGTACCGGCCCGCCGAGGGAGAACCCATTCCACAATTGTAAGTCCCAGTATTTTTTTCTTTTATGTCCATTCCTGTCTATAACTAGGGTCGTTCTTAATCCGATCAATATTTTTATGTGCAAAAGTCTATTACTTCTAATTAACGCCTCCTTTTTTTTTTCCTCCCGCCTAGTTCTCATCGGTCACCACGAATGTCCCTGAAGGGAGCCGGAGCCGTGGTACCCAGACAAATGACACATCCCAGGAGGGGTCCATTCTCTCCTCAAGTCATAGTTCCTCGAGCCCCGCACGCTCATGGGCGCGGGAGAGGCCTGTGCCTCCTTCCCCGGAGCCCAGGATCCACGCCCTGGCTCCGCGGAGCCCGCCCTATCCCCCCCGTTCCCGCTTTTCCCGCCGGCCTCTCCTCCCCCGCCAGAGGGTCAGGATGAGCACGCGGGACCTGCAGGCCCAATGCCCCCTATAGAGGACCCTGAGTTCCCTTATAGGTGCTGTATTATACCCGACGAAAACGGGTTTTTAAGGGTAAGTATTCCTTTTCTCCTTTTCCAAAAAAAAAATAACAAAATAAACCAAATGATTTTCTAACCGAACTGACCTCCCTTCTCTTCTTTTTCAGATGTGGTACTCAGACCTATAAGGGAACTCAGTCTCCCAGATGATTATTAAATAATAGTAAGTAGGTATTCACCATTAATTCAACTTTGCAAAACAGCATATAAACCGATTTACCTATATCTTTTTACCCATCTATGTCCAGTATGTAATATTCTAAAATTACAGTCACTAGAGAGATCAAAATCCAATTTTAGCAAACCCCAACTATTCAATGGCCCCAATCCTGTCTAACAATCTATCTAAGCAAAGGAACTGTCTACATTTAGTTTTTTTCTTTCTCTTTTGCAGACATTAAACTTATATATAAATACCTCCTTGTTTACATAGCTTGACCATAATATTGCAACCATTCTAAATTAGACTCTAATAACCTTTGTTCATTATAGTATTCGTTGACCCCCCACCCGCGCCACCCCGCGCCCTTTTTCCCTCTCTTATGATGACATGTACAGACTGATTTGATGTGCACTCCTATTAACACGCGAGTGAGGTGCCTAATAATTGTGAATCCTGGAAACCTGTGCTGTGCCGTTATCCCGCGGGAATTCTCCTGGAGCTCATAACAGGTACGTGCACACAACGACGTGACATATATATAACATTATTTTGGAAATTGTTTATCCCTTAACCCCATCTTGAACACTTTTGGTAGCAGAGAGTGGTTAGATTCACTTCTTTTAGTACATAATAACGAATAAAAACGCCCCATAGTGTAAATGTCCCTTGTTTCTAAAATTTCGTAGCGATTCGTAGATATTTACCTAAAGTTTTAACTAGTAAATTGCATCAACTTCATCGAACACGCGGTCTTAACTCGTTATCTCCTCGGCGCTGCATAACTATTTACCTGTGTCTCGATTAACTTGAACCATTACTGTGTGCGGGAAACTGTGCCTTGTTTGCAACGACATAAGCTTGATCCTAATTCTAAGTGTTTAACTGCTGTGATCTTTGGTAAATGTAATTGTAACTTTGTCAATAATTGATCTTTTATAATAAGATTGTCCCTTTAGTTTAGTGTTAGCCAAATATTATTTGAATATTCGTTAGGTGTTGGTTAATAGTAAAAGTAAAAGTATACTTATAAGAAGTAAAATAGTAAATGTTAATTTTTCACATTATTGCGGACATAACCTTTTTATCGTAGTATTACCGTGGCGTTAATTTGCTTACCCCGTACAACCAATCTTTTAAAATTGTTTAGCGAACCTTATCGATAAATTAAAGTAGGTATCATTTAAATTTTGGAAATTCGTCAAAATCTCTTTTGCACGTTTGTTACTATATAAATATAAAATAAAAATGTCTGAAAACGAGCATAATGATACATTGAGGTCTACTTTGTTTACTGAAACCTTGGAGTATAGAAAGTCCGTAGGAACTTTTAGATTAACGGGAGATTGGATCACTAGCGCCCATCAGAACATAAACACTGCGGAACGCGCCCGTCTTTTCGTGTATTTCGGCGAATTAGATGATCAATATAAGGAGTTTCGCGAATCCGGTGCTTATCTATTAGGCGGTTTAGATCAAGCCATTGATACTGAAGAATATGCTTACGTGCAGAATCAAATTAGGATAATCGGTGATAAAGTAGTGGATATCAAAATAAAACGGAATGAAATGAATCCTGGTGCAGCTAGTACCCCGACGCGGCCCACTGCTGATCGATTTACTATGGTGCCCTGTGACTTTGACCGTGTACGCCCTCAGAAACTACCTGACCTACCGATACCGCGTTTTAATGGCCGGCCTGATGCGTGGATAAGTTTTCTTAATCAGTTCGATAGTGTTGTGGACGCCCGCACTGATTTGCTCCCAACTCATAAAATGAGCTACCTAATGAGTGCGTTATCCGAAGAGCCCAAACGTTTAGTGCAGCACTTGCGGATTGAAAGCGGAAATTACACCATAGCCCGAGACCTCCTAAAGAGGCGGTACCATAATACAAGAATCCTTGCTGACAATTACCTCTCTCAGATCCTGTCCTTGCCGGACATAAGTTCCCGACTTACCGGACTTCGTGCCTCCTTTCTTAATCCACTGCTTACCTCTTATCGTTGCTTAGAGCGGTTAGAATTGCCGGTGAAGCAGTGGTCCTACATTTTGGTACATATTTGTTTGGTCAAGCTCCCTACGGATTTAAGGTCGCGGTTTGAGCGGCGTTCAAACGATCGCGTTGACGATCAAAAGAACCTGCCTACATTCGACCAACTGATAAATTTTCTGGAAGAGGAATGTCGTCACCATGACAATGTCGGAAGCACTGCGGTTGTTGACACCCCACCTTCCCATTCTCGAGCCCAGCCTGTCGCGCGCCCAATGCGTCAGTTTTTAATTGCTGAGCCGGACACGCGGTCCCCTAAGTGTGCCATGTGTTCCAGTCAATCACACTATCTGCGCGAGTGTCGAGATTTCTTGAATATGTCCCACCGCGATCGTGCGGCGTTTGTGAAAGCAAGTAAACTGTGTTATCGATGTTTGGACAAACACTTGATCACATCATGTGCTCGAGATTATCGGTGTGGCACCTGTCGGCATCCGACACATCATACTCTTTTGTGTTTTAATGACCCTCGCAATCCAGTCTACCCCACTTCTTCCTCTCCAGCGGCTCGTGCGGTTTCTTTCCGCCGTTCACCGGAACTAATGCGCCCTAGCTCCCCCCATTCTCGCACGGGCGGGGGTTCACGCTATTACACTGCGACTCGCGCTTCTCCCCGACCGTCTCCTCCAGCCTCACCACGCGGAACGCCTCCACCGTCTTCAACTCGGACATGGTATCGCCCCCCTAACCGTTCGCCTACTCGGTACACCTCACCTCCTCCCCATCGGAATGAACGCTCACCTACCCCTACCACTAGTAGAGATAGACGTGCAGCATCACCTTATCTCTCGCGGCCAGTGCCTTATAATGGTTCTCATCATGAGAATCAGCAATAACTAGACAGCCCCCCTCCCCCCAAACCCCATCCTACACGCACTTTAATGAATTCGGATCTCGTCATACTCCCTACAGCAATTATTCATGTGAAGACATCTAGTGGGTATTATGTTGAAGCGCGGGCTTTGTGTGACACTGGTGCACAAGGCTGCCTAATTACCAGTAACCTTGCTGTATCTAAACTCAATATGCACTTGTCCCACCCAATATCACCAATGCTTGTCCGAGGTATTGGAAATATTCCTTCTGTGCCAGTACGCGGTTGTGTTTCCCTTAATTTCAAACCTATTCATTCCCTGGATCCAGTCATTACAACATCAGTAATGGTGGTAGATGACATTGCTGGTATACACCCGGAAATGGAGTTGCCTCTATCTGTTCAGTCTATTGCGAATTCTTTGCCCTTGGCCGACCCTTCATTCCACAAACCGAATTCCATTGAAGTGCTTCTGGGTGCTGATGTCTTAGGTCCTCTTTTACGCGGCAAGGTGATAGATCTCAAATCATCTGGGTTAAGTGCCGTATCTACAGTTTTTGGTTATATTGTGTTTGGGCCAATTACAAACTTTTGTACTCCAGAGCTCCCTTTAACTGGTGTTTCTTTATCTCAAGTAGTCGAACGGTTTTGGAAGTTAGAAGAACCTCCTGAAATACCACCACCTAATCCATTAGATGCTATTTGCGAGGCGTTTTTTAAAGCATCTACCTTAAGAAACGCGGACGGTACCTTCGTGACCAAACTACCCTTTTTGGATGATCGTCCTCCTCTTGGAGCTTCGCGGGCTATAGCGGAAAGAAGGTTTATGAATTTAGAAAAGCGATTACAAAGTGACCCCCTCCTTAAAACTAAGTACATAGAGTTTATGCGCGAATATCAAGCCCTTAATCATATGTCGGTCTCCTTAGTAAATCTCCAATCCGTGGAACATTATTTTATCCCTCATCATGGCGTGTTTAAAGCTGGTGATAGTGAGAAAATCAGGGTTGTCTTTGATGGTAGTAGCAAAACTTCAAATGGCGTTTCTCTAAACCAGTGCCTGCACACGGGTCCTAAGTTGCAGAGAGACATCACACATATCCTTCTTAATTTTCGTAGACACGCTATCGTATTTGTGGCAGATATACGCATGATGTTTCGTATGTCTTGGGTGCATCCTGATGACAGGCGGTACCAGTTAATCTTGTGGCGTGAATCCCCTTCTGAACCCCTCCTAGCCTATGAGCTTAACACAAATGCCTATGGGATACGATCTTCTCCCTATATCGCTATACGCGTACTGCTAGAGTTAGCTGAACAAGAGCGCTCTAAATATCCTAGGGCCGCCGCTGTCATCGAATCAGACGTGTATGTTGATGACTGTTTAACAGGAGCCTCTAACCTTGAGGAGGCTCATCAACTCAAAACGGAGCTAGAATCCCTAATGCGAGCGGGCGGCTACGAGTTGAGAAAGTGGTTGTCCAATAAACCAGAACTTCTAGAAAATGTTCCCCAACATCACCTGCAGCCGTTGCATACGATACAAGATGTGGATAATCCTCAAACTGTAGCGGTACTGGGAGTTCAGTTTAACCCCGTGACTGACGCCTTCACCTATACTACTCGTGTGAACAATGATGAGTGTCCCACCAAACGCAAAGTATTGTCCCTTATAGCTCGAACCTTTGACCCAAGCGGATGGATCTCACCTATAGTGTTCAAAGCCAAAGTCTTCATTCAGCGCCTCTGGCTTTCTGGCCTAGATTGGGATGAGCCACTCAGTTCAGATTTAATATCCGAGTGGATGGCCTTTACCAATGACCTAAAAATTACAATTAGTAAGATTTCTATTCCTAGACATATCTTTCCCCAAGAACCTAAGTCTTATACTTTACACGGATTTAGTGACGCCTCAGAGGCAGGATTTGCTGCAGTAGTTTATCTCCGGGTACTCGATCAGCAGAACAATTGTTCCGTTCACTTATTAATGTCCAAAACCAAGGTTGCACCCGTTCGGACCCGTTTGACAATTCCAAAAATGGAACTGCAAGGAGCCACACTCCTCTCAAAATTAGTCCAACACGTCGTCCTCTGTCTGCAGAAGACTATAGTGCTGGACGCCATCTACTCCTGGACAGATAGCCAAATTGTTCTAGCCTGGCTCAATACTTCACCTTACGATCTTCAAACCTTTGAAGCCAACCGAGTTTCACAAATTAAAAATGCTGAAATCCCCTCTACTTTCCGTCATGTCCCTAGCAATCCCAATCCCGCAGACTGTGCCTCACGTGGGTTGTCCCCCCAGGCACTACTAAGCCACCCGCTCTGGTGGGGCCCACCTTGGCTGTTACAGCATCCCACGTGTTGGCCACCAGAAAAATCATCTCAGATTTCCCAACTTCCTGGACTACGTTGTCTCTTAGTCAGCAGTGCAAGTTGCATCCCTAATCCCGACTTCCTACTTGACCGGTTTAGCTCTTTTCAAAAACTAATAGTCGTCACCGGTTTCATGTTACGGTTTGTTAATAATTCCCGTTTTCCTGATCAACGCGTTACATCTCCTTTTCTATCGGTAGCTGAACGAAAAGCGGCTTTTCACCTTCTTGTTAGACAAGTTCAGTCAATCTCGTTTCCCACAGAAATCGACCTCCTTAAACGTGGGCTAATGGCTCGGTCTCCCATTCGAAAATTAAATCCTTTCCTGGACACAGCAGGTCTGCTGAGAGTTGGTGGCCGTATAAGGCACTCCGATTTACCCTTTGATGCTAGGCACCCCTTAATCCTCCCTAAAAACGGCAACTTTGTGAAATTACTGATTGCCCACTACCACACCGAGAATTCACATGCTCCGCCCGGCGCTTTGCACGCCATATTATCTCGCGAGTTCTGGATTATTTCCGTGCGTAGGTTAATCAATAACGTGGTGTTTAAATGTTTACCTTGTTACCGGTTGAACTGTGTCGCGAAACAACCCTTGATGGGTGACCTACCTAAAGACAGAGTAACGGCGACCCGAGCGTTTAAAGGGGTGGGCACCGATTTCGCGGGACCTTTCTTTACAAAGGTACAGGCAGCTCGCAATAGGACCCTGATCAAAACGTACCTTTGTGTTTTTGTGTGCCTTTCGACAAAGGCGGTTCACTTCGAAATAGCGTCGGATCTCACCACAGAAGCATTTCTGGCTGCGCTCACGCGCTTTACTTCCCGTCGTGGACTTCCCTCTCTTATCCGATCGGACTGTGGTAGGAACTACGTGGGTGCGGATAACCACCTCCTGGAGGTACATAATTTCCTTAATCTAAATAAATGCACCTTAGCCTCCGAGATGGCAAAACGCCATATCACCTGGATTTTTGATCCTCCCACAACCCCCCATTGGGGCGGCCTATTTGAAGCGGCGGTGAAATCAGCCAAGGCCCATCTAAAACGAGTTGTTGGTGACACACCACTCACCTACGAAGAGCTGACAACAGTGTTTACCAAAATTGAGGCGGTCCTTAATTCGCGTCCTTTGTGTCCCTTGTCGCCGGATCCTAACGACCTTGAAGTACTTACGCCCGGGCACTTTATCATAGGAGAACCTTTGACTACGATCCCCGAGTATCCTTTGCAGGAAGTTAAAACTAATCGGCTCACACGTTTTCAATTAGTGCAGCAAATGTTACAACACTTTTGGTCACCGTGGCACACGGAATACTTATCGACATTGCAAACAAGGCCCAAATGGGCATCCCATTCCTCGCAACCTCCCGAAGTAGGCGATCTGGTTCTTCTTAGGGAAGATAATGTTCCTCCCTTAGAATGGCGGCGCGGCCGCATCGTGTCCGTACTTCCCGGGAATGACGGCGTCGTGCGTGTTGTACAAGTTAAGACCGCTACGGGTGTTCTAACTAGACCTACGAATAGGATAATTCGCCTCCCTTGTGATGACTGTTCAAATTAACTTATTTTCTCTTGTTTATCGTAAACATGGTAATGTTTAGGGCGGGGGTATGTTCATTATAGTATTCGTTGACCCCCCACCCGCGCCACCCCGCGCCCTTTTTCCCTCTCTTATGATGACATGTACAGACTGATTTGATGTGCACTCCTATTAACACGCGAGTGAGGTGCCTAATAATTGTGAATCCTGGAAACCTGTGCTGTGCCGTTATCCCGCGGGAATTCTCCTGGAGCTCATAACAGGTACGTGCACACAACGACGTGACATATATATAACATTATTTTGGAAATTGTTTATCCCTTAACCCCATCTTGAACAACCTTGTTATGTTAATATATTCGAAGGAAAATTAAAGTTAATTAATTAATAGATATAATTTCAAGAACAACGTCCTATGATACTTTTAATTCAATAGATCCTTATGTTGTTGATTTTAATATTTCTTTTTTTTTTCTTCCAGATGACGAATTTAATGGCTGATTTTACAATGATTTCTTTTTTCTTTTTTATACTTTTATTACCCCTTTTTTCTGTTGTTCTCCTTCCCAGTTTCCCCAATCCCGTTAAGCCAATTAATAAATATCTTATTTCTCACTATTCCTCTTCTTAGATATGACATTGACAATAACTCCCAATTTCAACCTGTCACTGACAGTCCGAGCTAATGTTTACGAGTTAACCTTTTACAACAAGCCTCACTAACCAACACTCCCCTTTAGTCCTATCTGTCCAGATCGGCCGCCCCATTCATCCAACTGTGAAGTTTTACTAATAATTGACTTTATACACCCTTAACGACGCGGCCCCTTCCAATGAGAATGTAAAATAAAACTGCCAATAAAGCCTTAAATTTATTACCTATCCAGACAATATCTAAACCTAAAATCAACATCATCAACTAAGAAATGAAACGAAAAGGGAAAAAAAAATAAGAAAAAATACAACAAAAAAAAATATCAACAACTTGCAAGAATAATTACCCACCGATCAACTTTTACCTATAGTACCTTGATAAGTGAATTGTATTGAATTTACCTCTTATAACATTGGTAACAGGTTCTACTAGTTCTACTAAATTTCTTTGTTATCTTATTCTCTGCATCTGATCTATTTGATTTCTTTACCTTAACCCAATCTCCTATTTGATAAGTAATCAACCTATGACTACGATCAAATTTCCTCCTCCTCATTTCTGCCTTGTTTTTTAAATTGTGACGTAGGGGAAGATTGGCACCATTCGAACACTTTTTGGTTTAAGATTTTTTTAAATTTTATTTTTAAAGATAGATTAGGGCATCGAGCACTATAACATAACAGATACATTTAGCTTCTTAGTCAAGAAGTTAGAAGTCACCTACTTTTACAACAAACGAGTAAATTGAATTTTAGTAGAAGCTGTCAAATGTCCGAATCTACCCCGCTGCAGGGGTACATTCGTACATAGGTCGGGGAACATTCAGACGGTATGGGGTAACTTCGTACATGTTAAATAAAACAGCAAAATAAATATCAAAAATAGTTTTAATTGTCTTTAAAAACCACAATAATGTAATAAACTAAATGACAAAACCTTTTATCAACAAATAATATACCTCTACTAGGAAAAAAAACAAGTAAATTAAGAAACACAACATAGTGCAAACTATATTAATTAGTTACCATTAATTCTAATCAGTCAACAAGAGATCAATCTTACAGATATTTTGTGCATTAGGCATCTAGTTATCTGGTGCATTAGATACAAATGCAAGGTGAAACAAGTCTTTATCACTAATTATTGTACATTAAATTGTGTGAAATCGATAAAAAAAAGAAGTAAATTAAAAAAACACAACATAGTGCAAACTACAGTAATTAGTTACCATTAATTCTAATCAGTCAACAAGAAATCAATCTTACAGATATTTGGTGCATTAGGCATCTAGTTATCTGGTGCATTAGATACAAATGCAAGGTGAAACAAGTCTTTATCACTAATTATTGTACATTAAATTGTGTGAAATCAATAAAAAAAAAAACAAGTAAATTAAAAAACACAACATAGTTGAAACTACAGTAATTAGTTACCATTAGGTAATTATAATCAGTCAACAAGAGATCAATCTTACAGATATTTGGTGCATTAGGCATCTAGTTATCTGGTGCATTAGATACAAATGCAAGGTGAAACAAGTCTTTATCACTAATTATTGTACATTAAATTGTGTGAAATCAATAGGAAATGTGTATAATTTAGAGGTTCTGGCCGTAGAGGCTCCTGGAGATTTCGGGTCAGGAAGAATCAATGCGACATCAGAAATGCCCACGCTGTGTTCGTCTGCAATATTTGGAAACACAAACGACCAGGACAATCCTGGTTTTTTTCTTAAGTATGAGACCTTAAACTCCGTTTCGGAATAATGATTTATGACTCTTGCTACATAATAGACAATAGACTTCTTTTTTGCAAATTTCACTAATATAAAAGAATTATCCTTAATCTTTTCGGGCCCCACAGTAGCATCAAAATCAACTTCATTGTCATCAGAATCATCTAATATTTTTTCGGACTCTGAATCACTGCTTTCTTTTTTATTTTTAGTTTTTTTAGGCTTTGAGTGTGCGGCAAGTTTTAAAGTGCGTTTTATTTCTCTCACTTTCGCTTTTCTTTCTTGCTCCATTTTTTTTAATATCTTTGCGTTCTGCAAGACTTCCAGTCTATTTTTTTCCGGCGTATCAGTGTAAATTCTGGATTTTCCGGGTTGTCTGCCCCTCAACGTTTTTTTCTTTTTTTCAGCTGTAGGATAAGGCCGAATTATTGCTGGTGTAATAGGGCTCGTGTTTTCCTGTGACCCAGAAGCAAGACATTGAACTTCAAGTACTTGAGGAGGAGTTTTTTGCGTCGCCTCAATGGCTGGTCTAGATCTAGACTCAAGTTCAGGTGTTTCAGAGCATACCAGCGGGCGGATCTGAGGACCAGAAGCTGCTTCTGTCTGAACATTTTGTTGTACTTCGTTACTAGAAGCCAAAGCTCCAGATGTGTCGTCAGAACGATTTTGAAGCTCTTGCGTCTGTTGGTTATTAGTTGTATTTGTATTTTCTGATATCTGAATAGGGCCATCATTGTTTGAGTTATTACCAGACGTATACACCTGAATTGGCGCAAAATCTTCATCACTGAAAGCCAATTGATTAAAAGGCCATATGCCTGGCGAAGCGAATGCACTTGTGATATTCTTAGCAGTGAACGCCTCAAAGTAAAGTGCTAACTTGGCAATTTTTGGGATATTGTAAATGGTGACCGTCTTACCTGGATTTGTCACGTGCCAATCATTGAAGGCTGTTTTTAGTTTGGATTTAAATGGCCCAAACACTCCAACATCTAAGGGCTGTAGCTTGTGAGATGTGTGTGGCGGGAATGACAAATAGATTATGCCATTGTCTCGTGCGTAGTTAATCGCCGACAAACTAATGTGACTTTCATGATTGTCGCACAATAATGGAATTGGATTTTCTTTTGTACTCAACGTATGTTTTTGTATGTGCTTTAATATGTCTATAAATATTTCAGAGTTGATCCAACCAGTTCTATTAGTAGCCCCAATAAAAGTGGAAGAACACCGATAGGGAGGAGATACTCATTTTCCTTGCAATACTGATGCTGCAAGGGCTAGCTCCGATGAATGTGGAAGCAGACTATTTCAAGGAAAATGGTTATCTCACCCTCAAGTACTTAAAAAATCTTATGACTTACAACAGATTTATTTTACTGAAGAGGATCCTACATTTTACTGATAACATGAATGACACAAGAGGACTGACAGCGGCCCAGAAAAAGCTTCGAAAGATACAGCCTGTTCTGGATCACTTAAATGAGAAATTCAGCAGGCTGTATCTTCCGAAGCAAAACATATCAATAGACTAATCGCTCCTCAAATGGCACGGCCGGCTCACATTTGCACAAAAAATCGCCACTAAAGCCGCAAAAGTGGGTGTAAAAAGCTACGAATTGTGCGAGTCCGACACGGGCTATTTGTGGAGCTTTTTCGTCTACACAGGCAAGGGCGACAAAAATACTGACGGACAAGGAGATCAGACTGAAACTGATACAACATCTTCTGCGTCTTCGTTGCCACCACCTCCCTCGAACGCCACTGCACAAATTGTGCAGGTTTTGGCAAAGCCATTGTTGGGGTTGGGGTACACACTAATAATGGATAATTTTTATAAGTCTCCATTATTAGCGCGGTACCTCAAATCCCAAAAGACAGATTGCTTTGGGACACTACGGGTCAATCGGGAGTTTGTTCCCGAAGCAATTAAGTCGTTTGCTAAAACGGAGATGCGGGTGGGCGAAATAGTCCAGTCCTATTCGAAAGACATAAGTGTCATGTTGTGGCGTGACACCAATGTAGTGGCCATGATTTCTACTTTCCACGAAGGCGAAGTGGGTGGAAAAGAGAAATATGGCCGCTACAAATATAAGCCTCGAATAGTTCTGGACTATAATCTTTCAATGGGCGGCGTAGATAGAAAAGACCAGTTGCTATCGGCGCACCCCATTGAAAGGTCAAGGAACATGGCCTGGTACAAAAAAGTGTTTCGTCGGCTTTTAAATGTGACAATACATAATGCATTCGTCATATTTAAAAGCCGAAACACTAATATCACGAATCGGGCGTTTCGGCGACGCTTGGCCGATGAAATAATTGCAGCGTATTTGCCACCTCGGGTGCAATGCGATCCAGTTGTGAAAATAAAAGCGATTTTGCAGTGCCCCGGTGGACAAAATCGACCCATACTACAGGGCAATCATTTCGTCGGCCAAGGCCCATCAAAGAACGCTCGATGCGTATGGTGCCATAAATCTCGCTCGAAATATATCTGTAAGCAATGTGATGTGGCACTCTGCTTAGAGATATGTTTCGAGGAGTATCACACGAAATATTAGGTGCAGGATTTGACTAACAATATTATGTTTAAAATGACCACTTGGTGAGTTTCTTTTGGCGTTTCTTTTCAGCAGTGGCCTCCTCTTGAGAAATGCTGGTAGAATCAGACATGTCAAAGTGCCCGCTTGGCCTACTTACAGAATAAAAAGCATTTTGCTCATTTTAGGTACATAATGTAATCATGCTCAAGCACGGACTTCAATGTAACTAGTGCTAAATGTACGTACTTCGCGTGCTAAATTGATCAAAAGGTAGTTTCGTTTTGTTCGTTTAGCCTATATTCGATTCGAAAACAACGACGTTTTTGAATGTCAACAGATATCTAGAAAAGTAACTGTTTTTTTTATTTAACTGTAAACAGTGTTCAGGAAAATCTGGCCCATAATAATGAAGTAATTCGCTTTTATAAAATCACAGTAAGTAGCAAAAAAGTGATTCGGTTTGATGAAAACGTCATATAAAACTGGTGTTCGTATGTCTTTAGTCTTACTTACTCTGCTTCATACTGTCCTCACCTTTAAAAGGCATAGCAAATATTACCCTGTGTGTAACCAACATTGTTTAATCCAGTTCTAAACTATAATTATATTTACCACTTCGAAGAATGTGTTAACAACTTCTGCGTGGAAAAATTATAAGATAATTAATATTTTACCCTACAAAACTAAGTGAAGTTGGACGAAAACTGTTAAATCGTAAGCAGGCGTTAGTGTTTTTGTACGAGACGACCATTAAAAACCTACGTAAGACCGCCATTCAATAGTTTATTCGTATACGTGTGAGCCAAACATCATAAATCAAACATTATTTTCTAATACACACTCACACAGCCAGCGGTCAAGTTTAAACATGGCGCGTGTACTCGATCCTGCCTTCAAAATGACGTATCTTCACATGGCCGCCGCGCGCGCCGAAATAATTCGCGCATGTCCTCCCTCTTTCTAGAACTCTCATTAAGAGGCGGCGCCGGCGCAAACAATAGCGATGGCGATTGTTCCCGATCCTTCCAATCACAAACAGGCTCCGCCCACGCACAGATGCAACGAAGTAATCGGCTTTAGACCGTATTTTATACGGAATACGGTTGTTTATCGCATGGCGGCCCATTTGTTTTGAAACTATAATTCGCAGAATTACGTAACCAATCCCGACCTTTCTGGCAAATTCCCGTAATGGCGAAAACAGTATAAATACCGTCGGGGTCGGCGATTGGACAATCAGTTTTATTCTAACAGTGCTCCAATCAACATCGGGAAGAAAAGTGGAACAGTAAACAGTTTAGTGAACAGTGCGAAATAGTAAACAGTGCGACATAGTATAACAGTAAACAGTGTAAATTCAGTACGTGCTCATAGTGACAGTGTTTTAATAGTGTTTGTAAGTAACAATTATTGATAGTGTTTTATAGTAAATATTAATTGTAATAGTGTATTAGTGTGCTGTAAATATAGTGTTCCGTTAATAGTGAACCGTTTTTCATTATAATAGTCCTGTTCTTTAGTACAACTTAGATAACCATATTTGAGTATCCAGCAATAGCAGTTCAGACGTAATCGGTCTGGAACAGTTTTTTATAACAATAGAAATCTATTCTGATTTTCATTTAAAAAAAAGATGCATGTTTACATTACAATTTGTCCGCATGAAGTATTTCAATTATTTTTTGGTAATAAAGGTCCAGATTGATCAAAAAGTGCTTTAAATTTCACTTACATTTTTATTATGGCGCCCGCGCGCCGATCTAAATACGCATTCCCCGCGCTCTATGGTTCAGTCGCTAACGCTCGGTGCAGTCTTAACTTAACATAGCTGACCAGAAGTATTTGTTACCTTTTATTTTTTTCTTATGAATATATATGTATATATATATATATTTATATACCCACTCCCTTCTTTCTATATGTAATTTACCTCCCTAGTACGTTATCATAATTCCTATCCAGACCCACAAACTCTAACCTGGTCACATCATGTTGTCTATGGCTATCGTTTTGGCGCCAATATCTGAAAAAGTGCTAAGAAGGAAAAGAAGAAAAGTAAAAAAAAAACATTATCGCGTCAACCTTCCTCAAGATGTCTGTAAGTATTCATTGATTATTTTTATTCTTTGAAAATAACAATTCTCTCGAACTTATTCTGTTATTACTTCCTCAACCTTTTCCCCTTCTTTTTGTTAAATTATTTATTTTATTGGTTTTCAGTCATCCAACACCGCTGAAGCTAATTCTCCAAGGGTGCCGAACCGCCGACAAAGAACCCAATCCCCAACTGTAAGTTCCAATGTTTTTTTATGTCTAACCCTACCATTATATATATATATATATATATATACACACGATGATTTTTAATCGGTGATCAGGAGTAGAAAATTATTAATATCCAGCTAAAATTAAACTAAATAGGCGAGGTCTCACGCAATTACCTCAATGTTTAATCAATTAAAAGTTGAAACACAATTAAAACTAATAACCACTAGATACGAGTACATGGTCATTCTACATAAATTATTTAAGTACGATACACCTACGTCAAGTGTCATCGCTTTGGCGGGAAATTTTACGAAATTTTCTACGACTTTGTATAGGTAATGACAATGACAAGTTATTACTCATAAATACGTCATTGCCATTAAATTATTAAAAAGGTTTTAAGCTTACAGATAAAGATTAGTTGGGTGACAAGGAATTTAAGACAATATTGGTTTCAAAATAAAAATTATCATAGAAAATTCAAAAGTTTGTTTTCATGTAATTACGACTTCAACGTGACCGCCATCATTTACTGAGTTAGAAAAGTTGGTACCTGATCACCGATTAAAAATCATCGTGTATATATGTAATAAATAACTTCATAATAAAGGATTTCAATTCCTAACTCCCTAAAATCCTAACGTTTGTATTCCTCGTTTTCTCATTGAGGGCGTAAAAAAAAAGGAACACTGTTGAGCCTATATGTATATACATTACTGTTGTCTGAACTCCTCTAATTAAGTCCCCATTTATACCAGCACAGTGGTTTAGTTTCTTTTTGTTAAATTATTTATTTTCTTGGTTTTCAGTCTTCCACCACCAATGAAGTACATTTCCCGACTGTACCGGCCCGCCGAGGGAGAACCCATTCCCCAATTGTAAGTCCTAGTATTTTTTTCTTTTATGTCCATTCCTGTCTATAACTAGGGTCATTCTTAATCCGATCAATATTTTTATGTGCAAAAGTCTATTACTTCTAACCTATATACGAATTAACTCCTCCTTTTTTTTTCCTCCCGCCTAGTTCTCATCGGTGACCACGAATGTCCCTGAAGGGAGCCGGAGCCGTGGTACCCAGACAAATGACACATCCCAGGAGGGGTCCATTCTCTCCTCAAGTCATAGTTCCTCGAGCCCCGCACGCTCATGGGCGCGGGAGAGGCCTGTGCCTCCTTCCCCGGAGCCCAGGATCCACGCCCTGGCTCCGCGGAGCCCGCCCTATCCCCCCCCCGTTCCCGCTTTTCCCGCCGGCCTCTCCTCCCCCGCCAGAGGGTCAGGATGAGCACGCGGGACCTGCAGGCCCAATGCCCCCTATAGAGGACCCTGAGTTCCCTTATAGGTGCTGTATTATACCCGACGAAAACGGGTTTTTAAGGGTAAGTATTCCTTTTCTCCTTTTCCAAAAAAAAAATAACAAAATAAACCAAATGATTTTCTAACCGAACTGACCTCCCTTCTCTTCTTTTTCAGATGTGGTACTCAGACCTATAAGGGAACTCACCATTAATTCAACTTTGCAAAACAGCATATAAACCGATTTACCTATATCTTTTTACCCATCTATGTCCAGTATGTAATATTCTAAAATTACAGTCACTAGAGAGATCAAAATCCAATTTTAGCAAACCCCAACTATTCAATGGCCCCAATCCTGTCTAACAATCTATCTAAGCAAAGGAACTGTCTACATTTAGTTTTTTTCTTTCTCTTTTGCAGACATTAAACTTATATATAAATACCTCCTTCTTTACATAGCTTGACCATAATATTGCAACCATTCTAAATTAGACTCTAATAACCTTGTTATGTTAATATATTCGAAGGAAAATTAAAGTTAATTAATTAATAGATATAATTTTAAGAACAACGTCCTATGATACTTTTAATTCAATAGATCCTTATGTTGTTGATTTTAATATTTCTTTTTTTTTTCTTCCAGATGACGAATTTAATGGCTGATTTTACAATGAGTTTTTTTTTTCTTTTTTATACTTTTATTACCCCTTTTTTCTGTTGTTTCATTAAATTGTATTTTAATTGTGTAAATGTATTATTATGAAACCCCCTTCCTCTCTTCCTTCGTTCCATGTAGCCTGTGTCTACGGGTTGAGTTCTAGGTCCAATTTGAGAATTCCCTACTACCATCGTAAGTACCTACCATCCCATCCTTCTCCTTCCCAGTTTCCCCAATCCCGTTAAGCCAATTAATAAATATCTTATTTCTCACTATTCCTCTACTTAGATATGACATTGACAATAACTCCCAATTTCAACCTGTCACTGACAGTCCGAGCTAATGTTTACGAGTTAACCTTTAAACCATGAATACAAAGATCAAAGCTTAAAGAAAAATTGAAAAAGGAGCTACCTGGTGGAAGGGACCGGGAATCGAACCCGGTACCTCTGGATTACCGGTCCAGCGCGTTAGCCACTTCGCTACCCTCGCTCCACGTAGACCTGACGAATTTTTCCTTATGCTTTGCGTGTCGATCTTTGCATTGTTTATTTGAAAGGTTTATACACCTTAGCGACCTCTATGTGAATACGTTAATATTCACATCTTACCGCACCACTTTACAGCGGTGGACGAGCAAGCGAGAGAGGGCGCTGTTTGTTTTATAATTTTATGAAACATGTAAAGTCTCATTTTTTTATGTGGATACACCACAATTTTATTTAAACCATGAATACAAAAGGTGTATACACCTTTCAAATAAACAATGCAAAGATCGACACGCAAAGCATAAGGAAAAATTCGTCAGGTCTACGTGGAGCGAGGGTAGCGAAGTGGCTAACGCGCTGGACCGGTAATCCAGAGGTGCCGGGTTCGATTCCCGGTCCCTTCCACCAGGTAGCTCCTTTTTCAAATTTTCTTTAAGCTTTGATCTTTGTATTCATGGTTTAAATAAAATTTAAATAAATTCTGGAATAAAATTAAACTTATATATTTAATTTTATTAAATATACATAACTAACATTGAAACTTTATGAGTTACTTAACACTAATTAGATTAACATGAATAATGTTCCCAACACTATTCCCTATTCCTGCTAAGTGGTACTTGACTTGACCTTGCAATGCAATAGACGAAAAGTTTGTTTACAAACACAACTTTCGGAGTCGCGACGTAATTCAAATGCAGTTTGGTGAACATTTAATTTAGACATTTTTGTGAATTCGGTATTTTATTTACTTACGTTAAAATGCCTCCTAAAAAAGTGTGGTGTGGGTTTTTTTAAGAAAAGTGCTGTCAATAATAAACTTATTTGTAATTTGGGCTCTGCTCAGTACAAAAATGCAGGAAGTAGCACCACAAATTTAATTAATCACATGAAAAAAAAACATAGTCCAGTATGCTGAAGCGACGGGCTTAAATCGTTGTAGTGGTGACGACAACACAGTGAACCTCGACCTGGACCAAGCTCTCAAGGTGAACCAGTGGAACCAGAACATGATGGAAACAACGTTCGTTCGTGTCACCCGACGCCGTCGTCATCAAATGTTGGAGTTGCAGGCCCCGGCCGGGTACCGGATGAGCTGTTGCCGCCGCCGCCGAAACGCCCGCGTCAAATGCGTTTGACGGCGCCGACAAAGATTAATCAGAAAGCAGGTGACAATGCATTATTAGATATATTTTATTGTTATTGATATGCAACCACTTCAAATTGTGGAAAATAAAGGATTTATTGCAAACACCAAAAAATTTAATCCTGATTACGTGTTGCCGTCACGTCAAAAGTTGACACGGTCATTAGAAGACCGTTAAAACATATGCAGTGCGGAGGTCCGGGAGAAATTAAAAGGTGTACAAGATATCGCTCTGACTACCGATATATGGAGCTCAGACGGTCAAAAGAGTTTTATCAGCGCGACTGCGCATTTCATTAAAGACAACAGTCTGCATTCTCTAGTTATATCCACCACAGAAATATCCGAACAACACACAGCAGCAAATATAGCCAATGCATTACGCGCAATTATGACCGAATGGCAAATTTATGATAAAATAGTGACAATAGTAACCGATAACGCATCCAACATGAAAAAAGCCGTCCAAGAATATCTACAAAAAAGGAATCATTTCTGCATTGCGCACACATTAAATCTAGCAGTAAAAGATTGCATCAGTGCCGACCAATCGCAAATATTAATCTAAAAAATGATGCGGTACTTGAAGTAATTGCCAAAAGTCGCGCCATTGTTACGCACTTTAAGCAAAGCATAAAGTCATGCAATGTATTAAGAGATATGCAGGCCCAAATGAATTTAGACATTATTAAATTAAAGCAGGATGTGCAAACAAGATGGAATTCGACGTTTTATATGTTCGAACGACTTCTACGTGTGAGAGTGCCGCTGTCGGCGACACTCTCCATGGTAGACTCGCCACCACCCAACTTAGACGGAGCCGATTGGCACATACTGGAAGACTGTGTTGCCCTCCTACAGCCGTTTGAAAAACTGACATCCCTGCTGTCCGCGGAGCAGTGTTGGGCAAAAAGTAATTGAATTACAAATTATGAATTGCAATTACAGAATGTAATTTCAATTACGAATTAAAATTACACATTTGTAATTTCTAATTGAATTACGATCAGCTCTGAATTTCAAAATGTAATTTGCAATTCAATTAGAAATTACATTTTGTAATTTTAATTGGTAATGCATTACTTTATGAAATTACAAATTAAGTTCATCTAGGAAAGCATTTTCATTGTTTTTTATATACATTTGTAGTATGCTACTATATTTTTGCGGGTTTTTGTTTCAATATAAAATTATTATATTAGGAATATCAGAGGAATATCCTAATCCTAAAAATTAAGCAGTTTTTTTTTGACATACTTGTTTAAGTTTAAAAAACTTATGTTAGCTCTTATATTCAACGTCGGACGTGTAATATCAATAACCAATGTCTTAGTAGCCGGAGTGCATACCTGCACCGCATGACGCATAATATGTATACCTGACATGCCAATCCAAATTATCTGTTATTACAACTACTGTAGAACCATTGCATAGACTGAAGGCAGCAGTATTCATTTTGAACTGATAACGACCGGTTGAATTTAACAAAGAGTACAAAACTATTGTTTTATAGATAAGCTCTTCCACTTCAGCCTTAAGTAGAATATTGCAACATATTTGCCGATACAAAGAAAACAATATCGCATCTACGAGTATTTCTAAATAATTACGGTTTAAACTGTGAAATGGCTAAAGGCTTAAATTATTCAAAATACCATTCGAAATTATTTCCTAAAGGAAATAACCAGTTCAGTTTTGACTTCGGTCAGTTACGTTCTCACGCTGTGTTTGAGTTACTTTGTAATTTCTATTATATTAGTGTTTTAAAACAATTAGGTATGACGTTTTACCTATGTTTAAGACTATGTTCGATTTCAAAATGGTGCCTGGAATTATTGCCAACGGAAATTAAATAAAAGTGATGTGACGGCAATAGACTATGTTCTAAATGGCATCTGAATTGGTTACTAACATGGAGGATACCAGTGAAACAGAGGGATTGCGACTACCTTGTGTTGTTGATGGCAAGTTCTTTACATATTTACCTAACGAATCTACAGAAACGAGGATAGTGGCGAGCTGCAATCAATGCTGTCCGAATGTTATTAAAGTTTCAGCTTGTGCTCGTACAAACTCAAACTTTATTACTCACTTAAAGAGAAAACATGGCGAAGAAACTTACATAGAATACCAAAACTTGCCAAAACCAAGAAAAAACATACAGTGAAACCTGTGACAGATCTGAGTAATACAAATATTGGCAATTCTCAACCAAAATTAAATCAGGGCGAGTTTAATAACCACGTGTCTAATTACTTCATCCATTCCATGACTCCATTACGTTGCATTGATAATCCATATTACAAAAAAATGTTTGATTTCGTACAAATACACAGATTTGGACTGAACGTTATGAGCCGGAGATCTTTGGGAAGGAAAGTTCAAGATGATTACCAGCGGATGCTAACTGACATAAAAAATAATTTACAAAGAGAGGCTAAGGAAGTGTGTACTAACGGGTTGGCTTAAAGTAATGAGAACGTTTTCAAATAAGACTGGCAGCCAGAAAAAAAACATAATTAAAAAAAAAATACTCCAATATCTGTCAAAAACGTCTGTTGCTCTAAATATTCTCCAAAAACTTATCATATTAAGTAAAAAAATGTCGGTAAGGGAAGTTCTTCGTGAACGCGTCTATCACCTGCTTGGACTATGGAAAAAATCTGACGTAATCGCTCACTTCAAAAGTGAAAAAGTTCCCGTTTTGACTATTTACCGCATGATCAAACGATGGGAACTTGGTATTGGTGCTAGTGACTTACCAAAAACGGGTAGACCTCCTATTCTAAATGCACCCAATCAGAAAAAAGTGGCAAAATTTGCACAAAATAAGGTTGGTGTGTCGCAAAACAAATTAGCCGCGAAATATAAGGTTTCCCGTGGGTGCATCAGAAATATTTTGAAAAAACACAACATCGAATATTTCAAGAGAGAGAAAGCACCAAAGTACACCGAAAAGCAACTTCAGGAAATCTCAAAAAAATGCAGATTGTTGCGGCGAAAGTACTTGAGTGAAAACACTTCAATAGTTATGGATGACGAAAAATACTTTACATTCACTAATGATAACATGCCTGGCAACGACGGTTATTACACAGCTAATAAAAAAAACGTTCCGGAAAATGTAAAGTTTAAATGTAAACTTAAGTTTGAGAAAAAAATCCTTGTCTGGGTCGTGATTTCGGAAAAAGGGATTTCGAGGGCAGTGGTCAGAGACTCGTCGGGTCCAGCAGTAAGTGCCGACGTGTATCAACGTTATTGCTTACCCATCGTTCGCCAATTCATTAATAAGCACCATTCTGATGGTAAATATATCTTTTGGCCCGATTTAGCTAGCTCTCACTACGCTACGAGCACAAAAAACTGGTTGAAAGGCCATGGCATACATTTTGTACCAAAGGACGCCAACCCTCCGAACGTCCCTAAAGCTAGACCGATCGAAGATTTTTGGGCAATCATGAGTAGACACGTGTACAGTGATGGCTGGGAAGCAAAATCATCGCAACAATTGAAACGAAGGATTCAAAGTCAATTAAAAAAAATTGACTTGAGTGTCGTCCAAAGTATGATGCTAACGGTGAAAAGTAAGCTACGGAAGATCGAAGATGCGGGGCCTTTTGCAATATTATAATATTGAATTAAAACATAAAACACGATTTAATTTACCATATTAAAATCCTTAAACCTATAGCAGTTGAGTTTATATTTATGTTTTTGAAAATGAAAATTCTCATTACTTTAAGCCAACCCGTTAACTCAGACATATGGTCCGGAAAAAAAAAGGAGCTTCTTGGGAGTGACGTGCCACTGGATAGATTCAAACTTGCAGAGACAATCACTAACACTAGCTTGCCGACGCTTTAGTGGAACTCATAGTTACGATAGGATTGCGTTATTGCTAGAAAATATTCACACCGTTCGGTTTAAACTGCCAAAACGTTCTAGCCACGGTGACTGATAATAGCAGTAACTTTGTGAAAGCATTCAAGGAATACGGTCTGAAAGGAGACGATATATTTGATGATAAAGTGGATCTTGAATCTAACGAAAATGACGGTCAGTCTACAGTAAGTAGTACCGGTACTTCACCAAGAACTGAAATCCACGAGGCAAGTGCAACGAATATTTTAAGTTCGACTGAGAACATACCTGAACTTCCGGCGCACTTAAGGTGCTCCGCTCACAAGCTGAGTTTAGTTTGTACTACTGATGCGAACAAAATTTTGAAGGGACAAAATAATACAACACTCTCTAAAATGCATGAGCAAGTTATGAAGAAATGCTGCGCCTTATGGAATGCTGCTAATCGTCCTAAGACGGCAGAAATTATACGTAACATTCTTGGCCACACGCTTTCAAGGCCTGGAGCCACAAGATGGAACAGCGTTAACGACAGCCTGAAACGTACTAATAGTGCACAACTTCACTTGGCACTGGGCATAACAAATTACTTGAGAGAACTATTTATTTTATTGGTTTTCAGTCATCCAACACCGCTGAAGCTAATTCTCCAAGGGTGCCGAACCGCCGACAAAGAACCCAATCCCCAACTGTAAGTTCCAATGTTTTTTTATGTCTAACCCTGCATATATATATATATATGTAATTGGTTACGCAACAATTATTGGTGCACAATATCCATCCTCCT
The DNA here is from genome assembly GCA_905147355.2 of Apotomis turbidana. Classification (NCBI taxonomy): domain Eukaryota; kingdom Metazoa; phylum Arthropoda; class Insecta; order Lepidoptera; family Tortricidae; genus Apotomis; species Apotomis turbidana. The sequence goes on along the minus strand of LR990290.1, from coordinate 9,933,888 downwards.
TGCTCGGTGAGCGACCGAACCGTGTTGGCCGCTAGAAACAAACTATAAGTGTCACGTCACATTACGATTTTCTGTGCTCGTGTGTCAACATACATAATTATAATTTACGCATAAAATAACTAAAATATACAAGAAAACCCGGGTTTAAACTATTCTATTGCAATAAGTGAAGTGCTAGCACAAAACAGTTGTGGCGTACGTCGGTGGCAGCGGCACGTCGTGAAGCGGACAAGGAAAAAGGTGAGTGCACCAGTGACTATCGAAGAATCCCCAACAGTAATAAATAACTTAATAATAAAGGATGTCAATTCCTAACTCCCTAAAATCCTAACGTTTGTATTCCTCGTTTTCTCATTGAGGGCGTAAAAAAAAAGGAACACTGTTGAGCCTATATGTATGTACATTACTGTTGTCTGAACTCCTCTAATTAAGTCTTCATTTATACCAGCACAGTGGTTTAGTTCCTTTTTGTTAAATTATTTATTTTCTTGGTTTTCAGTCTTCCACCACCAATGAAGTGCATTTCCCGACTGTACCGGCCCGCCGAGGGAGAACCCATTCCCCAATTGTAAGTCCCAGTGTTTTTTTTTTCTTTTATGTCCATTCCTGTCTATAACTAGGGTCATTCTTAATCCGATCAATATTTTTATGTACAAAAGTCAATTACTTCTAACCTATATACGAATTAACTCCTCCTTTTTTTTTTCTTCCCGCCTAGTTCTCATCGGTGTCCACGAGTGTCCCTGAAGGGAGCCGGAGCCGTGGTACCCAGACAAATGACACATCCCAGGAGGGGTCAATTCTCTCCTCGAGTCATAGTTCCACGAGCCCCGCACGCTTATGGGCGCGGGAGAGGCCTGTGCCTCCTTCCCCGGAGCCCGCCCTATCCCCCCCCCCCGTTCCCGCTTTTCCCGCCGGCCTCTCCTCCCCCGCCAGAAGGTCAGGATGAGCAGGCGGGACCTGCAGGCCCAATGCCCCCTATAGAGGACCCTGAGTTCCCTTATAGGTGCTGTATGATACCCGACGAAAACGGGTTTTTAAGGGTAAGTATTCCTTTTCTCCTTTTCCAAAAAAAAAATAACAAAATAAACAAAATGATTTTCTAACCGAACTGACCTCCCTTCTCTTCTTTTTCAGGTGTGGTACTCAGACCATAAGGGAACTCAGTCTCCCGGATGATTATTAAATAATAGTAAGTATTCACCATTAATTCAACTTTGCAAAACAGCATATAAACCGATTTACCTATATCTTTTTACCCATCTATGTCCAGTATGTAATATTCTAAAATTACAGTCACTAGAGAGATCAAAATCCAATTTTAGCAAACCCCAACTATTCAATGGCCCCAATCCTGTCTAACAATCTATCTAAGCAAAGGAACTGTCTACATTTAGTTTTTTTCTTTCTCTTTTGCAGACATTAAACTTATATATAAATACCTCCTTCTTTACATAGCTTGACCATAATATTGCAACCATTCTAAATTAGACTCTAATAACCTTGTTATGTTAATATATTCGAAAGAAAATTAAATTCATTGTACCAATATCTAATGGTTGTCATAGAAGGAGTATGATCATTGTAAACAGCTTGCATGCGTACTTTTATTTCATCACAAGAATTTCCTTCCAAAAACAGAAAACGAATTACAGAACGATACTGCTCTTTCTCCATTATTGCAATAACAACGCGAACTACGTCGTAAAAAGCCGTTAAAAGAAAAAAAAACAAAAGAACGCTGTATTTTTTTTTAATTTTCTAGTCCATAAAGGATGCCTAAAAAGTTCGTATACATAATTTCAGCCAGTAACAAGAATAACTTTTTAAAACGAGTAATTATCAAACAACCCTCGTATGTACATTAACGCGAAATATAATGAAATTCGGAAGTAAACCTGAATAGTTTAAAAGGCTCTGAAAGTTTTTTTGCATCGTAATTGATGGTTTTGCATCTAGGTACATTAAGTGTTAATGCAATGCTAGGATCTTAAGAGACTAATTTAAAAGGATTTCTAGAAATTGCGGCGGTGTTGGTTCGCTAAAAAATTACGGGTTTACTTGGGCTTCCGGCGAGGCACAAAATGGCGACAGGCCATTGCCCATTTGGCGCCTTCAATAAATTTATTTATTATTTGGTCAGTTTGGTTGTTCAACGCAGTGTATGGTGCAGTGAATCAACGAACTCAGTGTGCAGTAAATGAAGAATTCAACTTGAAACGTGTATTTGTTAAGTTCAGCTATCACTACAAAAAACAAGACACCGAAAAACTGCATGCTCTACGAGCAGACTCGACGATCATAACTTTGATGAAAGCCATATTTTAAATTTAGATAAGAAATGGGTCTAGTTACTTTGTGTGTGTGTGTGACTCTAGAATCTCCATAATTTGTCGATTCTGAAAGGAAATGTATCCACATGACTTGTATAGTATCCCTGTGTATTTGAGGTGTGCGTGCAATAAAGAGGATTTGTATTGTACAGTAGGTACAGGTGTAGTGTAAATGAAGCATGTGCTAACAGATTTAACAACTCGTCGTTAGGTAGGACAGTTTTAAACAAGCAGTGTTCATAATCAATGTCATGTTTTTTATTGCAGAAAACGAAATAAACATCCAAGCTTTGGCAGCACTTGGTAGTAAGTTACGATGTGAAAGAATTGATACCCCAAGCCCCAGGGCCCTGTTTGTAAAGATCTGGAGTGTATGGAAGAACGACTTTAACTTGCCTGGTTGCAGTGTTTCTTTAAGTATGAGTGAATTCTTTTGCTTTTTTTTTATCTTGACCGTCATCACACTAATATTATAAAGGCGAAAGTTTGTGAGTGTATGTTTGTTACTTCTAAAAGCTCAAACGGCTAGACCAATATTGATAAAATTTGGTATGGCGGTGGCTGTTACCCTGGATTAACACACATAGGCTACTTTTTAACCGCGGCGGGTAACACTGCGGGGCGCAGCTAGTCTTTAATATTTACATAGTTTTACACCACAAGTTTTAAGTACCTACAGAAAGCAACTTATTTTTTACAAGCTTTTATTTAACTTTAAATGCATCTTGTATGTACGGTCATGTATGTTTGTTCGGGTGGAATCTCAACTGAATTTTGATTTTAAAGCAGATATATCTTCCACCGATTGAGCTGACATTTTACATACTTATTTAACTTGGATTGTCATCAATAATATGGCACCATGGGAATGGTCCGATGATGGAGCCGGAAGGTAGCCCTAGGAACTCCGTAATAGTAACCAATAGTTTGGGCTCTTTAGAATAGTCTCAGGAGCAATCGATGGATGTTCGAAGAAAAGTTCAGTCAGCTTTAAAAGCTTTTCACTAAAATTAAATTTTTGGCAAACTTTTTTAATTTCTGATATTGTAAATTGTTTATTGCAATGTCTGTGAGCCTCAGTCCTCTTCACATCAGGTATAAAAACATGTAATATTTGGTTTGTTTTAGGATATACAAGTTTTGCCGCTTAGTGATGAATCGGAAGCAATGCCATCACATACATCACAGCCGAAAACAATAACATTTTTGCATTAGTAGAAGAATGCAATGATAATGTAAGTTTTAACATTGTATTTTTTTTGTTTTCTTGGTCGAGTATAGTGCCCCGATGACATTTGCCTGTAGTTTATTATTAGGGTTCCATACACAAAGGGTAAAAGCAGGACCCTATAACTAAGAGATTTCTGTTGCCGCTATTACAACAAATACTAAAAACAGAATAAATAAATGTTTTAAGTGGGGCTCCCATACAACAAACGTGATTGTGTGTCTGTCGTAGCTCACTGTTGTAATTTTTTCAGATGATTTATTTCTGTGGCCACTCACTATAACAAAACTAAAATCAGAATAAAATACATATTTGAGTGGGGCTCCCATACAACGTGATTTTTAGGGTATAATTTGTGCGGAACCCTCGGTGCGCGAGTCCGCTTCGCACTTGGCCAGTTTTAATTTTTTTTTCAGTAGTTGTAATTTACTAATCCATCCAGTTGCTAATTACTCTACCATTATGTACACTTAAAAGAAATTTTAATTTCAGACACGTACCACTCCTAAGGTGACTTATTTCATAATGCAAAATGTCAGTATAAATTACGCCAAGTCAATTTACATTATACTATGATCGTCAAAAAAAAAAAAAATGTTATAATTGTTATTCAGTTACTTAAATGTCAGAGTGCGTATCTCCTTAAAGGATTTTCAAAATGCTAAACTTAAATACTACCTATAACACGATTTTGATCAAGCAACAATCAATGTCATAAAATATAAACTAATTGATTCATTACGACATGGTTCTACAGTGGCCTAGCAATCAAATTGGTTGACTGTACAGCTTAGCCATTTGCCACACGCATACTAAATGGCAATTTTTTTATTTTATTAAAGGGATTTTTTTAAAGGAACTGCGGATCAAAAACTTTATTTCGACATCTAGTATGCGTGTGGCAAATGGCTAAGCTGTACATCGATTTGCGGTATTTTGTCGCGTACACCTTCCACTAAAATCCGATTAGACGTGATGCGTGTTCAAACATCCAAAAAGTCTAAAAAATATATATATTTGGATCAGAATCTTTCAATTTTGACAACGCTTTAACATTGATTTAGCTGTCATTTATTGCTTCTTTAAATAAACATTATTTTAGAGTTTTAAATTATTAATAAGATATTTTTAAAAGTTGTTTAACAAATATTTTCATTGTATAAATGATAGTTCACCAAACTCATGTCTGTATGGTCGGTTTATTCTCCTTTATTGAGATTTATATTTTTCTTTGTCAGAAACGGATGAAGAAAAAATGAATCTCGCAGCAATTTTGGGTTTACCGGAACTGATAAACTCCAGTGTCATCGTATCAAAAGTGGCTACAACTTCTGCCTGTAATAAGGACCCTCAACCTGCCAAGAAGAGAAAAGTTAAAGAAACAAAATGGAAGCCAACAAATAATTTGTCGATAACTGCTACGGTAGGCCATTTATCGCGAAGCTATCGTAAATATTTGGATACTTTTATGCATTAAATTATTGTCTAACAAACGATATTTACCAATTTCAAGGCACATGTTAATAAAAGACGCGAAATATTTCAGATAATTTCAATAGTCTATAAAATACAACTGACTTCCTATGTTAAATCAGATGATCTCAATATTCACTACGAAAATGTTTACTCACATTGTAAAGTGGTTATGAACAAATTAATATCGTTAGGAACTTCCGAAGTACATGACTGTCATTGGCGCTGCTCAAAATTATTATGTCGGATCATCATTATTACTGCAATAATTGTGTAACTATTGAGCATTCCTTTATTCGCATTATTTAATAAAATACCAGTGTACTTAGGTGTTAAGTTTAGAATAAAATAAATAATTGAACGCGAAATACGTTTTTGGATAGCACTTGTTGAAAATTCGTTCTAATTTTAAATTAGAGGTCAATAAAGGAATTCCATACAACATTATGGCCGTGGCCAACAAAGAGATTGTCTTTTGTTTCAGTGGGGTTTATTTCTATTATTAATAATCTATGGCATACGCCAATAAAAAAAAAATAGTTTGTGCATGTTTATTTAAGTTTTATTTCTTATATTTAACTAGATCATTCAATTAGATTAAAAAAGATATTCAATAAAATAAACAAGGAATCACGTTTATTGTTAAATAATATAACAATATCTAATTAATAAGGTGTTGTCGTTTTTTAATAAATAGAATCATCTTAACATTTGGTGGCAAAAAGATTAACCCGGACAGCTTAAAAAAGTAAATTTGGAAAAAAGCAAAAAGTTGGCGGAAATAGTAAAAATAGTACATTACTGCAGAGGCCGTGAAGTAAGGGATTGCTGGACGAGTTTGGGGTAGATGGCCGAGTCGAAGACGAGGCCAGATAGAACGAGTCCTGCAATCCCTGTTCCGGCCGAAGCTTGTATAGTGCTTTTCTCAAACGATGTGAGGAAATATTAAAATTAAAATAACTACTAGATAATCAAGTAAACAAAACAAAATATGCTACGGGAAAAAAGTAAAAACTATTTTTCGTTTTTACTTTTTTCCCGTAGCATATTTTGCATGACTAAATTTGCGTCCTCATAAAGTTCCCCGTAATCCTTTGTTCATAAGTTCCCCGTCACTCTCATCACTAGAAGTAATTTTTATGTCTGTTAAAATTATTTTATAATCACTACGAAATACGAATAAGAACAAAAAAAGATTTTCAATTTGACACCTTTTTTATTTTTTAAATAATATATGTTATTTGATCCAGCTATTTGAGCACCATGTTTAACCGCACATAAATATAGCACCATAGATTTTTTTTTTATGTCGCAATTATGCTTACAGATTGTGGAGGTGGTTGGCTGTATGTAATTTTTCCTTTGCCAATTTAATTTTAGTATAGAAATTTAAAAAAATTAGAGCAGCGGACAAAAATGGATTTTCATACTAACTTTTGTGGCCTAGGCCAAGAAGTAATGTAGGGAGCCATAAACGAGAAACTTCATGTCCTCATATCGGGACATTAACGCATACATTTCCGAGCATGTTTGAGAAAATAGGTTTTATACCTAAAACGATTGGTATTTAATTAAAATAAATGTTATTGTTACCACTATAAGTTCATCATCAAGTGACATGGAGATCGATTTCACACCGCCAGATCTAAGAGCGGAAGCGGAGCTAGCAATATCAAACCCTGCCTTCCAAATCTAAAGAAAAATATTTAGCGGTTTACGATCACTTCATTAGGTGGAAAGAAGAAACCATCAACAGTGTGGGCGTTGTTTTCTATGATCAAGGCGACAACACATATTAAGCAAAACATTAATATAAAAAACTATACCAATTTAGTCACTTGGTTGAAACGCCAAGCTGACGGATTTAAAAACGAAAAGTCAAAGTATATTTATACTACACTTAACCAAGTGAAAAAATGTATAGAAAAATACGACCAAAAAGTAATCCTCGTAGTAAGAAATTACTACTTAAAACAGTGTGCCAATTTAATTACCTATAATTTGAATTAGATGTATGGAAATATAAGTTGAATAGGTAGGTTCCTTGGATTTATTTGAGAACAAGCTGATACGAGAAAATATTATAAATGTTCTGTCCAGACGTAAGTTACCAAAGGAAATAAGCTAATGTCAAAGTAAGACTAAACAGTCTCAAGATTTTTGAATTTCACGCCAAACATTAATAAAATGATCAGACGAGCTGAACTAAAATTAACTGGATTGCTGGCTTCAAATAATTTACCTTTCATTTTAATGAACAAATTGGTGCCCCTCTTAGGAGACATATTTCCTGATTCTAATATAGCCAAGGGGCTGGAGATGGGTAGAACCAAAGCCACTGCAATGGTCACTCACATATTAGGACCTGTGTTTTCATCCGAGTTGGCAGAGACATTAAAGGATGACGGGAAATATTTTTCTCTTATAATGGGTGAGACGACTGACCAGGCCTCTACAAAAAAACAGTGTGCCATAACTGTTATTCATTGTGACAACGATATGAATATACAAACATCCTTTCTGGACATGGTGGAGCCAGAAAGTGGCACTGCAGAGTTTATTTGAAACATTAATAAATTGTGTTGAACATTACAACATTCCACTAAAAAACTTAGTAGGGTTCTCTTCAATACAACTAACTCAATGGTAAGGGAACACAATTCAGTGTTTTCTAGATTGAATTTCCCACACATTGTTTGTGTTAAATGCTCATGTCATAGCATTCATCTTGTGGCATCAAAAGACACTTTGAAAAATATTGCATCACACTTCTCACGCAGCCACAAGAGGCAAATGAAATTAAAGGAAATGCAATTTTTTTTTAATGTTGATATTCACAAATCTTAAGGCCTGCCACAACCAGGTGATTGTCCCTAAAACACTGTGTTGACAGGATCCTGGAGCAGCTGCCTGCTCTAATACCGTACTTTACCTCAGAAGTCTATAAAGACCCGTCCAAGACCACTGAACAGATATTGAATGTACTGAAAAATGAATTAATGATAATGTACCTAGAGTTTCTATCATACATTTTAGGACTGTTTACAGAATGCAATTTGCTTTTTCAGTCAGAGGTACCCTTGTAGCACCAACTAAAACCAGAAACAGAAAAACTGATACAAAACATATACTCAAATTACATGAAAATTGATGTAAATAAAAAAGGGCCACCCTTTTCTGTGAACCCAGATAACTTTTTACCCCTAGATAAAATATACATTGGGGTAAGTGCTAAAGCATCAATGGAAAATTTCTTAAAAAATTACTCAGACAATGAAGCAAAACTAGAAATTGACAAAATCAAGAAAACCTGCCTAAAATTTTACATTGAAGCAATATCACAGATAAAATCTAGATTTGCTTTTTCAGATCCAATATTTAGATTTATTGACATTGTGAACCCATTGTCCAAGAGTTGTCTGAGGTAATCAGACGTTTCCCATTCCTAACGAATGGAGACAGCATGCACTATTGGACCATGAAAGCTTAGGCCTTGATAAGAATCTACCGGCGGTATAATACTGGCAGAAAGTATTTGCCATGAAAACTAGTACTGGAGAAATCATGTTCCCCAATTTAAAACCTGTCATAGCTCTCCTTCTAGTCTTGCCCTTCTGAAATGCGTCAGTGGAGCGTGTCTTTAGTAACTTAAAGAAAATTAGAACAAATGACAGAAATTCTTTAAAAACAGAAACAGTTGTGGGCTTGCTTTGCTGGCTACAAAGAATGGAATAATTAAACAAGGTGGCTGTGTTAAGTTTGAGCTGACCACTGCCATCATCATTTCAATCTGAGTTCGGCTCGGCAGTGCCCTCTATTCAGTTGGCTGGAAAATCGTATCTGAGTTTAAAAATTTAGAGTCCATCCCAAATGGGTATTTTGAGGTGGATGGCAGGGTGCTAATTCGATTGGGGTAGTTTTGGCGACCCTCATCGCTATCGTAGACGTTTTAAGCTGGCACAGCCACGTAAAAGAAACCGGAGAAAAGTTGCTCCAATACGTTGAGGACGCCACCAAATGGTCGGGATTGTTCTCCCAACCCCAATTAAATAAGCTTTGTATTTTTGGTACACTACCGAGCACCTATTGTATTTTTGGGTTGAGGACAATCCCAGCCGATATGACCCGGTAGTCCGACAACTTTTGTCGCCAGGAACTGACAATTTGACAAAAGTAATCAACTACCGGGACATCGAGTTGGCGTCCTCAACTTTCGCCAACCTGAACGTACCCGCGAAATACGGCGCCCAATTAGAATTTTTGTACGTTCAGGCTGGCCAGAAACAGGTCAGTGTTATAGACACGCTGTTCCGGGTACTCGCCGCCGCCCGCGAGTACCTGGTCCAAAACCGGGCCTTGTCACTGGCCACCTGCGATCCCCGATTCTTTTACGCAATGTCTGCTAAAAAGGATCGGGAGATCAAATCTCAGGTGGCAGTGGCGGAGGTGTTGGAGGCAATATTGTCGCCTCGGCGACAAATAGTGCGGTTTGCACTGGCCGCATTGCCATTTTTGGCAATGCGGCCCGGCGTGCTGAAAGAAGAAATAAAATTATTCATAACCAGCACTGTTGACACGTTCCCCAACTACTTTATAAATGTTAATTGTTCAAATACGGCCGAGTTTGTTAAGGTCATAAAAGACCTTAAGAAACAGTGCAGCAACAGCACGCCTACGCTGGCGCTATTCCGTTTACAAGTAAAAAGTTGCGGTACGTAAACGGAAAACGAAAGTAACGAGGGAAGGCTCGCCGACCTGGTGAACTCATACCGGTCGCCGAACCGAATCTAAATAAACCGACAACACCCTCCTCCCCGGCACAACCCAGCAAGAACCCCTTCAAGGTAACAAGCCATGTACGTCCATCGTTTTGGAATTTAAAAGCGCCACCGCCTTCAGTGGCCAGATGCAACTGATAGCACACCATTAGCGAATGACCCGCCCACACCTTGCTCAACTGCTGGCGCGCCCACCTCTCAAGTGACCCTGGCCCGCTAGCCTGAAACAGCTTTGGGTGTAAAGATAAACCGGCTATATACCGATATCTCGATTTATCTTCGATTTTAGTAAGGCTTTCGATCGCGTAGATAACGACATTCTATTGGAAAAACTGTGTTACATTGGATTCTCTCCCAGATTACTCAAATTACTGGCTAGTTATCTACGTGATCGGCAGCAGTATGTTCAGCACGGTTGTTTTGTATCTCCTCCATATCACACGATTTGGCGTAAGTCAGGGCTCTATATTGGGACCATTCTTATTTGGGATAATGATAAATGACTTGCCATTAGTCCCCAAGTCTGCTAAATGTCTTCTCTACGCCGATGACTTGAAACTGGTCTATGGCGTGATGCAGCAGGAGGATTGTGATTCCATGCAGAATGACGTAGACTTGGTTTTCCGGTGGAGTTTGGAAAACAAACTTCTTTTTAACGCTGCTAAGTGTTGTGTGTGCTCTTTTAGTCGCGCACGTGCACCGCTACATGCGAACTATATGCTTGGGCCGGAACCTATTAATCGTGTTACCTCAGTGAAGGATCTCGGAGTAATTTTCGATACACATTTAAGTTTTCACGAACACGTTAATGTGACCGCTGCCAATTGTTATCGGAGGCTAGGTTTTGTAATCCGCAACGCCCGTGACTTTTACGACCTGGGGGCCATAAAAATGGTCTATAACGCGTTGGTAAGAAGCAAGCTGGAGTCATCGTCACTAGTGCGGAGTCCACACGAGTCCACGTACGTCTTGCTTCTGGAGAAGGTACAGAAAGCCTTTCTTAGGTTTTTGTTTCGCAAAATGTACGGGTACTACCCGTTTTTGTACCCCACGAAATATCTGTTAGGTACTCTGAGTTACAACTCCTTAGAAGTAAGGCGTAACTACGGGCTGTTAATGTTTGCGTGTCGGGTTCTGCGTGGGCAGATGGACTGTCCGGATCTGGTCGGACAACTCTTGAGACTGTTCGTCCCGGACATCCCTCGGGTAACCCTGCGGCCGCGGCGCCGCGACCTGCTGGCGGTGCCGGCAGCGCGCACCGTGTCGCGCAAAAACTCGCCGCTGTTGCGCGCGCTTGTGGCGCTCAATGCGCTTCTGGCATCAGCTTCGGAATGCGATCTGTTTGCATGGAGTTGGGCGGCTGTGTGCTGTGAATGTTTAAGATTTTGCGAAGTGATGGATGTTAGGCAATCGAGTGTTTGTACGTGATTCATGTTGTTTCAAATGATGTTTTAGTTAATTTAGTTTCATAGCGCTTTGGTTTAACTGTAATGCTATGTACTCGTAAATATTATTTGAATAAATAATAATAATCTCAAATTCATGCTATCATGCCTTTGGCCATCATAATGACTGTTTAGACCATTATTGTTGCAGTGAAAAAAAAAAGTGAAGACCTTCTGCCGAAAATCAAAAGTTCTTTATTTTGGGCAAGAATACAGTGTATTGTGGGGTTTATCATCATTTGCTAAACAACTTTTTACAAATAATCACTTTACAAACAACGATTTACAAACTATTCATTTCACAAACCTTTCATTCCTTAAAATGTTAATTTTACAAATAATTACCCGACAAATATACATTTAGTAACTTCACGCTTTATAAAAATATTGAATGACAAAGTTTCATTTACTTGACCTACAAAGGCAGGACAAGCAAGCGTAAGAAAAAAGTTGTAGGTTGGAATCTACACGTCAGCGAAGCGCACACAGAGGCTAGGCAATGTTTTGAAGTATGGTTATTGTTATGGTAAACAGTTATCTGGTCCTTTTTATGAATCAATGTGCCAATCTCGTAAATGTTTTAAAAGGAAATTGAGGTGGTGTATTAAGAACGAAAATAAAATTAAAATGGATATAATAGCTAAACAGCATGAAAAAAAGGATTTTAAAGCATTTTGGAAATGTACTCGAAATTTAAATTCTAAGCCTAGTTTACCTACCTGTGTGGACGGTGCCAGTGACCCTAAAAGTGTTGCTAATTATTTCATGGAACAATTTTAAGTTCAGGTGCGGGGCAGCGGGAGGGGGTGCTCGATGCTGGGCAACGTTGCAGCGACTCGCCGCCGGTTTATTTTTCGGCACGAAACGTTTTTCATATTATAAAGCACATGAGCCGAGGCAAGTCGCCGGGACATGACGGGCTCAACATCAAGCATTTCCAAAATGCTGGCGCGCATTTGCCGCGGGTACTATGCATGCTTTTTAACCTGTGCATTCGCCATACCTACTTGCCTCCCGACCTGAAGCGCACACTAGTGGTTCCTATTATTAAAAACAAAACCGGTGACGTATCTGATAGGAATAACTATAGGCCAATTTCGCAGGCTACAGTAACAGCTAAGGTGTTAGACGGTCTTCTGGACGGCCAGTTGGGTAAACATTTACATCTGCACGACGCACAATTCGGGTTTCGAACCGGCCTCTCGACGGAAAGTGCAATTTTTACCCTAAAGGACACCGTCAGGTACTTACTACACACAAAGAAAAACTTCAGTTTATAGCTGTTTTTTGGATTTGTCGAGGGCGTTCGAATTGGTTTCATATGAAATTCTTTGGAATAAGTTGGAGACCACTGGCATGCCTAGAGAGCTGGTAGACTTGTTTAGCCACTGGTATGCGCATCAGGATAATTGTGTAAAATAGGCGGGTTCAGTGTCGGACACATACCGGTTAGAATGTGGTGTGAGGCAAGGAGGCCTGACGTCGCCGAAGCTTTTCTGCCTGTATGTGAACGAGCTGATTGTCGGACTCAGCAACATGCATGCGGGATGTTCGATAGATGGCAAAATGGTCAACAACATCAGTTATGCGGATGACATGGTGTTGCTGAGTCCGTCGGTCTGCGCGCTGAGGGATCTGCTACGCACGTGCGAGAATTATGCCTCGAATCACGGACTAAAATATAACTGTCAAAAAAGTGAGGTTATGGTTTTCGACGTGCGTGGTATATTCTCAGGTTTCCTGCCGCCTATGAAGCTGTGTGGTGAGGAGTTGACCGATTTAAATATTTAGGTCACATACGAGGGGCGTCTGAAAAGTTCTAAGCCTAAGGTATTTCGAGGTTATATATGCGTTTATGATACTGGCCACTAGAAAGGCCATTTAAAAACAAATTATTAAAAAATAACATGTCACGTTTTTATTATTCTGTTTCGAGATATTCAACGGAAAAGTACATCATGTGTGAATTACCAACGAATATTACGAAAATTGAGCACCGTGCTGTAATTAAATTCCGTACAAAAAGTGACAAATCACCGCAGTGTATTTTTGAGGAAATGGCTATTATTTACGGTGATTCTGGGCCTTCTTATGCCACTGTCAAAAAGTGGAGTCGCTTATTTAAACTCGGACGGGAATCGATCGAAGACGACCCCCGCTCAGGGCGGCCAATATCGGTAGTGACCGAAGAAAACGTAGCAAAAGTCAAAAAGCTGGTATTAGAAGATAGAAGAATTAAGGTTTGGCAAATAGCTGAGGTCTTAGGTATTAGTAAAGAAAGAGTCGGAGAAATTTTACATGAACATTTGTACATGAGTAAAGTCAGTGCTCGTTGGGTACCGAAAATGCTAACGGCCTTCGATAAAGTACGTCGTGTGGAAACTTCTCGGGCGTTTTTAGAATTGTGCGAAGATGATTTAGATGAAGTTTGTTCCCGAATAGTAACTGTTGATGAAACATGGATCAGACAGTATGATCCGGAGTGTAAGTCTGAGTCGATGCAGTGGATTGAAAAGGGTGAAAGGCCGCCGAAGAAATTTAAAGTGCAAAAGTCGGCCTCTAAGTTAATGGCTACGGTATTTTGGGATTGTGATGGCATTCTTTTAATCGATTATTTAGAAAAAGGCTCTACGATAAACGGAACTTATTATGCAAATCTAATAAGACAGGTGCGACAAGCCATAGTTGAGAAAAGGCGGGGTAAACTAAGGAAAGGCATTTTGTTTTTGCAAGACAACGCACCCGTTCACACCGCTAATGTTGCGAGGCGTGCTCTGAAGGAAGTTGGTTTTGACGAAATTGACCACCCACCCTACAGCCCAGATCTAGCCCCAAGCGATTATTTTCTATTCAATAATTTGAAGAAAGAGTTGAGGGGAAAGCGATTTAGAAGTGACGAAGAGATGAAGGCGGCTGTACAGGAGCATTTTGAAGGGCAAAATGAAGATTATTTTTTTAATGGCCTAAAAGCACTGTATAAAAAATGTAAAAAATGCATTGATTTAGGAGGAGACTATATTGAAAAATAAACACGAGTTCATTTGTGTAAATTGTTTTTTTCTATCTTAGGCTTAGAACTTTTCAGACGCCCCTCGTAATAACAAGTGACATAACAGACGATTGTGATATAGATAGGGAACGCAGGGCGTTGGCGGTTCGAGGGAATATGCTGGCTCGCAGGTTCACTCATTGTTCTGGATAAGTAAAGATAACTTTGTTCAAAGAATTCTGTCAATCGTTCTACACAAGTGGCCTGTGGGTAAGTTACACCCAAAGAGCCCTCAACTCCTTCCGTGTTCTCTATAATAATATATTTAGAATGTTGATGGAACTACCCAGATTCTGCAGTGCATCAGGTATGTTTGCCGATGCTCGCGTAGATGATTTTCACGCCATAATGCGCAAAAAAATAGCATCCATTAAAACCAGAATACAGGGTAGTTCCAACAGTATTCTAAGTATTTTAGTTGACAGAGCCGACAGTCCTCTGCAGAGGTACTGGATATCGGCATTAATAAACCCTCATTCTGAGCAGGTTTATTATGTCAATTAGGTATAGTAGGTATTAGTGTAGCATAAGTAATTATATATGTGAGAGTACCATACATTGTTGTAGTCATGTGCCTGATAAATAATGCTTAGTTGTCGTGTGTCGGTTTGGAGCGGGCAGTCGCTCTTAAACAGTCACCTGTGCCGGACGTGCACACTGAGTGATAAAAATGTCAGACCCCGAGGTCAATAATCCCAAATCTACCTTAAGTAGGGTTGTGATGTAGCATTAGTGTTAAATATCGCAAAGTCATATTTAATCACAAATTAAAAGGACCGTGGTGAGCAGGATAAACTGACTCATTACTTAATTATGAAAGGTGACGTATGAAAGGGTTATGACAGTTATGAAAAATTGGAGCTGCTCAATCCTAGCTCGATGAGTAACAAGAGCCGTCTTTAATGTTGTGCATATTTAGAAATCGTGCGAAAACACGTAAAAAATATTGAGTTTTTTTTTGATACTGTACGCACATCCAACAAGGGTTTTATCGGTGTTTTCCGTACATGTGTGGATGTGTAGGTGTTTTGTTGTGCAGTATTGTTTCTGATTTTGTTTCCTCAGACCCAGTCGACAGGTATGAGGTAATTTTGATTTGAGTTGAGGGAAAGCGATCGTTATCGATTAGCCTACATTTGTTTTGATTATAAACGATTCATTCGTTTTGTTTTCTTGGTTTTGGATTTAGGAGCGAGTTAAGTACTTACATGTTGTGGTGCTACACTCAATCTTTGTAGTGTTCGGACTTAGGTCAACACTTTTCACTGGATTTTGGTTGTGCTGGAAATCAGCCCAGTGTTCCGAGTAGTTTACTACATTTTCGGCACTGTTTCGCCCGGACTAGCGGAGATAAAATAAAGTATGCTGAACATTTGTCCTGGCCGTTGGTTTTAACCTCTTCAACACAAGGTTGTTGTGTTGAAAAGGTTAAGGAAGGGTTTCGCATAGATGGATGGATTTTTAGGACGGTAAGTAGGTCCTATTTTGTATGTTTTTTTCTTTATTTTTTTTTTCGTGTGCTGATATAGCACAAACCGGGCTAGTGATCGGTGGACGCGCGGCCACATATCGAGTAGGTAGATGTTGGGTATTGTTCGCCGCGCCGCCATCGTTCACAACCGTATAGCACCGTGCATTTTTTCTTTAATAGGCATGTTAGGTTTGAGTATGGGTTACTCAACTGTAGGGTGATTTACCTACGTATACATAGTTATTTAGGGTCATTGGCGCGGGTTCGAAGGATAGCAGTTTAGTCTTTTGGTAGTAGTCATTTGTAATAGTTTGGTAGTGATTTTTTTTTGAAAAACATTAACATTACATTTTTTTTAGTAGACAGTTTTGTCCAATGCGTCCCTCGACTCCGTACCAGCCGTAGCTATAAGGTGTTGGTTGTTTTGGGTTTAGTGTAGACACACGTGACTTGCCTTTAGATTTTTTCTAGCTCTTGATAAAGCAAGATCGCTGAGGGCAGCGAGCGATTCACTCCTAGTGAATCTTTTCGTATGGGGGGGGGGGGGGGGGGGGGGTATTGTCACGTGGTGCATTTTTGATATTTAGTTTCATGGTCGTAATTGTCACAATTATAACCATACCTTAAACGTTCTATTGTTTTTTGAGTAGGACAACACAATATATAATTTTTCTAGTCTAGCAACGGGAGTAAAGCTGTCATAGGTCAGGGTTGCTAGATAAATATTTCATATGACAGGGTAAAATTCAGAAATAACATATATTCGATAATATTATTTACACATCCTTAAAATATAATAATTTAAAATAAAGTATAAGAAAAATAAACATAAATATTAAAATACAGTATATGTTATTTCTTAATTAATATAATTAAATAAAGGTGAACCAGGGATCTTGATTGGGTAGTCTTCACAGTCAAAATAGGCAACCCTATTTACTACTAGAAACCATTGAAGTCTGTAGAAGCTACATATCCGTTTTGATACGAATTTCCGAAATGTGGTGCCATTTTCATCTGACTCCTGGTGTGAGCAGCTGTCGTGAGTCTGGTGCACCGACGCCATTTCCGATGGAGATTTCTGTGGAAGTGTTATTTCGGGATTAGAAATCGTGAGTAGTGATCTTACACATAATTAGTTTCTGGTCTTTGTATCCTCGTTCAGTTTTTAACTGCTGGTTCCTTGTTTTAGCCACATTATTGATGGCGGGTGGGAGATCTTCTGCGGAGGCAGTTTAACTCAAGATTTTGGAGTCGCTCCGGTAAGCAGATTATCATAACCTCTCTGCTTAAATATAAAGCAATGTGTCTTTCGATTGCACTATTCTAATGCAGGATTTTACTTCTATTTCAGCGAGGATAGGGAATTAAAATTAAAATTTAAAATAAGAATTTAGAATTTAAAATTTAAGATCAAATTAAAGATTAAAATTAAATTGAGATGAACCTTTTGTTTTTGGAAATTTAAATTAAACCCAAATTTAGAAGATGACATTGTGGTCAAATTAGATTTTTCCACACATCCACTCAACTTACCTCATGGCTTAAGGTATACACCATTTTCCAAATTTAATTCTGCATTGGGTCTGTCACTGTAATTTCCTGCTTCTTCAATGCCCTGGTCCTGTTCTGCGTGATCGAGACAGAAGCATAGCCAGAATCCCTCCGTAGCTGGGGCCCGAGCACACTGCAAAGGAAGTGACATCAATCAGGACAGGTTCTAAATACGGACTAAGCAAGGTGCGTGTCAGCCTCCTTTAGATATTAAAAACGTAGGGAAGTAGGATTTCACTTAAAGTTAAATAACGTTGTTGGCACTGTTAAAAGTTAGGTTTGTTATATAGCCTAAGTCGAACATATTATACACCCAGTGATACTGGCTGAGCTACTTTTATAAGCGTGTCCTAGAATTGAACAGTTCTATAAGTCTCCTGCCAAAGCAGGCATAGGTTAAGTCTGTACATAGCCTAGTGTGATACAATAAAGTTGTAGTAATTACCAAATTTTTCCTTTAATATTCCACGTAGGTCACCTGATTAATATTATTGAAAGGCATCCTTTTTTCTAGGTCACGATATACTCAACAAACGAGTGTATTCATTTATTTAGTTGTGAGAATCTTTTAGTAGTGTTTTTTTTTATCTCACAGTTGTTTTTTTTTTTGGAAAGAGATTGGCTCTTTCCTTTTGGAACGGCCTTCCAAAAATTAATTTAGCCGAGCTTGGAAGGTCTACGTTTCACTTTGTTCAAAGCATTCTGTCAATCGTTCTACACAAGTGGCCTGTGGGTAAGTTACACCCAAAGAGCCCTCAACTCCTTCCGTGTTCTCTATAATAATATATTTAGAATGTTGATGGAACTACCCAGATTCTGCAGTGCATCAGGTATGTTTGCCGATGCTCGCGTAGATGATTTTCACGCCATAATGCGCAAAAAAATAGCATCCATTAAAACCAGAATACAGGGTAGTTCCAACAGTATTCTAAGTATTTTAGTTGACAGAGCCGACAGTCCTCTGCAGAGGTACTGGATATCGGCATTAATAAACCCTCATTCTGAGCAGGTTTATTATGTCAATTAGGTATAGTAGGTATTAGTGTAGCATAAGTAATTATATATGTGAGAGTACCATACATTGTTGTAGTCATGTGCCTGATAAATAATGCTTAGTTGTCGTGTGTCGGTTTGGAGCGGGCAGTCGCTCTTAAACAGTCACCTGTGCCGGACGTGCACACTGAGTGATAAAAATGACAGACCCCGAGGTCAATAATCCCAAATCTACCTCTCTTTCTCTGACAGCAGCGGTGGGATCGCTTTCACAAACTCCGTTTATTGCGTCTAATTCGGCACAAGAGAAGGAATACTTCACAGCTGGACATGAAGTATCAAGAGATACTAGTGACTTGAACGCGCCCGCGCCGTCGGATAACACTAACAACGTATCAAGTGGACCTACACCGGATGATTGGTCAACATTATTTCAGAATATGATACAGAACTTTAAAAATACGAGTGGACGAGATAATCAATCGCAAATGATGACAACAAGAAAACTGAAGGCAAGCGAAATTTATTTACCGACGTTCGATCCGGATGAGTGTCAGTTTTCTGCGGTTCAGTGGTGTGAGGAAATAGACCACCATCGACAACACAATTCGTGGACAGATTATGAGACGAGGAATGCAGCATTTACCCATTTACAAGGACGAGCTAAGAAGTGGGCAGACCGGTCGTATCCATTATGCAAGACTTGGGAAGAAGTTAGAGAGCGACTTTCAAGTCAATTTGCTGCTACGAAGAGATTTCATGGCTTGTTTCGCAGTATGGTGGACTACACTAGTGATCAAGCAGTGACATACGTCGAGTATTCAACGAACAAGTTGGCGCTTATCCATCGGCTGGAGACTGGCTGGTGTGAACAGAACAAAATCGAAGTCGTGATTTCAGGTATCACGGATATTCAGGTGCGTTCACAATTGCTTAAAAATACTCCGGCTGACTGTCTTAAAAGTAATAAAAGATCGTTCGAAATTTCACGCACTAATTCTGACGATTTTCGTTACAAACGACAAAGATTGAGCGATAGTAAAAATAGCAACTTCCGATGTCATAATTGCGGTAAAGTGGGCCACCTAAAACGAAACTGCTTATCATTAGCACATGGCCACTTTAAAAACGAGAGGCCAACGCAGTCTCAAGTGTCTCAAGTATGCAGTGAAAAATCGAACGACAAGCTCATGCAGTGTTCCTATTGTCATAAGACGGGACATTCTGAGAAAACTTGTTTTACAAGACAACGTAATGAAAAACTTCCCGATGTAAAACCTACAGTGTCAACAAAGTCTGTTAACATTTGTTCACTGTCCAACGATTCTTTGATCGAAATTTGCATTCATGATTACAATTTACAAGCGTTAATCGACAGTGGCGCGGAACGCTCCCTAATCAAAGAATATATATACTAACGTAAAAAGAAACGACAGGGACTCTTGTGTGCAGTAACAGAACTTGCGGCTATGTGTGTGTGTGTCGTGGGGCGAGTGGGGGCGAGCGCGGGACGCGCGAGGTGGGGAAAGTCGAGCCGCGGCTCGACGAGTCAAATGGTCACACCTCCGCCGTCTCTGCTCGAATCAATTCACATTGTTCGCTCGCGCTGCGTCGTATTTCATACTTTTCGATGTACCTTTACCTTTTAATATGCCTTGTGAATGCTTCCCATTAAATTTTTTGAAAAAACTGTTCGTACGATTTTGAATCTTCGCCGTAATTAAAGAGAATAATAAAATGTTTAAAGTAAGTCGCAAAAACAGAAAATATATAAAAGTAAGCAATTTACAACATATGTCAAGGCTATTATACCAAATAAATAAATAAATATCAGACAACCTCCCACAAATCAACCTAGTCCCAAATTAAGCTCAAGAAGGCTTGTGTTATGGGTACTAGGCGACGATATACATACTTATATAGATAAATAAATACTTAAATACATAGAACATCCATGACCCAGGCACAAATATTCGTGTTCATCACACAAATATTTGCCCTTGCCGGGATTCGAACCCGGGACCGTCGGCTCAGTAGGCAGTTGCTTAACAAGTGCGCCAACAGCTTCGTCAAAATTTTTATATATTTTAAACCTTAAATAAATAAACATCTTTCATTAAGTAATAATTATTATTTCATTGTGCCGCGGTAACTAAACCGCCAACCCTACGCGTAGACGCGGCACTACAAGGTCACTGACGCACGAGTTACACCGATAGGCCCTTGTCGCCCCTGTGCCCTAATTAAAAAGAATGTTGCTGATAGTTTACCTGTTAAAAAGGAGATTCGTTCTACCCGTCTTACTGGTATTGGTGCTGTGCCTTGTTATTCGTTATGGAAATTTACGACTAACGTTAATCTTAATGGCATACACGCGGAAGTAACTTTCGTGATAGTAGACTCACACCTTTTGCCGTTTGATGTCATTTTAGGCAGAGACATCTTTAAGACCCCTGGCCTAACTCTTACTTTAAGTAATGGCAGTATTAAAATAACCCGTGATGTGTGTTTGTCAAACGCAAGCTGCTAACTTAAAGATGTCTAGTATTAATGCAGATTTGACTTCTGATTGTGACAAAGAGAAATTAAAATCTATTCTGAATAAGCACAGTGATAAATTTGTAACCGGGAATTGTAATTCTACCGTTAAAACCGGTGAAATGCAAATTAAACTTAAAAATCCGGACAAGGTTGTACAGCGACACCCGTATCGCTTAGCTCCTTGTGAGCGCACGGTTCTACAGTCAATAATAGCTGATTTGAAATCCAAAGGTATAATACGTGAAAGTTCTTCCCCATTCGCGAGTCCTGCTTTATTAGTAGAAAAAAAGACGGATCGGATCGACTTTGCGTAGACTACAGGGAACTGAATTCCAATACAATACGAGATAGTTATCCTCTTCCACTTATATCTGACCAGATAGACACCCTTGGGCAGGTAACATATTTTTCAAGTTTAGATATGGCCTCAGGGTTTCATCAAATCCCAATGGCCTCGCAAAGTGATATTGAAAAAACCGCATTTATCACACCGGACGGAATTTGGGAATATGTCAAAATGCCATTTGGACTGTGTAATGCGCCATCTGTGTATCAAAGAGCAATTAACAAGGCTCTAGGAGAACTCAAAGACAAAATTGCGCTTGTCTACATGGATGACGTTTTAGTTTTCTCCAAAACAAAAGATGAAGCTTTCCGTAATCTTGAGCAGGTGCTTACTGCCTTGACTAATGCTGGTTTCGTATTAAATTGGAAAAAGTGTTCCTTCTTAAAGACGTCTGTGGAATACTTAGGCTATGTTATTAGTGACAACTGTATCCGCCCTAACCCTAAAAAAATCAATGCCCTAGCTGAGGCCCCTTTACCCACAAACGTGAAAGAGCTGCGACAGTTTAACGGTCTAGCGGGCTATTTTAGAAAATTCGAGCCCAACTTCTCATCCCTTATGGCACCTTTGTACGCTCTTACAAAAAAGGATGCAAAATGGTGCTCGAAAGACGAACATACGAAAGCGCATAACGCCGTGATAAGATATCTAACTTCCACGCCTTGTGTTAACCATTTTTAACCCTAGCCAACCTATTGAATTGCACACAGATGCTAGTTCGATCGGTTATGGCGGAATTCTTTTTCAAAAGGATCAAAATCAGCTGAAAGTCGTCGGTTATTTTAGCCAAAGAACGATAGATGTGGAAAGTAGATACCACAGCTATGAACTTGAGACTCTTTCGGTATTTAAGGCGCTGAAAAACTTCAGGCATTACTTGCTTGGAAGAGAATTCAAGGTTGTAACTGATTGCAACGCTCTTAAACCATCGCGTCATAAGAAAGAACTCCTGCCTAGAGTTCACCGTTGGTGGGCTTATATGCAAACATTTCTCTTCGAAATAGAGTACCGAAAAGGTGGCAGGCTACCTCACGTTGATTACCTCAGTCGCAATCCGATTGAACAGAAGCAAGTCAATATATCACAAGTTAATAAAGAGTGGTTACTTGCTGAACAAAAATTAGACCCTGATATTCACCAAATTGTAGAATCGATCGAAAACGATACAATAGATCCTAATCTCAGGTCTAGTTACACTTTAAGAGACAATCTTTTGTACCGAAATTTTCTAGTTAATGGCAAAACTTTAGGTATAAGTCATGGTGCCGCGAAATTTTCAATGGAAAATTATCCAACGATTTCATGAAGAGCTCAAGCATTTAGGCTGGGGTAAAACTTTAAATAAAATTAAGGAACATTTTTGGTTTCCAAACATGACTTCATGTGTGAGAAAGTACGTTGATCATTGTCTTCCATGTAAGGTAAACAAAAATCCTTCAGGCAAAAAACAGTCCGTATTACATCCCATTGAAAAGGTCGCGGAGCCATTCCATACGATTCATATTGAAACAACCGGTAAACTGACTGGTGGACGAATTTCGAAGGAATACGTAATTGTAATTGTCGATTCCTTCACGAAATACTGCTTCTTAACTCCACCTAACTAATAATAAGGAATATCTTTCTAATTTCAAATCTTGTAATAACAAATTTATAACTATTGCAAATGGCAAAGAGTTACAATGTTTAGGTACAGGTGACATCAATGTTCTAGATAACAATGTACTAAATAATTTAAAAGATATTCTATATGGGTGAAGACCAAAAAGTTTGCAACCTTAACTCACCCTTAACTCACTCAATTAATATATGTGCCAAAGTCTCAGTTGTCGACGACAGCTAACATTTCAATAACGTACCTTAATGCTCTATTTTAAGGTTCCTTATTGTGTCGTTATTTTTTGTCGCACAACGGAACTTTTTCAATTGTTTTTAATTCCTCGCTAACTAAGACTTAATTTCATCCAACTTTTTGCTCCTGACCCATATGTTCCTGAATTAGCTACAAATCTTTTGTCTGTTAGTAAATTAACTGAGAGTGGTTTTCAAGTTATATTTGACAACTCGCAATGTTCTATTGTAGATAAGGCCACTGGCAATTGTATAGGCACTGCTTCTAACTATAATGGTTTATACAAGCTTAATGTTAAAAATGTAGGTGTGTGTCAGTGTGTAGTAGCCTCGCAAGAAGTGTACTCTTCCATGTTTCTGTGTCCTAGACAGGAATCACAGAGTACTAATGTCGCTGCTCTGTCTGTGCCAGCTGAGATTTGGCATCGACGGCTTGGTCACCTGAGTCTGCCAGGTATGTGTTCATTAAAGGACGGTGCGGCTTCCGGTGTTCTGTTTCAGCGTAAACAGCCCTTGGAGAACTGCGTGGCTTGTCTCAGGGGAAAGTTAAGAGCTCAACCGTTCCCTGTCGGGAAAGCGACACGTGCCTGCCAACCTCTGGAACTGATACATAGTGACGTGATGGGGCCAATGCAAGAAAGCAGCTTTGGTGGTGCGAGGTACCTGGTTACGTTTACGGATAACTGCACAAGAAAATCCTTCGGGTACCTACTCAAGAATAAATCGGAGGTAATGTCCAGTTTTATTAAATTTAAATCGCTTGTAGAGAAGCAGTTAGGTTTGCCAGTTAAAGTTTTACGTTCCGATGGGGGTGGAGAATATTGCAACTCTAAATTTGCTGAATACTTGGCAAAAGAAGGCATAATTCACCAAACAACCATACCATACACCCCGCAACAAAATGGTGTGTCAGAACGCCTGAATGCTATTTTATTAAACAAAGCTAGATGTATGTTACAAAATGCCAATTTAAGTAAAAAATCTGGGGTGAAGCAGTAATGTGTTCCATTTATTTGAAAAATAGGAGTCCGACTTCTGCCTTGTCAGGCATGCCACCGTCGTCGTTGTGTCGCCAAGCTGATGCGTAAGTTTGCTGTGTAAGTTCTGTTCAACCACTGCCGATCCACGTTGACCTCTTGATAACAAGTAGGCATTTTGAACCTATGGCATTTTGCTATTCTGGAGTTTTCAATTAAAGTTATTTTGAAATTTGGTCGTATCTGCGATTCGGCATTTTAAGGAAATGTACATTTCAGGACTTAGGCATTTAGAACATAAGAAATTTTAGGTCGAAGTCATTGTGACATTTATAATACATTTTAGGAATGAGACAGTTTGATTTTTAGGTACATATTATGAATCCATGGTCATTTAAAATTCAGGGAGATTAGTCATAGTTACGCATTATGAAAATTTGGTGGAATAAGCCCTAATCGTTTATAAATCTCCGGAATTCAAAGATGACAGCGCTTATGACGTCATTCTGCGCCTGTACAGTAGCAATCTGCAGGAAGTGTTCTCGCAGGTTGTGTTGTACACCTGGCAAAACTAATTGTTACTATTCCAGCTAGTAGTCCATCTGTGGAAAGGTCTTTTTCGTGTTTAAAACGCATTCATACGTATCTCAGAAACACACAAGGTCAACAGCGACTCACCGAACTCTCAACAATCGCTATCGAAAAACGCCTACTGACAGAAATAAAACGCTCGCCAAATTTCTATGATAGTGTATTGCAAGTTTATCTTAAAAAAGATAGGCGCGTAGATTTGATTTTTAAATTAATAAATAATAAATGTAAATAAAGTGTAAATAACAGATTTCATTTAAGGTCACCCGGGGCGAAAACAACAATGTGGCTAATGTAACTAATTGAAGTTTCTCTCAATCTAATGATTTGTGAAAAGCGCCATCTGTTGGAGCGTAGAAAATTAATTGCTTTATAAAATAAAACACAGATGGCGCTCCTACATCGCTCACTGTTGTACCGACAGAGCAAATTTATCAGCCGCCATTTTGAAGCAACGCTTTGCATTCATGTTTATTTTTGTGACAAAAAATATATTTCAAACCGTTTTCTGCAAAAGCACAAGTTCATCCTAAAGAAAAGATAAACCGTAAGTGCATTTGGTATATTTATTTGCACCCTAAATTATACAGCTTATAGATCTACAATGGGTCTACAGTGGCCGCATATGTAAGTTATAAGGGCTAAACAAACATGTAGCATCATGTTGCATGTTAAGCAAGGCATTGGTGAGCATGGTGACTGCATTGCCTTCCACCCAACCAAATCAATGTTGAACCAATCAATGTATATAGATGAAGAATACGATGTGAATGTCTAATTGAATAAAATGTTGCATATACACTACACGTGTATTTTTACTTTCCATGGTTTAAAATAGCAGTAAATGAAGTTGGCAGCATTGAGGCATTTTTTATTACAGGCTGTGGCAGGATTTGGCAGGTTTTTAACCAGAGTAAGGCAGGATCGGTGGTTTAAATATGGTCACACTGCCGTCCCGTCAATAACGTCAGTTTGTCTTTGCGGTGTGAGCTGTACGGGATGTGCATCTAAAATTGTTTGGCTTGTTAACTGTAGATCGATAGTGATCGTTGTGTTAGTGATAACATAAATGTTCATCGGGTCGGGCGTCTTTGTTGCTTTAGGTATAGAATTATGATGCAATGATGTAAAACGATTTTGTTACACGCTGTCTTACTGTATTTAATGCTAAGTAGGTATAATATCACCGGGTACTACTAATACTAATAATATTATATAGAATGCCCTTTAAAATTGCGAGAACGATCGAAAGAGGGAAACCTCAGCTACGCATCGTACCATCTCAGTGGGAAAATGGTGGTTTATTGCAATGGCCAAGATAAGGTGTCATAGACGAAAGTTCTATTCCCAGTAGTGGTGGTCGTTGATTCAACGAACTAGTTGATTAAACCGTCTATCATTCGTCAACGAACGAAACGTTACGAATGAACGCTTCGACTAGTTGACGCCGTCAACGAGTTCACGTACGAAACGAAATGTCGCAAGCGCTGCTAGCGCTTGTATCGTTT
The DNA here is from genome assembly GCA_905147355.2 of Apotomis turbidana. Lineage (NCBI taxonomy): Eukaryota > Metazoa > Arthropoda > Insecta > Lepidoptera > Tortricidae > Apotomis > Apotomis turbidana. The sequence continues at coordinate 9,907,750 of LR990290.1, read as the reverse complement.
ATCGTTGATTTAACTTCTTGCGAGTGCGACGCACATATCTTAGAAATGGCGTGAGTAAACGAGACAGAATGCACTGCGGCAACGCAAGGTCACGGTCACGTGATACAACTGAACGAATGGAAACAAACTTACAGTGTTTGGAGACAAAAACATACTTAGGCACGTAATAAAGAGCTCATGCTATTGATGAAGAGACCAGCGTCGCCAGATCTACGGAAAAATCCGTAGATCTACGGAATTTAGGCCTTGTGCCCGGACCTACGGAAATTTTAGGTGGATCTACGGAATTTCAGACTTATTTTGTTTATCATCAAATAATCACGTAAAAAAAGGAACGTTCTTTTTCTGCGAATAACGAAACGTAAAAACACCGACAGACCAGACTAATCATACTACCTGCGTTTCGTTACACACAGTTCACGCACTTTACGCACTACGCAGTGTGATCCGTTTCAATCATTTAATTTTCTTCTTAGCTGAAAACGGAACGTAAGCGCAGTGTGAGTATGAATAGACAACTAAACATGTTAAATTAAAAAAAAAAAAATTCAAATACACAACTTTCACAAGTGCTCGGTAAGTTTGGTCGGTGTTTGGTAAAAATAAGTTCATCCGTTGTGTTGGGTTGGCGTTAGGTATCTGTCCGTTCGTGTGGTGTGCCGGTGTGGTGTGATATCCAATATTTCAATGGCAAATTCAAGCAGTGAAGTGGAAACTCCCCCTGGAACTCCCGCAAAAAAACGAAAACTACGTTACGACCAAAAATATTCCACTGCGTGGGAGAATATGTATGGTTGGTTGCAAAAAAGTTTGAAAGGAGAGGCTTTCTTTTATTGTACTGCATGTAAAACAGATTTAAAATGCGGTGGTGGAAAAAAAGATATCGATAAGCATGCAGCTGGCATTAAACATGTGACGAACGCGAAAGGTTTGTTTACTAACATGCACTAACTACTTTCACTATATTCACAAAAAAATATCTTATGTGTTTATTTTGCTCTTGTAAAATCTAACCCAATAATACAATTTTAACATGTGAATGTAGGAATGTTACAAAGTTTTAATTTTATTCAATTTAATAAGGAAATATTTTTTTTTGGTATTTGTAATCAGCCGAAAATAAATATGGTGCTGCCATCAAATACTCTGAAACACAAAGTTAAGGTTGGTGAAATCAAGCTGACCAGTTTTATGGCGGAACATAACTTGCCATTTGAAATAGCTGGGCACTTAAAATCTGTGGTGCAAGCTGCATGTCCGGATTCAAAAATAGCTGCAGAGTTCAGCCTCGAGAAAACAAAAGCTCGGGCTATTGTAATTAACGTAACTGGACAGGCAGCGGAGAACGAGCTTATTAACAATTTAAAAGAAAATAAGTTTGACTAATAGTAGATGAGAGTACAGATAAGTCTAAAACAAAGCACTTGGCAGTACTTGTAAGAACATCAGTCCACTTCAAAATTGAAGACAGGTTCCTAACTTTGATACCCATTGTAGATGGCACAGCTATAAGTCTTTATAATGAAATAGTAAATTTATTTACATCGAAAAATATACCATACAAAGAAAACTTGATAGGATTTGCCGCTGATGGGGCCAATGCAATGTTCGGAGAGCACCATTCGTTGGCTGTATTATTGTCAAATGACATCCCAGAACTATTCAAAATGAAATGTGTGTGCCACAGTTTTCATCTATGCTGCTCTTATGCTTGCCAAAAATTACCACGAGGCGTAGAAGACTTTGCTCGTGATGTATACAACTACATACAAAACAGTCCTAAACGGACTGGTGACTACAAACAATTTTAGGATTTTGTTAATGTACAGCCACATAAATTACTGCATCCTAGCCAAACTAGGTGGCTGTCTCTATTACCTGTAGTGAGAAGACTGCTAGAACAACTACCTGCTCTGAAATTGTTCTTTCAAAGTGCAGTATTTACTGACCGATTGTTGGCAGCACAATCAATATTAGATAAATGCATGGAACCAACTACTGAATTATATTTAGAATTCCTGAGCTTTGTGCTGCCTTTCTTTCATGACCTAAATAAGGAGATGCAGTCAGAGCAACCAAAACTATACATGCTATATTACAAAATATTCACAACCTATAAAACATTATTAGAATGTTTTGTAAAACCAGAGTTATTGGAATTGTCAGAAGCCGAAAAAAACACATCTCAAGATGGAGATGAAACTTTGGAATCAAAAATATTGAATATTGATTTTGAAGATAAAACTAACCATGTACACGTAAATGACATATATTTAGGTGGCAATATAATAGCAACCATTACCATAAGACAATCTAATTTGCCTGCAGAAAGCATCTATTTATTCAGACAGAAATGTTTGGACTTTTACATTGAGGCGCTGAAGCAAGTAAAAGCCAGGTTCCCATTTAATGAAAGAAAACACCTGAAAAGTCTAATTTTTTAAGCCCAGATTGTCTGCTGGATCCAAACCTGAGGAGAAAACACACATCCATTGCAGCTGTAGCTGTATTATTTCCAGGTAATAACAAGGAAATAAAAATTATAAAATATATACCTATATTAAGTACCTACTTAGCAAAGTATCTGCTGTTATATATATAATATGAAATATATATATTACTATAGAGTACATCATATATTATCAATCTATGTGTATGAAGTATGAGTATGTATATATTTTTTTCATGTTTTATTTATGTTTCAGGGTTATTTCCCCAACAAAACTGCATCACGGATCTTGATCGAGAGTGGAGAACACTTCGAAATACAAAACGGCCATTTACTCTGGATAATGTACACACTGTTAAGGTTGATGAGACATATCTCCAATATAAAAAAGCGGACAACACAAAAATGTTCCCATTGCTTTCCGTATTAGCAAATCGCCTGCTCTGCCTGCCTCACAGTAGTGCCAATGTGGAACGTTTATTCTCAGCAATAAATTTAATGAAAACCAAAACACGGAATAAACTTAACACTACATCTATCAAAGGTCTGTTACATACAAAAAGTGCCATAAAAACAAATTGTTTTGAGGTGGAAGCAACGCAAGAGCACTTGAAATTATTTAATTCTAACATGTATTCCTACAACAAGGACGGACTGACGCAACGGATTAACGATGACGACACTGACAGCGAGTAAATAAAAAATATTAAGACTGAATGAAATAAGATTTTTATTGCGTCTTCTCTTCACATACTTCACTTTTACTTGTACATCCACACAGTGTACGTACTGAGTGAGTATACACTAAATTCTTCTTAATAAAATTAATACTCCCCGGCTCCACACTATCACGAAGTAGACCGAGCCGAAATTGACCAAAGGTCCGAAGTATGAGTTTCTGTAGCGAAGCGCCTATCACACTCAACTTCGCGAGTAGTTTAGAGCCGGGGTAACTAATTTTTAATTACATTTCAAGCTTCAGTATAGAGGAATAAAGCTTTAAAAAAGTCTGTAGATCTACGGATTTTTCAAGCGACGATCTACGGAATTCTACAGACTTTTTTGTCTCACCCTACGGATTTTCATAAATGTCATCTGGCGACACTGGAAGAGACTATTATTGCTAAATCCATGCGCAATGGCTAACGATCTATGTTGGTTTCGTTCGATTCACCGGTTTGTTTACGTTTTTAGTTTTACTTATAACGAGTGTTTATGCGTTTGATAGAGTTTGTTGGCCGTAATTTCGTATTTGTTAATAAGATTAAGCGCTGTAATGCCGGAGAAAAACAGTTGTTTGAGCTAAGTGTGTGTAAATAGTGATTTTGGACAAAACTGTAAATATAATTTTAGATTCGTAGCGATATAAAAGACGCTTATAGACTTCTGCGTGTGTTTTTAAATACCTAAGTTCTGTGAGTGTGTATTAAAACAGTTCTGTAAATAAACTTGTGAATATTGACATTCGTAGTGTGAAGATAGACAGTGAAATAATTGTGTAAATAAATTGGTACCTTACAACAATAATGTAGGTATGTAGATTTAGGTAGGTTTAATTGTTATTCATTTGTGTAATTAGTGTTGATGTAGGGACACATTTCGTTGACCATGCATAAGCTGTCGAAAGCACTTATGCATGGGTTGCGAACCGCGGTCCCGCCAGTACGCCTTGCCCCCTTGTCCCGATAACTTGTGTTCTCTATTAAATAAATTAATTGTCTCGGTATTTAGTATTCATATTAATCTCCCAAGTAAAGCATCCCCAAAGTGGTGACCCCTGTGAACATTTTTTCGTCTATTAGTGACATATATATATTTTTTTTGTGGTTCATATTCTTTTAACGGGGGCAAGTTTACTCAACGAAATGGGCGACCTTGAAGCAGTATTTGACACGCTCGACTTGGTGCTGGCGGAGGTCGCCGCCTTGGCGACGCGTCTACGCAAGCTGGAGTTGCGCCACGAGGCGCTACTGGAGGTAATTCAGCCTGCGGGACCCCGGGGAGGCGTGGAGCTTCCGCAACCCCGGGCAGCGCCGCCATGCAGTGTCGCCCGGCCTGTCGCCCGCGCCGGAAGCTCGGCGATGGGCGGACAGGAGTCGGCCGGGCGGCGGCTCCGCAGCAGCTCGGAGACACCCCGGGCGGTAGCGTCGCCCCGGCCATCGCCACCCAGGGCGGTAGCATCGCCCCAGCCATCGCGCGGTGAGGTTAGGGGAGCCTCGCCGCGGAGCAGGCGGGCGGTGACTTTCGCCGACCAGCACCGGTCCGCCAGATCCAAGCCGGAGTGCTACGCTACGGGTCGGGAGCAGCTAAGTGCGTGCGGCCGTGTCGCTGGCAGACCTTGTAGCCAGCGACACGAAATAGCGGTTTCGCAGGGAGGCCATGTCGCTGGCGGACGTTAGCCAGCGGCAGGTCATAGCGGTTTCGCGGAGCAAACATTGCCACTGGTGGACTCCGTAGCCAGTGGCACAGCAGCGATTGCGAGAGTGCGGGTTACCTGGGCAGCAATTCGGCCCAGGAGTGTCGCAGTGCGCGTTTTTTTTTTTTTTCCGGTATTTTTGTGTATTTTTTTTTTTTAATGTGCGTGTGTAGAACATAAGCGGGCATACGTAGTAAGTAAGTTACGAAACATGTTTTAGCTAGGTTCAGCGCGTCATTGTTTAGGTTAACTTTGTTTTTAAGGGTCGTAGGCCCGCAAGAATATTTCAAGTGTTGTGCGAGCTTACGGATGGCCTTATTTCCATGAGGACGCCAGGCCACATGTTAACCTAGGGTGATAAGTCTTTGTGGTGCTAAGGTTTTGCCTTACGGTCCCTTAGCGGCAAACAAGATTTAGAGATGTTTTGTTTTGTTTATTAAATAGTTAATCCATTTGAGTGCCGTAAGCATGAACATGGTGAACCACTCGTAAATGAAAGTTTTTTTTGCTAGGTACGAGCGGTAGATAATATTAATATTACCGTTTCGTACATAAGTAACGGCGTGTCAGCGGTGATGCTGGAGTACGCAGGCATAGATTAGTTTTTTTTGTGCTAGTTACGAGCGGTAGATAATAATGTTACCGTTTCGTACATAAGCAACGGCGTGTAAGCGATGATGCTGGAGTGCGCATGCTTAGATTAGCGGACAGGCCATCCGCGGGACAGGCAATGTAAATAGTTACTTAAGTTTAGTTAAGTTTCTTTTAGTTTTTAATAATTGTGCATTGTTTTGGTTGTGTTTTGTTCTTTCGTATTGTGTAGCTTTAGTTTTTATGACCCACGGGTCACCGTTAACCAAATGGTAGGAAGTTATGTAATTTGTGATATGTAGCGGAGTGTATTCCTAGATTTTGCCCTTGGACAGTATTAGGTACACATCGGTCGCGGCACATGGGACTTAGCGTCCCACGGGTGTCGATAACCGGATGCTCGGATTACGGGCGCAGGCACTTCTCGGAACGTTCGCGAGGTAAGCACGAGGTGCTGAATCCGCGTAACGTGCGAGTGTTTGCGTCCGGGCACTTTGCAAGCTTGCAGTTAGGTTGGCGGTATTGCGAACAGTGCGACAGTGTTTTGTTATTGGTTAACGGTTCCGTGAGGGTTTTTTATTGTTAGAGTTAAAAAGTTTTGTATTGTATTTTTTTTTTTGTGTTTAGGGGAGGGCTACTGTAGGGACACATTTCGTTGACCATGCATAAGCTGTCGAAAGCACTTATGCATGGGTTGCGAACCGCGGTCCCGCCAGTACGCCTTGCCCCCTTGTCCCGATAACTTGTGTTCTCTATTAAATAAATTAATTGTCTCGGTATTTAGTATTCATATTAATCTCCCAAGTAAAGCATCCCCAAATTGATAAGTTTACCTGAGACAGTGACTCTTAATTTGTTATAAATTGTGATAAAAGTATAATTCGTGTAATTATATGGACTTACTGAAGAACTGACTTTTGATTACCTCGAGGGCCCCGAAATTTATAACGATGTCTGCTCATAATGAGAATCTCGATGAAGCTCACGGCCATTCTGCGACATACACTCGGCGTCAAAAAAATCGCCCCTTCGTCAAATTCTGCAACTAGCAATAATAGCTCTTGATGACTATGTGCTATCCTAATGATATTGGTGTCTATTAAAAGCTTATTTATTGCCTTTTAAAATAACAATAATTTAATTTAGTGAAAGTTTACAGTTAATGAGTGGGCGGGGCTTAAAAAAAAACGTGTTTTTAAGGTGATTAGTTCTGACCCTTTTTGCAGGTTTAAAAGGTTAGGTCCAGGTAATTTGTGACCTAATCACTATCCACACTTGTCGGAGGTCACACCTAGAGAGAATAAGCAAGAAAATACCCTCGGAAGTTGGACACCACAGCTGATGAAGCCGCTCAAGTCGTAGCACTACTGCAAACAGGACTACGACAGTGTGAAGTTGCTCGGCGACTCAACCTGAGCCGTTATGCTGTTCGTCGAGTATACCGGAGGTTCGAAGAGACTGGAGGCTACGTTAGAAGACATGGATCCGGACGACGACGCTGCACTTCAGAAAGAGACGACCGGTTCATCGTATCGAACTCCCTACGAAATCGGTTTAACAATGCTGTTGAGCTCCAGCAGCGTCTTCGGCAGGCTCGCAGGACATCAGTTAGCATCTCTACAATTAGAAGAAGGCTTCGAGACAGGAATATTCGACCCCATCGAGCTGCTACAGGTCCCAAACTGACCGCAGAGCCAGGCTACAGTTTGCACGCGACCACCTTGATTGGACGTCCAGGCAGTGGAGGACCGTTCTCTTCTCGGATGAGACGAGGGTGTGCCTATTTTGCAACGACAGACGTAGAAGGGTCTACAGAAGAAGTGGAGAACGTTTCCAGCAAGTCTGCATTGAAGAAACCGTGAGCTACGGGGGGGGCTCGTGCATGTTCTGGGGCGGAATTTCTACGGGTGGAAAAACAGATCTTGTCTGCGTTTCCCGGCCAGGAGGACGTCGCGGTGAGGGGTCTTTAACTTCTGATCGGTGCATCAGAGAAATTTTGGAAGAGCATGTGGTCCCATATGCTGGTTTTATTGGCCGTGGGTTCATTTTAATGCACGACAACGCCCGCTCACACACCGCGAATATTGTCAAAGCTTACCTTCGAGAGGTCAGGATTCCTGTTATGGTCTGGCCAGCAAGAAGCCCTGACCTGAATCCGATAGAACACCTTTGGGATCAGTTAAAACGCCGAGTACGATCACGGGATCCCGCTCCAGACAACCTCCAGGACCTCGAACGTGCAGTTGTAGAAGAATGGGAGGCCATTCCTCAGGAAGACGTCGTGAAGTTAGTACGATCCATGAAGGACCGCATGAGGGCAGTAATTAGGGCTAGGGGGGGGCAACACTAGGTTTTAAGTTTAATTTTAAGGCGTTTTGTTTTAATTTTGTTTTGTTGATTAGCTTCGTAATTTTATCTTGAATAAACGATTTTTCGCATTTTCTTTAAAATACCTGTTTTTTTTACCTGGTTATATTTTTTTGGGATAAAATATTTTTATCGTAGAGATGATTAGATTATGCTTCAAATGATACCTCACACGTATATGGTTAAGCCAATTAAATAAGGTTAAAAGTTGATTGAAACTAAATTTTCCAAAGGGGCGATTTTTTTGACGCCGAGTGTATACTGTCAACATCGGACTGTTATACTAATGTAGTAATATCATATGACATCCTGTTGTGCTCTTAATATTAATATTACTGATAAGTTGCTTTGTGAAGTGATGGTGATACTGCACTCCTATGTTTATAAAATGTGTTTACGAAAGTACGATTAGTGTACGAGCCCTTTGTTATGAGTAGGTGCTCAACTATGTAACAAGTGTTACAAATCTGTTTATTGTTTAACTTTTAAGAAACGAAATGCTTCTCATGTAAGGGCGTGGCCACATGTCCACGACACGGCGTCGTAAACGTAAAACGACACGGTGTCGCGTCGGAGCGCGACACATTATCCACCGTGCGAATATACGTTGCCGCGTCGTGAAAACACACGACACGGCGTCGTAAACGTAAAACGACGCTGTGTCGCGTCGGAGCGCGACACATTATCCACCGTGCGAATATACGTTGCCGCGTCGTGAAAACACATACTGCATCGGGCACCGCAGGTCGCGCCGCGCGCCGGGCAGATTAACTTTGCTGTGTTGAGTAGATGCACGGTGCGGTGCCTTGTTCGATTACGACGCCGCAGCTTCTCGTACATGTTCAAAATATTTTGCGATCAGTTTTCAATTCGACATGGATCCTATCACACGTATTCTGCTCTTGTTGCTTTTAAGAAGAAGCATGAAGAAAAAGCGGAAGAAACGTAAATGTTGGATAAATCCATATCTTTCTATTATGAACCATGATGGCAGTAATTTCAAAAGGAAGTACGAGGCTTTAAAAATAAGTGATCACAAGTTTTATGATTATTTTAGAATGTCTGTGTTAAGTTTTGAAGAACTATTATGGAAAATATCGCCTCGTTTAAAAAGGCAAAATGTATTTAGGAAACCAGTTCGACCTCTGGAGATGTTGGGATTGTCGTGTGTTTTCACGACGCGGCAACGTATATTCGCACGGTGGATAATGTGTCGCGCTCCGACGCGACACAGCGTCGTTTTACGTTTACGACGCCGTGTCGTGTGTTTTCACGACGCGGCAACGTATATTCACACGGTGGATAATGTGTCGCGCTCCGACGCGACACCGTGTCGTTTTACGTTTACGACGCCGTGTCGTGGACATGTGGCCACGCCCTAACTCTTGTGATTTGTAGAATCACTTTGTGTGTGACCAATAAATGTATTCGTGGTATTCGAGTTGTATTGTTTTCAGTTGCAAGTTAAACAACGAATGTTGTGATTTCCTGATGGTTGAAAGCGGGACGCTTTGCCAGTTACCTAAATTATGGTTGAAAAGCGGGACGCTTTACCATTGAATTGCATTGTGGTTGAAAGCGGGACGCTTTACCAATGAATTAAATTGTGGCTGAAAGCGGGACGCTTTGCTGGTATTTGGTGGTGGTACATGCTGTTTTAAGGAGGCACCTAATCGAAGATCGTATCATGGACAACGCGAGAGCGCGTTGAGTGTCAGTATGGCCGTGTGAGAGTACCATACATTGTTGTAGTCATGTGCCTGATAAATAATGCTTAGTTGTCAAAACTGTCAGTCAGTAGTGTGTCGGTTTGGAGCGGGCAGTCGCTCTTAAACAGTCACCTGTGCCGGACGTGCACACTGAGTGATAAAAATGTCAGACCCCGAGGTCAATAATCCGAAATCTACCTTCTTTGGGGGTCACGCCGTGTTGGGAGATGAGTGGAAAGATGAAGTCCGATATATCACGTTTATTCACAATACACACACACAATTATAGAAATCAGTCAATTTTACAGGTAGGCAAACTGGGGAGGCTAGTTTATATGTGCACGAGTTATGCTATGCGCGGTCGATGGCCAACTGCCGTCCCGCTCTCGTTGACAATATATGCTGTCTCGTATGTAGCGTGCAGCTACATCACCCCCCCCCCCCCCCCCCTTTTTCGAAAACAGAAATCCAAAACAAAGTAAAAAAAAAAAAATTTTGTAACAAACAAAAAAATAAATTTGTAAATATGGTCCTTACATTCCCAAAACACAATGTAAACACAATAAACTTGATGTAAATAAACATGAAAATATTAGAATAAAAGAATACACAACAAAACAGTTTTTCAATTAAGCTTACGGAACCCTGCTAGTACACAGGCGCTTGCGCTCTGGGCGTCACTTTGATTTCCGCCGGCGGCGGCATTTTGCTGATAGCATTATGTAACCATTTCCTTGCTCCTTTCTTACATTTCAGCCTTATGATGTAACAGATGGTTATAATTAACACCACTCCGCAGATTATTAAACCAATTCCAACATAGTTGAGCTTGCTCTCCACTTGGTTTGATAAGTTCTGCACTGTCGCTATCGCCACTGCATTATGAGAGTCTTTGTTTTCTTCTTTGCTTTGCGACCAGCCCATTTTCAATTGTCAAGGATTTCGAATAAAAATTGCGTTATAGCTAACTGGAATGCTTATGCTGTTATGAGTGATAAATTAATTTTTGCCTAGAAGAAAACATGTACTCTTTGCTTACAAGTCATAATAACGTTCTACTTAATACATGTCAATCCGCAAAAAAATATATTATGTATTTATTATACGATGTTGAAATGCTTACACTAGGTTAATATAATAAATAGTTACACAATTTAATGGTAGCAACTACTGAGCCCACTCTGCAATAATTAATCAAATAGGAGGTTTCCGAAGAAACCGTACGCCAAACAGTGCCTCAGTAGTCGCGCCGAGTAACAAAAACAAAGCAAGCTTTATAACTAAACTTAACTACAATAGCGCTATTGAGGCTTTCTCAGTATGGTTGTTATATTTTATAGAATATGTTTACATGTCAATTAGGTAGCGCACTGGCCTGTTTATATTTCTACCACTGCGTGAGGTACGGGTCCGTGGAATTGATAAGGGCCCGGGGCCCGGATCTATGTTTTGGCTAGCTGTATTACGAGTATGTTGTTCTGAATTTATTTGTATGTCGTTGTTTAATAAGAATGCTGGTTTGAGTCTATCTATGGAAATTTCCGTTTGCCTGTTTGGTAACTGTATTTTAAAAGTTTTGCTTGATTTACTTACCACTCTGTACGGTCCGTCGTAGCTAGGTGTTAGCGGCTTTTTTACCATGTCGTTTCGAATAAAAACATGAGTACAGGTATCGAGTTCCTTAAAAACGAAAATTTTCCTATGGTCGTTTTTTCTCTGAGGTATGGGTTTGAGATGAGCAATTGTGTCTCTCAAGTTTTTTACGTATGTCGCTGGATCTGTACTACTGACCTTTGACGTGTCATAGAAATCTCCCGGTAGCCGGATCACCTGTCCGTACACTAACTCTGCGGCACTTACGTCACTTTCTGATTTGATGGCTGCTCTTAATCCCAACAACACTGTCGGAAGTTCCTCCAGCCAGGATGCGTTTTGTGCCAACCTGGCTGTTAAGGCGGCCTTAAGAGATCTGTGCCATCTCTGAATTAACCCGTTGCTTTGTGGGTGGTAGGCAGTGGTACGTGTGCGTTTGATTCCTAGAAATTTGAGTATACTTTGGAAAAGCTCGCTTTCAAATTGCCTACCTCGGTCTGTTGTTATGTGAATTGGGGCTCCGAAGCGACAAATCCAGTGCTCGTAAACTATTCTTGCTACAGTTTCCGCCGTCATGTCCTTTATCGGCACTGCTTCTGGCCAACGCGTAAACCTGTCTATCATTGTAACCAGGTATCTGTGTCCAAACTGCGTTGTGGATAGGGGTCCCACCAGCTCCAGATGTAAGTGTTCAAAACGTCCTGCCGGCTGGAAACTACCTAAATGTGAAATGACGTGTCTGCTTACCTTACTCCTCTGACACTCCACGCACGCCCTGGCCCAGGTGCCTATATCTTTATTCATTCCTGGCCAGAAAAAATTTTTGGTTACCATTTTCCTGGTGGTCCTGATTCCGGGATGGCTGATGTTGTGAACGCTTTCAAATTTTTTTTTCCTAAATGATGTAGGTACGAAAGGTCGAGCTATGTTAGTTGATGTTTCGCAATAAATTAATTTATCGGTACCTGGTACGTTAGCGAAACGCGTTCCGTCGGTCTGTGACCTAGAAATATGAGCCTCCGTCGTTTGCGCGTGGGCTAATTCTGCGAAATCAACCACTGTGGGGCATGTTATTGTTTCAACTCTCGAGAAATCTCTGATGTCGTTTGTGAATTCACTTATGAACATAAGTTGCCTGGCCCTTCTGGGTGTCTCGTTGGCGGTACCTACCTTACTCAACGCAAAAGTGATCGGCTTGTGGTCTGTATAGACAATTAGTTCCCTACCTTCTATTAGGTACCTAAAATGTACTATTGACATATAAATAGCTAGAAGTTCCCTGTCAAAAGCTGAGTATTTCTTTTGTGTCTCCGAGAAAGCTTTGGAAAAATAACCAAGGGGTTTCCACACGTTGCCAATCTTTTGCTGCAGCACCCCTCCGGCCATGGAGCTGGAAGCGTCTGACATGAGCGCTAAGGGAACATGTGCCGCCGGGAAAGACAAAGTAGCGGCGCGTCTAAGGCTCTCCTTACTTTGAATGAATGCGGCGTTCGCGTCGTCATCCCATTCTATTTGCGTCTTATCTTTTTTTTTTGCATTGTGAAGATATTTGTTTAAGTGCGCCTGAATGTGAGCTGCCTGTGGAATGTGTGCTCTGTAAAAATTGGTCATGCCCAGAAACCGCTTTAGTTGCTCTACATTTTCTGGCCTAGGAAAATCAATTATAGCCTTCACTTTTTCGTCAAGCGGCCTGATACCCGCGCGCGAGACTTCATATCCTAGAAAGTTGTTTTTTTTTTTACCAAATGCACATTTATTTAAATTTATGGTGATGCCAAATTCCTGAAATATCTTGCAAATTTTTTCTAAATGCAGCCTATGTACCTGTTCTGACTCTGACGCTATAATAATATCATCTATGTAGCAAAATAAGGAGGATTTTTTACCTTGTTTTCCTACGATGCTTTCCGCGCCCTGCAGAATGGAGTTCATGAATCTCTGAAATGTGTTCGTTGCATTCCTGAGCCCAAATATTAGCCGGGGGAACTCCCAGAGTCCAAAGGGTGTGATGATGGCTGTCTTTTCGATGTCCTCCTGTGCCATCTCGATCATATGATAAGCCCTGTTTATATCTAAAGTTGTGAAGATCTGCTTACCTTCCATGCCATAAGTGAAGTCCTGCAGCCTAGGAATGGGATAGCGATCAGGTTTGGTGACTGCGTAGAGTCGCCTGTAGTCACCACACGCTCGAAGCTGCCCGTTCTTCTTGGGTACCACATGCAGTGGACTTGCCCAAGGACTCTTGCTAGGCCTGCATATCCCCATCTCCTGCATCACACGGAACTCTTCTCTTACTTTTTCATAGCGGTCTGGCTCGTGCATACACTGGCGGGCCCGTGGTCTCAATGTGATGTTTCACATTGTGCTTTGCGGGTTCCTTAAAACTTACCAATTTGGTGATATCTGGATATTTCTCTAAAATGTCCCGATATGGATGACTCGCCTGAATTGTGTAAACTGATTCCTGACTAACTACTAACGACCCGCACGCAGACGCATTGGTAGAGCTATCAACCAGACGCTTGTTGTACAAATCTACCATTAATCTATTTGATTTCCGAAAATCAGCTCCTAAAATCGGTTGTTTTACATCGCATACAATAAATGTCCACGTAATTGGCCTACGTAGGCCCAGATCTAACTGAAGCGAAACTGTGCCGTAGGTTTTAATTGTGGAGCCGTTTGCCGCGTATAGTTTGTATGAACACTCACGATTTTGCATTTCACTGACTCTAGTAATCGGAATAACACTTACATTTGCGCCGGTGTCTATGAGGAATGAAGTCCCGTTTTTCCTGTCGTTAATGCACAGGCGATGGTTGTCGAACGTCCGTACACCCCCCATTGCCGCTCCAGGGTGTACGGCGTTTAGTTTCCCTGCCTCGATCTCCATGCTGGTCCTCCATGCTGTCTCCCTGCTGAAGGTTGAGTCGGCGCCCTGCTACGCCAAGAGCACGGCTGCTGGCAGTTTCTTGCATATCGCCAATTTGTTCTGCTGGCCTGCTGTTGCGAAGCTCCTTTTATGCTGTCTATCTCACCACAAAGCTGCTCAAATTTTTCGGTCATGTTGTCGAGCTGCCGCCGAATCTCCAGGTCCCCCTGATTCCTCTCGCTTATCTCGTCAACCATGCACTGCTTCGAGGTACGTAGGATTTTATCGGCGAGATCTGTTAATTGTTCTATGCCGAGTCCGTCGTGTACCGCCTGGGCATTCCTAACAGACACTGGCAATTTACGCATCCATAGCTGCTTAACCGTTGTCGATTCCACTTGTGCAGCCTTGGCAAGTTCCGCCATCCGCCTATAAAGCTGGGAAGGCTTTTGCTCGCCGAGCGACGTCTCCTGGACCAGCCGGTCAAACTGTTCGTCCGGTGCCGCCGTAAGACAACTCAGCAACCTGTTCTTTAATGCCTCGTAATCTCTGTTAGCACCGTCCAATAAATCACTCACCAATGCGAGCTCGTCCCTCCCCAGTTTGCTGACCACCAAATCATACTTTGTTTCCTTGTTCACCTTCTGTGGATTTATTATTGCCTCAAATTGGGCGAACCACAATTTAGGGATGTCTCTCCAAAAGGGCGCAATTCTCCCCGCCACGCTGACGGAGAAAAGCTGCGTTGCCGCGTCGTTTGAGGAATTCGCATCCGTCATTGTAATTTAATTTCGCGTTCTACTCGGGGTCACCACTTTGGGGGTCACGCCGTGTTGGGAGATGAGTGGAAAGATGAAGTCCGATATATCACGTTTATTCACAATACACACACACAATTATAGAAATCAGTAAATTTTACAGGTAGGCAAACTGGGGAGGCTAGTTTGTATGTGCACGAGTTATGCTATGCGCGGTCGATGGCCAACTGCCGTCCCGCTCTCGTTGACAATATATGCTGACTCGTATGTAGCGTACAGCTACATCTCTTTCTCTGACATATAGTTAACTAACCTAGTTTTAAGTTTACTAACTACGAGGGGCGTCTGAAAAGTTCTAAGCCTAAGATAGAAAAAAACAATTTACACAAATGAACTCGTGTTTATTTTTCAATATAGTCTCCTCCTAAATCAATGCATTTTTTACATTTTTTATACAGTGCTTTTAGGCCATTAAAAAAATAATCTTCATTTTGCCCTTCAAAATGCTCCTGTACAGCCGCCTTCATCTCTTCGTCACTTCTAAATCGCTTTCCCCTCAACTCTTTCTTCAAATTATTGAATAGAAAATAATCGCTTGGGGCTAGATCTGGGCTGTAGGGTGGGTGGTCAATTTCGTCAAAACCAACTTCCTTCAGAGCACGCCTCGCAACATTAGCGGTGTGAACGGGTGCGTTGTCTTGCAAAAACAAAATGCCTTTCCTTAGTTTACCCCGCCTTTTCTCAACTATGGCTTGTCGCACCTGTCTTATTAGATTTGCATAATAAGTTCCGTTTATCGTAGAGCCTTTTTCTAAATAATCGATTAAAAGAATGCCATCACAATCCCAAAATACCGTAGCCATTAACTTAGAGGCCGACTTTTGCACTTTAAATTTCTTCGGCGGCCTTTCACCCTTTTCAATCCACTGCATCGACTCAGACTTACACTCCGGATCATACTGTCTGATCCATGTTTCATCAACAGTTACTATTCGGGAACGAACTTCATCTAAATCATCTTCGCACAATTCTAAAAACGCCCGAGAAGTTTCCACACGACGTACTTTATCGAAGGCCGTTAGCATTTTCGGTACCCAACGAGCACTGACTTTACTCATGTACAAATGTTCATGTAAAATTTCTCCGACTCTTTCTTTACTAATACCTAAGACCTCAGCTATTTGCCAAACCTTAATTCTTCTATCTTCTAATACCAGCTTTTTGACTTTTGCTACGTTTTCTTCGGTCACTACCGATATTGGCCGCCCTGAGCGGGGGTCGTCTTCGATCGATTCCCGTCCGAGTTGCGACTCTTCTTTTTGACTGTGGCATAAGAAGGCCCAGAATCACCGTAAATAATAGCCATTTCCTCAAAAATACACTGCGGTGATTTGTCACTTTTTGTAAGGAATTTAATTACAGCACGGTGCTCAATTTTCGTAATATTCGTTGGTAATTCACACATGATGTACTTTTCCGTTGAATATCTCGAAACAGAATAATAAAAACGTGACATGTTATTTTTTAATAATTTGTTTTTAAATGGCCTTTCTAGTGGCCAGTATCATAAACGCATATATAACCTCGAAATACCTTAGGCTTAGAACTTTTCAGACGCCCCTCGTATCATGGACCACTGTTGTCTTGAATAAAGAAATTTTGAATTTGAATTTAAAAAATGTTTTAAAAATAGTTATTTTGCAAAACATTAATAGATAACTATTGTTTCATAAAAAATTTAAAAATAACTCTCTATGTAACGAAACGCAGGACGGTATGAAGTTTAATACTCGAAACACTTGGGCCAAATATTAAACAGGCAAGTACTTATTTCGGTCAGATTGTACCAAAGAGGGACTGTTTCTGAGACTTACATTTTTTTACAATTGTTTTGCTGTTTTAGGGCTTAAATGAGATTGAATCTTGTAGATTACACTAAAATAAGCATGCTTTGTTCATTAAACTTTTTCTCTCAGAGCGATATTTACCAAGATATTGGGGTTAAAAATTTTTTTTTTTTCAATATTTTCCATTTTTAGGCTAAATTAGATTGATAATCCAGTGAATAAAGAGTTTGACCTTACAAACGGTCCGGTAGTTTTGAATTTTTGATGTTGTCTAGGATGGTTAGTCAGTGTTTAAAATGTAAAATGCACACTGTCTGTCTGTTACCTCTTCACGCTTAAACCGCTGAACCGACTTAGTTGAAATTTGGTATGGAGATAGTTTGAGACCCGGGAAAGGATATAGGATACTTTTCATCCCGAATAAATTTCGTGTTCCCGTGGGATGAGCGGGTAACACCGCGGGGCACAGCTAGTTTACTATAATTTACATTTCAAATTTTGTTTCTAGGACAGATAATTACGGAGTGATGTAATAAATAAAGTTACATTTTCCGAAAATGTATGTCAAAATGGACATGAGTTTTATAAGCAATTATATTTCCAACATGTTTTAATTTGTCCTAGACTAGTCCGTAACTGAATGACAGCGTCCTAAACTAAGAGTTTTGAGAAATTTCTTGTAAATTCGACTTTTCCAGTTTTTTAAATGTGCATATATATCCGTAACTAACCGTCCTTGAAACAAAATTTGAAATGTAAATTATTGTAAATTTAATTCTCTACAACATTGCCCAAGCTCTATTCTAGCTAAAATGCTCCTAAACGAAGATATAATCCAGAAGTTTGTTTTTGAGTTGGAAATTGCGATTTTTTACGTTTTTTTAAATGTGCATATCTCCGTAACTATCTATCCTAGAAACAAAATATGAAATGGAGAATATAGAAAATTTAACTCTCTATAACATTGTGTAAGCTTTCTTCTAGCTTAAATGCTCCTAAAGGAAGATATGAGCAAAAATATGAAGAACGTGCCGGTTTTTTCAATATGGCGGCGGGCGCGGAGGGGGGAATTGTGCATTTTGCATTTTAAACACTGACTTAACATCCTAGGCAATATATCAAAAATTCAAAACTACCGGACCCTTTGTAAGGTCACCCATAGTAAATTATTCTCTATTCACCGAACTAAGAGTGATGTTCAATTTTTTAAGCAAGCATTTCGACGCTCCGCTCGCTCCGCTATACATGGTCATAAAACAAACCTAACCTAACCTACAGTTTTCGGTTTTTGAGCCATGTTACCTAAAAAACCTCATTAACCTAAACAATAAGACGTCCGTATGCTCATCAGAACAATTATACTTTGTTGAAAATTAAGTATGTTAATATTTCAGTGCCTTCAGTAAAAAGGGGCATAACTCGATTTATCTTTTTTTATTATTAGGTACATATTCAGAATCAGCGTATCGAGTTATACAACATATCAAAAGGACGTAACTCTAGCTAAATCCTAAGACAGTTTTTTTAAAGCGAGTAAGGGCACAAGTTTTGATGACAACGGTATTATATTAGTTACAGGAAAGTTTTTTTTTATTTTATTGGCACAAGTCCTCTAATGACGTTATGTTTATTTTTCATAAGGGTACAATGAGATACATTTTATTGAAACGACATAAGTAGTGACGTACATGTTATTTCAAAGTGATTTATGTCGAGTTATGCCCTTATCTAAACAATGTATCAATGACTCATGTCTACTTATGCCCTTACCAAAATAAATTACAAGGAAACATGCCCACTTACGGCCTTTCCAGAACAATTTTAGAATAATAATAATCATTTAATAATAATAATCATTTATTGGCCAAAAACGATACACAGCGATTAGTTGAAGTCCCTGACTTCTGAGCTAGGTTAACACCTGTGTTACAGAAGTCAAAATGACTTATGTCTACTTATTTTGTATTCAAATTGTAACGGAACGTAATTATTTAAGCCCGTATAATGAAAAGTAAGCATAGGACATCATCATGCTGTGTCTACTTAGACCATCATGGATGAATAATTTTAAAAGAATAAATGTAGATATTCCCTTTTTTATAAAAATCGCGAAACAAAAACATTATTTAAGCCCGTAGAAAGGAACGCAACTATCGGAATCATCATTGGTAGGTGTCGTGAGTGTCGTCACGTCTGTAGTATTAGTCGTTTTATGTCTTTTCTACACGAATATTAATTAAAAGGAGGATACCAAAGACGTAAGTCACATATTTTTGCAATTTAATAAATGATTTAACATTATAATATAATAATATGTGTGTTTTTTATTACAAGACAAAAAAATATGAACTTGACTTTTTCCGTTCCGGCCGGCTTGCTTTGGTTTCGTCGGTGTTTATTTACGCTCAGTGTAACGAGTGAATTGTGAGTCAAGTGTTTGAAAGAAAAAAATATGAAGCGAGGTAAACGAATTGCTGAATTAGTGCCAAGAAAAGATGTAAGTAATGTTAGTTATTATATAAATTGTTTTATCATTTGATTATAGCCATGTGTTGTTAGTAGAGTTGCTAAGCCGCGAAATTGTGCGCATCGGGTTACAAGCATGAAATTTTTACCACACATAGAACGTTCCACGGTGATTATTTTCAGATGTGGAGGGAAGTCAGATTCGTCCCCTGTGTGGTGGGAGAGCGGGGTGAAGAGGACCAAGTACTACTCTTTTTCTTTTTTTATTACTGATCAGTTAAGGCTATTAGGGTTTGTGCTACATCGTTTTCGTGTAAAATAGATATCAGCTATTAATTTTTTATGTTATTTAAGAATAGTTTCATATTAAAATTTGGTTTTATTGCCGAAAAGGTAAAAATCACAACAAGTTTTTTTTATTCAGAACGATAAATTAGTTATCTATCCTGAATATTTACAATAAAAAAAAATATTACTAAATAGAAAATTTAATCTTGTTTTTAAAAATGTATACATATTGGGCACATCTCATACAAAAAGTACCTTGAAAAAAATGTTGATGTTAAGCTTAGCCTGCGTGTTCTAGTACATTTTGCTAAGTCGCGAAATTGTGTACATCGGGATACAACGACGAAATTTATACCACGGATAGAGTATTCTGCGGTGATTATTTTCAGATGTGGAGGGAAGTCAGATTCGTTCCCTGTGCGGCGGGAAAGCGGGGTGAATAGGACAAAGGAGTCCTCTTTTTCTTTTTATATTACTGATCAGATAACGCTACTAGGACTTGTGTGGTATCGTTTTCGTGTAAAACAGATACCAAAAATTCATTATTCATGTTATTTATTGATAGTACCATGTAAAAATATGGTTGTATTTCCGAAATTGTAAAAATCACAACAAGTTTTTTTTATTCAGGGAGATAAATTAGTTATATTTCCTGAATATTTACAACTAACAAAAATATAACAAAATAGCAAATTTAATCTAGTTTCTAAAAACATAAACATATTGGGCACTCTCGATACAAACAGTAACCTAAATAAATTGTTGATGTTGAGATTAGCCCGTGTGCTCGTTATACATTAGCAAAAAAATATTTTGTTTTAATTGCATTAATTTGTTTTTCTAGGATGTATATAGTAAATATTATATTTAAAAGCCTGTTAATAATCATTATTTAATGTATTTAATGAAGCGAAATAGGATGCGTTCGGAGATTTACGTTGGTTACGCCGACTTAAACATATATGTTAACCTACTGTTTGTATGAGAAGTTCCCAATACGCATATATTTTTAGAAACCAGATTAAATAAGCTTTTTAAAATAATACTAATACTTCGAAAATGTTAACGAAATTTAACTAATTTACCTCACTGAATAGAAAAAACTTCTTGTGATTTTTACCTTTTCGGCCATACACTCATATTTTTATATAGAACTATACAAAAATAACATAAAATGTGAATTTCTGATATCTGTTTTACACGAAAATGATACCAGACAAGTCCTAGTAGACTTAACTGACCAGCAATAAAGAAAGAAAAGAGGTAAACTTGATCCTCTTTACTCCGCTCTGCCGCCTCACAGGGGACGAATCTGATTTCCCTCCATATCTGAAAATTATCACCGGAAAACACTCTATCTGTGGTAGAGATTTCATGCTTGTAACCCGATGCGCACAATTATGTTAGAAAACAGCGGACTAACAACTACTATGTGTACCTATATTGAAATTATCATTTATTAAAACCGTAGGTACCTACTCGGCCGGCAATTTGGGTTGCCAAGTAGGTGATAAACGCGTGATGTGCGATGTGTAGTTAGATGCCTGTAGTATTTTGTAAATAGTACGATTCAATAATTAATTTGCGTACCTATCAGTGGCGAACCAGATTCCCACAGGCTTGCCCATTTCAGAAAATGTTGCCTATTGTTTTTAGAAAAATTGGGTAAGCCTAATCGGTTCCGGCTTACCTAGAGATTTAGTTTTATGTCAACTACCTGGTACCTATAGACAATATCAAAGTTAAGCTCTCGCGTTGTGTACTTAAATATCTAGTTAGGTGGTTTGATTACCTATATTTTCTTGCATATTTTGACGAGCATTGTTCCACATTGGGATTACAAATCTGGTTTAAGAATGGCACAATAATAGTTTCAGGTCCTACAGAAGAAATCAACGAGTAGCCACGGCGATGACTCTGTATGCATTATTAATGATTCACTAGAGAGACCCAACAAGATAAGACATGTCGAGGAACTATCTTCAGTTAGTATTTTTTTAATTCTTTTTATTCTCCGAATCGAAGCTATGTAAGTACTAACAACTGACGGAATATATTTTTCGAATTCCAGATGCGGGGCGACCTTAGCACGCAGGAATTCTTTGGGGTTCTCGATAACCCGCAGCCCACCAGATCAGGATCACAAATTACAAAAACTACACTAACCAGAACTACTGTGAGTTCAAATAGTTCATTATCTAGTACTGTGGAAAGACTAGATATAGCAACCTCTAGTGAAAAGAATCGGCAGGTAAGTTCCTAGTTTAAAAAGTAAATATAATATTATCATTAGTGATGGACTGTTCCCCAGAGTATAGGTACTCCACCCCAGGTGGGAATATTCTCGAGAATTTTCCCGGGAACAGCCCATCACTAGTTGTGTATCTTCATTAGTTAGGTCAGCTTCTAAGTAAGTATAACTATCGTGCGTATGCCAGTAACCTATTTATACATTTAAATTAATTCGTTCATAATATTGGCTTTAGGTCAATCAGGATATATCAACAAACAGCCGCGGCGATGACTCTGTAAGCGTATTTGATGATTCACTAGAGAGACGGAGAGAGAATCATCCAACATACCAAGGAGCTATTTCCAGTTAGTGCCTATTTAAATTTTGTGATTTTTATTTGAACAACTTACTATTTTTCCTGCGACCGAATCGCCAAATGACCGAACATTTTCTTCGACATTGCAGGTTCCAAGCAATCTTATCACACCACAGGACCTCGGGATTATTGATGATCAACGGCCTTCCACATCGGGATTACAGTACAACAATGAAGAAGATTTTGACAGCGACGATAGTGTACGTGATGCAAATTGGCTACCTCCGACGAAAACTATTAGAGTATCGGAATCCGACGAAGAAAATACTGACACTGATGGTAACACTGACGAAAATCCCGGTACCGCTTCAGCAACAATCCCAAATAGCTTGAGGAACATTTTATATGCTAAAAAAAGCAAACCACGAAAAGCTTTAAAATTACGTCGAAACGAACTTTGTAGCAATAAACATTTGAGAAACACAGGACAGGCATATTTTTCAAAAGGCAAAGAAAGACCTGGGCGACAGATGAAAGAATTGGGCATCTGCAGATCTAACTGTAGAGGGTAAATTACCACAGATGCAAGGAAAGACTTATTTAGAAGCTATTGGCAATTGGGCTCATATGAAAATAAGACTGATTACATAAGTTCGTTGATTGTTGTAGAAGAAAAGAAGGTGGAGAAAGTAAACGCAACAAAACACAGAAGTTGTAGTTATAGTTATTATATTCACTGGGGCAAAGAATTGCATGAAAAAGGGTGCAAAAGATGTTTTGTTACGATATTTGGTGAAACAAACAAGTTTTGAACCATACAAGCTAACAGGAAAAAACGTACGTTCACGGGCATTATTCCAGTAAGTACAAGAGGACTCAAGTCTCATCCTAAATGGAATGAAAGCGATTTAGAAATTGTTCGCCAACACATTTCATCCTTTCCTCAATACGAGAGTCATTACGGACGCAGCAAAACTGATAAGAAGTTTCTTCCAAGTCACCTAAATTTAGATCTGATGTACTCATTGTACTCTAAAGGAGCGACCTGAAGAAGAGTGCGTTTGTAAAACTCTATACACGAAAATATTCGAAAGTTTAAACTTGTCATTTAAGCCACCAAAAGTAGACACATGCATAAGTGTGACAAGTTACACGCGCAAATAAGACATGCTAAATCTGCCGAAACAAAGGCTGCACTTATAGAACAGCTTAATAAACACCAGGCCGATGCTGAAAACGCCTATGCAGAAAAAAGTAAAGACAAAATAGTATCTTTAGATGACGATTCTTTACTGGTACTAACCTTTGATCTACAACAATGTTTACCGACGCCGTTACTATCTTCGGGAAATGCCTTTTATAAAAGGTCATTGTGGACATTTAATTTAACAATTCATAAATGTGAAACGAAACAGACAACTTGCTACATGTGGCATGAAGCTAATGGGAAACGAGAAGGTAACAATATAGCATCGTGCTTATATGATTATATTATTAATTTGCCACCTACTATCACAGCAATAATACTATATTCTGATACGTGTGGGGGGCAAAACAAGAATTCGTACGTATCCACGATGTTTTTGACACTAATGAAAAAATGCCCGCATATCAAATTTATTGATCACAAGTTTCTTGTCCCCGGCCATACACACATGGAGTGTGACTACGACCATTCGGTAATAGAACGGCCGAAAAAGAAATTCAAAGATATTCATCATCCCAGGGATTACTACCAAATGGTAAGAACTGCGGGTAAGAAGGGACAGTTCACTGTGAAAGAGATGGGTCTCGCAAATTCTTACAATTTCGAGAAATTCTTAAAAGGCCCACTCGTTTTGCGCAAAGTTAATACTAATAAAGAGAAATTTTACTGGCCGGATATCCGCTGGTTTCGATATAGTCAAAATGATTTTATCGTTAACTACAAAACCGAACTAGACAATGAAGACGATTTTAAACAGATATCTTTCCTGAGGTCCGCTAAAAATAAGCATAATAATATTCAACTGGAAATTATATCAGCCACTCCCCTGCCGAAAAGTGCAGAGAAGAAACGAGACTTAATGGCACTCTTGCCTTTCATAGATCAGGTATTTCATAGCTTTTATCGTAATATGTTGTCAGATGAAAATTTAAGACCTACTGATGATCCTGATTTCGATTACGAATTCGAAGGAGAGGAAGAATAAAGAAATAAAATAGACTTCGAGTTCCAAAAGCAAACATTTTATTAAATATCAATCACATCATATTACTGATTACTGACAATAACGACTATTTTGTCAAAATAATTAGTTTATTTGGTCGTTCTGTCTTTTAAATAAAACTGTGCGCTCACAAATCCTTGATTTATTTCCTTGAACCCTGATATTTTTAAGTATTGTGTTGCCTATATGATCGTTTGACAAGGCCTAAATAAATGTATGCAATTACATGCTTGCGTTGCGACATATAACGTCTTATATCCCTTAGACAGGTACACATAGTAAGTTTAAGATGATTAATGCCCAAAGATTGTTTGTTTCTAAGGGCATAAGTGACTTATGCCTTTATTTTATATTATATATACCATGTTGTGACTTTCATCCAATTGATTTACTGGTTCTAAGAGTTATTTGACATTTCTAAGGGCATACTTGAACAAAATGGGCAAAAATATATATAAAATATTAATGGATGTGAAGATTTCTTACATCGGAACAATCCCCTAGCATGCTTAATAACATATCCAAAATTCAAATAGCTGTGACATACATTTCACTATAATTCCGTGATCGTTTCGTTTTTCGCTTCTCCTGAAAAGTTGGTCATTTTGACTTATTTACTAGAGGTACTGAATTGAAATCGCGCCGGCCCATTTCCACTAATAGACCGCGGGCCAGCAACAGATTTTCGTGACCAATCAATCGTCTCCCGGGCGATAACTTGTAATATGATTAAGAAAGTTATTTCATGAAGCCTAGTGAATGTCAGCAGCGGTTCAGTGGGTGGGATGAGTCGCAGCAGCCTCCCAAACACGTAAAAAAAATTCAGTCATCGCCTCCCGGCTGGAAATTGTCAACGTATAGTTAACCCAATTTCTAAAAGATAAAAAATCGTCAGCTGGTTGTAGCGCGGTGGAAAATACGCCAGCTGGTCACTGGAACATGTTAAAAAAAATTCAGTCATCGCCTCCCGGCTGAAAATTTGACAACGTATGGTTAAACCAATTTCTTAAAGATAAAAAATCGTCAGCTGGTGGTAGCGCGGTGGAAAATACGTCAATTGGTCACTCGAAAAAAAAATTCAGTTATCGCCTCCCGGCTGAAAATGTTATCAGATGAAAGTTTATATGCTATTGATAGCAAATCAACTCGTCAGCTGGCTGTATCGCGGTTGAAAGATCGTCAGCTGGTACTCTGAAGTGTATAACGCGGAGCAGAGTTAAACCCTTCAGAGCATCAGCTACATATTTTACGAAATAAATAATTATATTTATAAAAAAAAAACTGTTGTTTAATTTACTATTTTTACGTTTATCAGCTATTCTTCTCCTTTATCTTGCTTGCATTTCTAAGTTAGTTTGTTTTAATTGACTTGTTTCAAAATTGGCATTAATATTATCGTGACAATATTTCCTTATTTAAGTATTTCCGTATTTAAAAAATGTAAAACAGCTTGCCATTTACATTTGAATTTATTATAACAAGCAAATTAGAACAAAATGGCTTGTTAGGTAAGTAATACAAAAATAGGTAACGCACGTAAAAAGGGCATGGCGAGATTGACAGGGCTCTTTTAAGCGCGTTTGCTTACATTTTATAGACATCGACGATAGTTTTAGTTAAGATTTGTAGATGGCGCTTAAAAATTGTCTGCATCGAAAACGCACGAGAGGGCTCTCTTTACCAGACTATTCTTTATATGTGACTCTAGTATAAATAACAGACCAAAACAGAAAATCGCTCATTTGCCACGCGCAAAATTTCGACATCACTACTGAATTCTCTCCTACCAAATATTTGAAATATTATTACATATTATCCTAAAATTTAATATTTGTTCAAATTAACTAATTACTTTATCTATCCTTCTAAGTCCCAGACTATTTTCCTGGATTCCGGAAAACATAGTGACAATGAATTACCAAAGTGGAAATGATGGCCGGAATAACCGCCGTCAGCCCCCCCGACATTCTTTCAACACATGGCGAGAGCCGCCTCCTGAAGAGGAACCGGCACCCCAGCGCAAGAACCGAAGACCTCCTACGCAGGTCAAGCGCGATATAAAGAGAAAAGATCAGTTTCGTGAAGCACACCCGAAGAAGGCTCAAGATGAAAAGATGATAGCAGATAAAATCAACAAAGCCTTGTTCTTCGGCTACGGTGACGCCCTGACAGCAGAGAAAGCTGTCGACTTCTCGATCCAGAAATCCGCAGCCGTCGTCCCAGTTACGACCCGGGCAGTTGGGTTTTATACACAATGGATCTTTAAGAAGGTTTATGAGTTGTACGGCAGGCAGCCAGGCCGGGTACCTCAATGCTCACCATACTCCTTTTAGAGTATCACTCGCGCAGTTCGAATATAGCTGGTGCTTTCTACCGCCCACGCTTGTCAATAGAAGAGCGTGACATTGTAAAATCTACGGCAGTAACGTTTTCACCACTAACTAACTTGTTAGCTGGTATTGGAAGCTTCGAATATGAAAACGAAGCGTACTACGCCAAATGTCCAACAGATCCAATACTTGGGATACTCTTCTCGAATCTACGAGCTACTGTTGAAAGAGTCGCCAATCCAGTTACTCCACAGGCTGAGAGACAGACGTTTTACGATCTGAACCCGCTTCCATTTGCGAATTGGAACCAGCCGATACGTGCAGGAGCCCGTCGCCGTTTAGACCAGCCTCCAGTTGATCCAGGATTTCCAGTCCTGTTGAATCCTGGTGATTTCATGCCAGCTGGATACGGAATAGAAGATCTTGAACGCGACGTTCACCAAGTGAAGAACTTTATCTCCTTTGTCGCACGCAAGGAAGTCAAGATGTTATCGGAAGGTGCTGTAATCGATTACGAAGCACCAGGAAACCAGCGCATCCTAGTAAGTAATGGCTTTTAGTAGTTTTTGTTTGTTCAATTGTGTTTGTAGTGGTTTTTGTTTTCGGTATTAGGCCTGTGGGACTCGGGAGGTTACAATGGAAGTTATTAGTAATTTCCGTATGGATTTTGAGTGGGTTAAAAGAGACATTTATTTTTACAGGGCATCACGGAGGCGAGGCGGCACTACCAGCTACACCTGCACGGCAGCAGCATGCGGGGCGACCTTCAACGTGCGAAACGGCGTGCTGGGACCAGTTCGCGGACAACACGGCCACGACGAGGAACCCAGGATTCCTAACAGGTATAGCAGATTTGAGGCCAAGAAGAGCCGTCTGATCCACGGTGCGGATAATAAAAAGATGTTGATGCGTGACGAGGCCATGAATCCTCACAAATTAAAACAATAATAACGTATTTCCTGGATCCAAGATGGCCGCATACCTTTAAGTTATTTTCTTTGTTATTTGGCTTTTTTAGTTGTTCAATATAGCAGGCAGCTAATGAAGAATTAAATTTTTTTTGTTTTGTAAATCGCAATCACTACAAAAAGTTCACAAAAAGCAAGATTTTCTCACCATACCGTACAACGTTGCGTCAACTAAGTACGTTTGACTTTACACTTCGACATTGGCGAAATACATCTTGTCTTGATAAGCAATTAGTGAAAGCCACAAGGAAAAATAAATATTAGATTGTTTGGCAAGGGGCTAAAATAAGCCATATTGACACGAAGTGATTATAACAAACAACGAAGTGATTATGACAAATATATCTGAGTGTCATAATGGCTTTTTAGCCACGTGTTAAACACTCTGCTTTTCACTTCGAATGCGAGAAAAAAAAAAGTATTTATTGATATATTTTGGAAATGGCGGTGGTGACTGCTCTTGGCTCCTGACGGGCGCCGAGGTGGGCCCAGCGCGCGCGGCGCCGCCGGCCGCCGAGCACAGCGCCATTTAATTCATTTAAACCCTAGGGCTTAAATGTGTCACTTTAGGCCCGCTTCGTAAAGCTATTATGGAGTACTTTTCGAGCATGAGAAGTGAAAAAAAAAAACGTATTTCCCACTAAAGTAAATTCAATATTATTTTTTCAGGAACCAAATGTATCAAAATATAAAACGACGCTGTCGAGAAGAGGCCACCGCGTTATTGACGATACACTTGGAGGAGGCGGCAAGGTATGCATATATTTTTATGGTACATTCGATTTAGCCAATGCGTTAAAAAACCGGCCAAGTACGAGTCTGACTCGCGCACCGAGGGTTCCATAAAAACGTTTACTTATCCCATCTTAATTGGCCGGGTTGAGTTAAGTTTGCACCTGAAATGTATGGCGCCGGATACAAACGAGGTGCAAACTTAACGCAACCGATTTCTCCAAATATGACGGTTGAAAATGACTATATTTTTTATGATGTAATTACAAATGTATAGTTTTCAGATTTATCTCAGTATTTGTAGTATGTGACGATATTACTTGCCAAATTTCATAGTTCTAGGTCAACGGGAAGTAGCCTATCAATTTGATTCCCTTGAGAGTGTCGAAATGTACGTTTTTGTGACGTAAACGGCCGTATCTTTTTTTACGTAAACGTAGAAGTTTGATTTTTTCACAGCTTCAAGGGACCGTAGACTTGAGTGGTTTAAATTTTAAATTGATACCTCTACGCGTTCTTGAGATAAAGGGTCTTGACAGACGGACAGACGGACGAACGGACGGACGGACAGACGGACAACAAAGTGATCCTATAAGGGTTCCGTTTTTCCGATTGAGGTACGGAACCCTAAAAACCAGCCAAATGCGTGTGGGGCCACGAATAGTGAAGTATTTACATAGTTACTTTTTAGGAACCTTCTAAAAAGTTCTATTTATATTTACAATAGCATTCCCAGTCACATAAAAAGTAATAAAATATGTGTAATTTATAAAATTTAATAAATTACCTAGTGGTATAAACGTACGTATTGTTTTTTCTTTGTATTTGAGGTGTGCAATAAAGAGTATTTGTATTATAAGTATAAATGTATAGTGGTTTCAAAGACTGCATGTATGTCTAGTTTTAACTTCAGTTTGGGTATTGCAAGATGAATGTTTCATGTATTAATGATTGTTTCAGATATCCAGACGCCGCTCCTCATTTACTGTACGATAATATCGTGCCGTCAATGCGTAAGTGGAGGCGCGCTAACCAGCCACTAGTGCCGAGAACAATGGCCGAATGCGCAACAGCCCTGGAGAATCACGGCCAGTTTTCCAGGCTGTATATAGGCACAGTGGAAGCCGCAGGCGGGGGCCAAGCTGTGATACTAGGCCCGCCAGGGTACCAAGAAATCCTGGCGGCAGCGGACACCATACTCGCCGATGGAACTTTTAAAACTGTGCCTGCTGGTTTGCGCGCCAGCCAAATTCTAACTGTGCATTGCACAATCAATGAGCATTATTACTAGTGGCCCTGATGGAACACCGCCAGCGACCACTTTACGTGGCGGTGTTCCAGAGAGTGTGGGAGCTCGCGGGCAACCCTCGCCCCGAGCACATCGTGACGGACTATGAGCCGGCCCTGCAGGGAGGACTAGGGCAGGTGTCGGGCATTCCCACAGTGGGATCTTATTTCCACTACACACAGGTAATTCAGAGATAACTTTTATTATTTTTCTTCAAATCTTTTTTTGTAAAATAAGTTATGGCCAAATATTATTAAATTAATTATGATTATTAGTAAAGCAGGCAGGCAGTTGCAGTAACTGATAATGCCTGCATTCAGCATGCATCATCTTGACAAAGTTTTCAGTGTTGAGTAGAATTTGCATTGTGCTTGTCCAACTTATTCTTAAATTAGTAATAGGTACATTATATTCCAGTCTCTGATCAAACGGGCTACTCTTAATATACTACTTCAGTTGTTACCAAATAAGTGCCTAATATGTAGATGGTAAATTAATAAAATCAGTGAATGAGGTTACCTAGCTAATAGAATATACATGTTCATAAATTTCAGGCATTAATCCGGAAGGCCTTCATATCTCTGTGAGGCCCAACAGCCCGGGGCTAAGGCTGGTGCGCCTGTACTGCGCGCTGGCGCTCTGCCCCCCCCCCCCCCCCATTAAAATTTATAAATACATTTATTTTAAGCCTTTTGCTGTTTTTATCATCATGTCAGTTCGATCGTGAACGACTGCAAAACAAGTTAGACAACAGACTTCGATTTCAACGGGATGTTAACGTAAGCCAATTTAAACCATCGTCTTGTATTCAAACGCAATGTCAGT
This sequence comes from Apotomis turbidana, assembly GCA_905147355.2. Classification (NCBI taxonomy): domain Eukaryota; kingdom Metazoa; phylum Arthropoda; class Insecta; order Lepidoptera; family Tortricidae; genus Apotomis; species Apotomis turbidana. Next base: position 9,877,492 of record LR990290.1, on the reverse strand, counting down.
TCGAACGAGAACGAATGCAATACAAGTTAGACAGCAGACTTCGATTGCAACGGGATGCTAACATTGCAACGGGATGTTAACGTAACCCAACGTAAACCTTCATCTTTTATTCAAACGCGATGTCAGTTCGAACGAGAACGACTGCAAGAAAAGTTAGACAACAGACGTCGATTGCAACGGGATGTGTACGTAACCCAACGTAAACCATCGTCTTGTATTCAAACGCGATGTCAGTTCGAACGAGAACGACTGCAAAACAAGTTAGACAACAGACTTCGATTGCAACGGGATGCTAACATTGCAACGGGATGTTAACGTAACCCAACGTAAACCTTCGTCTTTTATTCAAAGGCGATGTCAGTTCGAACGAGAACGACTGCAAGAAAAGTTAGACAACAGACGTCGATTGCAACGGGATGTGTACGTAACCCAACGTAAACCATCGTCTTGTATTCAAACGCGATGTCAGTTCGAACGAGAACGACTGCAAAACAAGTTAGACAACAGACTACGATTGCAAAGGGACGTTAACTTAACCCAACGTAAACCATCGTCTTGTATTCAAACGAGATGTCAGTTCGATCAACGTTCGAGCAACGGGATGTTAACTTAACCCAACGTAAACCATCGTCTTGTATTCAAACGCGATGTCAGTTCGATCAACGTTCGAGCAACGGGATGTTAACGTAACCCAACGTAAACCATAGTCTTGTATTCAAACGCGATGTCAGTTCGAACGAGAACGACTGCAAAACAAGTTAGACAACAGACTTCGATTGCAACGGGATGTTAACTGTGGGAAATAACCCTATCTTATGTATAAATTCACGTATGTCATCTCTTAGTTACATAAGTTAGTACGTAAGTGTTTCTATTTGCTAATTGCTATTATTTGATTTATATTTTTTACGTGTTATTACTCATTGCCTGATTTATGTCGTTTGTGCTAGTTTTAAGATAAATGTTTTTATTCCCTTTGTTTTTACTTACCTATTTCTACTGTATGTTGTACTTGTGAATAAATATTGTAATGTTTTCTTAATTCAATAAACGATACCCAAGAGGCAATTCGGAGGGCGTGGCCTAATTTTAAGCGTGTTGATGCGCACTCACGCCGAGCGCTAGTGGCGCGGGCACAAATACCCCCGCGCCCCCAGTGACTGCTCACTTACCACTCACACTCCGAAGCGACCACATCGCGGTCTCCCGCTTGCCTGGCGGGATTTTATATCTTCATGAAACGAGTTATTATTTAATAATCCATACAGTCCACACTCAACATTAACGTAACCCAACGTAAACCATCGTCTTGTATTCAAACGCGAAGTCAGTTCGATCAACGTTCGAGCAATGGGATGTTAACGTAACCCAACGTAAACCATCGTCTTGTATTCAAACGCGATGTCAGTTCGATCAACGTTCGAGCAACGGGATGTTAAGAGGCCTTATTCCTTTTCAAATGCTGATTGTTTAGACATTTTTCTCTATGATCAAACATGTTTCTTTACATATTCTTGATGTTACTACCGTAAACTCAGGCTTCTATGGTCCCAGTGTTCATCTATAGTCCAAACAGGCCTCGATACATCTGAACAAATTACGTGACCCCTAGCGCCATCTGTTAGATTTATTGAGTATTTTTTATTACGTTAGAGCACCGGTGAAGTAATTTCACCGGTTGGCACTAGGTGGCGACACTACTCGTATATCGCCACTTTCCACTAAGTTGAACAGGTTTTTGCAAGTTAGTCGAGCTCGTCAAACTTTCGGGGGCGGAACAAATATTAAAAAGTGAATGTAATTGGTGTTTATTTTCATTCAAAGGTAAGTTACTTAGTAGTATTTTAAAAGTGAAAGTTTTGTTGATAGTGGTTTACTTTATTTTTATAAATGTTAAAACTGAATTTTCGTACTTTGCATTCAACTATGACCATACTGGATTTTTGGACCATATTTGAACACATACTTTTTTAAATTACAGATAACCTACCAACGGCTACAAAATGTCGCGGCGGAAGCCAGGAAGCAGAAATTATAAATTGTATAGTGACCGACAGATGGAGATTTGTCTGTCGGACATGCGAGACAATAAATTAACGCAGCGGGCAGCTTCTGCAAAATATAAAATACCGCGAAGTACCATAATTTTGAAGCTAAAATCGATTCGAAATAATCTGGTTCGAAAACCTGGTCGCCAGTGCGTTTTTACTGAACAAGAAGAAATCTGCTTAGTAAATCATGTCCAGGAAATGTGCAAATATGGCTTCCCCATAACTGTATTTGACCTGCGCTGTATAGTTAAAACATATTTAGACAAAAAAGGAAGGCAAGTTGCACAATTTTCGAATAATGTACCTGGTCGTACATGGGCTCAATATTTTCTACGAAGGCACAGAAATGAACTCACTCAGAGAATATGTAGCAACATTAAACGTGTTCGAGCGGCAGTCGATGAAGACATTATTAATACCTTCTTCGAAAATCTTAAAGAACAGACTGAAGGCGTCCCACCTCATCTAATATACAATTACGATGAAACTAACTTAGTTGACGACCCGGGTAAAAAGAAAGTATTAACGAAACGAGGAACGAAATATCCCGAAGCAATAAAAAACTCTACAAAAGCTGCCGTCAGTTTGATGATCTGTGGAAATGCTGCAGGAGAAGTATTACCACCTTATATAAATTATAAAGCTGAGCACCTATGGGACACTTGGACAGAAGGAGGCCCCCCTAATACGCGGTATAACAGGTCCAAGTCTGGCTGGTTTGACGCAACTAGTTTTGAGGATTGGTTTTTTACTCAAGTCTTGCCAGTCTTACGAAAAGAACCAGGAAAAAAGGTAATTATCGGCGATAATTTAAGTTCTCATATTAGCTATGAAGTTATCAAAGCGTGCGAAGATCACAATATTGCCTTTGTGGCATTACCGCCAAATAGTACACACCTCACGCAACCACTTGATGTTGCATATTTTCGACCCTTCAAAAATCATTGGCGAAAAATATTGGATGATTGGAAGTCTACCCGCGAAGGTCAAATTAATCCAACAATACCAAAAAACAGGTTTCCTTCCCTGTTGAAATTGTTATGGGAGAGAATGATACCCAAATCGGAAGCTAACCTGAAAGCCGGTTTTAAAAAAACTGGAATTTATCCAACTGATCCACTGCCAGTGCTCAAGCGATTGCCAACTTATAAACACCCGCATCTTGCAATAGTAGAACCAGACCTTGTAGCAGAGTCTTTTATCGAATTCCTTGAAAATAAGAGGAAGGACGTGATTGGCCCAGGTACAGGTGGGCGAAAAAAAAAATTGAATGTTGCTGCAGGAAGAAGCATTTCCGCCGAAGAAGTCAGGGTGTCGCAGATCAGCACGTCTAAGCCTCAATCCAAAAAAGCTGGCAAGAAGAAGAAGAGACAAATACAGCAGGAGAGTGAAACGGAATCAGAATCAGGCCTCATGGATATTGTTGACGACTCTGACTCAGAGGGACCTCTAATTGAAGAAAGTGACGGTGATGAGTCCACGGTTGACGTAGCCCCGTCCTCCCCAAATTCTGGCGATTTTGTCGTTGTAGAATATGAAAAAGAGTTGTGGCCAGGGCAAGTCCAGACTATTGAAAAGGACGGAGCCTACGTCAAATGCATGACTCGTTGCGGATTCGCATGGAAGTGGCCTCAAAGAGACGACTGCATTTTTTATCCCATGAAGGATATTAAATTTAAAATTGAGCCTCCTAAGCAAAAAAGCACAAAGCGAGCTTTGTACGATGTGCCGGAACTTGAGGCCCAATGGGGCAAATCAAAAAAATAATTTGCACTAATATTTTTGTTTTCAAATGTTTCCCTGACTGATTAGTTGATTAGGTTATGTACCTACAGTCATTTGTTGATTTAAGACTGATTTGTTTTTTTTTATAACAGTAAATTTAGAGGTTTTTGATGTTTATTTCTTAGCTTTAAAGTCATTTCTTTAGTTGAGACTGATTTGGTAATCTTTTAACATAGGTAGGTAGTAGTCAAAACACAATAAGAGGAGTTTTTGTTGATTTCTTAACATTTAATTCTTGGAACAATTTTGCATTTTTACTTTAATAACTATTATAAATAAAAAAAATACAGCTTTTTTTTTATTTCATTATTTGTATATTTAAAATGGCCCATATTCATATAAAAACCTTACAACTCTGATCCTAGCATAAGATTTCATATATTATCGTTGACATTATCAATCTGGTTTAAAGTTGAAAACTTAGTATACAACTATGGTCCAAAAGTAAAAAAAAAATAAAAAACTAAATTAATAACTTTGATAAGTAACGACCTTTTTACCTTAATGTATGTCTAACACTAATGTACCAAATTCAAAATCCAGTTATAAATATCACCCGTTACAGAGAAATAGAGGTTTAAATTCCTCGACGTTTAATGTTGGACCATAGAAGCCTGAGTTTACGGTACCTAGAACAGGGCTATTGGGATTTATTGATATATATTTAAAACCTACAGTTTGAATTTTTCATTGATAATTTTTGTTCGAAAAACTACACGAAATTGACAAAATTCACGTGGAAAATGCGTTTTTTCAACTTATTTTCGACTGCACCAAATGAAAGCATGAAATAGCTACGTTACTACCTAGAACTTGGAAAAAGTATTATTCACTTCAAAAAGTTGGTTGAAATTATCAATATATTCGTCATAATATGAAAAAAATAAATTTTAAAAGGAATAAGGCCTCTTAACGTAACCCAACGTAAACCATCGTCTTGTATTCAAACGCGATGTCAGTTCGATCGAGAACGACTGCAAATCGACTTCGATTGCAACGGGATGCTAACGTATCATCATGTCAGTCACGTTCATGAAATGGAAGCAACCTTATCAATCACATGTTTTCAAATATGCGATTGAGTTTTGGGCCCACGTTCGCGGAGTAGAAGTAACCTTGTTTCATTTCCAAATATATGAATGGGACTTCTGGCGCACAAAAAATGAGGAATTGGGAGGAACTGGCCTACGACCGCGAAGTGGAGCGAAGCGAACACGTAGCAGTGGGCATTCCTAACTACTCATATATTATTTAGTTAATGTAAAATGAATGACCAAGGTTTTTTTTTTAATCTAATTCCTGTTTCTAAACGTTTAACTAATACTTTTATTATGCATACCCTCACTATAAAATTATAACATCGCGTCGTTCACAATAACTATGCGGGTAAATTGAAGACAAGCAATCTTGTTATTCTCTACGAGTATAATATCTTCATAAGCTAGTACTGTTTTGTGTTTTGTTTTCATTTTCTGTTAAAATGAGTGATACAGAAGTTAACAGTTCTTTGGAAGTGTTTCAATCAAAAAGAGGAGGATTGAAATTGTGCCTAGACGGTTATACGTACACAAAAAATAAACAAAACAGTGATGTTGTGTACTGGTTGTGTGATATGTATCACACATCATCACTATTAATACAACTGTAAATGATTGTGGTGTACACACAATATATAGACAGCCGCGAAGTCATAACCATGGGCCGGACCCGGCAAAAAAAGAAATAGCAATGTTTAAAGAGAAATTAAAAGAAAGCTCATCGTCAGGATTAAAAGTGGCCAATATTTTGCAAAATGCTAAAGCAGAAATGAAACCAGAAGTTTTTGAATGTTTACACCTTCTACATCCACGCTGAAGCAAATAATTTATCGGCAAAAATCGAAAAACAAACCATGCGTAGAAGAACCTACTGATATATCTTTCGAGTTAAACGCTGCAGAGACTCAAATCAATGGTGTAAATTTTATCATAAAAGATCGGATATATGGCTCCAACAAAAGAATACTCGTGTAAAAATATTAAGTAAATCGGATTACTGGATACTGGATGGCACATTTAAGATTGCTCCCCTCATCTTCCATCAACTGTACACCATACATGGTAATGTTTTTTCAGACAACAAAAAAACGTTCCCATTAATATTTTGTTTATGTACTGTGAAGGTTGTGCTTCACTATCGGTTATGTTGGCCACCGACATAAAAATAAAGTCATTTTTATGTATTTGAATCGGCGAGTGACATCCGTCATAAAAATAAAATGTATAGTTAGTTTTAAACTGGCCTCCGGGCAATAAACATCTTAGACCTCTCTCTGCTCTTTTAATCAGCCCCATCTGACTGCACCCCCGTAGTCGCACATGTGGTGGAGGCTGCAAATTTTATATCTAGAGTCGCGCAATTTTTGAAAAGTTCCCTCGCTCCTAACTAATCATTGTCCACAGCGCACGAACCGCAGAACAAGAAGAAGGAGCAAACATATTGCAATAACAAATTGCAAGAAGTCATTGGTATTGTATGTAATTACGGCACTACCATAAAGGAGCAGATTGACAAACGGGTGAAGTTGACATTATTGAATCACCCATTATCATTTTTCATTTCGTGCGATTTTAATCTGTTTGTGCATTTGATTTGTTTGGATTTCATACGAGAATGGAAACAAACACTTTAAATGGCTTATCTGACGTCGACGATTTTATTTTTCAATTCAAAATATTGGCCCAAGTGAAAAAATATGAACCAGCACAATCACAAGCGGCGATCGCAGCGTATTTATCGGGACCTGCGTTACAATTTTATAAAGCTAACCATGCAACTTTCACATCATTCGAAGATGTTTTGACAAAGTTAAAAAATGAATTCCCGTCGAGCCAGAATTATGTACAAGAATTTTATTATCGTCATCAGCAGACACATGAATCACCAATAATATTCTATTATGCTCTAGAAGCACTGGCATCTAAGGCCGGGAACATAGGAGAAGCGGATTTCATAACTCATTACATCAAAAATTTACATGACAGCGCTAAATTATTCTTTACAACATCAGCGATCAACACGAAGGCAGAGCTCAAAGCGGCTATTCGTCGTTACAATGAGTATCATTCGCAAGAGCAAAAACCCACAATAGTTATTCCCATTAACGAGACTCCGTATCGAAAGCCAACAGGGTGAACAATCACTATCACCTATAAATATTTCATCCCCAAATGTTTCTACGGCACCCCAATCAGCATTTTCTACACAGGTACCAGTCCATACGCCGGTACCAGCTTTCGCAACGCTGACCAACGATCAGGCGGTGAACACGCCTGTGAACCATGGTTATCCAGGTTATAATTTCAGAACAAGAACACAACAAAATTACCGAGGCAATTACCAAGGAAATCCACCTTCGAGATCAACGTACCGGAACGAAGAGAATCACCCAAACGCAGATGGACGACGCGGGACCGGAGCGGCGCGGCGTTAAACACACTACGCTCCGATACGATTACAGGCAATAATGAACCATTATAAAATAGGTAATTTATAAATGTAGAAATATTTAATGACAAGTATCTAGCTCTGATAGATAGTGGAGCAAGCGTTTCTTGTATTAGTCTGTCTATTGTCAAAAGTTTGAACATTAAATTTAGTAATGATGATAGGATTTCATTGAAGATAATCGGTGGCAAATTTGTTTGTACTGAGGGTTCAGTATATTTGAATATAGTTGTAGATAATGTTGTATATAATCACAAATTTAATATTATTGACATTAATTCTGACCAAATTATCATCGGTTATGACTTTTTGGTACAGAATGGTGCCAAAATTGATTTTCAGGAAAATAAAATATGTTTACAAGGAAGATTTACCACGCCCTTGGTAAATGATATAATAAAGGAACCAAGAAAACCAATACCACTGCAAGTATCAAATAAACAAGGCATCCAATTGTTACGCTGTAAACATGATTGTGGACTTTTTATCTTAGAATAGGGTTGACGGAGACATCTGTTGGTATTTTTTGGAAATAATAGCAAAGTCTATCACGCCAGATAACACGATCGAAGCGAGTTCAGTTGGGCAAGTGATTCTATCGTCCTCTGTTAGATGGCGTTAGTGCTATATTTGTTTTCTTCTCAACAATATTAAATAATTTCAAGTTGTAGTTTATTATTTGTGTCAATTAAATGTCACAAATACAATTTTCTTCCTTTTGGCCTTTCCAAAATATTTCTCGAACATGATTAATTAAATCACAATGTCCAACGCATAGACCGCGTCTGACATGAGGGAAGCGGGCAACACTGACACTTTGAGGCGTGGCAGTCATTCCTTGTACGAGTCGTTGCGCTCAACATGGCTTGAAAATTACAAGTGTCTTTTCGTCAAGGAATCTGGACTTCGGCTTAGGGAAGCCTTTAATAATCTCAACCACGAACGCCCCTACCATTTGTGATGGCAGGTATGTAGATTTTGTGAAGAAATTGATGGAATGTGACTTTCGCGTTGCGGTCCATTGATGATTGGAGTTGTTCATATAACTAATCAGTTTATTTCTTATTGTTTCAGCGTTATAACTTGGTCATCTCTATAAAATGTGTTAAACCTTAAACAAGGATATTTTCAAGGGAGGCTTGGTTCTAAAACTATCACACATGTAAGTAGAAGCAGTTACGTAACCAATTTGGACGCGTGGCGTTACGTAATCCTCTAGACTCAGTTACTCATTTTATTATTTTGTTACAGCTTAAAAGCATGGTTCCGTAGACTGCCACACGGATGACGGCAGCTCGAATTATTTCCAAATTCATTAAAACATGAAACTGTCCCGGGTGAGTGTGTGACGCATTTGATTATTTTCTTTGACTAGCAGCGATATTCTGTTGCTAGGATGCACGCGACTGCTGCATTTTATTCGTGTGTTATCGTTTTCCTTCAATTAAACTCAGAATGACACGTGTGAAAGTGAATGTTGCCTTCCTTTGCTTATAAAACTGTTTATTACAGTGCCACCGGGTGTCATAGACGGAGTCGCCAGGCTGCTGTAGTGGCTGCGTGTCCACATGCAGGGACGGTCCTCACGGAGTCTTGCACGTACTTGTGTGTGAGCCGCAGTGCTGCAGCCAGAAGTGTGCATGCAGACACGTTCCTACGGGATTCTTGCACGTACCTGCGTGCATGTTCTTCTGCTGGTGTCGGCTGTCACATCTAGGGCTTCACTTCGTTTCTAAGCCGACGGTTATCAAGTGATGAGTCCGAGGCTGAGAAACTATGCTACTTTCTTAACCAGGTGATACTATTCTTTGTCTCACTTCTTTTAATTCGGGTTTTCTTGTCTGTTGCATTGAGTCAACATACTCACATTCTACACTTTACTCTTCATGCTTTAAATTACTACTGTTATTAAACTACAAAGCCTTTCTACACAATCTTAAAACCATCTACGGTGTTAGTGTTAAATCCTTATGATATTAGTTAAGTACATAATATTAAGTAAGATAGAACGTCTTCCCGCAGCACTGTTCTAGCAGTATATGTATGACTGTTTTATGTGATTTCCCAATTTGAACTGCAATATAAGCGTAATGTACATAAACTTTTGTTTCTTTCAACTTAATATTTCAAGTTTTCAGTAACATACTGCAGATTGTTTTACTTGCTTACCTTGCCATCGGGTTGTATCAGGTTAAAATGTGCTGGCGTCCAAACTACTACTAAGAAACATCTGTAATCTTTTCCTGGGAATCTGAAATTTGCAATACCTAAAACATACCCACGACCACCTGAGATCTCTGCCAAGCTTCCGGTGCATCTCAGTTTAAACCCGTGACCATCTCAAGCGGGGATAGATTGTTATACAATGTGAAACGGTATATTTTGCAGAAGAGAATAAGGATAGTATACAAATTGGCGAGGAATTGAACAAATCTCAGAAGCAGCAACTAATAACACTATTGAATAAGTATGAAGATAGATTTGCCTACAGTCCGTCAAATCTAGGGGCATATAATGCATAAAAAATAGACATTGAAACGACTGATGTGGTACCAGTACATAAACCGCCATATCGAATGTCGGAGAAACAGAAGCAAATTATTGAAGAACAAGTTCAGGAAATGCTCAAGAATGACTTTATAGAACGATCTCAAAGCCCATACGCATCACCAGTAGTGATTGTAGAGAAAGCAGATGGGAAACCAAGATTTTGTATAGATTTCAGAAGCTTAAACAAGAAAATTAAACCAGATGCATATCCTTTCCGCGCATTGAAGAATTATTAACGTGTCTAGAAGGAGCACGTTTCTTTGCTGAACTGGATTTAAATTCAGGATATTGGCAATTATGCCTAGGAAAAGGCAAAGAAAAAACAGCTTTCATTTGTCAATCAGGTCTAAAGTAGACCCACGATAACTTTGCATAAGATATTACGTGGCAACCCAGAAAAATAACGCTGTGGCAACATTTTGTTAATGTCATTGAGTTGTGAGTTTGTAAAATTTTATTCGAGGTTTTTAGCGAATCCTGCTTTCGAAATGGGTAAAACTATTAAAAGTGGAGTTAGAGAACTTATATTCAGGATGATTACTCATTTCAAAAATGTAAAGGAGGAAATGGAGTCCGTCCGTGAGCAAAAAGAGCAATGTTTACATGAAATTCTAACCTCTACGAGTAAGTCCATAATATATTCTTGATGTTTTATTACGGTTATCAGCTTTTTTAAATATTATTTTCATGAAATAGGCTGAAACGAAGTTACAGTATTATATTTTAACTTGTAAATTCGTTTTTTCAAGGTGAATTAACTGGAGCTGTTAAGATTTCAATCGCAAATTCTGTAAGCAAGATCAAAGAACTGGAAAACTGGAACGTCAGCACAGAGGCGACTTACATTCAAAAAATTAGTTCAATGACTGGTAAGACGTCGTAAGGATTGTTTATGAAGGTTTAACTTATGTTAATTTTGTTACTATTTTCTGGACTAAACATCATTCACTTATTGTTTGTAGGTATTGGCTTAAGGACAATTCGCCAAATCAAGCACGAAGGTAATACCAATTCAGGCATATGGGCAACTCCTGGCAAGAAACGCAAGTGCCGTACTTCAAAAAGAAATATTGATGATTTTGATAAGGTTGCCATACGAAACCTAATTAATTCATTTTACTTAGTGAGAAATGAAACACCCACAATTGCAAAGCTGCTAAATGAGTTGCGGCAAACTATACAGTTTGATGGTGGTTATGAAACACTACGTAAAATTATACACGTCATGGGATTTTGCTTCAAGAAAAATGTTGAAGAGAGAACCATATTGATGGAAAAAGATTATATTGCTGCAGCAAGACACAAATATATCAGAGAAATGACAGAATATAGAAATATGCCATTAGAGGAAAGAAAACCGATTGTATATTTAGATGAGACCTATATTCATGTTAATTACAAACCAAAAAAAAGTTGGCAGGGTCCATCAACTTCTAAAATGGTCACGAATATATCAAAAGGCAAACGGTATGTAATTGTACATGCAGGCACCGAATTAGGATTTGTAAATAATGCTTTTTTAATATTTAGCAGCAAGTCAAAGTCAGCCGATTATCATGATGACATGAACGCTACCAATTTCTCGAAGTGGGTTCAAGACAAGCTACTGCCTAATTTGGATACACCAAGCATTATAGTCATGGATAATGCGAGCTACCATACTATTCAGATTAATAAGGCACCAAACACCACTACGAAGAAACAAGAACTCCGTGATTGGCTTACTTCAAATAACATTCCTTGGGAAGAAAAATTATCCAGGTCTGAACTCTTAATCTTAGCACGACGCAACAAACCCGAGCCAATATATTATATTGATGAGCTGTTAAAAGCAAATGGGCATAAAGTATTGCGGTTACCTCCATACCATTGTCACTTAAACCCTATTGAACTAATATGGAGTTAGGCGAAGCGAAAAGTAGGCAGCCTAAATGTAAAAGGTTCAGTTAAGGATATGGAAGCAAAAGTGGAGCAAGCATTCGCATCTGTTAGTCCGGATGACTGGCGTAAGTGTGCCGAACATGTAAAAAAATTAGAATTAGAACACAGGCAACAAGATGGATTAATGGATGATCTGATACCATTTATTATAAATGTGCAAAGTGATGATGACACTGACAGTGAGGAGAGTGTGGCAGCAGAGGCTGAAAGAGAAGATGAGTACGAAGAAGTCGAGTTACAGGAAGAAGTGTATGAAGGAGTAGAGTTTTTAGACTCGGATGTGTCTAGTGAATAAGCAATAAATGCGTCAAAAATTGTTTTGCATTTTATTACCCTTTGTAAGAATTTAACTGAATTTATATATAAGTAATAAGTAAGTATAATGCCTATTCGCATCATACTTATGAGAGATCGAGTACCTATGCAATAGCAGCAAATCAGCATAAGGCTGATGTAAAAATATTCTTTCAGTTCTTCGCTTATCTAGCAAACCACCCAGTGCCACCCGTGTTTTATTACATAAATCATGCCCCCTTACTCCCGCTAATTTAAAAAAAAGCAAGCCGTGTTTAATACCTTATTTTAACGTTTTAAAATTTCCATACAAATCGAATAAATGGTAGTAATTGCAACATTTTTTTGTTATTGGCGGTAATAGGGTAACGTGATTGACTCAATAAAACACATACAGCACCAAATAGTTCGGTAGATAACAAAAACACTGAAAAAAGGTTTTGTATGAAAAGTAACATTTTATCATCAGCCCTAACTAACAAATACCTACACGAAAGTGCCAAAACGCGAAAATACCTAATAAAGGATATTGCACCTTAGTTAATTTGTATAAATAGTGTACCTCTATCGCTCTCGCTTAGTCGTGTGAAAGGGATTGGGATACACGAGTTTCTATATTTGAGTTTCGCGGTATATGCCCATGTGTCCTAAGGTCAAAACATGTTGTTCCACTATAAATCAGTATTGCCATAAATTAACTTTTGATTTCTGCAGTTGTCAATTCATTGCAGAGTTATTGTGGGTCTACTCTATATGCTTTCAAGAAATTACCTATGGGATTGATAACAAGTATGGCTCATTTTCAGAGAGCAATGGATACAGTATTAGCGGAAATGAAATATAAAAATGTCTTGGTATATGTTGACAACATCATAGTATATGCTAAGACTTATAAAGAATTTTTAACGGCACTGGAAAACGTATTACGAAAATTTCAGAAGGCAAATTTAACCTTGAAACCAACGAAGTGTAAGATCGGGTTTACACGTTTAACAGTATTAGGACATCTATAACGACACAAAGACGATCCATTTTTTAATACATTGAATAAACCATTACTAAAGCAAGTATTTCAGCTTATAGTTGATGTCAGATACTAGTAGGAGCAGCAGAACTCAAGAGAGACAGTCCTCTTCAAGGAGGGACGGTTCTACGAGTTCTAGAACAAAAGTAAGACAGTTAATTAGTGATTTTGATTCACGGTTTTCTAGTCCTGAAGCAAGTCCCGACAGAGGCCAAAAATACAAGAAAATGGGGCTTGACGAGAATCCATCCACCGAATCAGTTGCAAGGACCAACTCCTTCAATAATGCTCTAACAGATCTGAACAAGATCAAAATAAGTGCTGATAATATATCACAAGTAATAAGGGATTTCCTCAGGACAAATAAGGATGCACTCTTAGATTGGGTGAATTCATCCATTGTATTTGCAGGTTTTGATGCAGAGCAGATGCGTCTGAAGATCATCACATGCATCAGCTGACCAAATCACAATTTGCATCCTAATTGGACTAGTTAGGGGAAACAATGTGGATAGAATTCCATCAACTATGGTTTCTAAAGAAGCTAAAGTTATATTCACATCAGCTATAAGCTCCCTAAAATTAAAAAGTAAAGTGGGAGGAAATTATAACGCTATCACTTTATCTAGAATGATAGCATGTTTCCCAGAGGCTGTCTGTGACATACTGGCCAATCATGAATTGCCAATGGCAATTCGATATGAGGAGCTTAACGCTATTTACAACCAGTATCCTCAGGTGTCCAGACATCAAGTATGTGCAAGCTTACTTCCTGACACCTTGTCACCCAAAGATCTGATAGCTGCTCTAGATGTCATAATGGTGCCTTATTTGATGGTGTCAGATAAGATAAACCAAAAAAATGCTAGCTGGATGAAGAAAACACCTCAAACCAAATTTACAGACTCTGCTTTGTACCTCAATAACTCCTACAACTCAGCTGTACTGAAAGCTAAAGATAGGAAGAAGTTGGCCACTGAGTTCGGGATAATAACAAAAGAAGGATCATTGACAGCTTCTTGGGAAGCAGCAGCTGAGAAGGCAAAGGAGTGGCTCACTCTTAATTACAAAACTAGTAATTAGTGTTAAAATGCACAATAGGTGAACATAATTAGATTAATTAGTCTATTTTATCTTATTTAGTTTTATTTAATTTTAATTTAGTTTTAAATATATATATTTTGTTTTATTATAAGTAGGATAATTTTAGTAGTATAATTAGTATGAGATTTTATTTAGATATAGAAGTTTAAAGGATTTAAACCTTTAATCTCTATATCTAATTATAATTATCATGTTAAGTTGTATGTTCCCATAATCGCATTTATTATTATTAATGGAATATCATTTAATTATCTTATCTTAGTTAATATAATTTAAATCATGTTGTATTTAGATTTATTATAATTTAGATAGTGTTCGCACATGTCCTGACCCTGGTTATCTCTCAGCAAGAGACCAGCTGGGTATGAATGTATGGGAATCCCTGCATAGGTAGGGACCTCTTATGTGTTAGGCAGGAGTAGTTTTGTCTAGTGTCTCTATAGTAAGACGAATGTCCCTCGTCCACCCCGAGACGGCGAGAAATGTGAAGGTTGTGCTTCACTATCGGTTATGTTGGCCACCGACATAAAAAATAAAGTCATTTTTATGTATTTGAATCGGCGAGTGACATCCGTCATAAAAATAAAATGTATAGTTAGTTTTAAACTGGCCTCCGGGCAATAAACATCTTAGACCTCTCTCTGCTCTTTTAATCAGCCCCATCTGACTGCACCCCCGTAGTCGCACAGTACACACAAAGACAAGCGGACGTATGATTTAATGGTTGAACTGATAGTGGAATTACCAATTGTAATATTTATTTTATTTTACAGAAGGATACAAGAATTCAAACTCGTGAAAAAATGTGCAAGAAATTTAATATTCAATCTAGAAATGAAATATATTGTAGCACTGAGCTACTTGGAACAATCAAAAATACCTGTATACTTTCAAAAGTTTTTAGAGAACCTGAAAGATGAGGACAGTAAAATCGTAGGGAACTGGTTTCAGAAAAATTACGTTTTTGGTACCGTAAGTAGCCAACCCAAATATTCACCTGAATTTTGGAGTTGCTATGAATATATATGATAGTATGTCGATACCAAGAACACAGAATGCAGCTGAAGGTTGGCATCATAAAATCAATGCTTTGATTGACAAGCCCAAAATCTATCTGCTTATCAAGGAACTAATAAAAGAAACAATATCAAACACAGCTGCCATTGAAAAAATTCTATGTGGTAGCCCACCAAAACCTAAAAAACTAAAGTACGCAGACAAAGATGACCGTATTAATCGGATTCTTCAGCATAAGTAAGATTATTCAGAAATTTAATTATTACAAAAAATCGGTAAAGATATAAAATTGTAATTTACAGCTACTCATCGAAATAAACCCACATTAAACTGTACCGATTATTATTAAAGGACACTTGGATCAATAAATGTTTTTTTGGTTATTGGTTAGGTTCTAAATATGTTATGTACGCATTTCGGGGTGCCTATTTCCGCTCTAAGGAACGCCAGATAAATTTAACCTAACCAAGCAATAATAGAATTGTTACGATCTTTGCTTTTTTATTAGGGAGGAAACCGCCCTCTTTATGGCTGCCCTAAGCTCACGTAATCGTAACTAAATTAGATATTTAAAATAATGCCGGCCTATACCTACTTTATGGCATCATAAGTTCTAAACTATTTTCACATTGCATACCAACTATTGTGATGTTTAAAGTGGAATCTTCCTATATACTACATGTAGTTCAAAAGAAAAGAAAATAAAATCTGTTTTCTAGGGTCTGTAAAATGTTTTATAGTGTTTTTTAAAAATAGCATACACTTTATGTACAATTATAATGGATTAGCTCCGACGCTACGGGATGTGCAATCATTCTGACGCTCCGCTTGCTTCGCTCGCTCCGCTATTCATGAGTATTTCTACCTATGAAAAGATTTTTTCTAAATTTCATCCATCACCCGTGGACTCTGTGTACTGTGTACCTAATATGAATAAGAAAAAATATTATCTTTCTAGATACACATGGCCAGAAAACTTCAACGTCCCCGACAGATCACGGGCTCGCGCCATGTGGGTGCAAATATAATATGCGGGCAGTGGCTTTCCGATATTTGATTAACCGGGTTCCAGAAGAACGATTGGAGGAGTTTTGGGGCGAAGTGGAAGTTATAAAAAATATGGTTAATAAGTGATTGATACGAGTTTCTATTATCTCCTTTAAATAAAATATTGATCGAATAATATTCTCGTGTGGGGTTAGCATAGCATACCTTGCCGCAACTTCACTTCTCGCGCTACTCAGCGACATCTGTCTTACTAGTACGGTATTGAAAGGAAAGTGAGCATTTGTCATAATCATAACTGTGACAAATGTTCATTTGCTAGTAACTAAACGTAGGTACGTTGTGTGATTAACAAGTTACATTAATTTCACTACATACCTGGCTAATATATGTTTAATTTTTCAATGCGACAACATTGTAGTTCGGTTTAGTATAGTGGAAGTGGGCTTGCCTATGAAACAGCAAGTGCGAGTTCAAATCTAGCGAAGAGGGAATTTTGGTTTTTGGTTTTTTATTGTTTACAATTTATTTTAATAATGTTTGTATTTGTTACAGTTTACATATTTTGTGTTTTTTTTTTACCTTTTTAAACTTTCATTTGGTTCATAGTGGAATAAACATTTTTTTAAGCTGCAGAAAAAAATCAACAGTATTTAACTATATGGGAATACGGGGCGTTCTTTCTAACTATAAACAAAATTTCAAGCTTTTTGAAAAATTTCATCAATCATTTTCATTTCCAGCAGCGGCAGACCGAACAGAGTTGGCCTGGCCTAGCTAGGTTCTGAGTTCGGCTCGGCAGCGCCCTCTATTCAGTTGGCTGGAAACTAAATACTAAAGATCTATATGTAATACTAATTTTCAGTTCGGTAACCAAGCCATCTAGATACCGAGTTCGGTTAAGGCTGCATAGATGGCGTTGTTCTTAGCAGTTGGTAACTTGCTACAAGCCGCGGCGATTAGTTACTCATATTAGTAGTCGTTATTCGATTATCAACATTAGTATACTACTAATTTCAAATTCGAATTATGATATTAGTAATCGATAATCATTCGAATCAGCAAATTAGTCGAAGTCACCCATCACTAGTTTGATGTCACCTAAAAAATCCGCATAATTGGCCTTCTTTTACATTTGCGAGCACGGACTCAAGGCCCAACCAGAAGTCGTACTGGAAATACTAAATGCGGCCTGTAATTTCAGTGCCCCGGGCCTTGAGTTCGTACATGTGCACACGGGTGCAACCATCGATCCCGCACTCCCGGACTCTACAATTCTAGTGGCCCTTGACAAAGTTAGCACATTATTTGCGGGCCCAGAATCAAAGTTAAAAACTATATAAAAAATATTTTATGACTAGTCATGGGACGTTTAGTGGAATCAAGAGGCCGGCCGCACATCCTGGGGCCTCGTACATGCAGGTTTACGAGACCACTAGCCATTTAATACCACGGCACGACGAGCAACATTCGTTATTTGGTTATGTCCTTAGCCGACAGTACAGTGGTATTAATAGTGCATTAGCCGCTAAGGCCCGAGCGTGGCTGGCTCAACTGCGACAATTTGTTGCGGGCCAAAAAAATGCGGGTGATCTTCGGGTGGAGATCGTATCTGAGTTCAAAAATTTAGAGTCCATCCCAAATGGGTATTTTGAGGTGGATGGCAGGGTGCCAAATTCGATTGGGGTAGTTTTGGCGACCCTCATCGAGCATCGGGCTGTCGTAGAAGTTTTAAGCTGGCACAGCCACGTAAAAGAAACCAGAGAAAAGTTGCTCCAATACGTTGAAGACGCCACCAAATGGTCGGGATTGTTCTCCAAACCCCAATTAAACAAGCTTTACACTACCGAGCACCTATTGTATTGTTGGGTTGAGGACAATCCCAGCCGATATGACCCGGTAGTCCGACAACTTTTGTCGCCAGGAACTGACAATTTGACAAAAGTTATCAACTACCGGGACATCGAGTTGGCGTCCTCAACTTTCGCCAACCTAAACGTACCCGCGAAATACGGCAGCTAATTAGAATTTTTGTACGTTCAGCCTGGCCAGAAACAGATCAGTGTTATAGACACGCTGTTCCGGGTACTCGCCGCCGCCCGCGAGTACCTGGTCCAAAACCGGGCCGTGTCACTGGCCACCTGCGATCCCCGATTCTTTTACGCAATGTCTGCTAAAAAGGATCGGGAGATCAAATCTCAGGTGGCAGTGGCGGAGGTGGTGGAGTCAATATTGTCGCCTCGGCGGCAAATAGTGCGGTTTGCACTGGCCGCATTGCCATTTATTGAGCCCGGCGTGCTGAAAGAAGAAATAAAATTATTCATAACCAGCACTGTTGACACGTTCCCCAACTACTTTATAAATGTTAATTGTTCAAATCCGGCCGAGTTTGTTAAGGTCATAAAAGACCTTAAGAAACTCGACCGGACGAAGAACGTCTCAACAGTGCTGCAACAGCACGCCAACCTGGCGCAATTCCGTTTACAAGTAAAAAGTTGCGGTACGCAAACGGAAAACGAAAGTAATGAGGGAAGGCTCGCCGACCTGGTGAACTAATACCAGGTCGCCGAACCGAATCTAAATAAACCGACAACACCCTCCTCCCCGGCGCAACCCAGCAAGAACCCCTTCAAGGCAACAAGCCATGTACGTCCATCGTTTTGGAATTTAAAAGCGCCACCGCCGCCACTTCGGTGGCCAGATGCGACTGCTAGCACATCATTAGCGAATGACCCGCCCACACCTTCTTGCTCAACTGCTGGCGTGCCCCTCCCAAGTGACCCTGGCCCGCTAGCCTGAAACAGCTTTGGGTGTAAAGATAAACTGGCTATATATCGATATCTCAAATTCATGCTATCATGCCTATGGCCATCATAATGACTGTTTAGACCATTTATTGTTGCAGTGAAAAAAAAAAGTGAAGACCTTCTGCCGAAAATTAAAAGCTCTTTATTTTAGGCAAGAATACAGTATATTGTGGGCATAGTTGCCACACACTCGAGAAGTCTTATAAATGATTGCGACAGTAACGCCGTCGAACAGTTTAATAGTGTAATAGCAAAGTTTGTGGGTGGCCCAACTAGCACACAAGCGAATTATACAGCCATTGTGCAGCCTGATAGTTGTATAGGAGTCGTTCAAGTGCTGTACAATATTCCTTAAGACGTATAGTAGCATTTTGGAAAACCCATTAACAGTAGGTGGTACTGTAGCCGATTAATAGCAATGGAATAGCTTATGGTGGTATAAGATCATTCAGTACCGCAGCAAGACAGCCATGAGAAGTATTATGGAGTTCATGTAAACCATTGTGCCACCATAAGACGTAAAGGAGTGCTTTAGTAGGCAAAAGAGTTTAAAAAAAGTTTTGAGAGGCTTTAATGGCGCTTAAGAGCGTACAGAGACATTTTATAAAGCCAGAGGTTCTTGAACGGAGTTGTGTACGGCTGTTGTAACACTTATCTATAACAGAGTTAAGTAGCGCTTAAGCGCTATTTGTGAGAATTATATGGCTACTGTACGGCTTGCAGTTGTATAAAGAACCATAGGAAGTATTTTATACAGGCGAGGGAGTTACAGAATAGTCTTATGGCACCTTAAGTGTTTTAATAAAATCCATTAGCGCTCTTGTAACTACGTATCTACAACGGAGGAACATAGCTTCATATTAGAGCTCGAAGCGCTATATTAGAGATTTATAGCACAGAATTGTGACGTAAAGCTGTAAAACGTTAGGTATATGTTACTTTATGCAGCCCAAGACGGAGACATGAACCTTACTGGCGCTTTTATGTCGTTTACAGACGTATAGTAGAGCGATTATACTGCCAATAACTGATCTCTCAGTTCAGTCTTACTATAGTCTCAGTTTTGTCTGAAAATTTAGTGAGTGAGCCAATTTGGAGTGGTCAACAGGTAATTTTATCATTGAATTCATGCTTAAATTGACTTTCAAACGTTTTCAATATTCAACGATGGACCTCTAAAATGGTCTTATAAAGGGATACCTTGAACACCATTGTACAACTTTAAGTCCTTAATATCAATCGCAAAAACCTGCTGTGCCACCTAAATAGTTAAATAGCACACCTATAACACTACTGTTAAACCTATAAGTTTACAACAGCATGCACTACAGCCGTTGTACGACTCAAACCTGCATAATAGATATAATCAACACTGAAAGCTGCATGATTAGGACGCCATTATTTTTTTTTAGTAAATGTGTTTTTTTAAGGTTATGATGAAGTTTTGGACATCGTATATATACTTAATTTGTAACTATTATTGTAATTAAAGTCAGTAATTTTCACACATCAAACCGTACAAAACTGTTTGTAGCCTTTAAAGTCTTCTTTTTGTTAAAACACAATTTTGTAAACAACGCAGAAATATATTTTATGCATTAAAAACTGAATATTACGAGGGCGCATGAAAATTTTGACTAGAATATACATATACATTGACAGTAAACTGGCACTCGCACAGATATTTAACGGCACGATGAAGTAAAACAATGCTAAACTTTGTTATTGTATCATCCACAGATCCCATTCGTATCGTTCCTTTCACTTCCATTGTCACTGCACTACACTTTCTTTGATTTTATGAAAATATATTTTGTGTTGCCCACAGTAGACCTACTAAATTACTAACTTAGAACCCAGAGATTTAATATAGCGGTATTAGCGGTACAAATTTAGGTAAAGGTAGCGTTACGGCGCTACAAGCACTTTTTCGAAATCTCATAGCGCTGATCATCCCTTTTAAACCACTTCTGTAGAGCCATTATAACATAAATATCCGACCACTGTAGAGCTATTGTAGAACTATAAGCTGTATAATTTGGGGCCTAATTGGCGCTACAAGAGATCTATATCTGGATATAGAACCACTATAGCGCTTATTTAGGAGCCTAAGGAGTTATCAAAATCCTTTATCCGGCTACTATACGGCTTCTTATAGCGCTTGTGTGCTAGTTGGGGGTAAACGTACGAACTTAATTCAGCGGCAAACATACCAATCCAGATGCGCAGCTGCGGTTGTGGCATACAACACAAAGCGGCAATTGTATACTTTACAAAAATCGCTATTAGGTTAAAGTCCTCAATCGAAAACAAAAGTGTTTGAGATTAAGCGGCTCCAAAAAAACATTTTGAGAAAAGGTTCAAAACAAAAACATGATTTAAATATCAAACCAAGTAAAGCAAACAAAGGCAAATATTATGGGACAGGCTATGAAAAACCCGACGTGTCAAAAGACATGTATGAAAAATAGAAAGCCAAATTCCTAAAAAATAGAGTGCGAACTGACCCCGAAAGGGCACAAATTGAAAAAGACACTATTTTGCAAAGAAATAGTAGCGAATGGCTTGGAACTACGTAGAAATATATTAACGGCGTCAAATTTCGGAAAAGTTATTAAACGCCGCCCGACCACCAGTGCGAGTATAGTGAAATCTTTGCTTTACAAGAGTTGCATTTCACACGTCTGGGCAATTAAGCACGGAATTGATAATGAACCGATTGCTCTCAAGCAACTTGAAGTACAAGAGGGGCTGACTATAAAATCATGTGGGTTGTTTATAGATAGTCAAATACCATTTTTGGCCGCAACCCCAGACGGACTGATTGGAGATGATACCATTGTAGAAGTAAAATGCCCACTGTCCCCGTTCAAGATGCAGGATGGAAAAATAATGTTTTGGAATTTTGAAAAAGGCAAAATAGTTATTAATAAGAATGATTCTTGATATTATCAGGTTCAAGGGCAACTGCATATTACCAAAAGAAAAATGTGTCTTTTGGCGGTGTGGTTAAGCGAAGTCATAAGATTATTTCTGAAACCATATATCGTGACGATGAGTTCTGGAAAAATAAAATATATATTGAACACCATTCTCCATTGCTTTCGAAATTGCTTTCGAAGAAAAAGTAGCCCGAAATTTGTTTGACGCCACGCCACTGCTAGTCAGTTAAGTTTTTTGTAAACATTCCTTCAATTGTACATGCCTTTTATACAGGCTGTTTGGTAGCTAGGTGCAAAGCTTTAAGGGGGTGATAGCCGAGGTTTTTTGAACATTTTCAGCCATATATGCCTTAAACGAAAATTATATTTTTTTTATTGTGATTTAAGAGGGCGCGGGGCTTTGTTGTAGGGACACATTTCGTTGACCATGCATAAGCTGTCGAAAGCACTTATGCATGGGTTGCGAACCGCGGTCCCGCCAGTACGCCTTGCCCCCTTGTCCCGATAACTTGTGTTCTCTATTAAATAAATTAATTGTCTCGGTATTTAGTATTCATATTAATCTCCCAAGTAGAGCATCCCCACAGTCAGCTCCCTCTCTCGCTGCGCGTAAGCGTGAGCGAAATGGAAGTGCGTGCCTGGGAGTGCGGAAATTATGTTTTTTCGGTTTAATTATTAAAATAATACAGATTTTGAAAATGTAAGACGTATACATTATAGATAACATCTCGTTATGTTATTACGAGGGTGACACTGAAAGTTTTTAGAACAGGCCACTTGTCAACGATATAATAAAAAAATAAGTTTAGATTTTGAAAATTCATCTCTCGACGAATATTATTGTGTATGTATTTAATTCGTTTGTCATTTGTTTTACGATTTGGCGGTGAATTGAAAATTGTCTGTGTCACGTCGACTTGAATTTTAGTCGACAATTTTTTCGTGAAATTATTTTTTATGACTTTCGATGTCATTAAAGTCAACAAGAAAGTTATGATAGATTTCGATTGGCCTTTCATGATAAAGCCCCGTTTCGTGCCACTGTTTACAACTTATTTAATTAGTTTAACCGTGGTCGCACTAATTTCACCGATGATCTGCGTGAGGGCCGGCCTTCGACGGCGACGACTGAAGACAATATCAGTGTTGTGAGGCGTGCGATAGAGACTGACAAAAGAATGACCTATCAGCGGATTCAGAAGAGCTTAGGCATTGGTATGAGTCAAGTGCACAAAATCCTCCATGAACATTTACATAGAGTATTCTGCGGTGATTATTTTCAGATGTGGAGGGAAGTCAGATTCATCCCCTGTGCGGCGGGAAAGCGGGGTGAATAGGAGAAAGGAGCCCTCTTTTTCTTTTTATATTACTGATCAGGTAACGCTAGTAGGACTTGTGTCGTGTCGTTTTCGTGTAAAACAGATATCAGGAATTTATTTTCCATGTTATTTATTCATAGTACTATATGAAAATATGATTGTATTTCCGAAATTGTAAAAATCACAACAAGTTTTTTTATTCAGGGAGATAAATTAGTTATATTTCCTGAATATTTAAAACTAAGAAAATATTAAAAAAATATCAAATTTAATCTAGTTTCTAAAAATATATAAATATTGGGCACTCTTAATACAAACAGTAACTTAAATAAATTGTTGATGTTGAGATTAGCCCGTGTGCTCGTGATACATTAGCAAAAAAATATTTTGTTTTAATTACATTAATTTGTTTTTCTAGGACGTATATAGTAAATATTTTATTTAAAGCATGTTAAAAATCATTAATGAAGCGAAATAGGATGCGTTCGGAGATTTACGTTGTTAAATTTATATTTTAAGCTACTGTTTGTATGAGAAGTGCCCAACATGCATATATTTTTAGAATCCAGATTAAATGAACTTTTTGAAATAATAATAATAATTTGAAAATGTTCACGAAATTGAACTAATTTACCTCACTGAATAAAAAAACTTGTTGTGATTTTTACCTTTTCGGCTATTACACCCATATTTTTATATGGAACTATACAAAAATAACATAAAAAATGAATTTCTGATATTTGTTTTACACGGAAACGATACCAAACACGTCCTGGTAGACTTAACTGACCAGTAATAAAGAAAGAAAAGAGGGATACTTGGCCGTATTCACTCCGCTCTCCCTCTCCCGCCTCACAGAGGATGAATCTGACTTCCCTCCACATCTGAAAATAATCACCGTGGAACACTCTATCTGTGGTAGAAATTTCATGCTTGTAACCCGATGCGCACAATTATGTTAGAAAACAGCGGACTAACAACTCTACTATTATTAAAAAAACTGATAACTTTCCCTGCAGTATTTATGACATACTAAGGGTTTATGTTGCTTTTTTGAGGTAACTTAAAAAAAAAAAAACTGTTTAGTATTCAACCATATTAAGCTAGATACTGACTTAATTATGAATGGCGGGGACACTGGCCGCTTCGCTGTTCTCTATAGGAAAGAGTCACTAGACATGATTTGGTGTCAAAGTAGTGTCCGTGAAAACAAACAAGAATTCCAGCTAAAACGTTTATTAAAACCCATGAGATTATAGGAAAGCTGACGGAGGCCTCCAAAGCAGAACGGGCACATCAGCAACGGTAAGTCCTTGCTATTTAATTTTGGGTCAGTATAACGTTTGCATTTTCCTGACTCCACACCACGATCCATCATTAGTTCATTTCAGTCTATTAACGGCCTTACGCCACAAAAACTATCGAGGAAACAACAAGTAATCGTGTTTCTAAAATATAACGTGTTATAATAGAGTGAATCCTTAATATTTTACATATTGATTGTATAACTAAATCTTCAGTAATAACAACACAGCATGGAATCAAACCAACGCAATTATTTCGAAAAAAAAGCTAGGCGCCCCGATGAATTATTTTAGAGAAATACCCGGACTTTAATACAAAATATTCCGGAGAGTTTAATGTGTACTGGAACAAATAAAATCATTTTCAATCGTCTTTGTTGCCACAAAAACAATATGCCCGACTTTTATTTTGCGACATCGTACAGCACAGGTTGCGCAGAAACGTTAACTGTACGCCGTCCACTCGCCGCGAGGCGTGGCAGCCCACTGACATTTGTCCCGCCGGGTAGATACATAAAGATCGGAATTTTTCGCGCGGCCGCAACGAGTGGGGATAGCCTGGCTATAGCTCGTGAATGCTTAACTAATGAATTCGTTATTCTACACTTAGCAGTGGATCACGTAGACAGAGAAAACATTTTGCAGAGAAACTTAACAATACTAAAAAATCTCTTTGGGAATGAAGAAAACAGCAAAGTTATTCTCATATGCGATGGAACATACATATATATCAACAAAAGCTGCAACTTTTTATTTCAGCGCCAGACGTACAGTTTGCACAAATACCAAAATATGTTAAAGCCATTGTTGATCGTTGCCTCTGATGGTTATATCATTATGTGTTTTGCCGCCACAAAAACTGATGCACAAATCATTCACGATATCATGAATGACGAAAATAACCCTTTGCATTTTTTACTCCAACAAAATTCACAGATGGCTTGGAATCTATAGAAAAGCTTGCGGTTATGAGTACTACGTGCCACCCACTAAAAATCGTCGAGTGACACAGCTTACTACAGAACAGGCAAATGAAGCTCGCGATGTAACAATGTGTCGATGGGTAGTGGAAGTCGTGAACGGCCGATTCAAACGTGATTTTAAGTTGTTGCGGCAAAAATATTTTAACAGGGCTCTACCTCACATGTTCGTGGATTTTAGAAACAAGCCTTGTCTTAAAGCATACCGTTTGCTTGGGAAGATATGCATTGTTCCTAAACGAAGAACGCTAGACAAAATCCTCCAAAAAGTTCATTTATTACCAAGAATTAATGATATATATATATTGAAATCCTTAAAAAACGAGTACAAAATATGCCCAGGCATCACAAGTTTTGTGCTATAATGTTCGACGAAATGGCATTATCGCCTCATGTGTGCTTTGATAAAACTAAATAGATAAAATGTATGGATTGGTAGACAACGGGACTACAAGAGAAAAATAATTTAGTTATCATGTATTAGTTTTCATGATACGAGGCGTGATTAAAAAGAGCAAGCAGCCCGTCGCTTTTACCTTTTGATCAGGTACAACGAAAACGATCGACCTGAAGAGGCAAATTGCCCTTGTAATCAAAAAAGTAACTGAAGCGGGTCTCAACGTCATAAGCACAATATGTGACTAAGGTGCTACCAATATGGCGGCAGTCAATCTTCTGCTGAAGGACACGCAGGAGAAATACTTGAGGAACAATCAGGAGTATAAAGGAGGATTCTTCGAAATTGAAGATGAGAAAATATACCCGATATATGACCCGCCGCTCGTCATGAAGCGAATACGCAATAATCTACTTACGAAGGATTTGGAGTATGTGTAGAGGGCAAAACAAGAATAGCGAAATGGGCACATTTAGAGGCACTACCGACGAGGCCCAGGCTATAAAGGAGTACGTCTAGTGAACAAGCTAACTGCTCAACATGTGTCACCAAATCTTATACCCAAGATGAAAGTGAAATTCTGCACACAAGTATTCAGTGAAAACATTGGTGTTAGCGTGGGATACATGGCAGGTTTGTAAAATATTTGAATATGTACTTATATATATGTATATCTTGCTAACCGGATTTGCCTAGTGATGATTATATTGAAATTGAAATTATTTCATTCAGCCTGAATGAAATGTTTTCCGATAAATGACTGATTAAGAAATCAATTTTCTTTCGAAAAGTTCTTCATTCTAAAAAATATGGGTAACAAGTAATTGGTCACAAGTCACAACGCAGAAAATCATACAGCTGAACTATTATTATTAAAACGGATTTGGTATTGGTATGGAAATTGTACTGCCGTTTATTTACCGAGCGAGCAAAGCGTCTCTGCTTCAGTTTGGTCGAAAAATCGTTCGTATGTTTTATCTCCAGATGTTCTGATTACTGGCTGTTCTCGCTTAGAGACCGCATTTCTCAACCGATTCTCATAAAATCTTGTGAGTAGGTTCGATAAGTATACTTTTTTTTTTCGAGTTAGTTTTATAATGGCGGAGATATGGGGTTTAAAACGTAAAAAAATAAAAACTTCCGCCATTTCGAATTAAAGCGAGATCCACAGCTCACAGAACCACTCTTTAGTATTTATTTAATTAGTGTACTTATTAGTTTCAACCATTAAATTACTTTCAATTGAACAATATATGGAAATTTGAAATGTTGTTAATTGTGGTTAAATTAGGTGTTGGTGGCATAAGGGTTCCATACCCCAAAAAGAAGCCCAATTTCTTTCACTCTGCTGGCTCTGACTTTTTCTCCGCTGGTCCCGAATCCGTGTCACGAATTTTTAGCTTGGACCTTTACCGGCCAAAACAGCATATGACCCCCGATTTTAAACAATCACTACTAGCCCGAGGATCTTAAGTTTCAGTACTTTGAAAATACTTGTAATGTGGTCGTGGTACACTTTGGAAGCCTTGGAATTCACAAAATCGGGAGTAGAAGAAATGGGGCGAGGCCTTTGCTCAGCAGTGGCATATTATAGGCTCTCAATAAGAATAATAATAATATCTATCCTCTTGCACAGGTGCGATCCAATTATTGAATATATCTTTCACATTCAGTCCTATATTTCTGGGCATAATGTTTTCTTTTCGCAGTACTTTTTTTGGCGTAGATGGTCCCTCGTCACTACTTTCAAAGTCCATTTTATAATAAAAACTGTTATAAAAACACCTTGGTCGGTCCAAAAAACTAAAAGCTGGACGTAGCCTGATCGCAATTGACACGCCGGAGAAACTTTTGATAGAAAATGTAATGTGTCGAGAGACAAAAATCATTCGAAAAGTCTTACAAAGCGATGAAAAAGACGGAGAAATAAAATCAACAGAATCCAACGAGAAAGTGCTGTAAAACAAAACAGGTGGCAAAAATAAGAGAACCGTTCGAAAAGTGTTAGAAAGCGACGAAGAAGAAAAGGTAAGAGTGGCAAAAATGCAAACAAATACTCGTGAAATATTACAAAGCGACGAAGAAGAAGAAATAGATATAAAGCTGACAGATTCAGAGGAATATAGCGATTAAGCAGACAATGACCAAGATGGTGATTGGTGATTAAAATGAAATATTTGTGTTAAGGGAGAACCATCTAACACGTAGAGTTTAATTATGCCTGTAAAATCATATTAGAAATTAAATAAACGGTTGCACGTTGCATAGATACTTGAATATTTACGTGCCTTTACAATTTAAGGTTTCTTGTTAAATAACTGATATTTGCTCAGCTTGTATCTAGCTCTGATGCATTCGATCTGACGGAAGCTTAAAAAATATTTTATTAAAAGTAAAAAACCGATTAGAGCAAGTATGTATGTATTTGCAAGGTGTACTTTGTGATTTGATTTAAGTGTTACGTGTTTGTTATCTATAATGTGATTTTACAGGGCAACAAATAATCCATTTGATTCCGACGAAGTTTTAACCCAGATAGGCGAAGATGCTGAAGTAAATGTAACCAAAAAATCCAAGGGCAAAGTTTCAAAATCCAAAGTCGTTCGAGCGAAGAAAACTCCAGTGCGGAAGGTGTCAAAAAACACTTATTCAGACTAAGAAACCGACGGCTAGCTAGGGTTCCCCACCGTCATCTAAGAAAAAGCTCCAAAAACGGCAGCTGTCTCTGGATTCTGAGTGAAGCATCTTACCTTTTTCTTGATTAAGTAATAAACGTAAAAAATCATAATTTTAGCAGTTATTGTTTTAGCCCCGCAATTAGGTATAATTAAGACTACGTCATTTACTAAGGTGTCGTCCTCACTTACCACCGATGTAGTATCAAAAACCGTCCTCTAGCTGGGGGGACGTGGGAGTGAGTGTTGTGTGCAACCCGACAATTGACATTGTGCGTGATGATGAGGGTAGTTTTTCGCCTCCGCCGGTGACACCCGCGTTGAGCAGCCGCACGGACCGGGCGCGTGCCTGCAGTGTTCGGTTGGCCACCAACGCGACTAATCGTCTTTCCTGATGATGAATCACGTACCGATTCGAAACATGTCGAGCGTTATACCAAAAACTTCGGCGAAACAACGAGCAACAATAAAAAAAGGTCACGTAAACTATATGACATTATGCGCACACATAAATATGTTAATGTTGTGAATCTCGAACACATCTGTTAATTTCTTTAGTCTATGTCACACACACACACACACACACACACACACACACACACACACACACACACACACACACACACACACACACACACACACACACACACACACACACACACACACACACACACACACACACACACACACACACACACAAACAAACACATAATATTTTTCGCATATTTAAATTGATTTTATACTAGTTAAGAATAGTTAGTGAGATTTTAATTATAATATATTGTTCAATAATACAAATAATTTACCACCTAGAAGAGCGGTGCCTCTTAGCACAAGTATGAAATACTTAAAAAGGGGTACCAAACTAGATATATTTCACATCTGTGGTTCCGGTCGTCGCCGTTACTACTCTTACGCAACACCATGTAATAAATTATATATCTCAGTAAATAAATAAACCTATAAGTTTACCATGTAACTGAAGTTTACTTTGAAGAAAAGTCCAAAGGCGGATCCTCCATCCACAACAAGTGGCGACCGTGATAAAATATCAAGAACTGCAAAGAAACACGAAACGTAAGTATGTTTTACTTACATCTTACAAATGGCTAACAACGCAGAATTTTTGTTCAACAAAGCCAAAAACGACAGGGATCACGTCCGTCGAGTACTAGCGAAGACAATGTCTACATTTAGAAAGCATATAAATAACAACGAACATGGAAATGCTTTCGTGGGATTTAATTATCTGGAGGATACATTCAACAGACTGAACAAGCTGGATTCAACAATTCAAACGGAAATGTTATGTTGAAAAAGAATTCTCCGAAGAAGTAGACCTAGTTGAATATTACAAACGTCAGTATTTTGAAATTAAATACATAAAAAGCAGCATTATGATTTCAAAATTCACAAAGAGAAGAGTGCGGACAATAATGCCACGCCGCCGCCGGCATCCGCCATACATAACCTCAACTTGCCGAAATTGGAACTTAGGAAGTTTGATCATGATCCTAAGAATTGGTTAGCATTCTAGAACCAATTTAAAAAGATCCACGAGTCCACGCATATGCAAGTTGACTAAAATGGTTAGTGAGTGTTTAAACTGCAAAATGCACAATTCCCCTCGCTCCGCGCCCGCCGCCACATTGAAAAAACCGGCACTTTCTTCAGATTTTTGTTTATACCTTTTAGCTATAACTTCCATTTTAAATTTTAAAAACCAGCATCTACAAATCATCACCATCATCACCAAACATCATCTATGCTGGTTTTACCATTATCAAATCGCCATAGTATTATTCACATCATTTACTTATTACTATTGTAATTTTCTATAGATAGGATTATGGCTGAACATAATCATTATATTTTGAGACTGCCTCCTTACCACCCAGACCTTAACCCAATTGAGATGGCATGGTCTACCATCAAGCAAATGTGTGGGTAGTCAAAACGTGAACTGGAACATCAGGTGCAATGCAATAGCCCTTGTAAAAGAAAAGGTGAATCTTATGGGAGAGCGAGAGTGGGAGGCGTTGTGTGAGAAAGTGAAATCTATAGAAGAAGAATATGCCAAGAGTGACCACATTATCGACGCTTTCATTGGTGAATTTAGTATATGGGTTAGGGATGACGGCTCAGATACGGACAGTGATGAAGACGACATCGAGGAGTGCGAAACCTCGAACGATGATGAAGTGCCGTGTACCAGTGCCTCCGCCATCTAACTTTCTCCGCACGACAATTTCATGCAGGGGATATCGCCATTACTATAGTTTGATTGTTACTATTTAATAAATTATAATATCAGTAAGCAGGTATTTTCTTTTAGTAATTTATTCAATATAAAAATACACGGAGCTAATTTCACTGACTCACTTTTCGACTTGTAACGGACTTGCTTTTTTTGTTCTCTTTGACTTTGCAATACACCAGTTTAAGTTTTACAGTCCACGTTCATTTCACCACCAAGATACCAGTTATATCCTGAAGAACTGAAGACAGTTACGGATACTTTTCATCCATCAGCCCTGTAATAACATCGCGTCCGCGAGAGCCTTCTGAATAATTTTTAATAGCATTTACTAAAATATTATTATACATTTAGCAATGTGACTGCGCGTGACAGAACCGATGCGCAAACTACCCCACCACTGGTCGAGCACTCATAATTCGTTGCGCGACCTGTAAGTTAGCAAAGATACACCTGCTTCTCATTCCAAAAATTAAACACGCTACTTATCTTCCCGGTTTTTTTCTAGACACACTCGGATTTAGAACTGATGGAATTGTAACACAATTATACTTCGTTGCTGCATCCTATGAGATTTAATAAACTATGTAGTCCGTTTTCTGTGGTACCGCATCATCACACGATATTTAGATTTTATTTTCGAAAAAAGGACGGCAAAAAAGGAATTTTATTGACTTGGTAGTACTTCCGCCCCCACCGGCCGCCAGGTGGCGCGTTGCCGGCTCTGCTGTCATTCGTTTTCCGTGTGCTGCATCAATAACATGCGCTGCGCTAAAAACACAAAAGTTACCGTTAATCTTAAGATTTTAGTGAAGTGTTTCGTGAAAAATGGGAAAAAGGACCAGGGAAAAGACAGATGAAGAAATTGAACGTCGAATTAAACGTTTAGAGAAGGAGTTAAAATCACGAAAAACTAGGTCGCCGTCGGCGCCGGTTTCTCCTCAAAATGAGGGTGAGTTGATATTTTACTTGTTACGAGTTTGTTCAACAGCCGTAGTATATATACTATACGTATCTATTTATCTATTATTTCCTTAGGGGTGACATGTGATGTCATCCGGAAATAATTAAACTACTTTCTTAAGGGATGGCACGTGATGTCATCTAGAAAGTAATTATTGAAACTGACTCAGCTTTATTGTCCTAATAGATCATGATTGGGACTCCCCCCACGACTCCTCGTATAACTACCGATACGAAGTCGAGTCCGAAGACGTGTGCCCCCTTGACAGTGTAGCTAGTGAGGAGCGGCTCATACCCGACATACCCACGCCGGAGCATACAGAAGTTGACATACACGTATGCTCTTATGATCAAAATACTGCCGAAAACTCGCAACCTAGTCCTGAGACAGCTCAAAATAAGGTCAAATCAGCGGTTATACCCGGCACCGCTACCGCGCAAGTTGAGGAGGATACAGTACCTGAGGAAATTATGGATGTACTCGGCGAGGCGAAGAAATCTGAAGAAACCTTCGGAAAGAAAATCCCGCAAGGAGTCTCTGAACGTTTGGGGAAAATCCTGACCGATGGCTTGGCAAAGGAACAGAAGGAGACTTTGTTAACTAAGACGTTAATAATCCCAGAGAATTTTCAGCTTGCCAAGGCACCCAAATTAAATGCTGAAGTGGCGTCAGTACTTACTGACCCAGCTAAAAATCGGGACAAGCGGCTTGAGAAATTGCAAAATCAGCTAGGAGCGGGTATCGCAGGATTAGTCAACCTAACAACAGAATTAATCAACAAAGATCTCGACAAGATGGATGTAATTAAAAGGATATCTGAAGTAAATCAAGTCTTACTCGACCTTCACTATGAGGAGACGATGAGCCGCAGAAGACTGGTCATTCCTATGTTGGATCAAAAGTTTATCAATATTATTCAAAAGGTTAAGCGCGACCAATTTCAATCTGGGTGATAACATTAAAACGTCAAAATCTATAGAAAAGTCCAGTCTTCAAATTAAAAAACCAGCTCCGCTGCAACCTCCTACGAGTCGAAAACCTCTAGGCCAGGCGGGAAACTCGCGAGTTCCGGCCCGCCAGGCGAGCGGGCCCGGTGCGTCGCGCGCGCATCCATCGACGTCGCGGTTCTACCCGCAGCCTCCGCCGGCCCCCTGGGGGCTGCCCCCCACGACGACGCGCCGACCGCCGCCGCCGCCCCATCGGCGCCTTCCGCAGGACCATCGCAGCCGCCGCCGGTAGAAAAGGTACCATATGCTGGACGTATTCAATTTTTTTCACCTAATTGGTCACACATAACAGCGGACCCACAAATTCTGGAAATAGTTAGCGGATACAAGTTAAAGTTTACGCAAATACCTATTCAGGTCATTGAACCCAGTAACCCACCTTATTCAGAGACTAAAATGTTAGATTCCATTGAGAAACTTAAACAAATGGGAGCAATTGTTCCATGTTCCGAATGTGAAGGTCAATTCATATCCCCAATATTTTTAATACCGAAAAGCAATGGTTCAAATAGATTTATATTCAACTTAAAAACACTTAATAAATTTATTCAACAACAGCATTTTAAAATGGAGGATATCCGCACTGCAACTAAATTATTATCTAAGGATTCATACATGGCTACTGTAGACCTCAGAGATGCGTACTTTGTTGTTTCGATTCATGCGTCCCATAGGAAATACCTACGGTTTCGTTTTAATAACAATTTGTATGAGTTTAATTGTCTCCCGTTCGGGCTGTGTTCGGCTCCCTTCGTTTTTACGAAGTTGATGAAGCCAGTACTTACCTACTTACGAAGTTCACAACATAGGATAGTTGGGTACTTGGATGATATCTTGTGCATGGCCGACGACTATAATTCGTGCGTCAATACAATAACAGAAGTTGTTTATACTTTGGAACAGTTAGGATTCGTACTTAATAATGAAAAGAGTGGCTTATTACCCACTAAAAATTGCAAGTTTTTAGGTATTCAAGTTAATTCAGAAAATATGACCTTAGAATTGCCTACAGATAAACGTAGAAAAATCTATGATTTAGTCCGAAATATGTCGAGTAAAAAGTCAATTAAAATTCGCGAGTTTGCACAATTCCTGGGTACTCTGACGGCAGCTTGTCCAGCCGTAGCTTACGGTTGGTTGTATACAAAGCGCCTACAGAGAAAAAAATACCTAGCATTATTGCATTGCCAAAATTATGACGCAAAAATGGAAATACGTTCTTGGTTGTTGAGGGATGATTTTTTATGGTGGGAAAAAGTTATTAATTATATAGATAATCCTATTCGCACAGGCTATTTTCACTACGAGATATATTCGGATGCGTCATTATCTGGATGGGGAGTTTTTTGTAATGGGGAAACAGTTAACGGGTTTTGGTCACATAGTGAAAAAGAGAAACATATTAATTATTTAGAGTTGCTAGCTGCATTTATTGGCGTAAAATGTTTTTGTAAAAATCTAGTAGATGCGGAAATTCTGTTACGAATTGACAACACCACTGCCATCTCTTATATCAATCGAATGGGTGGCGTACAATTCCCCCATTTAAATGACTTAACTCGTGGTATATGGCAGTGGTGCGAAAATAGGGGACTTTTTATTTTTGCGTATCAAATCACGTGATAACATCGAAGCCGATAAGGCCTCGAGATTCTCAAATATTGACACAGAGTGGGAGTTGCATGAAACCTGTTTCCATGAAATAGTAACGGAGTTTGGCCAACCGGATGTCGATCTTTTCGCTTCTAGAATCAATAGGAAATGTACTAAATTTGTATCTTGGAAACGAGATCCAGAGGCTTTTGAAATTGACGCATTTACTATGAATTGGAAAAAAACCTTTTTCTACGCCTTTCCGCCCTTCTCAGTAATATTGAAATGTATTAGAAAAATTATTAATGACGAAGCTTCCGGGATATTGGTCGTTCCTTACTGGCCAGGTCAGCCATGGTTCCCGCTTTTTAAATCGCTGGTGGTATCTAATACGTTATATTTTAACCCTGATAGAAATTTGTTACTTTCCCCTTCCAGGATGCCTCATCCTTTATGGCCCAGCCTTACCCTGGCGTGTGCGAAGTTATCCGGGAAGCATTCGGCAGACAAGCATTAGACAGCAACACAATAGATATTATGATCCAATCTTTAGCAAAAAACACTTTACAACAGTATAACTCAACATATAAATTATGGTTCGCTTTCTGTTATAATAATAACCAGGATTTTTTCAATATACCTGTTCCAGTGTTGTTAAAATTTTTGTCTAATCAATTTCAAAATGGAGCTGGTTACAGTTCATTAAACTCCATCAGATCAGCATTATCCTTGATTTTAGGTAAAGAAACTTGTACAAATGATTATGTCACAAGATTCCTAAAGGGCACCTTTAAAATTAGACCAAACTTTCCTAAGTATCAGAACTGTTGGGACCCTAATACGGTGTTTTCCTATCTTTCTAATCAATTTCCGAATGAATCGCTAACATTAGAAATGATTACAAAAAAAATGGTGACTCTGCTCGCGTTGTCCACGGGACAACGCGTTCAGACGTTATCCCTAATTAAGTTGTGTAATATATCTATCTGCGAAACTGCCATAGATATAATTATAGATGGAATAATTAAAACATCGGCTCCTAATAAAGCTAACCCTAGACTAAAAATTCCATTTTTTCAAGAGAAACCTTGTATTTGCCCAGCGAGAGCTCTCTCTGTATACTTAAATAAGACAAAAGATTTACGAAATAAGCTAGAAACAGATAGGCTTATTTTGACAACTAAAAGACCTATCCATAATGCTAGCTCTCAATCAATAAGCCGTTGGATAAAGAGCGTCCTCAAGGACAGCGGCATAGAGGTTGGCGTGTACTCAGCCCACAGTACAAGGCACGCTTCGACGTCGGCGGCACGCCGCGCCGGTGCACTATGGGCGGCCTTCATACAAACGTGTGGACACGCGTTATGACTCTCAGCATTTTTGCTATAATTTCGAAACTAAGCGCTATTGAGATTTGATATTTTTACTGATTGTTCAAAATACTATTTTCTTCATGATTGATTGCTTATAAAATTATTAGAAATTAATTTTCTTTGTAAAAAAAATAATTTATAATTATTTTTCGTTCAATCATTGAAATCGAAAGTTGGTGATACTATAGCGATATTTGATGAAAAATAAATATAATGTTGTGAAAAAAGTCTGCAAAAAAGTCAAATTATAATCACATTTAATATAACGCCTATTTAACATGACCTTTTCAATTTGCACATTGCTATTTTGTTGTGCAGGCGTACCATTGAGGTCGATGGTTGATTTGATTATGGATTTGATTAATTAAGGAAAATTAATAAAATTAAATTGTAGATGCTTCTTAATATTTAATTGGTATATAAAACCTTTTCATTTTCTCTATCACTAAATAAAATTTTATTAGCTTTTCGCATTACATTAGTCGACAACACTGGATCTGATAACAACATCATTGTGTTTATCAAATTAGTATTAGACGCAACTCGACTGCATTTGCGTGTATGATGCAGTCTTACGCAACAAAATATTTTATGGCTCGGTTCTTGTGCATCTTCGGACAGGTGACCAATAGGTAAAACACAGTTGTGTTGTATTATGTCTGCTCCATGTACTAGATTGTTATGCACCGTAATGGGCATTTAATACCATTCCTATAATGTTACGTATATATAAAAGCTGTTTCTCGGGTATATTTTCTGAACGCTTCGACATTAATTTTCAAACCGGAAGATAAAACCTGCAATATAATGTAAATATTTTTTGTTTCTTCATCGATATTAGTTATTTCCGAGCTTGTCTTATAATTGGCGAAAAACCTTCTTGCTAGAATAATATTACCGTCATGGTTGTACCTGCACCTTGCTTAACCACATTAACTAATAAGCCTAGTTTAAACTCAGTTTCAATATCTAATGTCCTTGGCTCTTTTATATTTTTATATTCTTTTTGTGCAGTCCAAGACTTAAACGGTAATCTGTATGCAATGTGCAACATACATTCAAAACATCTAATCCTTCCTGTTCCTGTTGAAATCCGTTTGGGCCAATAATATATATTTTGCATCTTTCAATGACATGTAACGAGACGGAGACGACGACGTTTTTAAATTACCTACCCAAGAGTAAGTGGCCTAATATTACGTTGTACAAAATTAGATAATTGCACAAATTTACTATACACAATAAAAATAAAAGTAATAAAATTAACATCTAATAAACAAGATAACATGAGACAATACGCACGTGATGTGATTTGTTGCTTGGAGGTTTTTAGAAGGCGCAAAATTTAATAGTAAATAACCTTATTATTTCAAAAGAGCCGAAATATGCCAAGTAAATTTTTTGCTAAACATGTTCCTTAATCTATGATCTTAATAATAATTCGGGAATTGACTCGGATGTAGCCGGATATCTAACTTAAAACTCAAAGTTTAGTCATTTCAACTTAAAAAAAATCGAGAAAAGACTTGCAAAGTAACTAAACAAATTCTGAATAATGAAGACGAATACTACATTATAACTTCTTTTAAAAAAAATTAAGAAATTTCTTGGTACTCGGTCACAGAACCGTAATAATCACTATTACGGAAGCACGATTTTTACCAAATTGAGGATCATGCAACTTTAAGGGTATCCTACATAGTAGTAAATAGAATAATTGCAATAATACTGTCGGATTCCATTGGACCAACTATTGTACTACAATATTATTTAACTTTAAAGCAAAAATAATAACTTAATTGTTGACTCAGATGTCCACACGTTTGTATGAAGGCCGCCCATAGTGCGGTGTCTCTGTCGATGTCATCAAGCGTTCCGCGGGATGGACTGGCTCGTCACTCTGTTTTGCTAAGTTCTATAACTTACCTTTGACAGACGTCGCACAAGACCGAGCTTTCGCTGAGGCAGTTTTTAATGTAAATTCTGATATGTAACAAAATTAATTATTATGTTTGTATAACATTTAAATTGATTGTTGATTGTAACCTTAAAAATAGAAATTATATGTTATACTTAGATCACTGCAGTATAATTTATACTTACCGGATTTTACCATTCTACCATTATGCGCTAAACATCTACATAGTTTATTAAATCTCATAGGATGCAGCAACGGAGTATAATTTATGGTTAATTGAACTTACCTTAAGTGAACTTCAACCAAAATTATACGAGTTGCTGCATCCGTAGAGATTTAAAGTCCCGCCCCACCCGCTATATTCCTAGCTAACCCCCTTTTTAAAATCTGCAGAATGATAAAATCCACGATTTAGCCTCTAAAACGAATGACAGCAGAGCCGGCATCGCGCCACCTGGCGGCCGGTGGGGGCGGAAGTACTACCAAGTCAATAAAATTCCTTTTTTGCCGTACTTTTTTCGAAAATAAAATCTAAATATCGTGTGATGATGCGGTACCACAGAAAACGGACTACATAGTTTATTAAATCTCTACGGATGCAGCAACTCGTATAATTTTGGTTGAAGTTCACTTAAGGTAAGTTCAATTAACCATAAATTATCAAAGGCTGTAAAAAGGGGCTATTTATATGCGTCTTTGACAGGTGAAAAACGAGGCGGCAAAAAAAAAACATTCTCCAGGAACATAATCCTTTGCTACAAACCGGTCGTTTCTCACTATCGCAGATATAATGCACCATTCACAAGATATTTGCCTCGAGAACTGACCCTTTAGTAGGTGAAAGAAAATATGAAAATTTATCCAGTGTGGCCTGTTACGCCGATTGAACGAAATTAAATTTGATGAAAAAGGAAAGTTTGGAAAATTTGATGAGAAAGAAAAAAATAATAATAAAATGTTGCGAATCGACCGCTTACGTACTGGCAACACAATCAGTTAGTTCGGTTTTCAATCGTGGGCGGCGCTGCGCGGAGCGGACGGTATTTTAAAGTTACTTACGCCTTATGACTGCACCGAGCGAAATGTGAAAAAATAGGCAGTTGCCGTTAAGTAGATAACGTCAACACTAATTGTTTAATCCATTTCTGAACTATATATTTAGCATTTTGAAGAACCTGTTAACAACTTCTCCGTGGAAAAATTATAAGATTATTGATATTTTACCCTAGAGAACTAAGTAAAGTTGGACGTAAATTGTAAAATCGTAAGCAGGCGTTAAGTGTTTTTTTATACTTTAACAATGGAAATCTATTCTGATTTTCAGTTCAAAAAAAAGATGAATGTTTACATTACAATTTGTCCGCATCGAATATTTCAATTATTGTTTGGTATTAAGGGTCCAGATTTATCAAAAAGTGCTTTTAATTCTCCATACATTTTTACTATGGCGGCCGCGCGCCGATTTAAATACGCATTCCCCGCGCTCTATGGTTCAGTCGCAAACGCTCGGCGCCCTCTTATACGGAAGGTGTTTATATTACGGTGCATTCCTTGTACGGTGGGCTGATTCGTGTGCTCCAAGGATTATTATTAGTGATTCGGACCATATATTGGACTAATATACTTAGGACGCGTATCGCGTTCATTGGTTCGCGTTAGGCAAAGTTGTTTTGATAATTATCATCTATGGGCCCTTGATAAATTCGATCTGTGTCTAGCGGAAACAATTTTTGGTAGCAGAGCGAGGTTTTTATCCACATTTAAATTCATTTTACATTAATTTACGGAATTTAGTATCATAAGTGAAATTTGAAGGTAGTTTGTGCACGGAACGCATACCGGTGTAAGTAATTCTGTAAGATAAATTGGTACGAAGATTCTAATAAAATTGTTTATTTCGTAAAAATCGGTAGTATATAATTGTGCCTCTCCTACGATCAATTGGTTGATTTGATAAATTGATAAATAATTTGGTGGTTATCGCGTTTTGGTAAGGAAACACGTATTGTTATTGTAGTTACTCGGTTTTCGCGGTAAAATTATACACCCAAAAAAATAATTTAATTATTTTTGGTTTCTTTTCGGATACAATTAAGAGTTTAATTGTGATTACTGTTTGCTCGCGTAATTGAAGCTTGGCATGGCACCGTCAGTGACTAAGTCGATCGCGGCAAAAATTGAAGGCGAGTTAAGATGGTTTGCCCTGAGTTTCCTTATAGGTTCTGTATTATACCCGACGAGAACGGGTTTTTAAGAGTAAGTATTCCTTCTCCCCTTTTCCAAAAAATAACAAAAGTAAACCAAATGATTTTCTAACTGAACTGACCTCCTCCCTTCTCTTCCTTTTCAGATGTGGTACGCAGACCAATAAGGGAACTCAAAGTTTCCCAGATGATTAAATAATAATAGTATTCACCATTAAATTTGTCTTTGCAAAATAGCATATAAGCTGATTTACCTATATCTTCTTACCCATCTATGTCCAGTATATAATATTCTAAAATTACAGCCACTAGAGATCAAAATCCAATTTTAGAAAACCCCAACTAAGCAAGCCTAACCTAACCTAACCTACCAGTGCAACCTAAAACAGAGGAACTGTCTACATTCAGTCTTTTTTTTCTTTCCCTTACACAAACATTAAACTTTTATATATTTGTTTTCTTTACATTGTTTAGAAATATGGCTTGACCATAATATTGTAACCATTCTGAATTAGACTCTAATAAACTTGTTATGTTACTAGAAGGAAAATTATAGTTAATTAATTATTGGACATAATTTCAAGAACAATGTCCTATGATACTATTTGTCAACGCGCGGGATCTCTCATAGGCCCGCTGAACCCTAAAATCCCCGCCGCCATGCTACATGCTGCTGACGCCGCGCACCTGCCCCGCCGCCGGCTCCAAACTCCAGCGCATCGCATTCCTCCGACGACACCGCGGCGCGCGCATGCCGGCACTGACTTCCTATTCTAACTCAAACGAATTCATTTTTTTGTAAATATTCTTCATTTTATCATTAAATAGTTTGTAAATGTGAATCAGTTGTCGGCTACATCATTTCGAACCTACGCCAACAAGTTTCGAGTTAACATCCAGCTAAGTACGTCGGAGGAATCATCACTTCAAACTTCATTCACCGCACCAACTGCGTATCAACAACGCAACAATAATTAGACATTTCAAGAAACAACGCAACAATATACACTTCAAGAAACGTACCTAACCAGTTCCAGTGCCAGTTCGAGAAACCAGGAAAAGGGGTTTGCAAGGAATTTGTGAGTTCGTTCCAATTTTTAGTGTAAAATCACGTTGCGCAATAGTAATTTAATCCACCTTAATTTCAATTTGCTTTATTTTCCATAAAATTTATTTTCCGTTTCACGTCACCTAAAGTTAATCCATTTCCATCTCGCTCAAATATTAAGCATTTTTAAAATAACCTTTCCGCTCAGATTTAATAGTATTTTCGTAAATTTTGTACTTATTCGAATTGCATTCTGCATTGTCATTGTATTTCAAACAAAGGGCCTTAATTACGGTGTGTATCTGTCTGGATCAACGCCGTGCATTATTATTTTTAGATTCTAATATTTATTTCGAACATTCCAGGAGCCGTTGCGTACGTGAACGGCGCAAGGTGCCCAGGGGTCCGTGCACGCTTCTTTCTTTGTTTGCGCTTGCTTGCCTGACTTCCTCTGCTTGCCTTAAAAGCCGCCGCACGCCCGCCGCCATTTAAAATTTACGTATCGTTTCAAAGTTTGGCAACTCATCATTTTGATTTCGTACACGTGCCAATTAATTTATTTCCTTACAGCTGCCAGATATAATCCTCTGTAAGAAATATTCATTTGCTAAACCGACTTCATAAAAGATTATCGATTAATTATTTTCTTTTGCTATTTCAATTCATTGCAAGCCACGATGGATCTTAAATTATTAAAAAGGATTCGAGCTTCCTTTAAATCAAAACTTAACATATTTAAAGCCTATTTAGACACGCTTTTGCCTCCTTGACAATAACTCCCCAATTTCAACCTGCCACTGACAGTCCGAGCTAATGATTACGAGTTAACTTTCTACAATAAACATCACTGACTAATACTCCCTTTAGTCCTATCTGGCCAGATCGGCCGCCCCATTCATCCAACTGTGATGTTTTACCACTTATTGACTCCACACACCCTAAACGTCGCAACCCCTTTTCGCCCCTTCCAATCAGTAAATGAGAATGTAGAATAAAACTGCCAATTAAGCCTTAAATTTATTACCTATCACTATCCAAACAATATCTTAATCTAAAATCAACATCATCAGCTAAGAAATGAAACGAAAAAAAAAGTAAGGAACACACAACAAAAAAAAAAATATTCGCGCTTTGCAAAAATAATTTCCCAGTGATCAACTTTTATCTTTAGTATCTTGACAAATGAATCGTATTGAATTTACCTCTTATAATATTGGTAACAGGCTCTATTAATATATAAACATTAGCATAAGGGATTGCGGCCACCACATATGGTCCTTCATAAGTCATCGCAAACTTCTTTGTTATCTTATTCTCTGCATCTGATCTATTTGATTTCTTTACCTTAACCCAATCTCCTATTTGATAAGTAATCAACCTATGACTACGATCAAATTTCTTCCTC
This sequence comes from Apotomis turbidana, assembly GCA_905147355.2. Classification (NCBI taxonomy): domain Eukaryota; kingdom Metazoa; phylum Arthropoda; class Insecta; order Lepidoptera; family Tortricidae; genus Apotomis; species Apotomis turbidana. The sequence continues at coordinate 9,835,042 of LR990290.1, read as the reverse complement.
CTCATTTCCGCCTTGATTTTTAAATTCTGTCGTACTTTCCTTCTAACTTCATCTAAGTCCTGAACCTCTCTATAACCTATCTCCTTATCAAATGTCAGATGTGTCGAATCACCATACATAACTTCACATGGAGTGTAACCTATACTCTCGTGATGAGTATTATTGTATAATTCTTCTAATTTCGGTAAATAATTGACCCAACTTCTATGACTTTCACTGCAATAAGTTCGAAATAATCTCCCTATTTCCCGATTTAATCTTTCTACACTATTTGGTCTTGGATTACGCAACGTAGTGTAAACAAGCCTAATTCCTTCATCAGCCATGAACAGTTTCCATTGCTTGGATATGAAAGTTGATGCGTTATCCGATAATATGGCCTTTGGTCTGATTATTTGGAAAAATTGTTTCATTTTCCCTAAAATGGCTCTAGTAGTGGCCTTTGCCAGAGCATAAAACCTCGCAAATTTGCTAAAAGAATCGAGCACAACCAAAATATAATTCATCCCAAACTTACCAGTCGGTAATGGCCCGTAAATATCGATCATGTCTAAGTCACCTATGGCCTCCGTGACTATTGGCCTACAAGGCCCTACTGTTTGCCTATTGTCTACCTTGGCCATTTGGCAATCATGGCACGATCTTACCACCCGGTTTACGTCCCGAGTGATTCCTATCCAAAAAAATCTATATTTAATACCTTTTGACCTTATATACCCCTTGATGACCCATTTCCACATGTACCTGTTTTATCACATCGATTACCATAGCTTTCGGTAAATAGATCACCTCCTTTTGTCCCTCTGCCGGCTTGTAATATAAAATACCATTATTTATACAACACCTCTGAGCCATTCGACCCCTCTTATCGGTAAAATCATTATCTTTAATTCCCTCCCGTATTACTTTAATAAGGGGAAGACGAGGTCCCCTTGTAATCGGGACCAATCCCTGAACCTCTTTAACAGCTCTACATTCCGACCTACTTCCGTATAAAGTATGCCAGGGACTTTTACGACTTTCTTCTTGGAAAATCTCACTCTGAGGAGGATATCTAGACAAAATGTCAGCCCCTATATTATCCCTACCCTTAATGTACTCGATTTCATACTGGAATTGTTCCAAATAGTTTATCCACCTAGTTACCCGAGCATTGTATAACTTCCAATTTTTCACAAAAGTTAAAGACTTATGATCGGTCTGTATGTAAACTTTAGATCCCCTTAGATAGGTCTCAACTTTCTTTAGACAGCAAATCACCGCGTAAAATTCCTTTTCAGTCATTGAGTTGAGCCCCTCTCAACGAAGTACTATAAAACCCTAACACCCTAGATTTTCCCTCACTGTCTAACTGGTATAATACCCCTGCCAATCCTATGCCAGAACTGTCCGTCTGAAGATAGTATGGCTTACTGAAATCAGGATGTTGCAATTCTATTTCCCTCATAAAAAGTGTTTTTACTCGTTCAAATGATTCTTGCTCTTTTTAACCCCATCTCCAACTAGTCCTCTTCTTTAATAAGTTGCATAAAGGGATGATATGAGTATTATAATTAGGAATGAACCTACGATAAAAATTACACAGTCCTAAAAACACTCTCACGTGTTTGATCTTCCGCGGCGCAGGGAAATCTTGTATGGCTTGTAATTTCGCAGGATCGGTCCTGAGCCCCGTGGTACTTATTACGAACCCCAACATTTTTACATTTAAAAATTCATATTTAGCCAAATGTACAAGTTAACCCAGCGGCGCTCAGCTTCTTCAGTATCACATATATATGGTCCAAATGTTCATCCAAGGTTCCGGTAGTAATAATAGCCAAATCGTCAAGATAATTTACGCAAAACTTCCGTACCTCATGGCCTAGGATGACATCCATTGTTTTACTAAATGACCCAACTGATGTCTTTAATCCTTGTGGCAAAACGTTATAGACATAAGACTTCCCATTGAAACTAAACCCGGTATATTTCCTGCTTTCTTCTGAGATGGGAATTTGAAAATAGGCATTATTCCGGTCTATCACGCTAATAAAATTCGCCCCATGAAAGGAATTTATCACGCCTAATTGGAGTGGAGGTTTCTCAGTTTCTGCTACCATATGTTTATTTATTTCCCGTGCGTCTAACAAAACCCGCAAGGTTCGATCCCTTTTTAACGTAAACGTCAATGGACTACAATAAGGTGTTGAGGCCCGACTAATAATGCCCTGAGTCTCCATTTCACGTAATTTCTCTTCTATTTTTTCTCGATACGCGTATGGCACAGGGTAAGTTTTCTTTACAATAGGGGTATTATCTTCCATGACTATCTTATGCTGATAACAATTAGCCCTTCCTAATTGGTCACTGAACAAACTTTGATGCCTGTTCAATATGTCTCGAAACTTACTTCGTTCCCTTTCGTTAACAGATACCCCAATTTTGTAGGAGAAAGGCCCCTTTTATAAACCCTCACTGGTTGCCACTTCAGTTTCTACCAACTCGGCTTCGCTATCCATTTTATGGAATTTAACCCAAATGGGCTTCCCGTCTAATTGGAAAGTAAACCCCCCTGTTTTCTGTTTAAGCTGCATAACTACTTGATTTTCCTTCACCCAATCAAACCCCAATATTAATGGCAAACTAAGCCCAGGTACTACTAAAAAATCTATGTCCACAATTATGTCATGTAATTTTACCGGCAGTAACACTACAAATTTAATATCTTTACTTTTATGCCCAGCCGCAGTTTTGATTTGGAATGGTTTTACCGGTATTTTTGGTATATCGACGTGTTTAGATCTCAGACTATTCCATAGATCCTCTGATATGCAAGTAATATCTGACCCTGTGTCCATCAACCCTATTATTTCATAATCAAAAACCTGCACAGCCACTTCAGACCTAAATTCCCCAATTTCAGCTTGATCTGTGTCTATTTCTTCAAATACTGACGTAACTGATTGCTTATCTACCATCGACCGCAAAATCTTCTCACTTTTACTTTGGATAGTTTCAATCAAATCAATAAATATTTTTATAGAATCTTTTTTTTTATCGATTCTATTTTTTATGTGGAAATACCACCAATTCTATTCAATCAAATCACCTAATTGCTTATCTACTACCGACCGCAAAATCTCGTCACTTTTATTTTGGACAGTTTCAATCAAATCACCTTCTTTATAACCTAACCCTATTCTATTCCTGGTTACACGTCCTATTTGTATGGGTGACCGCAATCCCTTATTACCTGTCCCCAACGGTTGACCAGGAGACCATCTTAACTTTAACATAATTTCTAAAGATTTGACCCCTATGTCGGGAGCTGATTCGGGGTACTTTTCTTCAGCGTCCATTAGTTTTCCGGATCCACCACTGTCACCTCCGCTACCTTCTTAGATGCCTTTGCAGTCTCCTCGTCAGATGCTTGAGTCAGCTTTGGCCTCTTCCAATTTTGATAACTTTGGTGATACTGTCGTCTTCTTTTGTCTCCTGCTTTAGCATTTGTCTCACTATTACACTCAACATTTTTGGGACGATTTTCTGGCTTATTGAATTGACATCGTCCATTGACCTCAAAAACTCCGCCGCGTCAATAATTGTTGAAATTTTCGCGGTGATAAAGGATAATTGTACATAACGTGGGAAATGTCTCACCACATCACCTACTATCTGAGCCTCGGGTATAGCATGGTTTAACATTTTAGCTCTTCCAACAATTCGTAAGAAATATGTAAGCATTGAGGGCTATTCCAAATGACTCCACTTCCCATGAACTATGTTCCTTCTTAATTCATTTTGTTCGTGAGTTCCCCAGTAAGTTTGCAGAAAATCAGCCTTGAAATCAGCTACGCTAGTCCATCTTTCCTTAATTCGGGCCCAATCTCGAGCATCGTCTACTAAACATTCTTGTATGGTCTCAAGTTCTTTTCCTTCCTTGGCTGTCTTTCGCAAATAGGTCTCTAAATCCTCGAGGAAGGTCACAAGATGGGTCGTGATCCCCTTTCGGAATTTAGGCTTTTCCAAATTCACACTTTTCACATTATAAGAAATGTTCTTCATTTCCTCGGCCGTCAGCGTGGTGGTAGTAGTAGCGTTATGCATGTTATTCGCTGTAGCAGTCACCTCTTGCGACCGCAGACTTGCGCCGAGGTTCAGGGATTACAGATCTTTCGTTACTAGTGACACACTCTCTTGATTAGTAGCTTCCTCTGCCCTTGGTCGTTCTATCATGGTAGGATTATTGGTAGGTGCTAAACCTGGGGCCCACTCCTCCCGTGGTAACTTCCTACGAGGCTCCTCGTGCATTTCGACATCTACTATCATATCTCTGGTTCTCCCCTGATTATTATTTTGCGCTAACACAGAAGGGTTTGATTGTGTGCTTATCGTCTGCATTTCGGTACACAGTAATCCCAATTCCCGAGCCATCCTATTTTCTGACCTTTTCAATATATTCAATAATACACCTAAGCTATTGGTTTTAGGTTTAGACCTAGCAGCCACTAATTTCGCTTGACTTGTACTTTGGACTTCCGAAGTCTAGTAAAGTCTAATACAGATATGTAGAAGAAAAAGAGAACAAGACTTTGAAATATGACCAAAAAGTACAAATAAAAAAAGAACAGAACAAGACTACGGTACCTGAAAATAAAGTACAAACAGTAAAAGAACTTGGAATTATAATAACCGAAAAAAAAAGTTCAAATAGATGAAGAAATTAAGAAACAAAATATTGATCGAACTGGGGAAGAAAATGAGTTGAAAGAAGGTCACAGTGTGTTAGTTAAATATTACGAGAAAAAGTCTTGGAAATTCTACATAGGTTTTATTGAAGATGTGCGAGAAGAAGATAATATTACATTTTATAAGATTATTTTTTTTGAACACTTAAAAATCCTCTAAAGTTTGTGAAACCTCGAAAAATTGATAGGGATTTCGTTCCAAAAACCAATGTTGTTAAGAAAGTTAATTTAATATTAAGTTACAAAGAGTACTTAAAAAAAAAAATGATTTCTGACAAGATTTACTTTAGTTAAAAAGGTCGTTCTTTAAAACATCGACACATATTTGAGTTAAAATAAAAGTGTGTGAAATTTATACATTTGTCTTTCTATTGTAAGTATTAAGAAAAAGAACCTGCTGTATCCGTGGCCAGATTGCATTGTTAGATCGATCTAACAACATCCACTCTTTAGTGTCCTTGGTCAGATTTCAGTCGTCTAGCTTAAGATACTTAAAACCATTTTTTATAATGTTTTCATAATTAAATAAATATCCGAATAAATAAACGATAAACGATGTTTGTTTCGTTTCTAGCTTTCCTTAATACAAAATCAATTGTAATAATAATGAAGGTTATTTTTTGTTTTTTCTAAAGAGGAACCAATAAGATATTCCTCATAAATATAACACCGTTATGTACTACTACAATATTACCTAATTATGAATACAGCCTTACTTTTACATCATCATCTTCATCATCATTTCGGCCATAGGACGTCCACTGCTGGACACAGGCCTCCTCAATTGACTTACACATGGGCCGGATAGAAGCGACCGGCATCCAGCGAGTCCCCGCAACCCTGACCAGGTCGTCCGACCACCTTGCACCCGCCGTCCTACGCTGCCCTTGCCGGTACGTGGTCTCCACTCGAGAACCTTTCTGCCCCAACGGCCATCGGTTCTTCGAGCTATGTGCCCTGCCCATTGCCACTTCAGTTTGCTAACCCTGTTTGCTAAGTATGTCGGTGACGTTAGTTCGTCTACGAATCTCATCATTTCTGATTCGATCACGTAGAGAGATCCCGAGCATAGCCCTTTCCATAGCTCGCTGAGTGACTCTGAGTTTCCTTAAGAGGCCCATAGTTAGAGACCACGTCTCGGCTCCGTAGGTCATCACCGGTAATACGCACTGCTTGAAGACTTTTGTCTTCAAGCACTGAGGTATCTTGGACGAGAAGACACTTCGCAGTTTCCCGAACGCTGCCCATCCGAGTTGAATCCGTCGATTGATCTCTTTCTCGAAGTTGGACCTGCCTAATTGGATCGTCTGACCCAGATAGACGTATTTGTCGACAACTTCCTGACATTGCCTAACGAAACAATGTACTGACAATTTCGCGACGTACACATATTTTAAAAATGACTCGTTAAGGATTTCTTCATTGATATATGAATGAGTGTCTATTCGATTAATACTAATAAAGGAATAATTTTAGTTAAAGAAGAGAGTATGGTTTATAGTAATAAAAGTATGTGTTGATTAATCAGTTCTTTTCTTACCTTAACATAGTCCTTAAGCACCTGGTATATGGCAACGCAGACTTCTTGTACAATTTTGGCTTGAAATCTTGAACAAGTAATGTAGACTCCGGTAGCTATCGCCAGAGGCCAGAAACCGTAAAGTCACCGCCAGTCTAATTTTTAGTGGTATATTAGACTCTCTCCATTTTGTATTTTTCTTTGCAGTTATTGGTTCAAATTTTTGTAATAAAAACAAAGTCTGTATATGACATTCTGCAAAAAATATTACATTCATCTCTCACTCGCGTTATTTGCTTTTTCTCTAGAGTGAGTCAGACGCCTGGCCGAATGTTTACGACCATTGGCTGGGTTAATTTAGGCCGACAGCGACCTTAATAATGTTCCCATAAAAGTGTATAATTATAAATATTTTTTCTCAAGGGGAAATGGAAAAATTAATGAGATAATTAAACCCTTATTACAAATTTATTTGTAGTATTTTTTCTATCTTTTGTCATTTTGATTTAAATATAACAATTTCAATGTTTGTATATCAAAGTAATAATAGAGTTTTTTCTAACTAAGAAACCTGAAAAAACTTCTGATGTTCCCAAAGACGACCACGAGGAATTTCATTATAATGAAGAAATGTTTACTGTATCAAGTTGTCAGGCTGAATAGGGCAAAATGCTTGAAAAATGTTGTGAGATCTTGCCAAATATGCAGGCAAGACTTAGTCGATTAAGATAGAAATAATAAAAACAATGTTTTTATTAAAGCTAAAGAGTATACTGAGGTGGTGCAATCCTAGCATAAGTATTAACATAAATCCATATAGTATAGTTGTCTCAGAAAGTATGTTTCAATTATTATTCAGTAATAAACAGCCTTCCAGACAGTACACTTGTATCTTCATTTGATCCGTTGCGTTCCCCTCGTCGCACCTCCCCACATGGCGACCTTGCCATGCGGCGCCGGTGCGGGGCCCGGGCGCTGCTCGCGTATCGTATAACCGCTGACGGGACAAAGTTGGTCACGTAGACCACTGCACTTGCACCGAGTCATGAATTATTAATTTAATAAGTTATAACCTTGAATTGGACTTACGACGATATGGCTACTGTGCCGGAACTTACTGTGTCATTGTTAAGACAATACGAAAGTGCGATCGAACGAGAGGCCGTGTTCGTGTTGTTGGTGTTATTCGTGTGAGAGCAATTTTTCTATAAAACCAAAAATGGGCAAGTCGTATTCTAAAACGGAAGACAAAAGATAATAATTGCCCAAACGGCCGGCGCGGGTAAAAACTCAGCTACGGACAACCAGTCGGAGAGCCACGGCATAGAACTAAATAATATTTTACTTACGCGTGTCCTTGTAATCATCGGCCTTGGGATTTTGAAAGTACTTTATAAAAGGTACAAAAACAAACAAGAAACATGCATGCGTAAAACTATACAGGCGGAGTTTGTTGTCCGTCGCCTCCAGCTTCGGTTGCCGGGACGACGTCAAGTTCAACAAGGTCACCCAGCAGAAACAGACGAGGAGCGCGTCTGAATCTTCAATTTCCGGTAAAGTGTGGTGATAATTGTCTTTCAAAACGTGTTTTTTTCTTTTCAAAATGTGTTTTGATGTGTCTTTACCTCGCGTCGCGTATTATATCTCGTGTTATGTGCTTAAATAAAAGTTTTAGATAAGTTTAACAGTAAGTAGAATATGTTAAGATTTGTCCTTGAGTAGGAGAGCCAAAGAGGGGATTTCGGGAGTACCTAAAGCGCGGCAGATTAATATATAGGGGGATACCTTGTACCCAGTTAAGTACTTCCACCAAATATGAGCCTCATATGTATGGCCGCCCGTCAAGGATAAAAGATCAGATTAGTAAAAAAAAATTGTTCATCTGAAATTCTCGAGCGCGTCAGATTAAGGTAGGGTGAGTTAGTTACATGCTAAAACGTGTATATTCTTCTAATCTGACAATTTAAAGGTGACGTAAAGAAGGCTACAAAGTTGTAAAAAAAAAACTTCATCTCGACATTCTCGAGCGTGGCTAATTTTTTTTTATTTAAAAGGGAATGACTCAATGATAACGGAAAATATATAATCTGACGATTTCCGCTAGCCGAATTGGTACCATCGTTTGTGTTAGTTAATTTCGTAGTACAAAGATATAATTTGATAAGTGCATGCTTAGTTGTCAAGGTATAGTTCGTTAGGAAAATAGATAGGTAGATATCACATAGAGTGGGGACGCCTACGCATAAGAAATAGATTAGGATTTTTTAGGATAGCCGTGGTTCTCACATGTTCATACATGTTCATATATTTAAGCTTTTACTGTCGACATTAGGTTAAGCTGTTGGAATAAATATGTCCACTTCTACTTTCTTCTAATGCTGAAAGAAAAATTCAGTTCTTATCTTAAAGACAAAATAAGTCTTCTATTTCTACTGTTGTCGGAATAACACATCTTAAATTTAAGTCTACTGCTTGGAGATTCCTGTGTGGAAAAGGGGGTGTTTTCTTTGAACTGCTGTTGAGATTTCTGTTGGTGCAACCATGTGGCCATCGATCACAGGTATATGTCTAATCAACATATGCAGGCGCTGATGTTACTCATATACAGTATGTCTTCTTTTATTTCTAAGACTGGTGTTGTTTTGTCGTGTTGATTGGAATCGCTCAAGGTTAGCTATTTTCAGGACAGTTTGTCAACGTATGAAGCTTCACGTACAGTCGATAGAATTTCTTTTCTCATCTAAAACTTTGGAAACTTAGTTTAAGCTTATACTGAGATGGTGTGACAACTGTCACATCTGCTCAACTATTTGTCTTTTGTTGTTGTCTACCTCTAAGGTGATACTCGTATGTGGGTCAAGGGTCGGTGACCTCTACATAGGGTTGTGTCGTAGTGGTAAGGTGTAGGTTAGTTTGATAGGTAAGAAGGCAGTTGGGCTCTCTCTTGAGATACTTCCGGATGGAGTATTCCTGTCTTTTTTTTTGGTCTTTGAAACACAGTAACATCTTTTTGAAAACTTTCTTCATATAAACAAAACAATTCTATTCCCTCCTATTTGAATCATTGAAAGCAAAAACTTAAAAAACATAGACAATTATACTTGTTTGGTATTTTTAAATTTTTATCCACTTAGAGATCACATTTTAAGTGTTTGCAAACATTTTTTACTCATTGTAAGCCTCATCAAATAAGGCAGTATTCCATGCTTTAATAGTAACAAAATTTCAAGTCTATAATTATCTTTAATATATGGATCAAGCCAACTTTTGCCCTTTTGCGCTGTACGAGGTTTCTGTCCTCGTCACTTTCTGCTAGACGTTCAGGAGGTCGAGTGAGTCATCGATATGGACTTCTCGCTACTAGCGCACCCTATTTCTTAGGATACCTGCGTTATCTTTGACAGGCATACCGTCCTCAGGTGGTACTCTCTTAGGCTTTCTGTCATTCATCCAGAAACACGAGCAGAGGTGTTGGGGTCTGCGTTCATTTCTTTGACACACTTTCGGATGTTTTCTCTCAATTACACTTCCCAATCGCTTGGGTTTTTTTTTGGAAAAGTGTATATTCTATTCTATTCTATTTTTTTAAAAATGGCAACCGGTCACAGTTAAGCGACCATTACTGCCAATGTCTCGTTGCCAATCGCACTAGGCGACTAGATAGAGGATTGATACCACGTTGTACGGTGAGTTGAAAAAATCGTGCTTTTTGTAAAGTGATAGCGATTTACAAAAAACCACGCGGACTATCGGGCCTTGACCCAGGAAGGGCTATGAACGCTTCAAGTTGAATTCTTCATTAGCTATTCACTCATACGTTAGATCACTGCACAATACGCTATCAATACTACACATTGAACAACTAAAATGAATAAATAAAAGTGTATATTCTTCTAATCTGACAATTTAAAGGTGACGTAAAGAAGGCTACAAAGTTGTAAAAAAAAAACTTCATCTCGATATTCTCGAGCGTGGCAAATTTTTTTTTTATTTAAAAGGGAATGACTCAATGATAACGGAAAATATATTAATCTGACGATTTCCGCTAGCCGAAGTAACAAAAATTCATCGTAAAATTTAATGCGTTCAGTTACGTGATGCCTGTATTCCACTCTGGTTTCTGTTGCCATGACGCCATGACAGCTGATCATGTTGTTTACAACACTAAAGTTATTAAATATTTATAGTTGCCGGCAACTTTTAGAACAAAAATGGCGGATTTGCGCATGTACATTTGTACGTAAATCTGTTACGCAGTCATATCATATTTGATAACTTTGTTAGTTTTCCTACTACTAGCGCCACCTAGTTTCTGGTATTCCTACAGGAACACTGACGAGCAGGGCAGCGGTGCAGATCTAACGCCATCTAGTGGCGACATTGTTCAAATACATTAGCAGATCGTTGCAGCTGGCAACACTGAGTCGACGGTTCGATGTCTTTTAATCATTTAAGATTAATATTCATAAATATCAAATAAAGGAGTGTCTTATTTTGTATCTAATCGTATGAATTAATTATTTCATAATATAAATCTCAATCAAATTAACTAGTAGCTTCGTTTGTCTTTGGAATCGGGAAAATTCGCGATTGCGTGTGGGCACCTCTAGTGTTCCGATGGTTAGAAAAACGCAGCGCGCTGGAGCAGTGCGTCCCCAAAACTCACAGCGTGAGGACGTACTCGCTTCTCCTGCAGAGGAAGCCATTTTGTTTTCGAAAATGTGAGCACACCTATCTGGAGGCATCCTAGACACCAAACCTATGATGACACAATAAACCATTCGACACCTTTTCTTTCTTTCTTTTTCTTTTGGAAACACATCAGCCGATGTAACGGAACAATTTGTCTAACTCCGATTCTCGCCGGTGATAGCACTGGCTACCTACGCTACGCGTAAATGCTGGCCGTAGCAGCCATATTGCAGAGGTGATTGAGCGGGTGCGTCGTCGTGGCCTCCTCCGTGCTGGCTCCATGCTGCGGATTTGTGATTTCGACACTGGGTGTTGAAGCTATCACGAGCTGAGCCTTTTACGAGGTCCAGAGTGGAGACATCTGTGGTCGAAGCGCACGTCGGCAGTGTGGATTCACCACGCCTTCTAAGCCAAGGTGAAAACGTTCCGTATTTAATCCCAAGTCGCATTCCTGTTGTTTAAAATATAAAGTAGAACTCTTTAGCCTCACACACAAAACCAAGTCCTCATGTAACTTCACTAAATTAGTGCAACTTCTATGCGTATACGCCTCTTAAAGAGCTCTGTATTCTCTAGTCAATAGCCCAAATTGTCTAATAGTTTAAGTACTTAATAGTAGAATAAGTGTTACTCTTGTGTAATTTATAATTTGCCACTTAATAATTACAAATGTGTGGTTCATAATTTCAAGCTTTGTTTAACTCTATCTCCTTAGCATAATCCCTTTTTGATCTCCTGACCTTTGGAGAATAAAGTAAAAGTGTCTGGCGCCCTCTCTCTTTCTATTCTATCTTAATAAATATAATACTAAGCTGAAAACTCATCCATATTCGTTGAAGACGTCTTACCCACTAAGATACCCTAGATTTCTCTCGCTGACTAGTACGGAGCACTACATCAAGTGTGGACAGAAACTCACTCCTGTCAGAGACCATCACACATAGGTGAGCGTAGGACTGTCTCAGTTTACCCAAAGCGCAGTTGCACGTTACAAATCGGCTACTGCACAGTCAAGATTATGCTCTAAAAGTTTGCCGGCAGCTGTACTATGAGTGATATTAATATAAAGTGTGTATTTTGTGGTAAAACTACTTTACAAAATACAATTAAATTTACATTAGAAACATAACAAAAATGTGTAAATATTTTAGAATATAGTCGGAGTGAACCGGTTCTCCGAAAATCCCGAACAACATACGATAATCTTGAACTTTCGAGAGAATCTTAATTAAATGAAGTAAATCACGCACAGTGCTATAAATTATTTATAGCAATAAAAATACCGCGAGTCTTTAAGTATTTACAACAGCGGCAAAGTATTATGGAATATGACAGTGCATCGGAAGTTTCTGGGAATAGCTCCGAATCACATGCCCCTGCTTCTGGGGAGTGCTCCGAGTCACATTTTCCTGTTTCTGGAGAGTGCTCTGAGTCACAAGTTCCATTTAATTTTTTCTATTGTCAGATTAGGCGAACCCCGCCAGATAATCGTCAGATTATGAGACAGCACGTCTAGGGCATAAAGATGAACCATATATATCTTAATCTGACGCGCTTGAGTATTTCAAAATGGCGAATTTTTTTGCACATTCTAATAATAACTGCGAGTTTGCGTCACATCTAAATCGTCAGATTATTATATAAGAGCTTTTTTTTAGGTTCACTTAACATCCCCTTAGATAATCTGACGCGCCCGATGAAAAAATTTTTTTTTTCATTTTCAACCCTCAAGTACGACCAACCCCATCATGGAAACAATCAGTTTAACATGCGTACATCTTTAAAAATGTGTAGGACATGGATGCTATCAATATCTGACGCGCTCGAGTATGTCCATGCAACAGTTTTTTTTTACATTTTTGAAACTCTGTAGCCGCTCCCCCCACCGATGAAAAGGTATATCTTATATGACATTTTTTTCTTTTTATCATCTAAGCTTCGCAACGTAATAGGTCTCTATGACGCTCGAGTGAATCCCGACTTAGCATCGTGGCCTACCCTACTATAAATGGAACTTGAGTTAATATACTCCAAGCTTTCCGATATTAGTGTCCTTAAGAAAACTTGGTCCTTCAAAAAGGGAAAAATATGTAGATTTAGTTTCTAAGAAAATAAGTTTAGATGATGATTATTATAAAACTTATCAACATATTGTTGCTAATTTTAAATATTCGGACGTCTCTCCGGATTGTCGGATTATATAGTGTAACTCGTCATTGATAGGATTGATTGTTTATAAAAAAATAAAGTTATTCTTTTCGGAAAGTAGAAAAAATGACGGAATCAAAGATGGATAAATTTGATATTATAACGGCAGCAAGCTTGGTAATGGTAATGGAAGGTAAAGAGGAAACGCACCTCTCCACAATACAAATAAAAAAAAAAAAAAAAAAAAAATCAATGATACTTATTGTCTTATCCGAGCAAGGCGATGGAAAATTGCTTCCATGAACTTCAGGAAATTGTTTCTGCCAGATTAAAAAAAGATGTTCCCACAAAAAATATTAAATGTAATATAATGTCACTATCAAATTTATTAGTAAATTACCCATTCAACTGTCAAGAGCATAAAGAATCTCCAACAAAATACTTTAGTGACATTAGTATTAATATTCTTTTGCACAGTTGGTATAGGTCAATCAACCGTATTCTTGGTGGCAAAATCAGGTATGTCGGTGACGACGAAATGAAATTGGCAGCTCAAATTTATTTTGATAAGCACAGACACAATACAAAAAAATATATCGTGTAGAATTGTTTTTTTTTAATTGGACCTTTGGTTTTATACGTAAATATGTATGTCAGCGCGGGGCGTCTTAAGTACGTTGCTATCGAGACCCGCGAAGGGCGACGCGCATTCATTTCAATGTTTATGTTAGCGGCATTGAGCTTTAGGTGATATTTGACGCATAGCAAAGAGAGTCTGTTCATAGAAGCGCAGTTTATGATGTTAATATAAACAGTGCCGAACGTAGCCGTGGGGTCTGAGAAAATTGAGAAATGAAATTTGATAACGTTGTTTTGTTCAAAGTTCTGGCTTGGGTGCCAGGACGGGGACGATGATTCGGGTTCGATTTATGGTTGAGACGGGACGTATACCACACCGACCTTGCCGTGTGAAGTGCCTCTTGTGTTGACCCACGGATTCGTTTCCGTTTCATTTAGTTTGTTCTCTGAGTTAATTTACTATTATTTAGTGTAGCGATTTAGCGATTACAGACTTATTCTGTTACGTTAGTGATTTAGTGACTTTGTTTGTACTAGTGACACTATTTGTGACTTTAATGTGCTTGTGACACTATTTGTCACTGTTGTGTTTGTGTTGTGTAACTGGACTTGCGTGCGTGATTGTACCCACTGTACCGCCCACTAAAGATGAACCCATCTGATGTTCAGAAGGCCTTGGTCGCTTCTGCCCGGACATGTTACGAGTATATAGCGAGTCTTATGTCCTATTTTTCTAGCTAGTTCGTGCTGTTTTGAACTAAATTTTGTATGAACCTATATATATCTGAGGATTTATAGAAATGGTCAAGTATAATGTTTAATGTTAATTTCTATTGATTTGCTTGGAGTAAAAGTGATCAAAGTCGTATTGTTGGTTACATCTCTCTCATACATTTGAATATATTTATGTTTGTTTTAATATAAATTATAACGAACTGACAATGCGACTTAGATCACTACAACTTCAAAGCAGTTTTAAACGTTATCAAGATGCCATTAGTTTAGGGGCGGATTTGTAGATGGCGCTGTCAAATAGGTTGCCACGAAAACCGGCAAGAGGGCACTCTTTACTAGAGATGCAACGGATAGTTGTTTGGCCGGACGGATGTATAATTTCTTATTTCATGTATGTAAAACAGCAAATATTTCGGCACGATTTCAAATCCTGAATTCAAATCAAGACCCTTTAGATTTTTTTTGGGTCCATTAGATCGCACGGTATACGATATACTAACCCGACCAGTGCTGAATTTGAAGGAATTTAAGTTCCGTGGGATCCAATTGCGAAAAAGATTCGTATTTTGCTTTTAAATCATTTAAAAAATTATTCAACAATGCTGTCAAAATCACTTCTTCACTTATCCAATCGTGCCACAGAAGTGGACTTTGAGCATTTAGGTGACCACATCTTAGTAAATGATGAAGAAAAAATTAAAAATCTCCAAGTAAAAGCTCGAATGGAATACGTGCCAGGGTACGTATTAAGAAAAAACAGAAGAATTTTTTAAAATTGCCCTGAATGCAAAGAGTTTCGCTTTGACGATACAAATACAAGTGCTTATAATAAATAAAAAAGAATTCGCAACAAAAAGGAAACGTCTTACAACAATTTAGTGAAATCTTTTTCAAACATCCAAGATGTGGTTACATATATAATACGGCGAAAAGCAAATATGCCTAACATAAAACATTATTTAAAAACTATAATTAGTTACCATATTAACTTTGATTTTATTTCGTGCCCTGAACATCGGGATCGGCTTATTAACAATTTAGTGGATATGACCTGTGACTTATTTTTAAATAATCGGTGTCGCGAAATTAATAAAATATCCAAAGGTAAAATTAAGGATTGTGTCGTAAACGATTACATGCAAACCTGGAAAACACAAAATTTAGGACAAGTTCTTAAAAACAGCAATTTGCTCCAGTTTTGAAGACAGCAATCGGAAAACAATACGGTTGAGACAATCATAAATGGATTTCGAGCTGGAGGATTGTACCCATTTGGTCCAGAATTTGTAGACATGAGTAAAATCATATCTCAAAAGAGGCAAAATATTGATTTTACTCAGACAGAGAGAATTTTGGAGAACATCAGAGAACAGGAATGAAACAACTTTGTCTTGTGCCAAACTGAAGTTTTGCAAAGATCTTTATTACAAAGGAATTGTCGAAAACGAAAAAAAAATACAGGATTACAGATATTTATTTCATGAACTATTTAAACCGAGTCCAAATACTTAGTTAAATTTGTCGATAGCAAACTTCATTTCAACAACTACTGAGTCATATCAATTAAAAAAAAAGAGAGTGGACGTAATTTATTTATTGCGCTGGTATCCCCGATTCGATAAACCGGGCATGTTAATTAGCGGGAATAGCGGCCCGCTTGACGTGAGACGTGGAGGCATCGCTACCAAGCCAATGATAGACAAGGTTTTCGCTTTAGAAAACCTTTCCTATTGCTGGCAGGAGGACAATCCCAGCCACTACGACTACGACACGGTAGTGCGACGGCTCCTTGTGGAAAACCAAGAAGAGAGCGTCCGAGCGGTCGCCTACCATGACCTGGCTCCAACTGCCAGCTCCAATGACAACATTAACAATGTAAATAAAACATATTTGCCCTTCCTTCACTTCGCTTACGCGCAGATCGGGCTGCAGCGGCCGAGGAACGACCCTACAGTATTCCTATTTAAAATGCTCGCCGCTGCCCGGGAGTCCAGCGTGTCCGCGCATATGCCAGGCGCCGACCTTCGACCCGGTCGACCAATATTAAATGACGACTAACAAAGACCGGACCGAATATCAAACAGGTCGATATGTCTGAAATTCTACAGTCCATCGAGAACCCAAAGCGCCTGGCGGTGAAATTCGCAAAGGTGTGCTGCCGCCCAGTGCCGGACACGCTAGCTCTGAAAGAATTTATAAAAGAAAAAGTAGCCGTGTACCCCAGGTGGTTTATAGAGGACAGTTGGCCGGACGGGTTTGTGAAAGTGGTAACAGACTTACGCAAACTCGACCGGTCGAAAAAAAAATCAAATGACATAACAACGCGGCTTAATCTAAAACTTAAACTTAATCTAAAAGTTAAAATATTTACAGCTTTAGAGATATTTATTTTATGAACTATTTCTACTTAGTCATATAAATTTAAAAAGAGAGTACCCTCCTTTTTGTGGACATCTGTCTGAAACTAACATACGAAGATCTGTTCTTAGGTCATCGATTTTAATAACAAAAAAAGCTACATTCATACATTTAGAAAAAAACCTTTACTTGACTGGGGAATCGAACTCGGATGATTTGAAAAAAAAACACTAACATTATTTCTACTTAGATATTATCTTTCTTCTTTTTTTTTCTACATAGTACTTAAGTATTCATCTACAAAAAAAAATGCGTAAGAGCTATTTGTGGTGCGTATTTAACGCACCCATGTAAAGCCACTCTTTAAAAGACTAATATTACTTACACTGCCGTGCCTGTATACGAATGTGTAACTAAATAGCATTCTTTTTTTTTTTCAGAGAAACGCCAACACACGGTCGGTCAATTGGAGCCCGTTCAAACTTAGCACGTCCCATTAGTTTCCGAGGTTTCCGTCCGTCTATACGCATCACTTTATCCAGCAAGAGGGATCCTTGGGAGTGAGACCAAGACGATGGCGAAATGCGTCGGAGGAAATTAACGACACTAAAGAGGAGCGAATTTTGATTGAAATTTATAATTTGTTACCACGGCCCCGCCAGAAAATATATGAACTTAAATAATGTGCAGTCTTTTAATTTATCTATTTCACATGTACACAACTAATAAGAATTTTGATCGTATTTAATCGTATTAGGTGAAAAAAATACCAACCGCTGGTTATGTCTGTGGTACTTAGTTTCGACGTTTAAAAATATTAACTGTGAAAGCTGTGTGAAGGTTATTGATTGAAAATAAATAAAAAATAATAAATAAAATAAGTTTTATTGGTTCAATAGGACATACAAAAATATAACGAGTGGTGAGGCCTCCTAGTAGCTGTAAAACACCTTTATCAGGAGGGTTCGCTCTTCCAGAAGTTGTAAACATAATTCGTAGACTATTGTTAGGACAAACTTATTTTGTACATTTATTTAAAGTAGCTTAACTATGGTACTTTATATCTACAGTATGTAACTTTATATCTACACTATTTCAATTACAATATATTATGCTAGAATTTGGTGCAAATTAGACGAAATTCTTTGAAAATGATCAAGAAAAGCAGGAATCTGGTATATTCAGTTACGTGAATGGTTCGCCGATAAGAATTCGCTCACCTACCCAACGATTGAGCTTTGTAAACTAATTGAAACAGCTGTTGGCGTATTTGAAGCTGATGTTATACCAAGACTGTATGAAAGGAACATATCTGAGCTATGTGAAATGCTATTTATCGCACATTGCGACACATCCTGGTATATATGCTCTCAGGTGAGAGAAGTGTGCCCCGATCAAAAAAAGAAATTTGAAAATGTTAGTTTATCTGCCAGAACATGTACCCGGCCACAGAAATATATCAAGATAGAAGGAATGAGTTCAGCAATTTGTAGGGAGACCGAGCGTGTAACATTTTGCGTAGGTACTTTGACGTCACGAGCGTAATTTAGTGATGGGAAACATAAGCCGCGCGAAAACGATTCAGAAACATCGATTCACAGATCGATTCGAACACGGCACCGATTCTATGCATCGCCACCCACCTCATCCACTGCCATCGCCATCCACTGGGTAGGTAGGAGGGGGCAGTGTTACGCCGGTAGGTTAGGTCAAAAACTTTGAACGTCAATTTCAGTGCTTTAGAGGCGTTTTCAGCAGGCTGAAAAGTCATTTCAGGCCGTTTCAGAAGTTGCTCTATCACATATCTAAAGATCGAAATTTCACCCAAGTTGCCGTCGTTTTCAGGCGCCTGAAACATGTTTTCAGTCCGTTTCAGGGCACCCTCTATCAGATGACGCCATAACCTGAAAACCCGTTTTCAGGCGTTTTAAGGTAGTGTTTCACTGGATTCGCTTGTTGGCCGACCACAGATACTAAGGCATTCTTATTCAAATATAGGCACTCTAATGGCAATAATCCGAGCTCGGAATGCTTGGCCAGTGCTTTCCGGAGTTCCCCGATCATGTCGCTGAATATAGGCCTCGTTTCGTCAAACTGCTATCTCGGTGTTGAGGGTGCCCGCTGAAGGAAACGTCTTGAGCATTTCGGCAAACAGATGGCCATTGAGTCACGGTTAGAAATTATTAGAGAGGTATTTTCAATTGACCTGATCCAAAAGTTGTATAAAGATAAAGTAAAAGTAGAGAAAATAAAAACGGCACTAACTGATCAAGAACATATCCTCGGAGAATTCTTTTCAATTTCAGAAAATATCACCATCGAGAAAGAAATCACAATCATTAGCAACATAAAGACAAAAAAGAGTTACCTCTTTCCGACTTCTATGGTGATCTGTGTCTTAGATAACATGCAGGCTAAATTCCATTTAGCACTTAATGTAGCTATTAAGGAAGGAATGGAGAGTATTCCAGGTTTATTTCAACATTATCGAGACATTTGTCAATATGCGTACTACCTTAGGGAGAAATATGGCAAAGATAATTCATTTTTCGACTTGATGAAAGACTGGGATGCGCGGGTTATCGGAATGACTGTTGAGGATAACGTAACGGATCTTGGATTCGACTCCCTGACAGAAGAAATTGATAAAGGATGGACTGGGAAATTCCAGGCTCATGACCTACAGTTCTGGATTGGCTTGATAACCTGTCGTCGCTACGCCAGTCACCGGGATACCCAGGTCCACATGGCATTTTACTTTGCCAACCTGAGTAAGAATTTCGGACATCCTATTTTGAGCCCAGTGGACGGAATAAAACAGCTAAGAGAAAACTCAAAAAAGGTCATTGATGTAGATGATAAGCTGGCTAGAAAAACACTTTGGAAATTCAGAGAAACATTCACGACAAACTACTATCTTAAAACGAGGAAGATATCCTTCGCTGGACTACTCTCTATGTCAGAATAAGACTTTAAGTCAATGCATCACAGAAGGTCGTCTCCCAACTAAGCGTGAGGCACAACAGATCCCACTTTCCGCATGGGAGTGGGTGAAGCTCAAGAAGAACTTTGACCTTAACCTCGACGTTGATGAAAAGGATCTTCTCAAGGACACTGCGTGTGCTCCGCCGCGAGACCACTGGTTTTTGCCCTACGACCCGTGTGCTTTCAAACATCTATATGGACAAGTCAAGCCTCGGAGCAGTATAGACTTCCAACCAAGAGTCCTTATTCGGTATCTAAAGGGTGAGGAAGAAGAGCTTGCCCGGAAAGTTTGTGAGCAAGAGAACATGTTCTTAAACCATGAAAGAGATGATATAACTCAGCTCTGTCGGAAAGAACGCGAACTTAACGCACTCGGTCGTGTATTCTGCAAGCAAACATATGAAATGCGCTTAATGCAAGTGGCCTTAGAGAAGTCAGTGGGAGATAACATCTTACCCTTTATTAAGGAACAGACTATGACTAATTCAGAGCTCGAAGTTACAAAAAGAATGGACAAGGTTGCTTCCTCGATCTCTCAAGTTGGTCATGCCAATGTTAACCTGGATCTGTCGAAATGGACATCAGACGTCATTTAAACGTTTACATAAGTAGTAGGTAAGATAATATATGACTACTGGCCAAGTGACTTACTTAGATTTAGGGTTAGTTAACACTAGTATTTAATCATAAGTTAAGTTAGTGATAAGTTTCCTCAAAATGAGACTGATGTTAATTAGTTGCACAAAATATATCTAATTTTCTTTGTGTGAATTATTATGTTGCTAGGTTTATGATAAAGAAGTTGAGAAGGAGATGTTCAAAATAAGACTGCATAAAAATGTACTTAGTTCGTAGTTTATACAACTTAAATTGAAGAGTATTAGCTCCAAGAGAATTCTAGATTTAAAATGGATTTTGACCAATGCACTAGCAATTATGAACCTGAAAGGGTCGTTGCTAAAGACAGAAACGGATTCTGTACAATTGATGGACACCTAAACTCACTGATTACGGCAGATGAGGTGGACTTCTTAATGACATATGACGACTTTGTCTGTCGGAGACATAAGCACATTAAAGGCCTATTAAAGAGCTCATTCAAAGGCACGCAATCATTTCGTGA
Organism: Apotomis turbidana; assembly: GCA_905147355.2. Classification (NCBI taxonomy): domain Eukaryota; kingdom Metazoa; phylum Arthropoda; class Insecta; order Lepidoptera; family Tortricidae; genus Apotomis; species Apotomis turbidana. The sequence goes on along the minus strand of LR990290.1, from coordinate 9,814,173 downwards.
CCTTGAGACATGCCCATGGACATACATTGAAGAGCAGGTTTAGAGCTTGTACCCTCTTCCAAGTGGAAGCTCACCAAACTGTCTGCTTACAATCAGTGGTGGAAGCAGCATTATTAAACTGCCAAATACACCATAAAGCCTATTTCGGCTTGCGTTTTTCGTGGCATTAACGGCATTTTCTATCCGCACTTCTGACACCAAAACCGTATCAGTTCTTATCATTCGAACACATTCCTTGTCTTCTTGTCTTGAGCAATGTTTACAGTCGTCCGCACAAGGTCTCCGTGATAGGCCGTCAGCATTTCCATGTGATTTCCCACTACGGTGTTCGATGATGAAATCATATTCCTGCAGTTGTTCAATCCATCTTGCCACTTGTCCTTCGGGGTTTTTAAATTCTAGCAACCACTTCAAAGCAGCATGGTCAGTTCTGATACGAAACTTTCTTCCCAACAGATATTTGCTGAAATGCTGTAACGTCTTGACAACTGCTAGCAATTCCCTCCGAGTGACACAGTAATTCCTCTCTGGTTTAGATAATGACTTGCTGAAGTACGCAATCACAACTTCATTATCTCCTTTCTTCTGTGACAAGACACCTCCAATTCCAGTGTTGCTAGCGTCTGTGTCCACAATAAAATCCACCTCCGGGTCTGGATACCCCAATATTGGCGTTTCACAAAGTCTTCCTTTAAGCTCGTTGAAACTTGACTCACATTGTTCGTTCCAGTCAAATGATCGTTTTTCTTCCGTTAGTTGATGCAAAGGTTTTGTGCTATATCCGAGAAGTTCTTCACAAAACGTCTGTAGTATGAGCAAAGCCCCAAAAAGGCACGTACTGCAGTCTTGTCTTTTGGCGTCGGCCAATCCTTCACGGCGATAATCTTCTCAGGATCTGTCTGGATGCCGTCCTTTGAAATCACGTGTCCCAAGTAATTCACTTTACGTTTGAAAAACGAGCATTTCTTTGGGCTGAGTTTCAGATTTGCCCCTCGTAGTTTGGCTAGCACCTGCTCCAATTTATTCAAGTGGTCGTTGAAGTCTCTACCAACGATAATGATGTCATCCAAATAGACCAAGCAAGTTTCTCCTAGAAGTACAGCTAATATTTGTTCCATTAATCTCTCAAATGTGGCTGGTGCATTACACAGTCCAAATGGCATAACATTGAACTGCCAGAGTCCCTTGTCAGTAGAGAAGGCCGTCTTCTCTTTATCCTTGTCCTTGATTTCGACTTGCCAATAGCCACTTTTCAGATCCAACGTTGAAAACCATTTCATTCCGTTCAACGTGTCTAAGGTGTCGTCGATTCGAGGAAGTGGGTAGCTGTCCTTCTTGGTCACATCATTAAGTCGACGGTAGTCAATGCAGAATCTCATGGTGCCGTCCTTCTTCTTAACCAAAACTACGGGAGAACACCACGGGCTTGTTGAAGGTTCAATAACTCCGCTTCTTCGCATTTCCTCGATCATGCCCTCAACCTCCTTCTCTCGAGCTACTGGAACTCTTCGAGGGCGCTGTCGGATAGGCATGGTTTCCCCAGTGTCAATCTCATGCTGGACCACTCCAGTTCTTCCAATATCATCGTCATGCGTAACATCGTCATGCGCAACATGCGTAAAACGTTACAAATCGGCTACTGCACAGTCAAGATTATGCTCTAAAAGTTTGCCGGCAGCTGTACTATGAGTGATATTAATATAAAGTGTGTATTTTGTGGTAAAACTACTTTACAAAATACAATTAAATTTACATTAGAAACATAACAAAAATGTGTAAATATTTTAGAATATAGTCGGAGTGAACCGGTTCTCCGAAAATCCCGAACAACATACGATAATCTTGAACTTTCGAGAGAATCTTCATTAAATGAAGTAAATCACGCACAGTGCTATAAATTATTTATAGCAATAAAAATACCGCGAGTCTTTAAGTATTTACAACAGCGGCAAAGTATTATGGAATATGACAGTGCATCGGAAGTTTCTGGGAATAGCTCCGAATCACATGCCCCTGCTTCTGGGGAGTGCTCCGAGTCACATTTTCCTGTTTCTGGAGAGTGCTCTGAGTCACAAGTTCCATTTAATTTTTTCTATTGTCAGATTAGGCGAACCCCGCCAGATAATCGTCAGATTATGAGACAGCACGTCTAGGGCATAAAGATGAACCATATATATCTTAATCTGACGCGCTTGAGTATTTCAAAATGGCGAATTTTTTTGCACATTCTAATAATAACTGCGAGTTTGCGTCACATCTAAATCGTCAGATTATTATATAAGAGCTTTTTTTTAGGTTCACTTAACATCCCCTTAGATAATCTGACGCGCCCGATGAAAAAATTTTTTTTTTCATTTTCAACCCTCAAGTACGACCAACCCCATCATGGAAACAATCAGTTTAACATGCGTACATCTTTAAAAATGTGTAGGACATGGATGCTATCAATATCTGACGCGCTCGAGTATGTCCATGCAACAGTTTTTTTTTACATTTTTGAAACTCTGTAGCCGCTCCCCCCACCGATGAAAAGGTATATCTTATATGACATTTTTTTCTTTTTATCATCTAAGCTTCGCAACGTAATAGGTCTCTATGACGCTCGAGTGAATCCCGACTTAGCATCGTGGCCTACCCTACTATAAATGGAACTTGAGTTAATATACTCCAAGCTTTCCGATATTAGTGTCCTTAAGAAAACTTGGTCCTTCAAAAAGGGAAAAATATGTAGATTTAGTTTCTAAGAAAATAAGTTTAGATGATGATTATTATAAAACTTATCAACATATTGTTGCTAATTTTAAATATTCGGACGTCTCTCCGGATTGTCGGATTATATAGTGTAACTCGTCATTGATAGGATTGATTGTTTATAAAAAAATAAAGTTATTCTTTTCGGAAAGTAGAAAAAATGACGGAATCAAAGATGGATAAATTTGATATTATAACGGCAGCAAGCTTGGTAATGGTAATGGAAGGTAAAGAGGAAACGCACCTCTCCACAATACAAATAAAAAAAAAAAAAAAAAAAAATCAACGATACTTATTGTCTTATCCGAGCAAGGCGATGGAAAATTGCTTCCATGAACTTCAGGAAATTGTTTCTGCCAGATTAAAAAAAGATGTTCCCACAAAAAATATTAAATGTAATATAATGTCACTATCAAATTTATTAGTAAATTACCCATTCAACTGTCAAGAGCACAAAGAATCTCCAACAAAATACTTTAGTGACATTAGTATTAATATTCTTTTGCACAGTTGGTATAGGTCAATCAACCGTATTCTTGGTGGCAAAATCAGGTATGTCGGTGACGACGAAATGAAATTGGCAGCTCAAATTTATTTTGATAAGCACAGACACAATACAAAAAAATATATCGTGTAGAATTGTTTTTTTTTAATTGGACCTTTGGTTTTATACGTAAATATGTATGTCAGCGCGGGGCGTCTTAAGTACGTTGCTATCGAGACCCGCGAAGGGCGACGCGCATTCAGTTCAATGTTTATGTTAGCGGCATTGAGCTTTAGGTGATATTTGACGCATAGCAAAGAGAGTCGGTTCATAGAAGCGCAGTTTATCATGTTAATATAAACAGTGCCGAACGTAGCCGTGGGGTCTGAGAAAATTGAGAAATGAAATTTGATAACGTTGTTTTGTTCAAAGTTCTGGCTTGGGTGCCAGGACGGGGACGATGATTCGGGTTCGATTTATGGTTGAGACGGGACGTATACCACACCGACCTTGCCGTGTGAAGTGCCTCTTGTGTTGACCCACGGATTCGTTTCCGTTTCTTTTAGTTTGTTCTCTGAGTTAATTTACTATTATTTAGTGTAGCGATTTAGCGATTACAGACTTATTCTGTTACGTTAGTGATTTAGTGACTTTGTTTGTACTAGTGACACTATTTGTGACTTTAATGTGCTTGTGACACTATTTGTCACTGTTGTGTTTGTGTTGTGTAACTGGACTTGCGTGCGTGATTGTACCCACTGTACCGCCCACTAAAGATGAACCCATCTGATGTTCAGAAGGCCTTGGTCGCTTCTGCCCGGACATGTTACGAGTATATAGCGAGTCTTATGTCCTATTTTTCTAGCTAGTTCGTGCTGTTTTGAACTAAATTTTGTATGAACCTATATATATCTGAGGATTTATAGAAATGGTCAAGTATAATGTTTAATGTTAATTTCTATTGATTTGCTTGGAGTAAAAGTGATCAAAGTCGTATTGTTGGTTACATCTCTCTCATACATTTGAATATATTTATGTTTGTTTTAATATAAATTATAACGAACTGACAATGCGACTTAGATCACTACAACTTCAAAGCAGTTTTAAACGTTATCAAGATGCCATTAGTTTAGGGGCGGATTTGTAGATGGCGCTGTCAAATAGGTTGCCACGAAAACCGGCAAGAGGGCACTCTTTACTAGAGATGCAACGGATAGTTGTTTGGCCGGACGGATGTATAATTTCTTATTTCATGTATGTAAAACAGCAAATATTTCGGCACGATTTCAAATCCTGAATTCAAATCAAGACCCTTTAGATTTTTTTTGGGTCCATTAGATCGCACGGTATACGATATACTAACCCGACCAGTGCTGAATTTGAAGGAATTTAAGTTCCGTGGGATCCAATTGCGAAAAAGATTCGTATTTTGCTTTTAAATCATTTAAAAAATTATTCAACAATGCTGTCAAAATCACTTCTTCACTTATCCAATCGTGCCACAGAAGTGGACTTTGAGCATTTAGGTGACCACATCTTAGTAAATGATGAAGAAAAAATTAAAAATCTCCAAGTAAAAGCTCGAATGGAATACGTGCCAGGGTACGTATTAAGAAAAAACAGAAGATTTTTTTAAAATTGCCCTGAATGCAAAGAGTTTCGCTTTGACGATACAAATACAAGTGCTTATAATAAATAAAAAAGAATTCGCAACAAAAAGGAAACGTCTTACAACAATTTAGTGAAATCTTTTTCAAACATCCAAGATGTGGTTACATATATAATACGGCGAAAAGCAAATATGCCTAACATAAAACATTATTTAAAAACTATAATTAGTTACCATATTAACTTTGATTTTATTTCGTGCCCTGAACATCGGGATCGGCTTATTAACAATTTAGTGGATATGACCTGTGACTTATTTTTAAATAATCGGTGTCGCGAAATTAATAAAATATCCAAAGGTAAAATTAAGGATTGTGTCGTAAACGATTACATGCAAACCTGGAAAACACAAAATTTAGGACAAGTTCTTAAAAACAGCAATTTGCTCCAGTTTTGAAGACAGCAATCGGAAAACAATACGGTTGAGACAATCATAAATGGATTTCGAGCTGGAGGATTGTACCCATTTGGTCCAGAATTTGTAGACATGAGTAAAATCATATCTCAAAAGAGGCAAAATATTGATTTTACTCAGACAGAGAGAATTTTGGAGAACATCAGAGAACAGGAATGAAACAACTTTGTCTTGTGCCAAACTGAAGTTTTGCAAAGATCTTTATTACAAAGGAATTGTCGAAAACGAAAAAAAAATACAGGATTACAGATATTTATTTCATGAACTATTTAAACCGAGTCCAAATACTTAGTTAAATTTGTCGATAGCAAACTTCATTTCAACAACTACTGAGTCATATCAATTAAAAAAAAAGAGAGTGGACGTAATTTATTTATTGCGCTGGTATCCCCGATTCGATAAACCGGGCATGTTAATTAGCGGGAATAGCGGCCCGCTTGACGTGAGACGTGGAGGCATCGCTACCAAGCCAATGATAGACAAGGTTTTCGCTTTAGAAAACCTTTCCTATTGCTGGCAGGAGGACAATCCCAGCCACTACGACTACGACACGGTAGTGCGACGGCTCCTTGTGGAAAACCAAGAAGAGAGCGTCCGAGCGGTCGCCTACCATGACCTGGCTCCAACTGCCAGCTCCAATGACAACATTAACAATGTAAATAAAACATATTTGCCCTTCCTTCACTTCGCTTACGCGCAGATCGGGCTGCAGCGGCCGAGGAACGACCCTACAGTATTCCTATTTAAAATGCTCGCCGCTGCCCGGGAGTCCAGCGTGTCCGCGCATATGCCAGGCGCCGACCTTCGACCCGGTCGACCAATATTAAATGACGACTAACAAAGACCGGACCGAATATCAAACAGGTCGATATGTCTGAAATTCTACAGTCCATCGAGAACCCAAAGCGCCTGGCGGTGAAATTCGCAAAGGTGTGCTGCCGCCCAGTGCCGGACACGCTAGCTCTGAAAGAATTTATAAAAGAAAAAGTAGCCGTGTACCCCAGGTGGTTTATAGAGGACAGTTGGCCGGACGGGTTTGTGAAAGTGGTAACAGACTTACGCAAACTCGACCGGTCGAAAAAAAAATCAAATGACATAACAACGCGGCTTAATCTAAAACTTAAACTTAATCTAAAAGTTAAAATATTTACAGCTTTAGAGATATTTATTTTATGAACTATTTCTACTTAGTCATATAAATTTAAAAAGAGAGTACCCTCCTTTTTGTGGACATCTGTCTGAAACTAACATACGAAGATCTGTTCTTAGGTCATCGATTTTAATAACAAAAAAAGCTACATTCATACATTTAGAAAAAAACCTTTACTTGACTGGGGAATCGAACTCGGATGATTTGAAAAAAAAACACTAACATTATTTCTACTTAGATATTATCTTTCTTCTTTTTTTTTCTACATAGTACTTAAGTATTCATCTACAAAAAAAAATGCGTAAGAGCTATTTGTGGTGCGTATTTAACGCACCCATGTAAAGCCACTCTTTAAAAGACTAATATTACTTACACTGCCGTGCCTGTATACGAATGTGTAACTAAATAGCATTCTTTTTTTTTTCAGAGAAACGCCAACACACGGTCGGTCAATTGGAGCCCGTTCAAACTTAGCACGTCCCATTAGTTTCCGAGGTTTCCGTCCGTCTATACGCATCACTTTATCCAGCAAGAGGGATCCTTGGGAGTGAGACCAAGACGATGGCGAAATGCGTCGGAGGAAATTAACGACACTAAAGAGGAGCGAATTTTGATTGAAATTTATAATTTGTTACCACGGCCCCGCCAGAAAATATATGAACTTAAATAATGTGCAGTCTTTTAATTTATCTATTTCACATGTACACAACTAATAAGAATTTTGATCGTATTTAATCGTATTAGGTGAAAAAAATACCAACCGCTGGTTATGTCTGTGGTACTTAGTTTCGACGTTTAAAAATATTAACTGTGAAAGCTGTGTGAAGGTTATTGATTGAAAATAAATAAAAAATAATAAATAAAATAAGTTGTATTGGTTCAATAGGACATACAAAAATATAACGAGTGGTGAGGCCTCCTAGTAGCTGTAAAACACCTTTATCAGGAGGGTTCGCTCTTCCAGAAGTTGTAAACATAATTCGTAGACTATTGTTAGGACAAACTTATTTTGTACATTTATTTAAAGTAGCTTAACTATGGTACTTTATATCTACAGTATGTAACTTTATATCTACACTATTTCAATTACAATATATTATGCTAGAATTTGGTGCAAATTAGACGAAATTCTTTGAAAATGATCAAGAAAAGCAGGAATCTGGTATATTCAGTTACGTGAATGGTTCGCCGATAAGAATTCGCTCACCTACCCAACGATTGAGCTTTGTAAACTAATTGAAACAGCTGTTGGCGTATTTGAAGCTGATGTTATACCAAGACTGTATGAAAGGAACATATCTGAGCTATGTGAAATGCTATTTATCGCACATTGCGACACATCCTGGTATATATGCTCTCAGGTGAGAGAAGTGTGCCCCGATCAAAAAAAGAAATTTGAAAATGTTAGTTTATCTGCCAGAACATGTACCCGGCCACAGAAATATATCAAGATAGAAGGAATGAGTTCAGCAATTTGTAGGGAGACCGAGCGTGTAACATTTTGCGTAGGTACTTTGACGTCACGAGCGTAATTTAGTGATGGGAAACATAAGCCGCGCGAAAACGATTCAGAAACATCGATTCACAGATCGATTCGAACACGGCACCGATTCTATGCATCGCCACCCACCTCATCCACTGCCATCGCCATCCACTGGGTAGGTAGGAGGGGGCAGTGTTACGCCGGTAGGTTAGGTCAAAAACTTTGAACGTCAATTTCAGTGCTTTAGAGGCGTTTTCAGCAGGCTGAAAAGTCATTTCAGGCCGTTTCAGAAGTTGCTCTATCACATATCTAAAGATCGAAATTTCACCCAAGTTGCCGTCGTTTTCAGGCGCCTGAAACATGTTTTCAGTCCGTTTCAGGGCACCCTCTATCAGATGACGCCATAACCTGAAAACCCGTTTTCAGGCGTTTTAAGGTAGTGTTTCACTGGATTCGCTTGTTGGCCGACCACAGATACTAAGGCATTCTTATTCAAATATAGGCACTCTAATGGCAATAATCCGAGCTCGGAATGCTTGGCCAGTGCTTTCCGGAGTTCCCCGATCATGTCGCTGAATATAGGCCTCGTTTCGTCAAACTGCTATCTCGGTGTTGAGGGTGCCCGCTGAAGGAAACGTCTTGAGCATTTCGGCAAACAGATGGCCATTGAGTCACGGTTAGAAATTATTAGAGAGGTATTTTCAATTGACCTGATCCAAAAGTTGTATAAAGATAAAGTAAAAGTAGAGAAAATAAAAACGGCACTAACTGATCAAGAACATATCCTCGGAGAATTCTTTTCAATTTCAGAAAATATCACCATCGAGAAAGAAATCACAATCATTAGTAACATAAAGACAAAAAAGAGTTACCTCTTTCCGACTTCTATGGTGATCTGTGTCTTAGATAACATGCAGGCTAAATTCCATTTAGCACTTAATGTAGCTATTAAGGAAGGAATGGAGAGTATTCCAGGTTTATTTCAACATTATCGAGACATTTGTCAATATGCGTACTACCTTAGGGAGAAATATGGCAAAGATAATTCATTTTTCGACTTGATGAAAGACTGGGATGCGCGGGTTATCGGAATGACTGTTGAGGATAACGTAACGGATCTTGGATTCGACTCCCTGACAGAAGAAATTGATAAAGGATGGACTGGGAAATTCCAGGCTCATGACCTACAGTTCTGGATTGGCTTGATAACCTGTCGTCGCTACGCCAGTCACCGGGATACCCAGGTCCACATGGCATTTTACTTTGCCAACCTGAGTAAGAATTTCGGACATCCTATTTTGAGCCCAGTGGACGGAATAAAACAGCTAAGAGAAAACTCAAAAAAGGTCATTGATGTAGATGATAAGCTGGCTAGAAAAACACTTTGGAAATTCAGAGAAACATTCACGACAAACTACTATCTTAAAACGAGGAAGATATCCTTCGCTGGACTACTCTCTATGTCAGAATAAGACTTTAAGTCAATGCATCACAGAAGGTCGTCTCCCAACTAAGCGTGAGGCACAACAGATCCCACTTTCCGCATGGGAGTGGGTGAAGCTCAAGAAGAACTTTGACCTTAACCTCGACGTTGATGAAAAGGATCTTCTCAAGGACACTGCGTGTGCTCCGCCGCGAGACCACTGGTTTTTGCCCTACGACCCGTGTGCTTTCAAACATCTATATGGACAAGTCAAGCCTCGGAGCAGTATAGACTTCCAACCAAGAGTCCTTATTCGGTATCTAAAGGGTGAGGAAGAAGAGCTTGCCCGGAAAGTTTGTGAGCAAGAGAACATGTTCTTAAACCATGAAAGAGATGATATAACTCAGCTCTGTCGGAAAGAACGCGAACTTAACGCACTCGGTCGTGTATTCTGCAAGCAAACATATGAAATGCGCTTAATGCAAGTGGCCTTAGAGAAGTCAGTGGGAGATAACATCTTACCCTTTATTAAGGAACAGACTATGACTAATTCAGAGCTCGAAGTTACAAAAAGAATGGACAAGGTTGCTTCCTCGATCTCTCAAGTTGGTCATGCCAATGTTAACCTGGATCTGTCGAAATGGACATCAGACGTCATTTAAACGTTTACATAAGTAGTAGGTAAGATAATATATGACTACTGGCCAAGTGACTTACTTAGATTTAGGGTTAGTTAACACTAGTATTTAATCATAAGTTAAGTTAGTGATAAGTTTCCTCAAAATGAGACTGATGTTAATTAGTTGCACAAAATATATCTAATTTTCTTTGTGTGAATTATTATGTTGCTAGGTTTATGATAAAGAAGTTGAGAAGGAGATGTTCAAAATAAGACTGCATAAAAATGTACTTAGTTCGTAGTTTATACAACTTAAATTGAAGAGTATTAGCTCCAAGAGAATTCTAGATTTAAAATGGATTTTGACCAATGCACTAGCAATTATGAACCTGAAAGGGTCGTTGCTAAAGACAGAAACGGATTCTGTACAATTGATGGACACCTAAACTCACTGATTACGGCAGATGAGGTGGACTTCTTAATGACATATGACGACTTTGTCTGTCGGAGACATAAGCACATTAAAGGCCTATTAAAGAGCTCATTCAAAGGCACGCAATCATTTCGTGACCTTGAGACATGCCCATGGACATACATTGAAGAGCAGGTTTAGAGCTTGTACCCTCTTCCAAGTGGAAGCTCACCAAACTGTCTGCTTACAATCAGTGGTGGAAGCAGCATTATTAAACTGCCAAATACACCATAAAGCCTATTTCGGCTTGCGTTTTTCGTGGCATTAACGGCATTTTCTATCCGCACTTCTGACACCAAAACCGTATCAGTTCTTATCATTCGAACACATTCCTTGTCTTCTTGTCTTGAGCAATGTTTACAGTCGTCCGCACAAGGTCTCCGTGATAGGCCGTCAGCATTTCCATGTGATTTCCCACTACGGTGTTCGATGATGAAATCATATTCCTGCAGTTGTTCAATCCATCTTGCCACTTGTCCTTCGGGGTTTTTAAATTCTAGCAACCACTTCAAAGCAGCATGGTCAGTTCTGATACGAAACTTTCTTCCCAACAGATATTTGCTGAAATGCTGTAACGTCTTGACAACTGCTAGCAATTCCCTCCGAGTGACACAGTAATTCCTCTCTGGTTTAGATAATGACTTGCTGAAGTACGCAATCACAACTTCATTATCTCCTTTCTTCTGTGACAAGACACCTCCAATTCCAGTGTTGCTAGCGTCTGTGTCCACAATAAAATCCACCTCCGGGTCTGGATACCCCAATATTGGCGTTTCACAAAGTCTTCCTTTAAGCTCGTTGAAACTTGACTCACATTGTTCGTTCCAGTCAAATGATCGTTTTTCTTCCGTTAGTTGATGCAAAGGTTTTGTGCTATATCCGAGAAGTTCTTCACAAAACGTCTGTAGTATGAGCAAAGCCCCAAAAAGGCACGTACTGCAGTCTTGTCTTTTGGCGTCGGCCAATCCTTCACGGCGATAATCTTCTCAGGATCTGTCTGGATGCCGTCCTTTGAAATCACGTGTCCCAAGTAATTCACTTTACGTTTGAAAAACGAGCATTTCTTTGGGCTGAGTTTCAGATTTGCCCCTCGTAGTTTGGCTAGCACCTGCTCCAATTTATTCAAGTGGTCGTTGAAGTCTCTACCAACGATAATGATGTCATCCAAATAGACCAAGCAAGTTTCTCCTAGAAGTACAGCTAATATTTGTTCCATTAATCTCTCAAATGTGGCTGGTGCATTACACAGTCCAAATGGCATAACATTGAACTGCCAGAGTCCCTTGCCAGTAGAGAAGGCCGTCTTCTCTTTATCCTTGTCCTTGATTTCGACTTGCCAATAGCCACTTTTCAGATCCAACGTTGAAAACCATTTCATTCCGTTCAACGTGTCTAAGGTGTCGTCGATTCGAGGAAGTGGGTAGCTGTCCTTCTTGGTCACATCATTAAGTCGACGGTAGTCAATGCAGAATCTCATGGTGCCGTCCTTCTTCTTAACCAAAACTACGGGAGAACACCACGGGCTTGTTGAAGGTTCAATAACTCCGCTTCTTCGCATTTCCTCGATCATGCCCTCAACCTCCTTCTCTCGAGCTACTGGAACTCTTCGAGGGCGCTGTCGGATAGGCATGGTTTCCCCAGTGTCAATCTCATGCTGGACCACTCCAGTTCTTCCAATATCATCGTCATGCGTAACATCGTCATGCGTAACATGCGTAAAACGTTACAAATCGGCTACTGCACAGTCAAGATTATGCTCTAAAAGTTTGCCGGCAGCTGTACTATGAGTGATATTAATATAAAGTGTGTATTTTGTGGTAAAACTACTTTACAAAATACAATTAAATTTACATTAGAAACATAACAAAAATGTGTAAATATTTTAGAATATAGTCGGAGTGAACCGGTTCTCCGAAAATCCCGAACAACATACGATAATCTTGAACTTTCGAGAGAATCTTCATTAAATGAAGTAAATCACGCACAGTGCTATAAATTATTTATAGCAATAAAAATACCCCGAGTCTTTAAGTATTTACAACAGCGGCAAAGTATTATGGAATATGACAGTGCATCGGAAGTTTCTGGGAATAGCTCCGAATCACATGCCCCTGCTTCTGGGGAGTGCTCCGAGTCACATTTTCCTGTTTCTGGAGAGTGCTCTGAGTCACAAGTTCCATTTAATTTTTTCTATTGTCAGATTAGGCGAACCCCGCCAGATAATCGTCAGATTATGAGACAGCACGTCTAGGGCATAAAGATGAACCATATATATCTTAATCTGACGCGCTTGAGTATTTCAAAATGGCGAATTTTTTTGCACATTCTAATAATAACTGCGAGTTTGCGTCACATCTAAATCGTCAGATTATTATATAAGAGCTTTTTTTTAGGTTCACTTAACATCCCCTTAGATAATCTGACGCGCCCGATGAAAAAATTTTTTTTTTCATTTTCAACCCTCAAGTACGACCAACCCCATCATGGAAACAATCAGTTTAACATGCGTACATCTTTAAAAATGTGTAGGACATGGATGCTATCAATATCTGACGCGCTCGAGTATGTCCATGCAACAGTTTTTTTTTACATTTTTGAAACTCTGTAGCCGCTCCCCCCACCGATGAAAAGGTATATCTTATATGACATTTTTTTCTTTTTATCATCTAAGCTTCGCAACGTAATAGGTCTCTATGACGCTCGAGTGAATCCCGACTTAGCATCGTGGCCTACCCTACTATAAATGGAACTTGAGTTAATATACTCCAAGCTTTCCGATATTAGTGTCCTTAAGAAAACTTGGTCCTTCAAAAAGGGAAAAATATGTAGATTTAGTTTCTAAGAAAATAAGTTTAGATGATGATTATTATAAAACTTATCAACATATTGTTGCTAATTTTAAATATTCGGACGTCTCTCCGGATTGTCGGATTATATAGTGTAACTCGTCATTGATAGGATTGATTGTTTATAAAAAAATAAAGTTATTCTTTTCGGAAAGTAGAAAAAATGACGGAATCAAAGATGGATAAATTTGATATTATAACGGCAGCAAGCTTGGTAATGGTAATGGAAGGTAAAGAGGAAACGCACCTCTCCACAATACAAATAAAAAAAAAAAAAAAAAAAAATCAACGATACTTATTGTCTTATCCGAGCAAGGCGATGGAAAATTGCTTCCATGAACTTCAGGAAATTGTTTCTGCCAGATTAAAAAAAGATGTTCCCACAAAAAATATTAAATGTAATATAATGTCACTATCAAATTTATTAGTAAATTACCCATTCAACTGTCAAGAGCACAAAGAATCTCCAACAAAATACTTTAGTGACATTAGTATTAATATTCTTTTGCACAGTTGGTATAGGTCAATCAACCGTATTCTTGGTGGCAAAATCAGGTATGTCGGTGACGACGAAATGAAATTGGCAGCTCAAATTTATTTTGATAAGCACAGACACAATACAAAAAAATATATCGTGTAGAATTGTTTTTTTTTAATTGGACCTTTGGTTTTATACGTAAATATGTATGTCAGCGCGGGGCGTCTTAAGTACGTTGCTATCGAGACCCGCGAAGGGCGACGCGCATTCATTTCAATGTTTATGTTAGCGGCATTGAGCTTTAGGTGATATTTGACGCATAGCAAAGAGAGTCTGTTCATAGAAGCGCAGTTTATGATGTTAATATAAACAGTGCCGAACGTAGCCGTGGGGTCTGAGAAAATTGAGAAATGAAATTTGATAACGTTGTTTTGTTCAAAGTTCTGGCTTGGGTGCCAGGACGGGGACGATGATTCGGGTTCGATTTATGGTTGAGACGGGACGTATACCACACCGACCTTGCCGTGTGAAGTGCCTCTTGTGTTGACCCACGGATTCGTTTCCGTTTCATTTAGTTTGTTCTCTGAGTTAATTTACTATTATTTAGTGTAGCGATTTAGCGATTACAGACTTATTCTGTTACGTTAGTGATTTAGTGACTTTGTTTGTACTAGTGACACTATTTGTGACTTTAATGTGCTTGTGACACTATTTGTCACTGTTGTGTTTGTGTTGTGTAACTGGACTTGCGTGCGTGATTGTACCCACTGTACCGCCCACTAAAGATGAACCCATCTGATGTTCAGAAGGCCTTGGTCGCTTCTGCCCGGACATGTTACGAGTATATAGCGAGTCTTATGTCCTATTTTTCTAGCTAGTTCGTGCTGTTTTGAACTAAATTTTGTATGAACCTATATATATCTGAGGATTTATAGAAATGGTCAAGTATAATGTTTAATGTTAATTTCTATTGATTTGCTTGGAGTAAAAGTGATCAAAGTCGTATTGTTGGTTACATCTCTCTCATACATTTGAATATATTTATGTTTGTTTTAATATAAATTATAACGAACTGACAATGCGACTTAGATCACTACAACTTCAAAGCAGTTTTAAACGTTATCAAGATGCCATTAGTTTAGGGGCGGATTTGTAGATGGCGCTGTCAAATAGGTTGCCACGAAAACCGGCAAGAGGGCACTCTTTACTAGAGATGCAACGGATAGTTGTTTGGCCGGACGGATGTATAATTTCTTATTTCATGTATGTAAAACAGCAAATATTTCGGCACGATTTCAAATCCTGAATTCAAATCAAGACCCTTTAGATTTTTTTTGGGTCCATTAGATCGCACGGTATACGATATACTAACCCGACCAGTGCTGAATTTGAAGGAATTTAAGTTCCGTGGGATCCAATTGCGAAAAAGATTCGTATTTTGCTTTTAAATCATTTAAAAAATTATTCAACAATGCTGTCAAAATCACTTCTTCACTTATCCAATCGTGCCACAGAAGTGGACTTTGAGCATTTAGGTGACCACATCTTAGTAAATGATGAAGAAAAAATTAAAAATCTCCAAGTAAAAGCTCGAATGGAATACGTGCCAGGGTACGTATTAAGAAAAAACAGAAGATTTTTTTAAAATTGCCCTGAATGCAAAGAGTTTCGCTTTGACGATACAAATACAAGTGCTTATAATAAATAAAAAAGAATTCGCAACAAAAAGGAAACGTCTTACAACAATTTAGCGAAATCTTTTTCAAACATCCAAGATGTGGTTACATATATAATACGGCGAAAAGCAAATATGCCTAACATAAAACATTATTTAAAAACTATAATTAGTTACCATATTAACTTTGATTTTATTTCGTGCCCTGAACATCGGGATCGGCTTATTAACAATTTAGTGGATATGACCTGTGACTTATTTTTAAATAATCGGTGTCGCGAAATTAATAAAATATCCAAAGGTAAAATTAAGGATTGTGTCGTAAACGATTACATGCAAACCTGGAAAACACAAAATTTAGGACAAGTTCTTAAAAACAGCAATTTGCTCCAGTTTTGAAGACAGCAATCGGAAAACAATACGGTTGAGACAATCATAAATGGATTTCGAGCTGGAGGATTGTACCCATTTGGTCCAGAATTTGTAGACATGAGTAAAATCATATCTCAAAAGAGGCAAAATATTGATTTTACTCAGACAGAGAGAATTTTGGAGAACATCAGAGAACAGGAATGAAACAACTTTGTCTTGTGCCAAACTGAAGTTTTGCAAAGATCTTTATTACAAAGGAATTGTCGAAAACGAAAAAAAAATACAGGATTACAGATATTTATTTCATGAACTATTTAAACCGAGTCCAAATACTTAGTTAAATTTGTCGATAGCAAACTTCATTTCAACAACTACTGAGTCATATCAATTAAAAAAAAAGAGAGTGGACGTAATTTATTTATTGCGCTGGTATCCCCGATTCGATAAACCGGGCATGTTAATTAGCGGGAATAGCGGCCCGCTTGACGTGAGACGTGGAGGCATCGCTACCAAGCCAATGATAGACAAGGTTTTCGCTTTAGAAAACCTTTCCTATTGCTGGCAGGAGGACAATCCCAGCCACTACGACTACGACACGGTAGTGCGACGGCTCCTTGTGGAAAACCAAGAAGAGAGCGTCCGAGCGGTCGCCTACCATGACCTGGCTCCAACTGCCAGCTCCAATGACAACATTAACAATGTAAATAAAACATATTTGCCCTTCCTTCACTTCGCTTACGCGCAGATCGGGCTGCAGCGGCCGAGGAACGACCCTACAGTATTCCTATTTAAAATGCTCGCCGCTGCCCGGGAGTCCAGCGTGTCCGCGCATATGCCAGGCGCCGACCTTCGACCCGGTCGACCAATATTAAATGACGACTAACAAAGACCGGACCGAATATCAAACAGGTCGATATGTCTGAAATTCTACAGTCCATCGAGAACCCAAAGCGCCTGGCGGTGAAATTCGCAAAGGTGTGCTGCCGCCCAGTGCCGGACACGCTAGCTCTGAAAGAATTTATAAAAGAAAAAGTAGCCGTGTACCCCAGGTGGTTTATAGAGGACAGTTGGCCGGACGGGTTTGTGAAAGTGGTAACAGACTTACGCAAACTCGACCGGTCGAAAAAAAAATCAAATGACATAACAACGCGGCTTAATCTAAAACTTAAACTTAATCTAAAAGTTAAAATATTTACAGCTTTAGAGATATTTATTTTATGAACTATTTCTACTTAGTCATATAAATTTAAAAAGAGAGTACCCTCCTTTTTGTGGACATCTGTCTGAAACTAACATACGAAGATCTGTTCTTAGGTCATCGATTTTAATAACAAAAAAAGCTACATTCATACATTTAGAAAAAAACCTTTACTTGACTGGGGAATCGAACTCGGATGATTTGAAAAAAAAACACTAACATTATTTCTACTTAGATATTATCTTTCTTCTTTTTTTTTCTACATAGTACTTAAGTATTCATCTACAAAAAAAAATGCGTAAGAGCTATTTGTGGTGCGTATTTAACGCACCCATGTAAAGCCACTCTTTAAAAGACTAATATTACTTACACTGCCGTGCCTGTATACGAATGTGTAACTAAATAGCATTCTTTTTTTTTTCAGAGAAACGCCAACACACGGTCGGTCAATTGGAGCCCGTTCAAACTTAGCACGTCCCATTAGTTTCCGAGGTTTCCGTCCGTCTATACGCATCACTTTATCCAGCAAGAGGGATCCTTGGGAGTGAGACCAAGACGATGGCGAAATGCGTCGGAGGAAATTAACGACACTAAAGAGGAGCGAATTTTGATTGAAATTTATAATTTGTTACCACGGCCCCGCCAGAAAATATATGAACTTAAATAATGTGCAGTCTTTTAATTTATCTATTTCACATGTACACAACTAATAAGAATTTTGATCGTATTTAATCGTATTAGGTGAAAAAAATACCAACCGCTGGTTATGTCTGTGGTACTTAGTTTCGACGTTTAAAAATATTAACTGTGAAAGCTGTGTGAAGGTTATTGATTGAAAATAAATAAAAAATAATAAATAAAATAAGTTTTATTGGTTCAATAGGACATACAAAAATATAACGAGTGGTGAGGCCTCCTAGTAGCTGTAAAACACCTTTATCAGGAGGGTTCGCTCTTCCAGAAGTTGTAAACATAATTCGTAGACTATTGTTAGGACAAACTTATTTTGTACATTTATTTAAAGTAGCTTAACTATGGTACTTTATATCTACAGTATGTAACTTTATATCTACACTATTTCAATTACAATATATTATGCTAGAATTTGGTGCAAATTAGACGAAATTCTTTGAAAATGATCAAGAAAAGCAGGAATCTGGTATATTCAGTTACGTGAATGGTTCGCCGATAAGAATTCGCTCACCTACCCAACGATTGAGCTTTGTAAACTAATTGAAACAGCTGTTGGCGTATTTGAAGCTGATGTTATACCAAGACTGTATGAAAGGAACATATCTGAGCTATGTGAAATGCTATTTATCGCACATTGCGACACATCCTGGTATATATGCTCTCAGGTGAGAGAAGTGTGCCCCGATCAAAAAAAGAAATTTGAAAATGTTAGTTTATCTGCCAGAACATGTACCCGGCCACAGAAATATATCAAGATAGAAGGAATGAGTTCAGCAATTTGTAGGGAGACCGAGCGTGTAACATTTTGCGTAGGTACTTTGACGTCACGAGCGTAATTTAGTAATGGGAAACATAAGCCGCGCGAAAACGATTCAGAAACATCGATTCACAGATCGATTCGAACACGGCACCGATTCTATGCATCGCCACCCACCTCATCCACTGCCATCGCCATCCACTGGGTAGGTAGGAGGGGGCAGTGTTACGCCGGTAGGTTAGGTCAAAAACTTTGAACGTCAATTTCAGTGCTTTAGAGGCGTTTTCAGCAGGCTGAAAAGTCATTTCAGGCCGTTTCAGAAGTTGCTCTATCACATATCTAAAGATCGAAATTTCACCCAAGTTGCCGTCGTTTTCAGGCGCCTGAAACATGTTTTCAGTCCGTTTCAGGGCACCCTCTATCAGATGACGCCATAACCTGAAAACCCGTTTTCAGGCGTTTTAGTGTTTCACTGGATTCGCTTGTTGGCCGACCACAGATACTAAGGCATTCTTATTCAAATATAGGCACTCTAATGGCAATAATCCGAGCTCGGAATGCTTGGCCAGTGCTTTCCGGAGTTCCCCGATCATGTCGCTGAATATAGGCCTCGTTTCGTCAAACTGCTATCTCGGTGTTGAGGGTGCCCGCTGAAGGAAACGTCTTGAGCATTTCGGCAAACAGATGGCCATTGAGTCACGGTTAGAAATTATTAGAGAGGTATTTTCAATTGACCTGATCCAAAAGTTGTATAAAGATAAAGTAAAAGTAGAGAAAATAAAAACGGCACTAACTGATCAAGAACATATCCTCGGAGAATTCTTTTCAATTTCAGAAAATATCACCATCGAGAAAGAAATCACAATCATTAGCAACATAAAGACAAAAAAGAGTTACCTCTTTCCGACTTCTATGGTGATCTGTGTCTTAGATAACATGCAGGCTAAATTCCATTTAGCACTTAATGTAGCTATTAAGGAAGGAATGGAGAGTATTCCAGGTTTATTTCAACATTATCGAGACATTTGTCAATATGCGTACTACCTTAGGGAGAAATATGGCAAAGATAATTCATTTTTCGACTTGATGAAAGACTGGGATGCGCGGGTTATCGGAATGACTGTTGAGGATAACGTAACGGATCTTGGATTCGACTCCCTGACAGAAGAAATTGATAAAGGATGGACTGGGAAATTCCAGGCTCATGACCTACAGTTCTGGATTGGCTTGATAACCTGTCGTCGCTACGCCAGTCACCGGGATACCCAGGTCCACATGGCATTTTACTTTGCCAACCTGAGTAAGAATTTCGGACATCCTATTTTGAGCCCAGTGGACGGAATAAAACAGCTAAGAGAAAACTCAAAAAAGGTCATTGATGTAGATGATAAGCTGGCTAGAAAAACACTTTGGAAATTCAGAGAAACATTCACGACAAACTACTATCTTAAAACGAGGAAGATATCCTTCGCTGGACTACTCTCTATGTCAGAATAAGACTTTAAGTCAATGCATCACAGAAGGTCGTCTCCCAACTAAGCGTGAGGCACAACAGATCCCACTTTCCGCATGGGAGTGGGTGAAGCTCAAGAAGAACTTTGACCTTAACCTCGACGTTGATGAAAAGGATCTTCTCAAGGACACTGCGTGTGCTCCGCCGCGAGACCACTGGTTTTTGCCCTACGACCCGTGTGCTTTCAAACATCTATATGGACAAGTCAAGCCTCGGAGCAGTATAGACTTCCAACCAAGAGTCCTTATTCGGTATCTAAAGGGTGAGGAAGAAGAGCTTGCCCGGAAAGTTTGTGAGCAAGAGAACATGTTCTTAAACCATGAAAGAGATGATATAACTCAGCTCTGTCGGAAAGAACGCGAACTTAACGCACTCGGTCGTGTATTCTGCAAGCAAACATATGAAATGCGCTTAATGCAAGTGGCCTTAGAGAAGTCAGTGGGAGATAACATCTTACCCTTTATTAAGGAACAGACTATGACTAATTCAGAGCTCGAAGTTACAAAAAGAATGGACAAGGTTGCTTCCTCGATCTCTCAAGTTGGTCATGCCAATGTTAACCTGGATCTGTCGAAATGGACATCAGACGTCATTTAAACGTTTACATAAGTAGTAGGTAAGATAATATATGACTACTGGCCAAGTGACTTACTTAGATTTAGGGTTAGTTAACACTAGTATTTAATCATAAGTTAAGTTAGTGATAAGTTTCCTCAAAATGAGACTGATGTTAATTAGTTGCACAAAATATATCTAATTTTCTTTGTGTGAATTATTATGTTGCTAGGTTTATGATAAAGAAGTTGAGAAGGAGATGTTCAAAATAAGACTGCATAAAAATGTACTTAGTTCGTAGTTTATACAACTTAAATTGAAGAGTATTAGCTCCAAGAGAATTCTAGATTTAAAATGGATTTTGACCAATGCACTAGCAATTATGAACCTGAAAGGGTCGTTGCTAAAGACAGAAACGGATTCTGTACAATTGATGGACACCTAAACTCACTGATTACGGCAGATGAGGTGGACTTCTTAATGACATATGACGACTTTGTCTGTCGGAGACATAAGCACATTAAAGGCCTATTAAAGAGCTCATTCAAAGGCACGCAATCATTTCGTGACCTTGAGACATGCCCATGGACATACATTGAAGAGCAGGTTTAGAGCTTGTACCCTCTTCCAAGTGGAAGCTCACCAAACTGTCTGCTTACAATCAGTGGTGGAAGCAGCATTATTAAACTGCCAAATACACCATAAAGCCTATTTCGGCTTGCGTTTTTCGTGGCATTAACGGCATTTTCTATCCGCACTTCTGACACCAAAACCGTATCAGTTCTTATCATTCGAACACATTCCTTGTCTTCTTGTCTTGAGCAATGTTTACAGTCGTCCGCACAAGGTCTCCGTGATAGGCCGTCAGCATTTCCATGTGATTTCCCACTACGGTGTTCGATGATGAAATCATATTCCTGCAGTTGTTCAATCCATCTTGCCACTTGTCCTTCGGGGTTTTTAAATTCTAGCAACCACTTCAAAGCAGCATGGTCAGTTCTGATACGAAACTTTCTTCCCAACAGATATTTGCTGAAATGCTGTAACGTCTTGACAACTGCTAGCAATTCCCTCCGAGTGACACAGTAATTCCTCTCTGGTTTAGATAATGACTTGCTGAAGTACGCAATCACAACTTCATTATCTCCTTTCTTCTGTGACAAGACACCTCCAATTCCAGTGTTGCTAGCGTCTGTGTCCACAATAAAATCCACCTCCGGGTCTGGATACCCCAATATTGGCGTTTCACAAAGTCTTCCTTTAAGCTCGTTGAAACTTGACTCACATTGTTCGTTCCAGTCAAATGATCGTTTTTCTTCCGTTAGTTGATGCAAAGGTTTTGTGCTATATCCGAGAAGTTCTTCACAAAACGTCTGTAGTATGAGCAAAGCCCCAAAAAGGCACGTACTGCAGTCTTGTCTTTTGGCGTCGGCCAATCCTTCACGGCGATAATCTTCTCAGGATCTGTCTGGATGCCGTCCTTTGAAATCACGTGTCCCAAGTAATTCACTTTACGTTTGAAAAACGAGCATTTCTTTGGGCTGAGTTTCAGATTTGCCCCTCGTAGTTTGGCTAGCACCTGCTCCAATTTATTCAAGTGGTCGTTGAAGTCTCTACCAACGATAATGATGTCATCCAAATAGACCAAGCAAGTTTCTCCTAGAAGTACAGCTAATATTTGTTCCATTAATCTCTCAAATGTGGCTGGTGCATTACACAGTCCAAATGGCATAACATTGAACTGCCAGAGTCCCTTGCCAGTAGAGAAGGCCGTCTTCTCTTTATCCTTGTCCTTGATTTCGACTTGCCAATAGCCACTTTTCAGATCCAACGTTGAAAACCATTTCATTCCGTTCAACGTGTCTAAGGTGTCGTCGATTCGAGGAAGTGGGTAGCTGTCCTTCTTGGTCACATCATTAAGTCGACGGTAGTCAATGCAGAATCTCATGGTGCCGTCCTTCTTCTTAACCAAAACTACGGGAGAACACCACGGGCTTGTTGAAGGTTCAATAACTCCGCTTCTTCGCATTTCCTCGATCATGCCCTCAACCTCCTTCTCTCGAGCTACTGGAACTCTTCGAGGGCGCTGTCGGATAGGCATGGTTTCCCCAGTGTCAATCTCATGCTGGACCACTCCAGTTCTTCCAATATCATCGTCATGCGTAGAAAAGATATTGCGATAACGCAGCAGTAAGCTACGCGCCTTAAGGAATTCCTCCTTGGTAAGGCCCTTCATGGAGTCGTTCAGTAACTTTGTCGTGTGTATCACGACATATTTGCATAAATCTCTTTGTTACATGCAACAATTAGTACTGAGGTTGAGGTTAGGTTTTTACTTACCAGATATCTCCTTGAAAAACAATATCCATACGAATTGGTAGTTAGAGTCGTCACACATGATCACTGAACTATAGGTTTCATGACTGCAAGAAGATCTAACTAGACTCTTATCGGAAATCTAGACCAAAATACGTGGTAGTCATTGTTCATTTGCAAAACGTTATTTCTGGTTAACGGCTGTTCCAAACTATCAAGTGTTATACATTAATCGAATCGCAAAAATACATAGAAGGCGAATCTAGTAGTAGTTTCGCGAATTTTGAAAATGTTTAGAATTAAATTAAACAGGTGTAGGTACGTTCATACAAAATTTAGAGCTGTGCACGCCATCGCGTTACGGTTATCGCTTTAAGTCGAGATTTCTCGCAAACCAGAGGTATTTGATGTTTCTGGCTGTGATTGTCATGTCATTTCAAAATTCCGCAACATTTTAAGCACATTTTCATTAATATTTGAAATTACCGATCGCGAAGATTATGGCGTTCGTGAATAGAACCTTTAAAAACGGTAACGACCCTATCACCTCAGATGTGTCAAAACTGTCAAAGGACAGTTGCGATCGATCCGTCTCTTGAACTGCACGCGCGTCGTCGTGGCGGCGCACTATGCGATCCCGTCGCGGGCGCCGGAGCGCGGTGTGACGGATGAACCTTCATTTTCGCTTTCAACTCGACCGGCCGCTTAGTTCTGCGACTCGCGGTCGTGGTCGGAACCGTGGTGTGGCGGTTATAACCGCACTTTTTGTTAACGCGGCGTTAACACGACTTTTCAACGGCACCCAGGGTGCCGTTGCAATTCCCTTTCGCGCGTGCTTAGTATAAGCGAGTGTTCTCGTGATGTGCGCGACTTCGTGCCTGGCGGGCCTCGCGCCGCCGGCAGTCACCGGGAACCGCCTGAACGTCCCAGACCGCTTTGCGTGAGCGCAGGGTGCCGTGCGCAGTGGATCTGGTTAGCGCCTTCGCCTCCCGGATCATCCCAAGGCCGACGATGGCCTAACTCGTCGACAGGCGTTCGACGAGTACGCTTCAAGCTGACAGCCTCTGCGGCAAGTGCCGACGGCTAGAGCTATCGAGCCGCCGAGGGCGGAATCGGAGGATACAAGCTAACGTCGCGGCCCCGCGACGTGCCCAGTGAGTCCGTTCCGTATTTCCATGGCCATGGTCTACATATAGACTACAACCCAGTGTCACCCGCGAACTGTCGCGTCTCGTGTCGAACCGCGTACTACGTTCGTATCAATAAGGTCATGACCATTCGCGCGCTTCTAGCCGGCCTAGCTTAGCTTAGAATAAATCATATCTGTGACTCCGAGCCAGCTGAGCCTCGCCAGTGTATAACCCACCTCCTAGTCGGAGAGGCCTCTTTGGGCAAGGCTCCGTTGACTTGGCTGCTCCAAGTCTGTTATTTCACTATTGGCACTGCGGTATCCGAGACCGCCATGTATCGGGCTGTTTAGCAATATAGGTTTGCATGTTATTGTGGTTGTTTTAATTGTCAGATCAAATTCCTAGTGTGAAGTACACGGTCCTTGAACTAAAGGTTCTGTGCATATCTACCGAGACATATCCGGCTTTCTATACCAGTCATATTGACTTGTTCGTATATGAAATAACTTCCAACCTTACTTTTCAACAAACTATTCATCCCTATCACCACCTAATATGCTCTTTTTATTATATACGACAACTTTTCAACATCCACTAAAGGCTTAACATGCCCAGGTTTCACGCTTACCTCAGATTCCCGACAGCTTCGTAACCAGGAAATTTCTTCGCATGATCCGACAAGCGTTCCTTTATTGAAGACGCATTCTGTGTCGCTTGGATTAAGGATCCTTACAAATGCTGTAGATGCCGTGGTTACCATTGTACGGGCTGTTATCCATGGTTTGTCAGCATCCAACCTCTCCACCACCACACAGCGGTGAGATTGCGGCCCTGTGGAGTTCGGCAATTTCACTGGAACTAAAACCTGCGACCTTGGTTGAAGAATGGTTCTCCTAGTACAGTAGACATTTCCATTTACTCCACCTTGTATAGGAATCTCATCAACTCCAAACTTTAGAACTCCAACCTTCAAGTCGATTTTACAGTCATATCTCCTCATAAAATCCAATCCAATAATGCAGTCGTCCACGATGTTAGCAACGATCACTCTATGCCAGTATTCTTTTTCACCTATTTTCACAGCCAACTCCCGCTCTCCTTGGACGGAAATGTACTGGCCGGTAGCAGTTTGCAGCTGGAGATGCCTAGGTCGGACTAGATGATCTCTGGTCAGGTGTTTTAGTAGCCGAGAGCTGATCACCGTCCGAGAAGCTCCGGTGTCTATGGTAAGGAGACATGGTATTCCACCAATTTCTCCTTTGACGACCAGACTATTCCCGTCGTTCGCCTGTGAGATCACAATTGGGACATTTCGACCACCAGCCAGCACTCGTCCCATAGTCCTGGCTTTTATTCGTTTCCCTGTTGGGGCTCTGACTCCACAGAGCCTATTGCCCTCGCCATTGGAGCGGGGTCTCTGTCCCTTCTATTCCTTTTCGGACAGCCTGACTGCAGGTGACCACGTTCTCCACATTGGTAACAACGTGGCCCGAATTCGCGGCGAGAATCTACCGGCTTCGTAGTCGACACTTCTCGCACCCTGAAAGGCCTGGATGAGTCCTGTCGTACAGCTTCCACCTCGAGAGCGTGGGCTACGGCATCTTTCAGGCTGCCGTGATGTCCCAATCGCACGGCTGCCCTCACTTCCAGATCCCGGATACCATCGATGAAGGCCTGCACCAGCATACTGTCCACAAAGGATGCTGACGTACGTTGATAGGCCTTCCTAACCAACTTCTCGATTTCCAAGGCCCACTGTTGTAAGGACTCGTTACGTCCTTGCGTCCTATCCTTTAACTGGGCTCGGTATACGTGCTCCAGGTGACTGTCGCCGTAACGTGCCTCCAAGGCTTCCAGAAGGCGGTCGTACGTTCGGTCGTTCCCCAGAGCTTCGAGTATGGTAAGGGCCTCGTCGCGCAGCGCCAAAGTCAGTGCTGTCCTGGCTTGCTCCTTACTCCAGCCATTAGCCTGGGAAACGGACTCAAACTGCAGCTTATAGGCGGTCCACGATGAAGTACCATCAAAGGGGGGCACTTTGAACCTGCCACCTCCAGCTGCCGATTCGACGGGTACACAGGTGCTTGTACCACTATCCACTTTAACTTCTAATTTCTGGAGACGGTTCTCACAGGTCTCAATTTTTTTATCGACCTCATGGACTCGACTCTCCAGTTTTTCATCCATATCGGCCAGTTTTTCTTGGACCTCGAACAACTCTCTCTTCCATTCGGTCGTGGACTCGTGTACCTCACGAAGCATTCGTGCCTGTACCTCCTGGTGTTCCTTTTGCTCCCGAAGGATTCGGGACTGTTCCTCCTGTTTTCTGGTCTGTTCGTCCTGTTTTCTCGACTGTTCCTTTAGGAGGACAAAGATGGCGTTGAGGTCCACTCCCTGTGCAGGTTGAGCAGGTGATTCCGAGGAACCAGGCGTAGAATCTCCAGGTCCAGAAGTTTGGCTTGTCGCATAATGGGAATTCACAAGACAAGGACTACGGCGTATCATCCACAGTCGGATGGAATGGTCGAGAGATTTAACCAGACACTGGAGAGACATCTAGCCAAGGTCGTTGAGAGTCACCAAAAAGATTGGGATCGGCATATCCCCCTCTTCCTGTTGTCTTATAGGTCTGCAACTCACGAGAGTACGGCGGTTACTCCATCATACGCGAATTTTGGAAGAGAGCTCCGTTTGCCTGCGGATCTATTGACTGGACGTCCTCCAGATACACCAACGACCATCACGGAATATGCAAGTGATTTGAGGGATCGGATTGATGATGTTCACAGCCTGGTACGTGAGCATGGGCTCCACGCTAGCATAAAAATGAAAACCCGATATGACCGAAAGTCTTATCAAGTGGGTTTTGAGGAAGGTTCGTTGGTGTGGCTACATAACCCTATGCGACGAGTATTGAAACATGTTTTCAGTCCGTTTCAGGGCACCCTCTATCAGATGACGCCATAACCTGAAAACCCGTTTTCAGGCGTTTTCAGGACCCCTTATGGGCCTCTGAAGCACAAATCGTTATATGGCGAAATATCCCGTAGGAGTGACAGAGATAGCACTAGTAGAATGAGATAGCTATACTCGGAACATTCGAGAAGTGTGTGACAGAGATAGGACTACTAGAAAGAGATAGCTATACTCGGAACATTCGAGAAAGGAGTGACAGAGAGTGCACCATTAGAGAGAGACATATATAGCCTCGAATGTTCTCGGCCCTCACACTGGACCTTACTAGAATATTCGCGATATGTGTGGACAACGCATCGAGAAAGCGGTTCCGCGGGATATATAAGGCGCCGACGGCCGGCGCGAGTTAGTTACATTTTAACTGCGATCTGCGATACAGTGCGAGTAAAAGGATAATCTGAGAGAAAGACTCATAAGTGATTAGTGCGCTTTAAGTACAGTTCGTGTGAATAGTGAGTGCGTAATTTGTGTTTGTGTTAATTAGTGGATTTTAAGTACAGTTCGTCTGAATTGTAAGTGCGTAATTTTAGTAATAAAGTGTGTGTTTTCATTTGTGGATTAATTTGTGCTTTTCTATCAAATACGAACCCCACGCTCGTAACAATATGCACTGTATCAGCCTCGACCCTCCCGAGTTAACAAACTTAGAAGTTTCCGCCTGCCGGCTTACCCCGGCTAACCATCCAGCCATTACCATTGTCTCGGCCTATCTCCCTCCCACTGACAGCATCCTAGAATCGGACCTAAACTCCATTTCCAAAATGGGCTCATCTGTCATCATTATGGGTGACCTCAATTGCAAACACGTGTCTTGGAATTACGGGGTCACGAACCCGAACGGCGTCAAAATGATGCGGATCCTCACGAAGGAAAACGCAGCCTTCGACTTGATTGCCCCGCTCGAACCCACTCACTTCCCCCACCAAGATGGCTACAACCCGGACATTCTAGATGTCCTTTTACTAAAAAATATTACGCTCCAATTTCGTTCCATAACAGTAGTCCAGGAGCTTAACTCAGACCACCGCCCCATCATAGTTAGCTTAGGCCCACCCAACGCTGTTGATTCCCCTAAAACCAAGACCGTCACTGACTGGGAAAGAGTCCGGGCAAATCTCAATAACATTCCCTCCCATTTATCAGCACACTCAAATAATATTGTTTCTAACGAGAACACGGACCTAGCCATCGCCACATTTACAAACTACTTAAATAAAGCTAAATCTGAAGCTTCTAAAGACATCTCAGAGGAGGAGGCCCTCCGCCTCCCCCTCTGACGAACTAATTGGGTTAATAGCCACTAAAAACGCCGCCCTTCGGGAGTTTTCGAGCTTCCCCTCCCCCGAGAATCGGACAGCCCTCCGCTCCCTCCAACGAGAGGTCAAGCGCAGGGTATCCGAGTTTCGGTCAAGAGAGTTCGAGAACTGGCTAGGCGAAATCACTCCCAGCCACCTCGCCTACTGGCAAGTGGCGCGCGCATTAAAATCTGACACAGTCTCCACTATACCTCCGTTAGACTGGCCCGACCATCCAAACCTGGCATTCGAGGACGAGGAGAAGGCTGAATGCTTAGCAGACAGCATAGAAAAACAATGCTAGCCTAATCCGGATCTAATCGACCCGGCCCAAACCCAGTTTATAGAGGCGATGGTTCATCAAAGAGCATCTGCTGCACGCGCCTCCGCCCCACCCCCGGACCCCGTCACACTGGATGAGGTGAAACTCTTAGTTAAAAATCTCCGTCCCAGAAAGGCCCCCGGCGCTGACGGGATTTCAAACAAAATATTAAAAATGCTCCCCGAAGAGGCCCTAATCACGGCCATCACGGTGAGCCACTTCCCCCCCGTGTGGAAGGAAGCCACGTGATTGGCATACCTACCAGGGAAGCCCCGCTCCTCACCAACCAGCTACCGCCCAATTTCCCTCCTCAGCGCTCTAGGAAAAATTTACGAAAAACTGATACTAAACCGCCTCCGAAATTTCACCTCGACTAATAACATTATCATTGAGCAACAATTTGGGTTCCGTGAAAAGCACTCGTGCACTCATCAAGTCCACCGCATAGTCGAGCACGTCCTGGAGGGCTTCAGAACAATGAGTAGCCTCCACACAGCAGCCATATTCCTGGACGTCCCACTATCTATCCTTCTAAGTCCCAGAAAGTAGTTTTTGTTTGTTCAATTGTGTTTGTAGTGGTTTATGTTTTTAGTATTAGGCCTGTGGGACTCGGGAGGTTACAATGGAAGTTATTAGTAATTTCCGTATGGATTTTGAGTGGGTTAAAAGAGACATTTATTTTTACAGGGCATCACGGAGGCGAGTCGGCACTACCAGCTACACCTGCACGGCAGCAGCATGCGGGGCGACCTTCAACGTGCGAAACGGCGTGCTGGGACCAGTTCGCGGACAACACGGCCACGACGAGGAACCCTGGATTCCTAACAGGTATAGCAAATTTGAGGCCAAGAAGAGCCGTCTGATCCACGGTGCGGATAATAAAAAGATGTGGATGCGTGACGAGGCCATGAATCCTCACAAATTAAAACAATAATAACGTATGTCCTGGATCCAAGATGGCCGCATACCTTTAAGTTATTTTCTTTGTTATTTGGCTTTTTTAGTTGTTCAATATAGTAGGCAGCTAATGAATAATTCATTTTTTTTTTTTGTAAATCGCAATCACTACAAAAAGCTCACTAAAAGCAAGATTTTCTCACCTTACCGTACAACGTTGCGTCAACTAAGTACGTTTGACTACATTTCGACATTGGCGAAATACATCTTGTCTTGATAAGCAATTAGTGAAAGCCACAAGGAAAAAGAAAGCCATATTGACACGAAGTGCTTATAACAAACAACGAAGTGATTATGACAAATATATCTGAGTGTCATAATGGCTTTTTAGCCACGTGTTAAACACTCTGTTTTTCACTTCGAATGCGAGAAAATAAAAAATAATGATATTTATTGATATATTTTGGAAATGGCGGTGGTTGCTGCTCTTGGCTCCTGACGGACGCCGAGGTGGGCCCAGCGCGCGCGGCGCCGCCGGCCGCCGAGCACAGCGCCATTTAATTCATTTAAACCCTAGGGCTTAAATGTGTCACTTTAGGCCCGCTTCGTTAAGCTATTATGGAGTACTTTTCGAGCATGAGAAGTGAAAAAAAAACGTATTTCCCACTAAAGTAAATTCAATATTATTTTTTCAGGAACCAAATGTATCAAAATATAAAACGACGCTGTCGAGAAGAGGCCACCGCGTTAATGACGTTTTAGGAACCAGGAGTGGATTTAATTTAAACAAAGAATATGTTATAACAAAACTTGCTTTTTATTTAACAAATAATCTTACAATAGAAATTTATTGAACGATGATACAAAGAATAGAATAGAATAGAAATTTAGGCAATTTGACTTGTCAAACGGGCAGAGCTTTCGCTTGTCAAGTGACTTCGACTGGAAATGTGGTCTGAATGAGCGCGCGGTAAGTTTTATGGGCAAAGTTTTTTCCCCCACTCCGTGGTTTCCGTCACCCCTCATCCGGTGCGTCTAGTTTTTACTCTGGCACTAATACGGCCTCTCCTGACAGGAGGACGTCCTCGTTCTCCTATTTCTCTGGCTAATCATGTCGGGTGGAGGGGCCAGGCACAGGTTCTATCTCCCTCTCGTTAGAAATCTCTTCACCATGCATAGCGACTGACTCAGGCGTAGGGTCTGCATCGTCTGATTCTGTGTCTGCAACAACAACGACAAACGAAACATTCTATAACTTCCGAAACAGACCTTGCAGTTTTATGACATTTTTATAGGGTGAACAATAGGCACTTCGTTAGCATAGTTCACATTAACATCAGAGAGGAAGCACTACGTTGGCTATCTCTGTTAACGAGAAACATAGGCTCTACGTTGGCTTATTTCCCATCAAAGCAGTCCAGTGAGACTGGAACCACAACAACGTTCATACAATTGTACCTAAGCACAATATGAACGCTACTTTTACGTGACATAGGCACGACGTTAGCATATCACGAAAAGTCTACGTATGTATGACATAGGCACTGCGTTAGCTTATCACACATATGTTAAACGCTTACCCTCAAAGTAGGCAGCGCACGTCTCGGGGGTCCACTCCCCACGCCACGGCACCATAAACTGCGCTGCGGCTTGCGTCGATTTTCCATAAGAGCCGGCCAATAGTTGCAACTCATATCGACCGTGGGGAAGCGTCTTGACCACTCGGTATGGACCCCGCATGCCTGAGTCGAGCTTGCCAGTCGCTTGTGCCTGTTTGATCACAAAAACAATGGAATTAGTTTCGAATGTTCGAGAGGGTCTTCGGCCAGCGTTTACAGTGGCGTCCTGCTGATGCTGATTTATTCTCAAACGCTCGGAAGCACTTTGCCTGTGTATTTCTCTTAACGCCTCTCTGTTCGGGTGAGAGTTTTCTAGGGCGATGTCTCGAACCAATCGTCTCAGAAGAGGTGTGGCGGCTTCAATACCCACTAACAAATTCATGGGTGACAGCTGGGAAGTTTTCTGTTTTGTTATATTGAGAACTAGTTGCAGTCGCCACATAACATCAGACCATTCATTTTGCCGATAATTGCACTGTATACGAATCATGTTTAGTAATGTTCTACAGTAGCGTTCTACCTGCCCGTTTGAATGATGCATCTCCGGTGTGATGAGATGCACGTCAATGCCCAATTCTGTTACAAAGTTTGTGAATACAGTACTGTGAAACATCCTACCCCGATCTGCTACAATTAATTTTGGTGCTCCAAATAAAGAGATAACATTTGTAAAGTGCTGTTTTAATTCAATAGCATCTTGGCCAAACATAGGGTACAAAAGGCAAAATTTCGAAAAAGCGTCTATTACAATGAGCACATATTTGAAACCGTTTGACTGGGGTAGTGGGCCTAACGCATCTGCGTGGATTATCTCGAAAGGGGTGTTCGGCTTTTCCCAAGAATGTATAAGTTGTTGAGGAGCCCTTGGAACTCTTTTATGTGTAATACACACAAGACAGTGGTTAATGTATTTTTGAACGAATGATTTCAAGGATGGGAACCAGAAATGTTTTTTAATGAGTTCCAACGTCTTCTCAACCCCAATGTGGTCATGTTCATCGTGAAAGACTCTGAGCAAGCTGAGTCTATGACCTTTTGGCACGTAGCACAAAAGCTTAGCCTCTTCTCCCACTGGACTGTACTTGTAGTACAACAGTCCATTTTTATGAACATAATGGGTAGAGTCTAATTGTCCGTCTGTCAATCTCTGGACAAGCTCTTGGGTTTCTTCGTCAGCAGCTTGAGCTATACGAGCCCAATTCTGTTGTTTGCGAGTTTCACAAACATTGACAGGATTTCGGCTCAAATAGTCAGCGTGTGACATAGAAGTGCCCTTTCGGTATTCCAAAGTAAAGTCAAAGTCCTGCAGGTACATCCACCATCTGGCCACACGAGGTAGTAAATCCTTTTTTTGCTGCGTAGATTTAAGCGCATTGCAGTCCGTTACGACTTTAAAGTTCCTGCCTACCAGATAGTGTCTGTAGTGCTGTAGGGCCTTGACGACGGCCAAGGTTTCGAGCTCATAAGAATGGTACCTCGGCTCGGCACCTTGAGTCCGTTTGCTAAAGTAACCCACTGCTTGTTTGTGACCGTTAACGTGAACCTGAAGAAGCACCGCACCATAACCGATGGAGCTGGCATCCGTATGGACTTCAATAGGCAAGTCGGGATCATAAATCCCTAAAACGGGTTCGCTCGTGAGTTGTGCGATTATGTTTTGCCGTGCCTCTTCTTGCTCACTTCCCCAAAAAAATGGAACCCCCTTTCTTGTCAGTTTTGTAATAGGAACTGTTTTTGCAGCAAAATCAGCTATATACCGCCGAAAATAGCTCGCCAAGCCCAAAAACTGACGAACTTGTTTGACAGTTTTTGGAACTGGCGCCTCAACAAGAGCCTTAACCTTTTGTTTGCTCGGTCGCACCTGACCCTGGCTTATAGTACGCCCTAAGTACTCTATTTGGGTCGAGAGAAAGGAACATTTTTTCAGATTGATAGAAAAGCCAGCGTCAGTTAGCGTTCGGAGAACATCACGTAAGGTAGAGAGACCCTCCTCTACAGTATCACTCAGAATAAGTACATCATCGATGTATACGAGGGTTTTACCAGATTCCAAATGTTGGCGAAGGGTTTTTGATATAATGCGCTGATAGACAATAGGTGCATTCGCTAATCCATACGGCATTTTTAAATATTCGAAATGCCCTTCTGGTGTTACAAACCCTGTATCGATTCGCCATCCATAGGAATCTGATGAAACCCTGTAGCCATATCTAGACTTGTAAAATATTTGTGTTTGCCCAGTCGGTCAATATGATCATCAATTAGCGGTAATGGGAAACGATCCTTAACTGTGACCTCGTTTAACTTCCGATAATCAACACACATGCGGTTAGATCCATCCTTTTTCTTTACCAATAGTATCGGTTTCGCATACTCTGATTCGGATTCGCGTATGATATTCTTTTCAAGAAGCTCCTGAATGATCTCACGAACCTTCAAAATCTCAGGATGTGAAAGCCTATAGGGTCTATAGTTAACAGGTGTGCTATTATTTAATTTAATCGACATGCTACCAGTATTGACAGTAGTAGTAGCTGTTCCAGTAATAAAAGATTTTGAAAATTCGTCAATCAAGTCCAGGAGTTTCTTTAAATCTTGACCGGTCAAAGAGGTGTTAATAGGGACTTCGTTAGTTGATGTGGCGCTCATTACGTTATGTGTAAGTAGAGCCTCACAAGTAAGGTGCTGCTTGTCGCGCGTACGAACGTAAGTAACACCTTCGCGATTTAATACGTCAGTACCGACAATAATAGGAGTGTTCATAGATTCAGGGGATACTGCATGCAAGTCTACTTCCAGAGTAATTTCATCAAACTCAATTGGTAAAGTAACATAATATGTGGATTCGATTTCCTGACCACCGATGCCTTTAGAACCCTGAAAGCAGGCTTGCGTGCGCATTTGAAATGTTTTAATAATGATGAAGAAATTAGTGATATACTCGAACCGCTATCGATAAGAATATCGACAGGTACACCCTGTATAACCGCTACGACAATGTCACTACGTTGAGTGTTAGGATTTTCACGGCAAAAGTTAACATTTTTCGTATTGCGGGATTCAGATTTAAGTTTTGCAAAACAAGTTTCGATCTTATGACCAGGTTTTTTACAAAAACTACAGGGCTCGAGTTTACCAGTAATCGATGCTGAATCGTTGTTTTGACTCTTTTCAGAACTATTAACATTGTTAGGTTTCTGTCGCTTATTACAGTTAGATGATTTATGACCAAGTTTTCCGCATGCAAAACATTTTCCTTCCTCAAATCTTCGCTTACGAGGGTTTGAATCGTTGTTGGTTTTTTAAAACGATTGTTATCCGAGGCATTACTAATCTTTTTCGAATTAGGTGTATTTGACTTTACATAAATCGAAAGGAACTCTACTAATTCGTTTGGTAGTAATTTCGCGTTGGTAGCAGAGGCGCGTATTTGTGGGTCAGTAATACCTCGTATCACAATCGCCGAAATGAGCTCATCACTTAACCCTTTGACTATACGTAACCTAAGCAAAGACCGTCGAGCGTAATCCGCATAGGTGATATACTTATCAGAGTTTGTACTCATGACCTCGTACAAGATGTTCGCGATATCTGGCTTTTTAGGACATAATGGCTTAAATTCCCTTTTAAAATTGCTCCAACTGCGGTCATTAGTAACCCACTCATTGAGCCATGACCTAGCGTCACCCTTAAGACAATTCCCAATACGACCTAGGCACTCGTTGTCGCTCGTTGTTCAAAACTTTAGCACGATCCACTTCATCACACCAGGTGCCTATGTCGTTAACACTAGGATCGAAATTTGAAATGAAATAAGCTTGGTTAGATCTCACCGTAGTGTTGATGGATCGTATAGCATCGATTATACGATCAGTAGCGTTGGAGTTGGAAGCTCGATCGGTAGTGGCAGTTGTGGAACGCTCGGGAGAGGACGGGGCTACTGAGTCGTGACTCCTTACACCATCACAAGCCGTAGGCGTGGCCTGTGCCATTTGATGCTGCAGCAGCGGTGGTGGCGATGTCGCCGGCAACGTGACAGCACTGCGCTCAGGCGGTGCTATCGGAAATGTATGGCGACGTTCTTCTAATGTCGCTAAACGATCTAAAATTTGTTGCATCTGTTGGGTCAAAACACTATTAGGAGAAGCATGTCGCGCACGGGGGCTTCGCGAGCGTTCTCTGCGTCGACTAGAATAAGAATCACGGTAACGACTTCTACTCCTTCTGCTATCCCCTGGCATGTTATTGACTTTATGTGATTATTTTTTTTCCAAGTGGGTAGGTGACAGCAACAATTAAAGAAATTAAAATCACTGCTACTATTATTGGCTATTATTGGTCACAATACTGTTAAAAACAATAGGATAGCACGCCAAATTTACTAAAAAGTATAAATAACGATTGTAAAAAAAAACAACAACAACGTAATAGTAATTTGGTTGAGCGTTGCTACTCGTCTCCAAGACAATAGATCGGAACGTACTCACCAAAAATTGCACAGATACACTCACTTCACTTCACTTTTCCACTTCCGTATTCTTAAAGGACATTGGAACAAGAAATATTCGAAACACACAAAAAACTTTTGGTTTAAAATACAACGAGCCAAATTGCCTTTATAACTTACAGGAAACAATGCGGACTAGGACACGTGAAAGTATCCCACTTTCTGATTTTAGGAACCAGGAGTGGATTTAATTTAAACAAAGAATATGTTATAACAAAACTTGCTTTTTATTTAACAAATAATCTTACAATAGAAATTTATTGAACGATGATACAAAGAATAGAATAGAATAGAAATTTAGGCAATTTGACTTGTCAAACGGGCAGAGCTTTCGCTTGTCAAGTGACTTCGACTGGAAATGTGGTCTGAATGAGCGCGCGGTAAGTTTTATGGGCAAAGTTTTTTCCCCCACTCCGTGGTTTCCGTCACCCCTCATCCGGTGCGTCTAGTTTTTACTCTGGCACTAATAGACGATACACTTGGAGGAGGCGGCAAGGTAATGCGTATATTTTTATGGTACATTCGATGTAGCTTTACAATGCGTTAAAAAACCGGCCAAGTGCGAGTCTGACTCGCGCACCGAGAATTCCATACAAACTTTTACTTATCCCATCTTAATTGAAATTAATGTTATGAAAGTCAAATTGGCGACGCATCTTTTTATTTGAAAGTATCGTTGAAAGGTGAAGCTAGAACCATATTGGATGGACTGGAAACCACAAACAATAATTATAAAATAGCTTTGGACATTTTAGGCAATAGATACGGTGAAACCACTCAAATTGTTGATGCTCATTACTCAACACTATAAACTAAAGAGAGCAGAAAAACCAGAAGAGTGTCGAAGGACGCTTGATGAGATTGAGACATCTTCGAGTTTTGAGTACTCTTGGTGAGAATAGAGATCAGAACCATCTGAGGTTCATAATTATGGCTTCTGATATTGCTAATGTTGATAATATGACTACTGCAGTTAACGTCGATCAAAGCACTCCGCATTCCTCATCGGATCGTAGCATTTGCATAATTTCGCGCGACAGTTCTAGCAGTCTTCAAACGACTACGTTACTGGCCACAGCAAAAATAAAAGTCATTGATTCTTTTCATCGCACTCACTTTTTGAGATGCTTGGTCGATCCTGGCTCTCAAAGTGATTATTGAACAGCAGCTTGCTGTAAGCGATTATCGCTACCTATTAATAAACAAAACCGCTTTTCTGAAGTGCGAGTAGGGAACCAACGCGAATACACTGCCAGCCCGCTGGCAGTCGAGCGCAGTACGTCACAACTGCCTAGTGCGCGCGTAGATAACGCGTCGCTCGGGTACATTAGGAACTTATCGCTCGCAGATGATGACTTTTCACGACCGATTGATATGCTTATAGATGTGAAACTTTATTGCGAAATTTCGTTGTTTGACAAAATTAAAGGCCCATCCGATTATATGCCCAACGCTTATGAAACTATCTTAGGGTACAATTTAATAGGGGACGCTCCTATTGTTTCTTCCAAACCCGCTCCGCACACGCTCTGTGCTTATAGCTGTGACCCGCTTCATCAACTCATCGCCGACGAGAAATGCGAAAGTATTTACACTTCGACTACAGTTCGTAATGAAGACGGCAGTTATTCTGTTGACCTGCCATTTAAAGATGATCCCAGTAAATTAGGTGATTCTTTTATAACAGATTATGCTAGAAGTGTAGCAACTGCTCTGGACTTATGTAACAAAGAATTGAAAATTAAAGAATTTCAAGATGTTAATGGAATGGAACTGTAAAATGTTTAATGAACATAAACGACATCTTCAACAATTTGGATTCTACAACTCACAGTTATGGTTTGCAACGAGCAATTAATAAAGAAAACTTTTTGGATGTTTGTAGGAGAATGGGAGAATGAGATAAAACAGTATTTACTGGCACTTAGAATTCATGAAACGTCTCAAAAACAGTTTTTTTTTTATTAATTTTTCTCGCCGTTATACTGTTACAGGAAATTGTATACCTTTAGAGAATATATCAATTTTAAATTGTTCTTCACTTGATCGCATTAACATGACGGTGGAACGAAACAAAAATAATACAAAATAAATATCAATGATGTAGATGATGAGGATGATTTGGCAATTGAAGTATCGTTGTCCATGTTTGCTGAAATCATAATAGAATATATTGAGGATGTGGCGCGTTCGTTATGCTAAAGAATAAAATGCAGCAAATGTGTTCATGGTTTAATATCATTAAAAGCGAAAAGGAATTCCCTCATATTTGCAAGAGATGCAGGTGGATTAATATATCCACCTGAAAATGGTAGTAACAATCTGTCGACGATGTGATAATGAAAAAATGTGATAATTATAAAACTATCAAACCCGATCGAAGAGCCGTACTCCTTGTAACGAAAGCCTTGCACTCATATGCTAATGAAGATTTGTTTCCCGATTTATCGAGGCACCAATTTGATTACGAAAGTACGAACCACGTAGTCGACTAAAGACGATCGAGGTCGTGATATTTTTGTGATGTTCGCTGTTGTTGGGCACGGGATGATATCCGGAGAAGTGTGTTCGGCGGGTCTGCAGATTTTACTCGCGAATCTGCCCGACGAGCCAACTAAACTAACAGTGTAACAGTTTCGTATATTAGGCAACAGCTGACAGACTATCGAGGCCGTTGCGCTAATCAAACAATCACAAAAGAAGTGTAAAAATGTCATGTGTAGTGAAAACGGTCCCAGAGGAGAGACCTATGTAAGTGATGTAACATTGTGTAATTTATTTGTTCCACAAAGTGTCGCATACGATAGCGGATAAGCGCGTAGGTTCGTAGAAGTAACTCGAGGAATTTGCCGAGTACGCACAACGTGACCTGCGCTTGGGAAACAACTCGGGTAACAAGACGCGCGTGGGCACCGACGCCGCCGCGTCAGTCGCGTACGTTTGCGAGACTTTAGTGGAACAAGTGGTTACATGTCTTTATTTAAATTATTAATTAGGGTGTTTTTTTTTTTTTTAGATATTTTTTATTTTTGTAATGGAGGGCTACTGTAGGGACACAGATTGCTGACAACGCGGTTCGGTCCCCGACTCAGTAGCTCGCCCACTAAACAGGAGTATAGCGCCAGACACTGTACACGTATTAACACACATCAAGGCCGTATCACTCAACCGCCCCACGACCTTTGCTACACATGGGCATATGAAATGGAAAAATAATTGGGCCTTTTGAGTTACAAGGAAACTTAGATGGCGACAGTTATTTGAACTTTTTACAAAACGACTTGCCCTAATGATTAGAAGACGTGCCTTTCCGTGATCTACAAAACATTTGGTTTCAAAATGATGGTTGCCCAGCTCATTATGCCCGTATAGTGCGAGAATACTTAAACCAAGAAGTATGCAGGGCGTTGGATCGGGCGACTTGGTCCTATCTTACGGCTGGACTGGACTGCTTGTACTGGGGTTGTCCCAAATACGGAGTCTATTCGAAACTTATTGCAACATTGGACGAGCTTCGCCAAAAAATCACACAGGCTGCGAATCATATCAATGGCAGAAGATATGCGCGATGAATAAAACGATCATTTCTATTGCGAAGTCGTGCCTGTATTCATGCCGGTGGCAGGCAATTCGAACATTGACTGTAATATAATAATGTAATAAATTATTTATACCATTTCTTTTCATTCATTCAACATTTTTCAACAACATAAATCCTGTTTTTATTTTTTGGAAAGTTTTCCCAGAGTATTAACCCTTTGAGCGCCAAGCGGCAAAGCAATTCACCGTGCCACTGACGCCAAACCACCAAAAAAAAAAAGTGCTCCAAAATCAACAGAGATTGAAAAACACAGATAGTGGTTTGAATTAGCATGTTTTTGACCATTGAAATTTTTGACGTCAATAGGCGTCGTTGGCGTCAGTGGCACGAATTCCCGATGACGTGATTTGCCGTCTTTGGCGGTCAAAGGGTTAAAAAAAGCGCTAAATAAGTCTACCACTTCCTAGGAGAGGTGTGCAATCGTGAGCTCTTAGGAGGCCCCGATGTTGTCGTAGAGATGGATAAAATCCATCTCTCCACACGGAAATATAATAGAAGCAGACTACTTAAAAGTTAGACGTGGGAATTCGGCTGCATCGGCCGCCTCTCAAAAAAAGTCCAAGTGGATATGATTCCCGACAAGAGCCGCATAACCTTAGACTACATTTATTAGCGCCATCATCGCGCCGGACACCTACATAATGTCCGACAGGCGACATGCATCGGTCTTATGTAGGTGTCCACCTCAGACTAAATATGTGGGGAACAGTAAACCCAGTGTGGTTTACGTGGCGTGGAGGAAGGAAATTCCAGTAAAAATTCACATTAACATAATAGTCAGAGCGGCAGTGGCTGGAGTAAAAAAGCACTGTCGCACGTGCCGCAATGATAGAAAAATCACTTGGTACATGGGCGAATACATGTACCTCCAAAACATACTAAGGCCTCTGCCATCGGACGCAGCTCGATTCCGTCGCCTCCTTCGGGATACATCGGGTATACTCCGGATTAAGGAGGCGCGGAGTCAAACGCGAGCGATGCAGAAGCCGGCCAAACCGCCATGCACAGCCTAGAAGAGCTAAAACATCGCCTTGCCATTGCATTAATTACACCGCAAATTTCAAGAATAGTTAATTCAGAAACATTTAAGAGGTCCGTCAATGTATCGCACAGGAAGGGCGTCACTTCGAGCAACTGAAGTAAAGAAAAAAAATACTTACTTCATAAATAAATGTTACGTTTATTATTTCATAAACGGTAGTTTTATTATTTTATTACAGTTTACTCGTGCAAATAATGAATCTCAAGCAGTTTCTCTTACGACGCCGACGTTCTTGGAGGCTGTAAGTCGTCGTACTTAATGTAGGGAGGGTTTGAAGTGAATCTATGGGATGTTTCTGCTTTTATTTAAAAAAAGTTATTAATGTTATTTTACTAATTGGGTAACTGACTTTCGATATCAATTTGAAGTTTTCTGATATCTGCAATGTTTACGGAATTATCGCCTGGCTACACTTAACGATTTCACCCTGTATATCCGGACACGGATGAGCAAGTTAAGAATGTCATCTAACCAGAAAAAAACCTTTATAGTATTTTTTACCTCAGAGTATTTTTATCAAATGCAGATGTGTAAACGAAAACATCGACCTGGCCTAGACGGCGGGAGGTGTTTCCTCAGAATCAATGGGCTGACATGTTCGTTGAAAAACTGTGGACGTCACAAACTACCCCGCCCGTACATAACCCGATGCCAAGAGTCTTGTGGTGAGGACAGCTAGTTCATCAAAATATACGCGAGGTGCAAAAAAAAACTGAGGTGCATAGACTGAGGTGCATCGGTCACGAGGGGTTACTCTGTAAGCCAGTGAAAGTGTAGCACTCTCGTGGCGTTCGCCACAGGCAGGCAAAAAGTTGGACTTCCTCGACCTCGACTAGATTGTGGTCGTCCAAGCGCCAAACAAGGAAGACGAGACGAGTAGTTAGGAATCAAAGTGGACACAAGTCATAATCTTGTAAACCTAAAATTTTCAGTGAGATACGCGAGAACTATGGGCCCACATATACGAGGGCACAAATATAAGTGAGTGAATAAAAACATAAGAGTCGAATCCCGCTAGATAATTCCGGAGGCCGCAAAAATCCATAATATGGACATACTTACATGCCCGTAGATTCGGTGCATGCAGTTATAGAGAGGCAAACAAAGCATAACACTGTATGGGCTCCAAGTCAATGGCCAACATTAATTAAAACCGCGAGAAAAAATCCCACACCTTACAAAGTCAATGTGTTGGAATTTAGCGACTTTATTGACTTTGATGACCTTACTAACAAAACATTCACGACCAAAGTTTTGAGTCAAATTCAAATGCGTGCAGTGCGAGTAGCGACATTCCGAAAAAAACACAAGAATGTGATGGAAATTAAATATTCTATGGCAGTTGGTGCAGAAGTACACCCTGTAATACTATTTGATTCTGGCCCGGTTAAAGTGAGATCAAAAGGGAAGGGAAAAGGAAAAAAAACAGTAAAAACAGTGTCTGATGTGGGTGTAATGAGACCAAAAACTTTATACACTGAACGATTGCCAATTTCAGAAGTAAAGTATAGAGACCTGAAAAAGCTTTGCGACCAGGCTACTATACCACGGTGTTTTCATCCTGAATACGCAACGTTACCGTTCCAATCAAAAATAAAAGATAAACTTCCAGAAACTGACGAAGAAGATGAGATCGAGAGTGAGTAGAAGAGCAATAATAAGTTTAAACTGTTTCTATTAGGTACCTATATATAGCAGGGACCGGAACCGGTATTTGCAGCAATAACCCAATATTTTATGCTCTTTATACGGGACTCAATCATGTATTAAATGACGAATACGTATGTTTATATTGTCCGATTAAATATAAAATAATTAACGAAAAACAAAGGAAAGCTTTTATCCGATACGGGAATTCACAAATATATTTGTATGAATTCCGGTTACCGGTTCCAGTCCCTGATATATAAGTATTTATAATTTAATATTTCGATTGGTCTCTTAACATTTTATTGTAGTTAATCGTGAATGAAGGGATTGCAGGGTAAAAAACAGCGTAAGGTTTATAAAGTGTTTGAAACATATTGCTACGAATTTATAAATAAATAATACGTCCATTAAGATCTGTTAAGTTTTTATATTTCTATATTCAACAATCGTTGAAACCATTAAGTTTTTTTTTTTTAATTTGGGCAATAAACCCTAATGGAAATGTATAGTAGAAAATGGTACAAGTTACGTGAAACTAAATAAATAATACTTGTACCGTGACTTTTCTCATGAGGTACAAATATTACTAATTAAAATAAGACCTAGTAGTAAGATTTTTTAATGTAACTGTCATTATGTACACAAGACTGCATTATTTTTCATACTATTATACTTATTGTTTACATTTACAGTATTTTACTCACTACGTACTCGTCCTAATAATGTTTGACATCCTTATGTCGATAATCATTAGCCACTCTGTCACTTCCATTACTATTATTTAGTGCTATTGGAAGAGAGTAGAACACTAGTATGACATTATTTCCCTCCTTGTTCCCGCAATCTAGTCAGTTTATAAACAATTAGTATTTTTTATTTATTTCAAATCTGATTACAAGGGTAGTTCTACTTTTAAATTCCTTCATAAAATTAAGGTGGTCCCCGTTGTAACAAAGGTTAATACTAAATACAGAATGGAGGAAGTATCATTTATTTTATTTAAATCAACTTAATGACTTGTATTTAGATAACCATCTTTAAATTTACTTTAAATTCATTTGAACTTTATTATAACAATGGAGTCAAACTTTTGTTACAAAGTTAAAACGGCATGTCCCCATTAGGTGTTGCTTGGAACTATTACGTTTATTATGAAAATAATTTATAGAAGTCACACAATTTAATAAATACATGGAGAGATAAATTGGTGAGCATGGTAACGAGAAAGTTTAATTTAATTTATCTGTAAAAGCTTTTATTTTTGCCGTGACGACAGATTGTCCCGAAAATTCGAGTATCCATCGTCACGACGGCCAAATATTACCCTAAGTTTTAAAAAAAATATGTGAGTGTGTTAAGGCCGTTCCCTGAGCCAGAAATGCAAAAATACCCCAAAAATTATCCTATTTTTCTACGAAACGTTGATATTAGTAAACGAGGGAAAAATATATATCATTCTTGATTATATTATCTTTAATAACACAGCATTCGATACACGATTCATAACACTTCGCTCGATACAATTAATTCCCAAAGTAACCTCCAATTCGAATGTTTACTCCAACTTTACTTGTTTTTTCACTACGTGACACTATGAAACAAAAAAGGAGAAAAATCAATCATAACTAAAATAGTAATTTGACAGCTTCCGAATTTCAATAATTTGAGGCAATATTTTTAAAATAAATAATCATC
Source organism: Apotomis turbidana (assembly GCA_905147355.2). Classification (NCBI taxonomy): domain Eukaryota; kingdom Metazoa; phylum Arthropoda; class Insecta; order Lepidoptera; family Tortricidae; genus Apotomis; species Apotomis turbidana. Next base: position 9,770,574 of record LR990290.1, on the reverse strand, counting down.
GACAAATTCTATCGTAAAAAGATATCGCCTTACGGCCCGCAAGCTCTATCTCCGTCACTCTTTTGAAATGTGACTGTTATGTGACAGGGACGGGTGGCCTGAGGAGGGGCTCGGGGCTCTGGCTCAGGGAACGGCCTTAAGTTTTTGAGTGAAACGAAACGCCAAAGACCATAGAGTATAGAGCGAAACTCAAATCAAGTGATTGACATTGACAGCTTGTCACTTCTTTTACATCAAGGACGAAGACCGGCGGCGTGTGTTTTTTGAGGTTATCCTTAGTCACAGCGTTTTTTGGTATGTATTTCATGAATTTTTAATCGTTTTAGCTTTTATATGATTTATATATATGTAATCTTTACGGTAAAGTATTTTTTTTTATCTAAGTGATCGCTATTCACGATTTGTAACAATCTTATTCAAAAATTGTATACTTCGTCACACGTATCCTTCGGCACAGGTACAATGTGACGATGGAGACATGAAAGTGACGAAGGTTACATTTATGGAAGTTTTCATTTATAGGACGCTACATATAATCCCTACTTTCTTTTCTTTTCAGAAATAAATACCTATAAGCAATGCCGTTGTCAGCAGCTGAAAGGCAACGTCGTTGCAGGTTGAAAAAAAAGCAAGACAAGGAAAAATATGAAGAATATTTACAGAAGGCAAAAGTTCGCTATCATAAAAACAAAACGCTAGTGAAAGATATGAATGACAGAGAAAAAAGATTGGCGAACAGAAAGTGGAAAATGAAACAAAAAAAGTACAGAGATAAACAAAAGGAACAGGAAAAAACGTTAGAAGCTCATACTCCACCACCATCACCGCCAGCCTCGCCTATCGTAAGTAGCGGAAGAAAATAAATTAAGACGAGATAGAAGTAAATTATATCGAGAAAATTTAAAGCTACAAACTGAAAATGACAAATTGAGACGAAAGTATGAAAAGTACAAAAAAAAACTACAAAGGAGTCAAGCAAAGTTCGAAGAATATAATGTTCTTTGTAACAGCATTAAAGAAAATTACAAGAACTTAAAATCCCGAAAAGATAGAAGAGTACTTAAAGAAACCGTAATGTCAGATAGAGTGAAGGAAGCAGGCCTTGAAAATGTAATAAGAATGGATGCACTGGGTATACGCTACAACAAACAACAGAGAATTAAGGCAGTTGATAGGAAATTGAGAAGAATGATTGTAAACTTCTATATTCGTGACGACAATAGTCGTACAACTGCAGATAAGAAGGAGACCGTAACAAAAAATAAGGTAAAAAAACAGAAAAGGTTTCTCTTGAATACTGTTAGCAATTTGTACCGTCTCTTTAAAAAAGAATGCAGCTTACCTTGTTCATTAGCTTACTTTGCAAAAATGAGACCATTCTATGTCATGTTTCCATCAGTAAATGCAAGAGATACGTGTTTGTGTAAGAAACACACAAATATTCAGTTCAAAGCAACGGCTATAAGAAAAAAAGGTGCTATCAACACTGATAATTTGAATAATTTGCTGGAATCTGTTGTGTGTAATATGAACCAAAAACAGTGTATGGTTGGAAATTGTGAACAATGTAAAAAAAACAAAGTTGTTGATTTAGAAAACATTAATCCTGAAGAAAATGTGTCATGGTGGGAGTGGATTCGTAAGACAGAAGATTTTACTGCAAATGGTACTCGAAAAGTTATAAAGAATGTGAAAGAATTACAGACTGGAAAATTATTCGACTTAATTAACAATTTTGAAAAAGACTTTACGGATTTTAAGAAACATGTTTTTAACGTTTACACACAACATAAAGCCTATCGGAATTGCATTCAAAATCTCACGCCTAACAGTGTTGCCATTCATATGGATTTCAGCGAGAATTATAATTGCAAGCATAGTGAAGAATTCCAAGCTCATCACTTCGGAGGCTCACGTAATCAGCTAACACTACACACTGTTGTTTTGTACGCAAAGCCAGAAGGAGCAGAGACGAATGAAACAGTTTCCTTTTGTACGGTGTCTTCTAGCCTAGCTCATGGTCCTGCAGCAATCTGGGCACATACAGACCCAATTTTAAAATATGTGCAAGAAAAATACCCCAATGTCGAAACCATACAATTCTTCTCTGACGGTCCGTGTACGCAGTTTAGACAGAAGCAAAACTTTTATTTGATGTCAACCAAGTTTTTCGATTATGGATTTAAACATATGACATGGTCATATTTTGAATCTGGGCACGGCAAGGGTGCCGCTGACGGGATTGGAGGCCTCATCAAAAGAACAGCCGATAGGTTAGTTGCTCATGGACGTGATGTAGTAAATCTGACTCAATTTTACGATCTATTGAAAGACGCAACATCCGTGAAGATGTTTGTAATCAGTCAAGACCAAATAGATCAAGTATCTAGGAAGATACCGGCTACATTACAACGAGTTCCAGGCACGATGCTTTTACATCATATATCGTCTAATTCTCGGGGAAAAATTACTTATAGCGAGCAGAGCTGCTTCTGTAGTAATGGAGAGATTATCGGGTTTTGTTCATGTGTTCCTAATAAATCCCACAAATTTCTCATCGCCCAAGAAGCCCAGAACATTGGAAATGCTGCAACAAACACTATGGAGACTGCACCTTTAAATAACTCCGAAACTGATTTCGTGGAGGGTGGTTCTACTACTATTACAAACATGTCAAGTGGAAGAACAGGACAAATATTTAACAGAGCTTATTATGACTCCAGCGATAGTTCAGACGAGGAACCATTGGCTACTTTACGCGAAAAGAACACGAAAATTGTAATAGTAGTGGAACCAGCCTAGATAAAACTACTATCTACCCCAGAAACTTATCTATCGGGACTTATGTTGTGATAAAAAATTTGAGCCAAAAAAGAAAGCAGTACAATTATGTAGGATTGATAGACAGTGAGTTTGATGATTTCGAAGCCAAAGTTATATTTTTAAGATGTTTAGATGAAACAAAGACCTTATTTCGTTTAGATAAAAATTATGTGTCTTTTGTGCACTTAGATGACATGCTCAGAATACTAGAAAAACCTCAAGTTATTAAAAAAGGTACGAGAGTTTTGTATTCCTTTAGTAAATCAGTGGAGGAAGTGTTCGAAATGTATTTTTTTCCCTAAATGTTATTTGTTTAGTTTGTTAATGTAGGTTTTTGCTGATTTTCCTAACATATTAAAGTTTATATATTAGTAATAAGCAAGATTTGTCTGTGATTAATGAAAAAAGAAGCTGAGAATCTCATTAGTTTTAAGTTATAATTGTTTGTTCGTCTACTTCGTCACATTTACGTCTCCTTCGTAACGATAATATTGATCTCGTCCCCGTATAAAGATTGTTGTTAAAAACCAAAATTCTTGCGTTAAGTCCGTTTTGCTACTCATTTTATGTCGTGTAATACTTGGTGTTTAGTATGTAATACTGCTCGTTCAAATATTTTTTTGTAAAAGTGAAAAAAAAAATTGATACGAAGTTTGAAAGGAGTAAATGTGACGAAAGAGACATGTTTTAATTTTTATACGGAATTATTACCTGATTATAAAGACCAAAATGTTTGAGACTGATTAAAGTTAGGATATTGTAATAATAAATACAAATAACCATTTAAAATTTCTTTTAATTTATGCAAGTTTGCAACAACTGAATTTCGTAACGAAGGATACATTATTTTCCATCTGAATCTAGTAATCCGCAAAAAAATATAAATTTTAATAAAAAACTGAGCTGCTGGTCAACAAATACCGAATCTATGGTAATTTTCCCACAGTTTAGTCAAATGACATGTTTGATAGCTGAATGAATAGCTTTATTATTATTTTTCCATGGTTAAGACCTTAAAAGTAGAACTACCCACAAAATAGTTAGTTCTTTCATAGTTATTATTGTGTTTTCCAAAAAATATTCATTTTAAATATAATCTGGACATGCCTAACTGAATTCATTATCTTTATGATACATTTTTCAAGTCTCTTTAAGGTAAATTAAGTTGAAAACTGTCCATTTTTATTACATAGCTATTAACTTTACGCCCCGAAATTAGACTAGTCATCTGAGACCGTCATTTACAACCCCATCATTTCCAAATACCCCAAAAAGTCACGGGTGTAAATGACATTGATAGCATTTTTACCAGTTGTAAAGGACATCTAACTTCCATAATTCATTGTTTACAGGAATAACTGTCATAAAAGGTTAAAGATATCGACAATTCAAATATATTTCATATACATGTCAAAAATATAGGTCGAGAAACAAAAAAAGTATAGCCATTTTTTGTAAAATAAAACAGTTTTTTGCTACTCCTCAAAACCAGCGTTTTGTCCTTTACCCCAATTGAACCCAAAGGTATCGATATCATTTGCCAGAAGCACCGAATGAATTCTACCCTATGCATGAAATGTTATGGCTTGTGAATTCAGTTTGTTGGGTCACAGACCGCTGACGGCGCGATTCGGTCGCGACTCGTCCTCGGCCCGGTAGCTGCGACTCCTACACACACACACACACACACACTACGATTTGCAGTGTAACGTATTAAAAAGAGAAACAAACAAAGCTACGAAAAGTCGACACGTTTCCTTGTAGGAAATAATGTCAACATGGGTAGCCGTGTCGATTTAAACGATTTCACCGCTGAAGATGTAAACGAGGTGGAAAATTGACGAGGATTCGGGGCTAAACCCCCTAAAAATCGACTAAATCCAGCAGTTCCAGCAGCCCAGATGTACCTGCCCGCAGGAGACGTACGCGTTCCCCATCGCCTTACACGAGTCCTCGCTCCTCCTGTCCCAGGCCCTATCCGTTTTATAATTTTTACTTCTATCTGATCTCCTTATTTTTATTTTATTTTAAAATTATTAAAAAATTTAAAGATGAAATTACTTTATTTGTAAACGGGTAAATGGCTATAATTTTGATGTTTCGCATACAATAGCACTATAATTATATAGAAGCTACGAATGCTTATGGAAAACGGAAGACATAAATTACAAAAACAGGGATGCAAGAGATGCTGCACTTCATTCATTTTCAAATGAGTTGGCAATTGAAGTTTGGCCCAAAAGAAACAATATTAAAAATCTAAAATATACGTAGCCAATATTTACAAGAACGGGAGAAAGTGAAAGCCTCTGTAGGGACTGGAGCCGGGGCTAGTAATGTTTACGTTCCCAATTTACCTTGGTACGAGGCATTAGACTCATGATGACGACTGATTATCACATGAACTCGAAATACGATTCTTGCATTGCAATTTTGTTTACACGGTGACATCCAACCATATAAGGCTAGGCAGGCGATTCTCGCTCCTTGTAGTGCGATATCGTATATAATATAGTTTACACGATATATAATAACATGTTATTTCTCGCGCTGCGATAATCGTATAGTCGAGGCGAGAAACTCGCACCGTCTAAATGGGTCTTTAGAAGGGTTCACTTGAGCGCATTGTGAGTGAGATGAGTGGGCGGTTTATACTCGTTTGCACGATATAGACAGCAAATTTGGATTTCACCTGGATGTCAACAAAACACTTTACTAATGATGATTGATATCATTTAAACAAGAAATGTGAATATGATACGATGTTAACGGGGTACATTTATACAAAGAAATATCAGATGTTAGAATGCTTATCGCGACGCGAAAAAATCCCTACAATAAAAAAGTCTGAAGAAGCAATTCTTAATACCTGGCGTGAGCCAGGTATTCGAAAAAAACAAATGCTGCTACTACGAGCATATAAATTGGACTTAGGCACAAAATTGATTGCAGACAATGTAAAGAGCGATGAAGAAATAAGCCAAAGCATAAAAACCGTAAGATGTTAATTCAGCCTGTTCCTACACAAGAATGTCGAACAAAACAAGCACCTCATTTGCCAAGATATAAAACAGAAAAACAGCATTGTTGCCGCAAACCCGGCTGTGAAAAAAAAACAACTGTCTATTGTCAAAAATGCAAGATATTTTTGTGTTTCATGCCAATCAGAAATTGTTTCTCCGATTTTCAAGAAGCTAATGATTAGATTATAAGTGTAACTGTTGATCTCATTGTTGATTCAATATATAAAAGTCTATTATGAAGGCTGAAGAATAAGAAATAAAATTATGTAGAAGAAAATTATTATTTTTGTTTTATGGTTTCAAAGAAATGGTGTATCATGTTTAATTTTTTATAAACTTTGATTTATTTTTATATAATTTCTGTATTTATTTAATAAAATGCCACAGTTTTTCTCATATCAAGGGCTTACGAAGTTCTATGTCCTTTGTAAAACTAACTAAATTTAGCGCTGTCCTCTGTATAGGACATAGTGAAAAACTAATAGGAAAACCCAGGGTTTTTTTTTTAATTTTTCCTTAACATCTTAAGCCTTGAGCAATGTTACCTAAATGTTTCAAAACGATAGCTACTCAAAAAAGTCCCTCTGGTAGGCAGGAGGATACATATACACTGTAAAAAGTAACTATAATTTTTTGCAGTGTCGCTCTTCAAAAATGTATCAGTCCAAGATAAGAGATGATCCATTGTTGAAGAGTGACAGTGCTAAAAAGAATCATCTCATGAGACCGAGATGATATATTTCTGAAGAGTCTCAAGTCAGGAGAATTTAGTTTCTTTTATTTTAAAACTTTATTAACATACAATATTTTGAAGTGTATAAATAAAACCTCATTTGTAAGCACCATAGGATTCTATTATTAAATATATGCTGGATCACATTATAAACTTACTTATAACTATGAAACTAAACTAAACATATATCTACTATGCTGCCTAGGTACACCAAAATTCCTAGCAAAAATCTCATTGAAAAGAGTGTATCAAAATAAAACATTATGTACTTATACCATTATTATATCGTAGTTCAGATGACAATACATTAACCTCACAATTGGGTAGCTAGGAGCTGACTTTGCTCAGATAAACAGCAAAACTTGTGACATTCAAGAGCAACGTTTTCAACAAAGAGAGCATTCCGATTTTATTTCAAATCACAATAAGCAAGAATTTTTGTTCAAGATAAGCGATGCAACTTTTTTTTATTCTGTAAGACCTCACACAACCAGATAGCCACTCAAAGAGTCTTGCCTAAAAAAAATGTAAGTTGCAAATATACCAATGGAAGCTTGGCACAAGAGCAAAAAGGCATACAGTTTTTTTTTAATTAAAGCAATTACCTACACGATTTATCATTTTATTTGAGCCGACAAGGTATATACAGGCATATATTTTTTTATGGAGTCTACTAACAACAACCAGTTTTATTTAGTTTTAGCAGAACTCAATGAATCATAAACAATGACAAGTTTGCATATTTTCTGAAGTAATCATTATTACCTAACTCGTAATTGATCAACCACATTTTAAGAAAGATCCAATCCAACCATAAAACAAAATTGTCCAACCCCGCGGTTTCACGACCTCTATCCACACGATACGATTAGAGGACTCACAAGGAACCGACGGACACCCTGCCACTTGTTCGCTGTGAAATAATGAAAACGGCAACGCAGAAGACAACGCCGCCGAACACGATTAAAAACCAAGTTTAACACCACTATTTAAAAGAAAATTATTAATATTTCATTGTGAGGCTCTAAGGTTGTTTACCATCCAATGAATGGATAGGATCATACTGTAGGATACATGTATTGAATATGTATATTCAATATTCCATGTACGTATTAATTAAACAAACACTACAAACTGTTATAATTAAGCCGGGGATGGCAGCTTACGAGGCTTTAGGCAATGAATTGAAATTAACTTTATACTTTATTCAATTGCATGAAGGTTAGAATGAATGAATGAAATGAATGAGAATGAAAATTGAAACATTTCCCAATGTTGCCATGCTGTTCCTAAATACTACTGTTATTTGATCAGCCCGCAACACGATCTGATGAAGTCGGCCATCATTTCTGACATCTGACTGAATGATCGGTTTGATTAGTTCTGAGTCCAAAATTGTCGGTCAATGATCAAGTCTGGAATTTATGTTATGTTGATTCAAACAATTTTTGCCTATCCGACGTAGTTTAGGCAAGAATCTTATAAACACGATAAGATAAGATACAAGATTCTTGAGTTTAGGTTTAAACTAACCAATCAAACCAAATAACAAGACAAGAGCCAAAGCAGGAACACATGCCGTAGAAGAAACGATGTTGGTGAGTTCGTATATCGATGAAGATTTATATTGGCCGCTGACTTCTTAGATTTATGTTTCATAATCTAAGTTTGTCAATGTAGAACAAATTATTGATTCGTCGTCTTGTTAAGTTACTATGTGGTTGTAAACAATAAAATATATATTATAATAAATGTGCATTTAAACAAAGTCTTTCGTCTATAAACTATCAGATTTCAGGGTTTTTTATCGATGAAATTATAAAAAGCCAAACACTCGATCATAAGGCCAAACCGGTATTTCGCCAATGACGATGTGTAAACAAGAAAAAGTATTTATCTACTTATTTCGATTTTTTGAGGATAAGCATGAAACCTGTATAAGTATAATTTCAAACACAATGTATATTTTTATTGAATAAATAAATAAAAAAAAATCAAACCTAAAAAGCAAACAAAAAGAGTAAGATGAAAATAACGTTAAGTGGTAAATGTCAACATATAGGAAAGGGGAGGAGAAGAAAGAATCAGACTCTTCCAACCCGTCGTCGATGATGACTTAGGACGGCGGCCGATGATGTCTGATCTAAAAGGCACTTGGCCGTCTTCGTTATCCTGTCAGTCAGGTGTTCAACTTCGCGAGTAGTGCGTGCAGCCGCAATTAAACCCGTTCCACACCTTCCGATCTTGAAATGACAAAATGGGAAAATGTTATAATGACAATTACACGACACATTATCCGATTTCATCCGATAAATCGGATCGATCGGAAGGTCTTGAACGGATTTAATTGTTAGGATCTTACTCTACTCATTATCCGATTTCATCCGATCATTAGGATCGGATCGAAGGTCTGGAAAAGGTTTTATACTAGGAGTGTAAAAAGGAGGAGCGGAATCTTTCGTAGGTTTTTTTATTTTATTTCATTAGTTCCAATTCTGTCCGCAATAGCGATCGAGTAACAAGGAAGTATGAAAAAAAAATAGTTTTAGACGGAACTGTCGAATTGAACATTTTATTTTTATGTTAGGTGAGGTTTGTTACAATAAGTTTATCCAGAAAAAACCCAAAAATTAAGTTTTATCAAAAATGTAGTCTGGCTAATGAAATATTATAAAATAAAGCGAGAAATTTATGAAATATGTGGCTGGTCACACCTTTTGTAGTAGGAATTATAGTTTTGATACTAGAAAATATATTTGATTTTCTTTGCACACGTAAGGTACCTAAGGAAATAAGTTAGATATACATATGTTTACCTGCACATATGTCCGCTTACATATTTCTACCACTATGTACAGTACAGTCAACGACAAACACATATGTTTCCACTTTATAACCATATACATGTATAAATACATACATACAATACATGTGTAAAGCGACCAATTACGTTTTGTTTAAATAAGACCTAGCTCGACAAGACCATAATATTAATCCATCACTATAGAAATTACACAGCTACCATGCTAAATTTCAACTCAATCGGAAACCGCGAAGTTTATTATTTATTTAGTTTATCAGTTTCATTACACAATAGTCCTGTTTATTAGATTCGGGTATTAACAATTCAAATCAATTTTTTTCATATTATGACAAATGTATTGATAATTTCAACCAGCTTTTTGAAGCGAATAATACTTTTCTCTTTATACTTTTCAGCATTTTAAAAGGAATAAGGCCTCTTAAGGTATCAATATTTATAGAGGACCCACCTACTAAATTGCCTTAAATCATAAACCCGCTCAAGACCTTCCGATCCGATTCGATTTATCGAAAGCAATCGGATAATGTGTAGTACAATTGTCCGATTTATCGGATGAAATCGGAAAATGTGTAGTGCAATTGTTAGGACATTTCTTCCGGTAAATCGGGTCGGATCGGAAGGTCTGGAGCGAGTTATAGACAATTGGTGATACCACAAGGAAATATCTGTCAAGATTATTTGGCTAGCCCTTGGCTAGCCAGACTCCATAAATAAACCGTTGCTAAGTACCGGAACTACTTTCAGCGGCCACTGTCACTGTTCGATATATGAAGATCCCGCTCCTCTCTTTTACTCTCTACATGTCATACGACACGAATACGATGTCGATGTCGATTGTCGATACCGCAACCGCAACGGTACTGAAGACTTTATTACTGAAATTGACATATATGGAAGATAAAATAAAATAAACTAATGAAGAGGCGGTATGGCCTATGGTCTTAGCCTGTCCGGGAGGACGAATAAAAAAAAAAAGAAGTTACCGCAACGGGCAACCGTACGTAACGTAACCGCCTCCTCGTCAATGTCGATGCGTATATTCATTATTATTATTTATTGATCTATGAAGACATATTTGAAATAATCAGATTATATTTCATTGTTATTTGTGTATTGAGTGTGTAGTGTAGTAGAATAGACCAATGAAAACATGTTAAAACAATACTAAACAGACGCTGGAATATTTGAGTAGATGTAAATAAACGTGTTCATGTTTAAATGTTACACTTAATAATGTTATAATTTCTGACGTTCAGGATGAACATTGCGGTAGAGCATCGTAATCTTGTGTTGAACTTCGCGATACGCCACTGCATGTTGCGGGGAAAATATATCTTATATTCGTCAATCAAAATGTCTTAACCCAAACAATATTTCAGGGTGTTTGTGTTTTCAATGTTGTGTCGAATCGGATGATGATTTAGTTTCATTAGAAACTTGTTGGGATAAATATGAAGTTTTGTTTGCCATTGGTAAATGGTTGATAACCTTCTAAATAGTCTCTTATAATTATGGCTGTTTAATTTTTAGTAATGAAACATTTGTAGTGAGTGATATTCGATCAGGGGAATTCTATTTAATCTTCTCTGTGATATGTTCATATCTCTTTCCCATATTGTGAGGGTTACTTCCATGGTCAGTGTTGATTGTTTTGTCATCTCTTGCCATTGTCTATCAGGAGGGTAATAATGAGTCTCTAATTAAATCAATATGTTGTTGTATCCATTGTCTGTAAAACTGGTCCAGTGAAGCAGATTGCTCCAAATTTCTTCATTAATGCATTCACTACCCGGGGGTGAGGCCCAGGAACAAACTTGTATGACAGTGAACGCATATATACATAGCTGGCAGTGAAAGAATTAAACAATGAATATTATCAAAATATTAGTTAAATTGTGTTTATTTTCGTGGATTTTTTAATGAAACGGTGTTGTTACCTTTAAAATGTATGAATGAAGGTTGGATTTTTTTTATAGGTCTGCAGTGTATGTAAATATTGAAATATGTAGGAATGTCTGAAGCGTTATGATGTGTCTTCTGCTATACTAATCTAAAGGCGACCTTTTAGTATGGAGCTGCATACTAACAGGTCGCCTTTTACCTCAGCATGGCAGTCTTGCTGTTCTACATTGATCCAAATTTGGATTGAAAACAAAATTGACTGAAAACAGATTAATAAGTTATATTATGCTTTTCTGGTTTCTCATATTGGTTTTATAATGGTCTAACTCATACAGTGAAGTTTCTTCCTTTACGTTCTATAGCTGAGTGCATGCTGTCGACTGGCATGTAACTATGATCAGTTAATGTTACTCTTCAGCCCGGTCGATCTTAAGCTCTTGCTAGCTTCTTCGCTCTTGATTTCACTCCATGTCTTTTTGAATTGTTTTGGTTAGTCAATTATAATAATAATTATAGCCTTTATTTTCCAAAATCAGGGTGATTTCATTTAATGATCATGTTGTGTTTAATTTGTTATATTACGTCCCTCACTTCAGTGTGCCTCTTGGCATAGGCCTCCTCCAACAATCTCCATTGAGCTCTGTTGTTTGCGACTCTTGTCCAGTATGGTCCGAGGGTAAGACAAATGTCATCCTCCCATCTTCTTATTGGTATTCCCTGTCTTCTGGTACCGTCTCTCTGGTACCATAAGATGACCTGTTTGTTTGTAAAAATAAAAAATATGGGCAATAAAAGTTATGTCTTAATAAAATATTACAAATTTTTGTTTTGTGATTTTATCATTAATCAAGATATAAGTAAAATAATTTAATATCTCCCCTCTAGTCACTGAAATCACATCATCAAAATTAACATTTGGCTCATGTTCTCTTGTTAAAATGCTAAGATTCATTTCAGTAAAGAAAGTACCAAGTAATTTTTAATTTATTTCAACTTCTTGAAACTCCGGACACATGAAGCAACTGACATTGTTACAAATGCCTAAGCAGTCGTACCGTGCTGTCAGTAGGCCAATTTCTGACAGCATGGTGGGACTTAAGAGAACTATAGAGACGATATTAGATAGATAGATAGATTTATTTATAGCAAACACAGGTGTTACAATTATATATATAAGGTACATCATGGTCATCATGGACCCTGTTAGGGTATAGCTTATTTAACTTAATCTAAGGAAACAACACATGCAAAGTTGGACATTCGTTAATGCGGATATACAACGTTGTTTTAAATATTTCATGTAACTAAAAACATACACATATATCACAATAGTATTAAAGTGGTTATTTACATTTCTAAAATTTAAATTTTACATTTATTTTAATATTAATTATTTCAATGTCAAAAATGCTAATTCAAAATTATTATCATTAAAAAAGTCCCCTATCGAATAATAACATTTCCTTATTTAAATACAACAATATACCATTTAAATACAATTCTTACTCATAAGTGTATTTAATTCGTAATACATAATCGTTATAATTTTATAGTCGAGGACAATGTTAGAGAATATACTAATACCTGATTTGTGTAGGCTTGTTTTTTTCGTTTTCTGGATTCAATTGGTTTCTAAATTGAACGGATAGCCAGCTATCCGATATAAAAAAATGTGGCCAGTTGAATGTCCTCAAGGTTGGAAAGGCCTTGTGAGGATTTTCTCCGTATCGTTCTTCATCTGTTCCCTGACCTCCTCGACTCTCCTGCTGGGGTCACTGCAGTGTTCCCCATTCAGGTCCGAGGCCAGAGCCCTCAACGTTTGTAGTCTGTTGTGTGTATTCAAAAATGTTTAAATATAAGTATATACATATAAAAAAAACAATATTAGTCGAACTGTACTGACAAATAGGTACATTGTGTAAAAACGTCTTGACAAACTAATATAACATATCAAACGAAGACAGTTAACTATACACACATAGACGAGACGTAAACACGTTGTACAGTTATCAGTGTCTTCTATAGTACATATTGACTAAATCAAGCTAACATCATTTTAGTTATTATGGCAATTTTGGCAGTTTTATTAATTATTTCAATACTATTTAAAGGAACGTGATTGAAAACAATACATTTACTGAATAATAACAGTTTATTATATTTAAATGAATTCGCTTTTGTCTCGATTCGTTACAACAAAAGAAGATCAGAACGTTCACTTTAACCTAAAATGTTGCGTTCTTTTTCTAACAGCGTTTATTTAAAACAGCCCTTTCTCATTCTCTTTCTCATTTTTTTAAAGTTTGAGTTAGATCTGCAGAATTGTTATTTATTGCTAAGTTTTTCCAAAAGACCCTTCTATTTGGAGGCTTGAGTGGCTCTAGCTTATTGAGTATTACGGAGTTCCTCTCAGATGTAATACATTCTTCAGACCTCGTCGTACATTCTTTTGACGCGGCAAAGGAACACCAAATTGGAGATGTTTAGCATACACCTTAAATGTTTCAGGTTAGTTAGTTCTCTTTGGAATAAGGATATATATTTCAATCACCCTCATTGTCTCTCATTGTAGTTTGTCATACTTTATCTATTAATCTATCTATAAGGCCAAAGTCAAATATTATTTACAAAATCTTATTACTAAGCTGTTCAGCGTTGTGTGGATAAGGCATAATGTCGAAATCTAGGGTGATATGAGCCAATTTTGATTCATTTAACAAAATGCAAAAGTGCTATGACGACGACATGACGTGTTTGTTACCGAGGTCCACAAGTCATATGTGCGAGCAATGTTCGTGCGTGTAATGCTTGTCGACAGATGTAGTTTATTCAGGTACCACTGCCAAGTAAATACAAAATGCCTCTTCGATTTCACAACCGGCCGCAAAATTTGACGGTAACACATCAGATAGTGCTGATATACTTTTCGGTGTTTTGTAAAATTGTCTATCAATTGTTGAATTGTATGGTCGAGAAATGGGATGAATACATTTATTTTGTGATTCGACGCAGGAATGTTAGAGCGATTCAGCAGTCTTCCGATCATACGTGACATGAGCAGTATACCACCATTTTCTTTGAGCAACACCTTTGGTATTTGGTACTTGTCGTCAAATTTAGAGAGATAAACTTGCAAGGCACTAATAATGAAATAATGAACTTTATTCTGCAAGTAGGCCACAATGGCACTTTTACATGTCTGAGTCTACCGGCATTTCACAACAGGAGACCACTGTTGAGAAGAAACGCCGAAAGAAACTCAACAGTCAGTCATTTTTTCATAAAGGATAAGTACTTAACTATTACAGTAATATGAACTTAACTATACGTAGTTCTCGAAGAAAACATATTAAAAGTGTATTCTAAGATATAAATGAGGACTAGTGTAAGAATAAAATATAGAAACTACAAGAAAGTGTGACGGTTTAACACAATTTATGTACGTTTGATATGCTTTCTTATTAGAACTGTGTCCCTTAAACTAGTCAGGTACAATCTAAGGAGTCAGTTACTCGGTTTCTGGTTCAGGCCATGCATTTTTGTGTGTCACACATAGGGGTATATGAGCGTAAAAGGTGGACAAAATTATTTTTTTACATTTTTGACATTATATTGACTGAAATATGCCTTCTATAATAAATTCATTAACTTTTGACATTTTTGACACATTGGTATGTTAATTAAGGAAGTTTATTATACCATTTACTTAAAAATATGTTTATATATTTACATTATATACATAATTCATTGCCCATATCATACAGACGATGCGTCCCATTCTTCCTCACAGTTTGATTCATTTCCATTTTCAACAACTGGCATCAAATCGTCAAATTCGGTGTCATCATCACCTATATCGGGAGCAAGCATCATGTTTCTAGCAGCAGAGCTAAAAGGTTTCACGCTTTTAGGCTGTTTATGCCTAATGCTACTCAGTAAAGGATCTGACGTAAGTAGCAGCCGATTTAAAACGTCCATGTTGCATTGTTCTCTAGAGAAAGTTCTTGCATAGTTTTTCCTGAATTCTCTAAAGTGCTTGTTTCTGGCCTCTGAGGCCTCTTCTGATAAATATCCTATAGGGAGAAGGGCATGCTTTATAACAATAGGACCATGTATTAAAATTTTGTGGACAGTCGGGGTCATTGGCTGCCAAGGATACAACTTAACGTAGAGCTTTGCCGTGTCGTCGCAATATGACTCAAACTTGTCTAAGTCTATCTTTTGGCCACTCGATATGACTTCAAGAACTGTGGCGAATCTTTGTATCAAATTCAGGTCAATTTCCGTAATGTTTGATGATATCTCGGGATTCGCGAAAAATCGTCTGCTGGTATTTCCATCATTGCTGGTACCAAAACCCTGCTTTGGAAAATCGACTATCAGTCCCAGTTGATCTCTAAATTGTCTTTGTATGTTGAGTTTTCTGATTTTCATGACTTCTTTCTCATTTTCCGTTAGTCTTTGCTGCCATTTTTTGATAGGTAACTTGTATGAAATATGGAGCAGTGTTTCGAAAAACCTGATCAGTGCGTGTAATATTGACAAACCAAACTGCAAATTCTCTGTTTCAGATTCCATAGGTTTTATCAATTTATTAAAATCTTTCGACGTTACTTTGCAAATATAACATCTCCTCGTTGATTTAGTTTCGGTTGCAGCATTGCATACTTTTCCGTCCACCATTGTTAGGAGCATCGTGTGCTTAACACAGATTTCCTTATCACCTTTCATAACCTTTGTGGCTTGCAAATTGCTAATCTTATTATTGAAATAAGATATCTCCTCCTTGGTTATATCCATCGTTTCGTGTATAAATCTTATTCTCATGGGCCTACAAAATCGTGGCGAGGACGGGGTCGGATTTTGCCAAATCACTTTGTTATTTATTCTGCTAATGAGTTGAAGAGGCACCATGCTTGACTGAAATATATTAGCATCAGAATCATTACTATTTTCAAATTTTTGTTTGAACTGTGCTTGTTGGGATCCGTCACATCCCCATTTTACTATCAGATCAAGGGTTGCAAGCTCTTCTGTAGAAAGTGTTATCAAAACTTCGTCCAAATATAATAACAGTCGTTCCACTGTGTGATTTAATAAATCTTGCAGGTTCACCTCTGCACACGTAGCTGTCACTATGTACGCTTCTTGGGCTGGATAACATTCTTTTTTTGATTTTTGCAATATAGTGTAACAGGGGTACAGTTTCTTGTCACTTGAACGAATGATTTCGTACTGCTTTCGGGTCAGTGATGCTTCCACAAACACTGAAAGTGCCCGTGTGGGGCTTAGTTGAGACCTTGAAATAGGTACATCGCTTTGCCTAAAAGCCTTTTGATATTGTTTTCCTCTATTTGGTGACGAAAGTATATCTCTGACAACTTTAGAGCCACTGCAATTTCCCGAGTCTCGTAGCATCATCTGACCAGCATACAAGAGCTCGGAGCTCTCATGGTTTTGTCGCAAGTGCTCCGTTTTACGACGCTTACTACGATCCGTTAGATTTTCAAAATCTTTTTGTGGACGACCGGCAACAGTTCTTTTGCGAGTGAGTGGAATTTCCAAGGTTCCTTTTAACCATTCCTCATTTTTCTTTAAAAACAATTGTTCAGTTCTTTTAGAGATTCGCCATTTTGTTTTGAATTCCGACTTTAATCGCGAAAACTTGCGAAGAAATTCATTTTTATGTTCTCGAGGGAATGTGATAGAATTGACAATTTTGTTCTGCACTGCATCCAGTTTCTTTAGAAAATTTGCGCCATCACAATCCTTAGTTAAGTTAAATACGTATCCTCTTGTCACAATTCTCACGCCCGAAGAACCTGTGATGATAAATCTTTAAATTAAATTTCACGACCGCAAAATTAAATTTGTTTGGTAAAAAAGCTTATTGTAAAAATAAAGATAAATACCAAATTGGCCCTTTTTGGCACGCGTTCTTCTTTCTATACCCAAGAATACTAAATGTACTGTCTATCAAGTTATAAATTACAGCTAGGGAACATCCGGAAATATAACTTTTATACTATTGAATTGCAGTCAAGTCAATAAAATCTAATTACAAGAAGGTATTTCTACAAATGTGAAATAACACATTCATTAGAATGTATTATTAAAATATAACATACTGAATACACTTTGCATACCTGGCAGATCTTTTTGATGCTCAGACATTACCACAAAACTACTTGTGTATTTGTTTAAAAATTATATTAAAAGTGAAAATTTTCTTGCGTCATACTGCGCGGTCGGACCGTGTAGAACCAAAGACTTTGATGACACCCGATTGACAAATACCGTCAACTTCAATCGAAAATTAAATATAATATTAATATCCATGGACTTCTCAGCTACTGAACCTTAATGACAGTTTATTGGAATTCTAGGTTTTGTTATTTTGACTTTAGTCCACCTTTTACGCTCATATACCCCTATGTGTGTCAGATAGTCCTCTACTGTATAATATACTTTTGACATTAGAGATTTTTTTAAATAATTTTTGAGAGATGGAAAGGCTAATTTTAAAATATGATCAGGTAACTTGTTATAAAAAAATGATTTATATACTTTACGAACACGAAACTTTTAACGAAACTTATGTTCTTAATAACATACATAATACTCTCATAAATATATTGGGACGCTACAGTTAAGATGTTTATATCTTTGAAAATGTCTCTTAAGGAGTCACGAGAATTCAGGTTATATATAGAACGAATCGCTCTTTTTTGTAGCACAAATATAGTCTGAATGTCAGCTGCTTTGCCCCAAACCAGAATACCATATGACATGACACTATGAACATAACTATGATAAACTAAGCGAGCTGTATCAACATCACTCAATTGTCTAATTTTCCTAACAGCGTACGCCGCTGAACTTAATTTACCTGCAAGCACTGCTATATGTGGACTCCATTGCAAATGACTGTCCAATGTTATACCTAAGAGTAATGCATTATTCACCATTACTTAACATTCACCATTTAGTAATATAGTAGAATCTACCGCCGTAACATTTGGTAAAGCAAATCTAACACATGTAGTTTTCTTGGCATTTAATAGAAGATTATTAGTAGTAAACCAGTTAAGTACTTTATCTAGTGTGCAATTAATTTCCGCATAGTCGGTTGATTTCCGGTTAACCTTGAAAATTAATGATGTATCGTCACTCGTCAGCAAATAGTACTATATTACAAAGATTATCTACTATAGATGGTAAGTCATTTATATAAACCAAAAATAGAAATGGACCTAAAATAGAGCCCTGCGGCACTCCTAGCTTAACTATAGCTCCATTGGACTGGGTTCCATTTACATCCACTATTTGCATTCTCTGAGATATGAAGACATAAGGCTTAAAGCATTTGAAGACAGACCATAATGAATGATTTTTACTGATGTTCCCCATAAATCCTCTGTTTTCTTTAAATTGAGTGATTTAAATGTTTTAATAACATCTACAGTATCTACTTGACTAAATTCAAACTTAACATCACATTTCTTACAATTAGCACAAAGTAAGGTATGGGCTTCAGATGTTGGAAAAATAATCCTCGAATGCCGAGGCAACATCATAGTCTGACCGTTTTCTTTGACAATGTTGACTTGGCAATTGCGAGTTTTGGATTTACCAGTTTCTCTGTTAATAACATTCCAAATAGTTTTCACTTTGTTATCCGACATTTTGACTTTAGAACTAATATAATTTGATTTTGCAGCTATGCACACTTGCTTAAACAATTTTGAATAGTTCTTAACATAGTTTAAAAATGCTGCGTCCTTGTTCACTTCCTTCTCTCCATACAGTTCATAAAGCCTGGTTCTGCTTCTATGAATACCTACAGAAGCCCATTCACTAAACTTTGTTTTTGTAGTCGAC
This sequence comes from Apotomis turbidana, assembly GCA_905147355.2. Lineage (NCBI taxonomy): Eukaryota > Metazoa > Arthropoda > Insecta > Lepidoptera > Tortricidae > Apotomis > Apotomis turbidana. The sequence continues at coordinate 9,751,388 of LR990290.1, read as the reverse complement.
GATAGTAGATTCAAATGAATGAAACTCAGTAGCCGGTGGTCGGTAAACACATATAATTACATAAGTCTCTAATTCTATACAAGCAATTTCTATGACACGTTCTATTGAAAAATTAACATTATCTTTTCGTTCTTTGGATTTTAAGGAACTTTTAACAATAATAAGAGAACCACCATGAATGGAAAATTTTCTAGTAAAATAGCTCACTAATTTAAAATTAACAAAATCAAAAATCAACTGTTCTTGTCTCAGCCAATGCTCAGTAATACACATAACCTGAATATTATTATTATCTAAAAATAAGCCTATTTCTAATTCCTTGCTGGAAAAACCCTGAATATTCTGGTGAACAATGTTAATATTCAGAGATGTTTCCGCTGTCTTACAATCTAGTTTAAATGTGACAAATATGTATTGCCACTACAGGCATGCTTGAGGCCACTAACTGTAGTATAAAATCTATTTGGCTCTATGTTAAAAGCTAAAAGATCAACAAGTGTAATAATACATTTCTTAGGCATAGTTATTTTTTCAGAGTTCAATTTGAAGCGCTTGAAAAATGTATTTATGTCAAAGAAATGCACCTTTTTATTGAAACATACAGCATTGTATAATATGGAATTAAGGTGTGTTATAGTAATATGGCATATTCTGTGAGTATGGTACTGCACACAGTATGATTTTTACCTATGCCAGATGTTTCAATATTATTTGATATTAATTTGTCGATACTAGACTTATCTACATTATGACTATTTCCTACCATAATGACTAATGTGGTCCTGTCATCAAAACTTCCCGTTGACAGATATTCACAAAATTTACTCATACTTATGTTAGGATAACAGAAATTTGACACTTTTTGACTGAGTTTGTTACCTAACATCGAACCCATTCCTGAGCCAATCTGGTCTGAGTACACAACTGTTCTACTTACATGACTTGGTGATTGCACATTAAGCACTGGATGAGCGGACTCAAAAATACCAAGGGGCACCTCCTCCGCTTGTTGACCGGTTATTGAGGATGCTGGTGGGATATGGCCACAGTTACAATAATTACTGTTCATTAATGAATTAAAACGCTCCTCGTTAAACTTACTCTCCTTCAACAGCTGGTCAAAAGCCAGGACATGCTCCTTGATCTCTCTTTCTGAAGATCTATACATAAATGATGTCATTTCCAATTTACTCTGTAACTTACTAATTTCAGCATGCAATTTTTGTATGTCTAAATCATAATTTTCTAGTTGAATGTTACATTGCTTCACTCTATCGTTCATGACCGACAATTCTAATTTCTGTTTGAAGTAATTTTTCTTTACTGCCTGGCTTTGAATGAGTTTTTGAGTCCTCTTTATATATCTATTTATCTTAACATATCTTTTCAACTTAGTACTACTATTAAAAAATACATATTTTTTACAATCCTTGGAATTTTCAATTTTGAGTGGACGGTAGATTATGCTTTACATATTCTTTCCTTAACTAATTTAATTCTTCTATTTTGGCACCAAGTTCCTCTTCAAGGTGTTTGATGCGTTGCAATGCCACTTCATGTGTAGAGGCGCACTGGTTGAATGAGTCCAGTAATAGACGCAGTCGTGACACCTCACCCTCGGCTTCATCTAATTTAATATCATTATCCACCAGCTGGGATTTCAGTGATGTGTTGATGTTGATGATTTTCTGTAATTCTACTTCATTATCAGAACTTTCCTGCAGCAGTTGATCACTAAAGGCCTTAGATGCCTGCAAATCCTTGTGAGCAGCCTTCAGTTGCATCTCTAGTTGTCTTGCAGTCTCCTTGCGTGAAATTATGCCAGATTTAGTGGTCATTGTCGCTCAAACGTATTCTTTGCATAAACTCTAACGTGTTTTGACATTCCACTGGATATTCCAAATTAAAGTTGAAGTAAGCTGCCATCAATAATTGTAACGACCTGGAGAAACTCGCAGTTTCGCTGACGATGGTTTTTCCTAATACCAGCAAGTAATATATATTTTCAATATCTGAAAATACAATATTAGGTGCAGCAACTTTGGGGAGGTCAGCAACTTCTGCCCTAGTCAATGGTTTCTCATCACTTTGGTACATGTGTGATATATCGTCTTTAAAATATACAGCAATCAGCCGTATCGTCATCACATACACCTCTCTTTAATTTATTCGGCCTTTGGAGATAATGAACTCTATCTTCAATTTTTTTGAAAATTGTGAAGTAGCCTGTTCCAATTAGTTCTTTTGTCTCAGCATCTTAGTCCAACTATTTTGTGCTTAGTTGCTGGATATAGGTACTTCAGCAGAGACGGCATGGCGATGTAGACGCGGACGTCTCATGCAGTATATTCAGCAGTCTTTTTGAAGAAAATAGTTTTGATAAAGGAATATTCCAAAGCATTTCTGCTTTGGAATATTCCTTTATCAAAACTATTTTCTTCGTCTTAAAACTGTTACACCATACCTTGAATACAGGCATTTCTCCCAGTGTTTCACTTTATACAATTACTTCGGTCTAGGTATATTTAATAATCACAATCACAGAATTTCACAACAGATGAACATTGAACAGAACGATACAACGCAGCGCGAACTGTGCAGAAAACAAGTAACAACTGAACTGGCGGGCATCCAACACTGATAACATCATCCACGTGACTTAATGCTGTTATGAGGTCTGTCGCTGTCAACAGTTCAACACATTGTCGCTATCAAAGCAAGTTCAAAGCTTTTAATTTGCGGCGTATACGCTCGAAGCTTTAAGGTTCGAAGCTTCTGAACTCAGGAGTCGCGACTCGAGTCTTGTAGTTAAAGCATTTCGTCAAGACCCATCTACAAATATAATTTATCTGCCCCAAGTCAACCTGACAACTTGAAACAGTAACCATTTCTTCATTACGTTGAAATTCCTCATGGTCTTCTTTAGAGGATTTTTCAGGTTTCTCAGTTAGCAAAAACTCTGTTTCGAGGCATTTGTTATAATGTGCTTCGAAATTTGCCCTTGATGACTGAGGTGACCTATAATTGTTTAATAATAATGATTTACACTCGAATCGTTTGGAGCATTATTCCTTCCACCATAACTTCTGATGTGCCCAAACAAAGTTTTCGGCTGGGTCTAGATTTAAATGCCTAGTTAGTAGAACATCAAAACCATAGCATAGTCGATACGACGCGCCCAATCACTTCTATGCCTTCAAACATTTTGTTTTTATAGAAATTTAAACAGATGGTACAGTCATTTCAACCAATTTTTTTTTGCTACCGACATTTTTATTTTTCCTGAATCTCAATCAGTTTTTAACACATTATTGGCACTTTACCACTGCTGGATGGTGAGAAAAGTGTTTTTTGACAGTCCCTGTTTACATTTTCCCATTTGGTATTTGAAATTAATCTACATTTAAAGAATAAAATAAATTATCTGGCGAGTAATCGCGTTATGTCAATTAATTGGCGACATTCGATACCGTACCGTAAATATTCTACCTTTGCATGGTTTGTTATTTAGTTCGGTTATCGCGGCAACGTTCACGTTGCTCTGATCGCAAACAGTAATTAATACGATTAAACCGGACTACTAAATATGAGTGACCACTGTTTTAATTATTTCTATCAATTCAATTTTATTCAGCGTGTTTGTGAAATAATAATCGACTGGTTCCTTAAAAAAATATTCAGTCTTTTCACCATAAGAACCAGTGCCTGGTCTGCAAACTCATGCTCTCTATTGCTAGCAAGCCCTTCTAGATTGTCTGCTTGGGGATTGAAGAATATCTGCGGCGTTAAGTGCATCTCATCATCAAACATAAGACTGCACAGCCGATCGGACACATTTTTTCCAGCTATTTTTTTCTTGATTTTATGGAAAATTATTTTATTTATCCCGGGAGATATTTTTATTTCACTTAATAGTCTCTTCATCGCCCTTACAGATGGCAGTGTGAAATATTTATGTATAAGTTTCTTTTTTAACCCCTTTTTTTGACTTGGTTTTTTCCCTTTTCCTTTGCCTTTATTAAATTCATTATTTTTAGAATGTTTCAGGGTTTCTTCATTTTCTAATGCTAACTTTTCAGGTGTATCAGTGAGGATTGTTGATTTCTTTGTGCGTTTGCGACTTGAAGCTTTTTGTTAGTCCAGTAGCTGTTGATAGTCCAGCAACCGGTTCCTGAGTCATTGGATCGATAATTTCAGATAAACTTATATCAATATCGGGTATTTGGTTTTCAATCACAGGTATCACAGATGAACGCCATGTTGCCGTAGTCATATTGGGAGGCCCGTTGGACGAAGCTCTGTCCAACATTTCTTCATCGGGCAGGGGGCACACGTTAATGAGTGCGCCCCGTTCTATTAACAGTTCTGAAGTATGCTACCCGGCTGACTCCGTCCTGTCACGGTCGCCAAATTCTCGTATACGATTCAGGACAAGACGAAAAACTATAGATGTAGTTTAACCCTCCGCTTACCAACAGGAAAATATAGACGTGCCATACAAGGTGGGGTCAAAACTCCCGATTCTGTTGCGTTATAGAAAGTAATAACTTCTGGCTTCTGTTTCTCCAGTTTCGGACGGAGACGAAAACGGAGCCGTTTCCATGCCGCATTGACAAATAACTTACAAAACCCCATCCCTTTTGGCAATTTTTTTCCGAAAAAATAGCTTTTTCATATTTAGGGACTCCTCTCTCTACCTTAAATGCTCTTGACTCTCAACCGTTACCAACAAGTTCTCCTCCTTGGCACGCTGAACCATTCCTACAGGAGTATGAGATTTTTTTGCACAAACCCGAATGCAAATCCCTTTTTTCCGTGAAAACTGTTTGCATATCTTCTTGTCCAAATGAGGACGCGAAAGGCCGCGTTTTCTGCCACGAACAGCCAAATCCATTTAACTATGATTAATGTCGAACCGTTTAACTGTAAGTAACGGCCGCAAAAAGCTGAATTTGTGGCGTGATCCTTGTCCACTTATAATTTCGGTCTGAGGTTAACTGCATGACAGTTAAATCGACTTGGCCACGAGCGTTAAAGTCGTAAGATTCAATGGGGCAAACGACAATTCCATTTTTCGGAAATTTATTTTTAGATTGACACACAGTGGATTGTAAAAGCGTCAGTACCATTGAAGTAGAATTATTACGTACCTCTCCGATTTTATCTCTGCCCCCGTGTCCAGTTGACTGATGACTTTCTTTCAGTATGTTAAAAAAAACATCTATACTCAACCTCGTATTTATTTCCATAATAATAATGTTTATTAGTACGCAGGAGCTAAAGCAATGGAGCTAAATGAAACCGTTCAATAGCTGTGATAGCTTATTTTATCCGATTGGTTTGCTTTGTTGTCAGATTGTAGTATTACTTTGCTCCCCTAAATATGTTTCAAATATTTTCTAGTTTATCATTCCTACAGCATTTTAAGGTTGTGGCGTAAAGCCTTTAGTGGACTGTAATTTAAAAACTAATGATGGATCGTGGTGTGGAGTCAGGAAAATGCAAACGCTATACTGACCCAAAAATAAATAACAAGGACTTACCATTTGTGTGCCCGTTCTGCGTTTTGGAGGCCTTTGTCAGCTTCCCTTTAATCTCACGGGTTTTAATAGATAATGTTTAGCTGGAATTCATAATATATATTTTTTGAAGACACTACTTTGACACTGATGTCTAGTCACACATGATACGGAGAGCAGCAAAGCGGCCAGTGTCCCTGCCATTTATAAATGAGTCAGTATAGCTTTATAAAGGTTGAATACTAAACAAAGGTAATATCTTAAAACTCTCATATTCCGTTCATTATTTAGTTGGTTGATATAAAACTCTGGTCAGGCCAACACGTGATCTATCTGTATGCAAAGAGTAAACTTCGTCGAGTGTCGTCGGGGTGTTTAACATGTAAACTTTTTGCTTTTTCATTGTCAAACGCTGTTTGTTCATCTACTGCTCAATGCCATTTTATTCCCTCCCTTAATAATTTACACAGTGTGTCAACTACATACCTGCTATACCCAGGAATGAATCTCCTATAAAATTTGCACGAACCCAAGAAAGCTTTAACTGTTTAGGTAGGTAAGTACTGGAAAATATTTAATAGAATTCAATATCTATAGAGGGCACTTTTAAATCCGTCAGTAGAAATTACAAATCCACGTATTTTCTCCTTCTAATGTTCTCTTAGTAGGACTGTAGGAATGGCTAAATAATCTAAATAGTTTACCTACACAAAACTCTCTCACTTCATGTCCTAATTTCATACATTGCTCTGCAAAAGCAGCCCACAGATGTTTTTAATCCTTGACGCAAAATATTGTAAACATATGATTTGCCATTTAAGCTGAACCCTGTTTATTTAAACAGATTTAAAATTGACATTGTTTAAGTCGTGGTGCTTATAAAGTTAACCCTATGAAATACGTGAAGTTGCAACGACGGTTTCTCTGTTTCAGCGATCATGTATTGTTGTTGATTTCTTTCGCATCTAATAATACTCTATCTTATTATCTCGTTTCAGGGTAAACGTTAATATATTCTGTCTGTGATCGACTTATTATTTGCAGATCTTCCAACTCCTTTAATTGGATCTGATTCTAACATTTGATTGAATGTCCATAACAATTGACAACATTTCATTCTTTTTCAGAAGTTTTGTTACCTTTGAAGCTTACATTTAAGGCAGTTTTGTTTTTCTATAACTAAACTCACTTCACTTTCCAGTAGTGTTCCCCTTTTAATAGCTGCTCAGGAACTTTGTAACCTCCGTTTATAGTTTGCACCAAAGTCCAGTTTTCTGTAATACATCTTGTTGCCTCATAGATTTTAAGGCAGTGACCCTTAACTGTCTCCTTGAGTGCCAAAGTTTGTTATTGACTTGCTCTCTTGTCTCTCTTTAAATATCAGCATCTACATGAGATGTTGTATTTTCAGTAGAATTGTAAGACTTTAAACCCAACGTTGGTAAACTCCAGTTTTTAATTAGGCAAACTAACTTGACAGCTCAGTTTTGTCAGGAATAGAAGAAAAAAATAGTGATTGGTTTATGTCGATACAAATATGACGATAATTTGTATTCTATCAAATACTTTAGTTCACACTCGTACTAATTACCGTTATTTTGCCAAAAAATTATTAAACCACATAGAGTTCTGCACTAACATCCTAATTGCAACGACTTTTTTCGAAATGTTAATACGATAGCGCTCTAAGGTATCGAAGTAATCGTCATCATAACTCTCACACTCACTTATAGGAGGGATGGACGTACAAAATTACAAATCGGACATTTACAATACTTTTACAGGCAATTGTGTATGACCACTTCCTGGCTCCTGGTTCTTTTGTCTCTTAGAGGCACGTATAATGAAAAAAATAAAAGAATTAAATATCTTAGAAAAATGATTTATTCACTATCACTACCATCAGGTTCTGTTATTGTGTCTTCAGCTTCACCATCATTCACACTTATTATAAAGCGATCAGCTGTTATACTATCCTATCTGCTAAGTGGCCCAACTGCAATTTGATCCTCTGTTTTTATTATGTGGTTCTCGCAATCTTGCAGTTTGCAACTCCAGTCCTTGCATAAATAATCTTTTTACATCCTCTAATTTGAACGTTTTGTTACGTCTTGCGACGTGCCCCTTAGCCTGTGCCCATACCAGCTCAATAGGATTGAGCTCGCAATGGTATGGAGGCAGCCGCAAGATTGTGAAACCCTGTACCCTAGCCATTTCATCTATTTAAAACCAAATGTGGTAAGTTATATTCTTCTTTGAGAATTTGGAACACCCCATTATTTATTTCCATCATCACAGAGGCGTTATCAGTTCCGATTCCCATTAGCTTTCTGATATCTAATTGCAGGTCATTAATAAGACTGATAAGGGCATCAACTATAGATCTGGCATTTGCAGAAGTCAATTGCCGAAGACCTAGACCTATAAAACTAGTAGAATAAATTATAACTAAAAATCAATAACTTTTATAGTATAAATAATTATCACTCGGTTGCACAAACGCTACAACAGCGCTAATGTCCATTACGACGCGTGCTGTCCCTTTTTATCTCGGCCAAAGAGAAAGTGACAGCAAGCGTCGTAATGGACATTAGCGCTATTGTAACGTTTGTGCAACCGAGTATGACTACTATGATTGGCACTAAATAATCAACAATTTTTAGATTCAGTTTAATATGGCCATAATTCTCACTAATTTTTTTTTTATATTAATATGACAATATTCTTACTCAATAACTTTTATAGACGTGGGTAATGTCTGGAAAAATCGTAACTCCGTTTTGAAATTAAATTAGCTTTGCACGTCATTAATACTCAACCAATACTACAGACGATTCTAATTTTCATCAACTTATGTAGGTTTTTTTTTTATTTCGTTAAATTTTTCATGAGAAATCAAATTCAGATTCTACTGTGGCATTTACTATGTCACTATCATTATTTGAAATATCTGCGTATAATGGATCTGGGGTTTTAGGAACATCCATTGATGACGTTGAGGATTGAGATTGATTAAAACTTTGAGCGGATTGATAATTATTGCAATATGCTGATTGGAGTCTTTGGTAACTACTATGATAGGTTTTCTGGTAACCAGTTTGTGATGATTGGAAATCAGTTAAACATCCACACCCACATCATAAAAGTGCAATATACTCGTAAAATGGTGGCTTGATGTTAAATGTTGATGTTAGAAAAACTGTGTAGGATTCAACACGTTAACTGTAAGGAGCTGTAGTTCACAAGCTGGCTTTTTAGCTGTGATGTGAATATTTAAACTAGACAGACTCGGTAGGATTGCTTTATCTATTATAGAGATTCTAGGACCACCTTCCGGCTCCATCATCAGACCAGCCCCATGGTAACATTATTATTGTATTCTCATCAAAATTTCAGCTCAACCGGTTGAAGATATCTGCTTCAAAATTGAGTTACAAGATTCCGCCCGAACAAACATTGTTAAATAAATGCATAGTTACATACGTACATTGCAAGTTAAATAAAAGCTTGTAAAAGTCACAATGCGTATTTCCTCTGTCATAGAAATCTTTTTTCTAAAAATCCTTCTTCAAGCTGACGGAAATAGACAAAGACGTTTCTCTTGAGAGGTGCCAGGAACTCTCAATATAAAGTGTATGTATGTGTGTGTCAGTAAGGCCTCTGTGATGCAGATAACGGAAACCTTGGGGAATGTTCTGTAGATAGAAAAAGAAAATTAAACCAAATGTTTGTTATAGATGATATTTACATAATTATGTACAACGCGACGCGACGTATTAGAATTTTTGTAATTGAATGTTATGATGATTAGAAATGTAATTCCAATACGTCGCGTATATACGCCCGGCAAAACGGACATTGCCTTTCCCACATCGGCGCTGCCCTCTCGATTCCCAGCAAACAATCCGCACAAAGCGTATGTCCGCAGGGACTGAGACCCCGCGTGGGCAGCGCCTCCGGGTCCAGGCATACGTTGCACCGGGGAGCGGCAGCGGGAGCGGGAACGGGAGCGGGAACGGGAGCGGGAACGGGAGCGGGAAAGGGAGCGGCAGCGGGAACGGCAGCGGCAGCGGGAACGGCAGCGGCAGCGGGAACGCCAGCGGCAGCGGGAGCGGCCACTTCGTCGGCAACGTTGTCTCCCCCAACCACAACCTCCCGCGCTAATTCTGGCACGTCCTCCGGCGCCAAAACCGCCATCTCCGCATTTATGCTCCGAGATGTCATCACGAGAAATTCTCGTAGTGTGATGACACCCCTGCGGAGAGATGAAAGGTTGTTGGCAACGACGGCCGCCCGCACCATCTGCCTCTCCCTGTTGCGCCGCGTCGGCAGCGCGTTCCCCGCCAGCTGGCTCAACCGCCTAGCGCCGCAATGACTGAATATTTCTTTCATTACTTCTGTAAATAGGACAATTATATTTAAAAAAATAATTAACTTCCGAACTATACGGCCCAGCGAGACGGGACTTATTCAACCAGCTTTAAAAAATTACCATTATCAGAATCATACAGTTTTTCAGTCTTTCCGCGTAAAGCCAGACATTGTCTCGCCAAAAAAATGAATTAACAAAAAATTTATTAACTTCCGAACTATACGGCCCACCGAGACGGGACTTTCTTCTTGATGGTCAGGATATGCACCGCTACCGATTCCGCCGATAATATTGCTAGTTGAAAATTTGAAAAAGTTCAAAATTTTTGGGATTTTCGAAATTTCGAGTACAGGGGCCTTGGCCACCCCACACTCTCCCCAGACGAGCCCAGTCCGCACTGAAAGTCCCAAGGGGCCCGGAGATACAGCACTCTAAAAAAAAAAACAAGATGGCGTCCGCGCGAAACTTCAAACCTGGATTGTGAGCGAACCAAGCGTCCCAGCGAGTCCGGACTATTCGCCCAAAATCGAGGTCGAGGAATGCGGATCCGGGGCCATCCGACGTGCGAGTCTTTCCTATCAATGAGAACCGAGAGGGCCTTGTGCTCAGTGTCAGGACCCTGCCCTCTGCGAGTCCCCGAAGTCGAGATCCGTTGGGGTAAACTTGCACCAAGGAGTTGTTCTGGTCTGCGAAGGCGTCAGGATCGACGGTTCTCGGCCGTTTTCGGTGCTATTGAAAAAGTTTCCAGGGCTACGTATGCTGGGGGAGCAGGCCAGGGAATGGTCAGAATAATTTTGACTTTTTCTTTTTTTTCTATCACCTGTTCCAGTGGGTATATATGGTCCACTGTAGAATATCCACTGCGGAATTACAATGACCAGCATTTTATTAGACGAAACGTCTGTACTTTCTTCAATAATTATGGAATATTCTGACATGATGTCAAATCTGCGTGCATTTCCCTTTCCAACTCAGGTTTAAGGACATTGTATGTTATATTATAGCAGCTGCTTTCGTTCTTTTACAGGAAAACGATTTTGCCACCTCTGGATTACTAAATATTTGGAGAATATTTCACTTAAATGGTCCATGATGCAATACGGCAAGTTGTGTTCCACCAAAAGGCACACATTCAGCTCTGCCTTTTTAATTTCCTCCTCTAAGGTAGATTCCTTGAAGAATTTTTGAACCTGAAACAAATCAATGACGTGGGTGTGAGATAAAATAAATAAGCAAATATTAGTTTAGCACCGTGATACGACTTCCGATATTGTAAAAAGAAATATTACTTATATTACAATCTGTAGAGATAATTATTTATAATAATATTACCATGATAATTTTTCATTATGATAATTTATTAAACTTACCGAAGACTGCCCGCTGAATCCACTCATATTTTTTTGATGTTTGCTAGTAGAGGCATGTTCCTTTAAAGCAGACAGCCGGGTTGCCAATTTGCAGTTACAAGCTTTACAAAAGCAAAAGCTACGTCGTTATCATCTTTTGCTTTAGAGCGAAAGTAATGGTTCTTGCTCCCACTCCGCTTTATACGGTCTTTCATATTTCCGCTTCATCACCAACAATAATAAATAAATAACCATCGCCCACGTACTCGTAATACCACTAATAAAAGATGTTCTCCATTAAACTTTAAAAAGTATACAACTAATGCGACTCATGCGAATCGGAACTATGACTGGTGGAAATAGGAAATATCAACCAGAAAGTCACGATTACACACACACAATACACACAAATATAATTTATAGTACACGCACATAACACAAATCTATTGCCGCTATAACAACAAATACTAAAAATTAAATAAAATAAATATTTAAGGGGGGCTCCCATACAACAAACTTGTTATAGATTATGGTACGGAACCCTTCATGCGCGAGTCGGACTCGCACTTGCCCAATTTATTTATATAAATATTTCTTACGAAATCAACAACGTTCGTATAAATTATTTATAATAATTCTCACTTAATCACAAATTGACGTGACTATAATTTTGAGTGCAAACTACAACTTTTATATAACTTTGGCATCATCATCACTAGAAATCAACACTTTTTAGGGTTCCGTAGTCAACTAGGAACCCTTATAGTTTCGCCATGTCCGTCTGTCCGTCTGTCCGTCTGTCCGTCCGTCCGCGGCTTAGCTCCGTGATCATTAGTACTAGAAAGCTGAAATTTGGTATGAGTATGTGTATGTATCACGCCGACAAAACGGTAAAATAAAAACTAAAAAAAAAATTTTTTTTCGGGTACCTCTCGAACACCTAAAGTGGGGGTGATTTTTTTTTTTCGTTTCAACCCTAGTGTGTGGGGTGTCGTTGAATAGGTCTCTTGAAAATAATAGGGGTTTTCAAACATTACTTTTTGATAAAGTCAGTAGTTTTGTAAATATTCGCTCCGAAAATAAAAAAAATTGTGTCCCCCCCCCTCTAACTTTTGAACCACAAGTCAAAAAAATATGGAAAAATTCATGTTAATGCGGCCTTATAAGTACTTTCAATGAAAACTATATTGAACAAAATTGGTCAAGCCGTTTTTGAGTTATCGCCAAATTTCATATTTTTTCTTTAAAAGGTCGTAAGTTGACTTCCAGAAGGTAATAAGTGATTACAGTTTCTAGGGCGTTTACGACCTTTTTATAGAGCTTAAAATCTGTCTTAACTTAAACCTCGGGCTTAAAACAGCAGTTTATTGTGAAGGATGAGCAACTACGGAACCCTACACTGAGCGTGGCCCGACATGCTCTTGGCCGGTTTTTATACAAATATGTCAATATTTTTCACTAAATCAACAACGTGTGTTTATATTACAACACAACGATTCTTATAATTATCACTAAATTGAAAAAAAAAACATTCATAAAATATAAATGACTATGATTCTCAGTCCAAATAACAATTTTCATAAAACTAGTAGAATAAATTATAACTCAAAATCTTATAGTTTAAAAACTTTTATAGTATAAATAATTATCACTCGGTTGCACAAACGCTACAACAGCGCTAATGTCCATTACGACGCGTGCTGTCCCTTTTTATCTCGGCCAATGAGAAAGTGACAGCAAGCGTCGCACAGTGTGGCTTTTGGCCTTAGTTGCGGCCATCCTTTTTTCATTTTCTATTAGCATGTGTTTTGATATGGTTTTACCGTAATAAAGCATTTACAGCAACCCCCGGTGCAATATCTTTTCTAATTTCGTAATTATAGATTTTTTCCCGTGAGGTCAACGACCTTCATAAAAAATGTTTTGATCGAAAATTCCTATTAAATATAAAATTACCGTTTCAAATTAAATGCTCGTTAATTGCCTGTCTAAAGTACTTTCGTCGTTTCAAGTTTCAAGACTCTGGCGGCATAAGGAGGCGGTACATTAAACAAATTCTAAAATTTCATAAAAATGTGCAAAAAAAAAATCTATTTAACGGACGCATTTTCTTTTACCTATAAAATTAACTACACAAACGTACCTTTCAACAGTGAAAATTGTGTGTAATTATCTCTCAGGAACTATGAGTAATTGCGTATTTCAGTTTTTTCTGATTTCTATGGAAATAGGGTTGGCACAAGAAGCTTAAGGAAAAGTATTTTATTCTATTATTTTTGATGCGTTCTTTTGTTCTGATCCTTATAGGAACGACTTATAATTGTTGTTTTGTATGGGAAATTTACTGAAAACTGATTTTTCCGTACTGACATTTTTGCTATTATTTTGAGTTCGGTTAATAACAAACAAACGACTGACTTTTTCATAATACAGTTTTTTATGATCTTATTCATCATTAAAAAACTTTACGAAAAAAATTATACAGGACATAATTGCGCTTAAGGAAGCGATGAATCAATCGACCTGTTTTGAAGTTACAGTCCAACAAAAAAGAGTAGATATGAAATAAAATGGAAATAACATATATCGTACATACAAATACATTTATCGATTTATGTTATAATTTCGTCTTGTCTTGCTAAAGTGAAGACATCGGATTCAATATTCAGTGGGTTATAATTGACATTATCTGTTGTTACTTTTAGAAGGCGAAGAACTTTGTTGGGTATAGGTACACGGTTTTGTTTTTGCTTCCGTAAACTGAGGGTAGTTAGGAAAGGGTCGGATGATTCTAGTGCTCTGTGGAATAAGTCTAAATTAGTGGTCTTGCGATCTAATTTTCTGGTGTGGTGCTCCCGATCATAACGCCAGTACTTGTTCCTCGACTCGCCAGCTTGCTCAGACAACATCCCTATCGGTAGTGAACTGGATTCTATAATATTTTTGCCGTGTATAAGTATCTTGTGTAAAGTGACGGGCATGTAGAACCAGTTATATGTTTGTACATACTTTACTGCAAGAGCCCTACAAAATTCGTCAAATTTTTCAGTATCAATATGCAACCCGCTTGATAAAGCTACTAATATGGTATGCAAGTCTTCCACCAGCCACATCTCAACGCCTAATATTTCAGCAAACATTTGTCGATGTTCGTCCGACAATGCTGTTCGTGCGGTGTTACCGTCATTAGTGGTCCCTCCAGAAGGACGAACGACATCAACTAACAATGACATTTTAGCTCTCATTTCCCTTTGTATTGTCTTTTTGCGGTCTTCTACTATTCTAGCTTCCGGTGTGTTTTTTGTTACTCGCCACTTCATAACAGCTGGATCATTTTTATAGCCCAAATGCAGTAGGAATTCAAAAATCCTTATCCAAGCGTGTAAAGGGCTCAGTCCATGTCGTAAAGCTTCTCGGTTTAATACTTTTTTACCAACGATTTCGAGCTTATTAAACTCTGTTGGCGTAGAACCACAACAAGCGCACCGTAGTTGTGAAGTAGTGTCATTAATTATGTTAAACACTTTACCATCTATGATAGTTAGATGTAGTAAAGGATTTGCAATCAATGTATGACTGGAAAGAGTTTCAGCATACAGCGGTGTCAAAGTTTTTATCTCATTTTCTACACGCATTTTCTCACCCATAATCAGATCTTTACTTTCTTTTCTATATTGGATTTTTAGAGGGCGACAAAATCGAAAGGATTGTGGGCTAGGGTTAGACCACAGCACAAAGCCGTCTTCTGTTTTTAAATATAATGGTATATATGTAGTTGCGAACAAGCAGTTTTCATTGTCATCATCTTCGGGATCTAGAAACCTTTGTTTATATAAAGACTGCCCTGTACTGCCATCGAAACCCCAGGAACCCTCAAATGTACAATAAACGTCATCTTTTTGGTTTTGCTTAAAATACTCCGTTATTTGTACATCACAGGATTCTACAATCCTACGAAATGTGTGTATCAATAAACCTTGCAATGTAACACTTGCTTCTCTTTCAGTAACAACTACGTCATCTTCCGGGTAACATTTTTTCTTTGCTATTTTTACCCGATTGTACGAAGGATAAGCTGGGAAGCCTCTTTCCTTTAAATCCATTTGCTCGGTAATATAGTCATCTACAGTTAGTTTTCGATCAATCATATATGAAAGGGCTTCGTCAGGGGTATAGGGTTTAGGTTCCGATTTTGATTTCACAGTGGAGGCAATTTTTATAGGACGTGTTGGACTTTTCAGACATTCTTTTAATATAAATTTCAACTCCTGAGCAGGTTTCTTATTAAGTTTCTTGCCGGTTTCGTCTTTAGCAATGCGTGACATTACTTTGATTATTTTTGACGGAGGTTCATCTTCAAGCGATTTTTCCAGTTTTTTACATAGACGACGCTTTTGCCGGTCACTTAAATTTTCGTATGATGTTGAGTTGGAATAACCGTCAAATGAAGTTCCAGGTACTGGATCTAGTGATGGATCAAGTACTTGGGGGTTCGAACTGTTCGAAGTATCTTGAAGGGCACAGTTACTGATCTCCCTTTCACTCGAAGTAGAAGGATGGCTTTGCAATGAGTATGTCGTATCTAGTTCTATAAGATTTGGTTGTGACAATGGACTAAGTAGCACGTTTAATTCTGGTATACTGATATCAAATATGGTCGATAGCCAGTTTTTGTTTTTGTTGCAAAATCGGTTAAAGTTCCTGTGACATTTCTTGTACAAAGTTTCACATTTATCTAAAAACTTAGTAATGTTGTTTATAAATTCTTTGTTTTTGGTGTCAATAATGTTAGGAATCCCATCTGGATATAAAGCATTTAATACAATAAGGCTTCGTTCGTCACTGTCGAGATCCAATGGCCTTGTCTTTGTCCCGTGTAAATGTGCCTTATCAACTAGAATTTGTAAACATTTCTAGTTTTGTGAGCGTCTTTTTCTGGTCCATATTCATGCTTTGGTCGTCGATTAGAGTTGCCACTCGCTGACCAGCATGAGGGTTGGCGCCCTCATGCCCCCCTTGCATTAAGTCCTCTGGTCGGGGCCCAGAAGGACATCCCTCAGCAGGACGGGTCAATACCTGCTGAGGCAAAGCAGTGCCATGGGTCTTTAACGGCTCCATGACACCTCACCCCCGCTTCTCCAGATACTATGTATAGGAATTGGGTTTCGACAATTGTCTAACGAGGGCGGACCCCTTCCCAATTCCACATAATATCTTTCATCGAAGATTGATTGAGATAAACCAAGCGATCAGATCGTATGGGGTCGAATATTGATTCCCAAGGGATTCAAAAATAAACATTATGTTTAAATTAAGACAACATTGATACACGGAAACCAAGCCACAAAAGTCACATAAGTCACACACCATGTCCACCATCGCTCTTTTCACTTACAGAGCAAGTCTGGAGCAAGGTTCAGGAGATTCCGAAAAAAAAAATTATAATTGTTGACTGTATGTGACAACCCTAACCTAAAAAAATAAAAATTAATATCTCCGTATTCCTGCATTGGATGCATCTGATTTTTTTTGTGGTAGTAGTTATTATATTATTTAATAATCGTGTAAAGAAAAAAAATGCGTCCGTGTACGGAATAGCCGAATAAAAAAAAATACCATATCATAGAAATTTTAAAAAATACGCTTATTTAGGAGTATTTTCTAAAGTTTAAAACCATACATTGGTGTTATTATATAAGGTCTAGTATGCCGCTGAACATTCATTGCTAAATCTGCTTCAACAAAGTCATAAATGCGTTTCTTAGGTTTTTCAGGTTTTTTCTCGATTTTTTTTATATCTCATAAACTATGATACGTGAAGCTACGGGAGTTTTAATAGAAGATTTTTTTGGTTATCCTGTATCCAAAAACTGCAAACAATAGGGATGGCCGCAACTAAGGCCAAAAGCCACACTGTGCGTCGTAATGGACATTAGCGCTATTGTAACGTTTGTGCAACCGAGTATGACTACTATGATTGGCACTAAATAATCAACAATTTTTAGATTTACTTTAATATGGCCATAATTCTCACTAATTTAACAATTTTTATATTAATATGACAATATTCTTACTCAATAACTTTTATAGACGTGGGTAATGTCTGGAAAAATAGTAACTCCGTTTTGAAATTAAATTAGCTTTGCACGTCATTAATACTCAACCAATACTACAGACGATTCTAATTTTCATCAACTTATGTAGGTTTATTTTTATTTTTTACATTTTTCATGAGAAATCAAATTCAGATTCTACTGTGGCATTTACTATGCCACTATCATCATTTGAAACATCTGCGTATGGATCTGGGGTTTTAGAAACATCCATTGATGACGTTGAGGATTGAGATTGATTAAAACTTTGAGCGGATTGATAATTATTGCAATATGCTGATTGGGGTCTTTGGTAACTACTCTGATAGGTTTTCTGGTAACCAGTTTGTGATGATTGGAAATCAGTTAAACATCCACACCCACATCATAAAAGTGCAATATAAAATGGTGGCTTGATGTTAAATGTTGATGTTAGAAAAACTGTGTAGGATTCAACACGTTAACTGTAAGGAGCTGGTTCACAAGCTGGCTTTTTAGCTGTGATGTGAATATTTAAACTAGACAGACTCGGTAGGATTGCTTTATCTATTATAGAGATTCTAGGATCACCTTCCGGCTCCATCATCAGACCAGCCCCATGGTAACATTATTATTGTATTCTCATCAAAATTTCAGCTCAACCGGTTGAAGATATCTGCTTCAAAATTGAGTTACAAGATTCCGCCCGAACAAACATTGTTAAATAAATGCATAGTTACATACGTACATTGCAAGTTAAATAAAAGCTTGTAAAAGTCACAATGCGTATTTCCTCTGTCATAGAAAACTTTTTTCTAAAAATCCTTCTTCAGGCTGGCGGAAATAGATAAAGACGTTTCTCTTGGGAGGTGCCAGGAACTCTCAATATAAAGTGTACCTATGTATGTGTGTGTCAGTAAGGCCTCTGTGATGCAGATAACGAAAACCTTGGGGAATGTTCTGTAGATAGAAAAAGAAAATTAAACCAAATGTTTGTTATAGATGATATTTAGATAATTATGTACAACGCGACGCGACGTATTAGAATTTTTGTAATTGAATGGATGATTAGAAATGTAATTCCAATACGTCGCGTATATACGCACGGCAAAACGGACATTGCCTTTCCCACATCGGCGCTGCCCTCTCGATTCCCAGCAAACAATCCGCACAAAGCGTATGTCCGCAGGGACTGAGACCCCGCGTGGGCAGCGCCTCCGGGTCCAGGCATACGTTGCACCGGGGAGCGGCAGCGGGAGCGGGAACGGGAGCGGGAACGGGAGCGGCAGCGGGAACGGCAGCGGCAGCGGGAACGCCAGCGGCAGCGGGAGCGGCCACTTCGTCGGCAACGTTGTCTCCCCCAACCACAACCTCCCGCGCTAATTCTGGCACGTCCTCCGGCGCCAAAACCGCCATCTCCGCATTTATGCTCCGAGATGTCATCACGAGAAATTCTCGTAGTGTGATGACACCCCTGCGGAGAGATGAAAGGTTGTTGGCAACGACGGCCGCCCGCACCATCTGCCTCTCCCTGTTGCGCCGCGTCGGCAGCGCGTTCCCCGCCAGCTGGCTCAACCGCCTAGCGCCGCAATGACTGAATATTTCTTTCATTACTTCTGTAAATAGGACAATTATATTTCTGTACTATGAAATATAAACAGTCATCCACGTGTGAAGTGTTCGAATATTATTCGGGCCATTATACACAACCTGATAATAAGAATCTTAATTTATATAATAAATAAAATAAAGGCAGAGGATTTTTAATATTGTCTATGATCTCTGGTGACTAACATCCCACCAAAAACATTTCATGTAAAATTGGCGGCCAGACTCACATGCTCATAAAACACTCTCGCTGTAAAAAAAGTTATCAGATCCCAGGAAAAGCCAAGCCCGGAGCCCTGACTTTACTAACCCTCCCTCCTTGGTTTAAAAAGTATGGCATCAACTGGCTTCAATTAAGCCCCTAAGCCCTGAGTTTACTAACCCTACACCTTGGTTTCAAAAGTATGGCTTGGCCGTTTCATATGGTACCATAAACACGTACATTTTCGGGGTTAGCGAGTTTAAATACAACTTATAATAGTGCAGTATTATAGTTCCATAAATTACCGCTAGAGGCGCTGTACGAGTTTTCCATATAAATTGGTTACGCAGTCGCTAGCGAATATAGTATCGTAATTTGTATACTATACTTACTGTACGGCGCTAATTAATTAGGCTATTAGATTCTTAGAAGTTAATAAATATTATTAAATATAAATAATAACTTACGAGTGAACCGCCAAATATTGGGCGCGGCACCGAGCGGGCGCCCCAGGCTCGCGTGAAAGCTCTCCGCCACGTTCGACGTCCGGTGCGCCCGGTCGTGGACTGAGAAACAGTGCTCCGATCTGAAAGATTATTATACTTTACTGTACCGGCGTCTACAGTAATCCCCTTTCACGGCTAAAGCATGTATAAGTAGTGCTTTTCTCAAAATTATGCAATGAAATAAAAAATAAAACACTAAAAAAATATATAGGTAATTCAGCTGTTTAAGCCTGTTCATGTACACAGAAACCATGTTAAAGAAAAAATATTTCGCGGCCTAGGCCTTTACAGTTCTTTCGAGTTGTTCCGCCCGAAACGTGATACTTCCAAGCCTGTTATAATTATAATTTTATAACGCACGTTAGGAACTCATGTTAGACTGTAACTATTGTCGATAGGCAACTATACAATACTTTTTATACAAATAAACAGCAATCGCCGAAAACATGCTTTCTCTTTAATCATAATCACCATGCAATACAACAATACAATACAACAATACTTTATTGCACACCAAAAAAGTTTACAAAAGGAAACAAGATAAATACAATTTATAAATAACGGTAGACAACAGGCGGTCTTATCGCTAAAGAGCGATCTCTTCCAGACAACCTTTGGGCAGTGAAATTGATGAAAATTTTAACTTAATACAGAGTAGGTGCAGCTAAAGGCGAAGGGAGCACATAACTAGATACTAACAGAAAACAAGTACGCATATGGGTAAATATACACATACATAAATAGATATACATAAACTTACACATACATACATATATATATACAATAATATAAATAGACACTAGACATATATAAGAATCATGCTAACTTATGACATTTTATTTTCGATCTAACTTTTCTATCCAACACAAACTGATTTTAAAATAAATTGACAATATAATTATATACACTACGATTCTTAATCGGTGTGATCAGGAGTAGAAAAATCTCACGCAATTACCTCTTTGTTTAATTGATTAAAAGTTAAAACATAATTAAAACTAATAACCACTAGATACATGGTCATCCTACATAAATTGTTGAAGTACGATGGCACTTGACGATGGTAGGTGTCAAGTGCCATCACTTAGGCGGGAAATTTAACGAAATTTTCTTCGTCTTTTTCTTTAATTGATGTGAGTAAATTTACATAAAAAAAAAAAAAAAAAATTGTTTCCAGGCTTCCTTTTCACCCCTCTTATACAACTGTTGCATAAAATACTAAATAACTATATCGACAGACAAGACTTTTGATTAAAAACCCACACTTAAATCGGTTCAGTCCGTCTACCAGAACTATGCTTCGCGACTCTTGTCGCGCGACATAATATCACCCGTCACTCTCTCACATTTCTGTGCAGAAAGAGATAGGTAGTACCTACATATTTCTACGCCACAGTACGCTGCCTGACGCCACAGACATACACACAGATAAAATAAATAAATTAAAAAAAAAAAAAGCCTTTTAATTCCACACCAAACTATGTTACAATATAAAAAGATAAAAAAAGAAAAAAGTAATAGCAATAACTACCATATCGCAGAATGGCCGTGAGCTTCATCAAGATTTTCATTATGAGCAGACATCGTTATAAATTTCAGGGCCCTCGAGGTAGTCTAAAGTCAGTTCTTCAGTTAGTCCATATAATTACACGAATTACACTTTTATCACAATTTATAACAAATTAAGAGTCACTGTCTCAGGTAAACTTATCAACACTAATTATGCACAAATGAATAACAATTAAAAAAGCTAGTGGTGCGTCCACACGCGGCCGCAACCCAAATCGAATCTGTCGCCTCGGGATAACCACTGAAGGTGAAGTACCACGGCCCGCTGTCAGGCCAAACTCGACCTTATATCGGCTATGATCCGACATACATTTTTTTTTTTTTGTTATTAATATTATTATTTATTTATATTTATGGGTGGACCTCTTTCCGAGTAAAGGCCTCCCCCAGTTTTCGCCACTTCGTCCTGTCGGTCGCCGCGTCTTGCCATTTATTTGTAGCCGTGCGGGAAATCTCGTCAGCCCATCTCGTTTGTGGCCGGCCTCGCTTTCATACACACAGATACATATCTCAAAATGATAACATCCATCTTTTTTCGTCAGGGAAGCTTTTATTGCAGGCGTGGTAATTAGAGAAAAGCAACGTTCATACTTACGGTAGTCAACCAGAAGGCGACGAAATAATCGTGGAACCCGGCGTGGAACGGTAGGCCGTCTGCCTGCGCGGCCTGCGGCAGTTCGGCCACTGCGGCGGGCACCAGCGCGGGCGGCAGCGGCGCGAGCGCTCCGTAGAGCCGCACCAGGCGGTTCCACGCCGAGTTGCGGCCGACATCAATACCGTCACGGCGGGCTCGTCGGTACAGTGCCTGTAAACCAATTTGATAATATAATTTTCAAGACGAACGAATCAATTATAAATTATAATTTAAAATGCATGTATAATTCAACATGCTGTAGTGTAATTAATAAAACTATGATTCGTTTGTGACTAGATCGATTTGTGTATGATTGACCCATATTTTTTTTACATAATAATGTGTTACAGTCAACCTTTGACAACGGTATCTGTAAAGGTACCGAAACGTCTGGGAGGCTCAAATAATTAATATACAGTCGAGGAAAATGAGTGTTTAGCAGGTTGACATAATTCTGAAATTGGTCGTGTTACTATTTTCCGACGGCAAGCGACTGACAACGAATCACGACGTGTGTATAATCGTAAAATAGAAGAAATTAGCATATTCCTATCTTTCTTTAGCATTGACGTCAGTGACAGGTCAATAGATTATCTTGAATCTTATTGAAGTTAATCTTAATCTTATAAATGTGGAAGTTTGTGTGAATATTTGACGTTTGTAACTCTATCACACTAACACCACCAAAAGAATTATGTTTGGCATATTACTCATCTGGCATTTAACCACTCAGTTTCTTCTAATTATTATTGTGACATTAACAATTATTGTGAGTTGAACTCTATTGATAAAATAAAATAAGAGCGTTAACAGGTAGCCGTAGTTACCAAAAGCTATTGAGTGGCTCAATTAATCTAACAAGTGAGATGAAATTAAAAAACTATTTGCTTGTTTATATTTATTAGTAGGAAGTGAATTATATTTAAAAACGAGTGTAGGCCCCGTGGTTATTTATGACTGCTAAGAGACGGTCGTGCATGGAACCTACTAGCTTAGTGCAGAGGTCGGTTCCTCGCATATCTTCCCATGTTTGATGACAATGTTGAGTAAGGGCTTCGACTCTCCTTTCATTGCGATGATCCCACCTCTGCACCATCAAACCTCAAACATTTTCGATCGGATTAAGATCAGGTGACTTAGCCGGCCAGATTATTTTCGTTATTTCAGGGTGACGACGGAACCAGGTATCAGTTACTCTAGCTGTGTGTATCTTACAATTATCTTGCACGAAAGAAAACTGAGGCATCTCCTGTTGTGGATACACGTTTCTCACACTGGGAAGCATACTCTCCTCTAACATCGTAACATAATACACTGCTTTTGCTCTTGGAGGCAACTGGACGAGTTCGCCAATGCCGTCAGCGCGCTCATCCAGCCCCACAAGTTGACGCCAATTCGACCAGATTCTCTATTTCGTACGACGTTTTGTTTTTGATAACGAGTATAATTATACCGCCATAAATTTAATCGGCCATGGGTCCAAGATTTAAACGTTTTCTCATCTGTGAAAATTGTAGACGACCAGTCGAAATCCAGATATTCACGAGCAAAATTCAGACGTGCAGTTTTTGATTATCAGTTAGATCTACTTTATAAGCAGGCTGCCGGTGGTGAATATTCATAGAGTGAAGAGTATTTCTTATCGTCCTAGCAGCTACACCATATCTCTCCGCAAAAAATCTTGTCGGTATAAACCCATTTATCTCATATGCCCGTAACATTTCCATGCGTTGTTCATTGGATAAAGCCGCTACGCGATGGTTTCCTCCACGATGGTCTTCAACCTCGCCTTCTTCTGCGTATCTTCTGACCCAAAAACTGACTGTATTTCGCTAAAAATAAACGTTTATTTAGTTAACATCACAATCATAGAAGCACGCTCACTTACCTATAAATGCATGACTGTATTGATATATTATTTCAACCTACCGATATAAATAACTCTCTTGTTATCTCACTGATACTTCGTCCTTGATGAAGATTTATTATTCTATGGCGATCATCATTGGAAATCGCTGGCGGCATTTTCTTACTAATATTGATATTAGTTATATCGAAAGAATCCAAACAATATTTATATTACGTTTGACGTATCTTTGTCATTGTCACAATGCGATTAGCAAACAATTTTCAGACTCTTTGAAAATCGAACTATCGTTTTAACCAGCATTAAATAAATCCTTGGCTAGAGACCTTCATAAGTTCGTGACGTAGTTTCTCATTATTATACGAACAGATTATGAGGACGATTAAACTGCTAAACATTCATTTTCCTACCTAATCCGTTTAAATTGTTTTATTCAAATGAGTTATGTACTCTTTATTGTTTAAGAAGCATGCACGAATAATCCGCTACTACCGTCGTGGGGCGCGGATTATTCGCCAGCCTCCACAAGGCCTCGAAAACCGCCGCGTAGAGGTCTCGGCGGCGGTTCTCCATCAGCGCTGCGACGGGGTGGTAAAACTGCCCGTCGCAGAGAGCATGGATGGTTAGACTTTGGTGTGCACGGGGGCCAGCGGGCACAGACTTGAAAGTCCCGTCGGCTATAATAGTGGAGGCAGCGTTTATTACTTCGCGGTAGCTGGGCATGCCCAGACTCACTGCGCATGCCCCGCCTGCAGTAACGGTTCCCAGGTGCATAAATCCGAACTCTGCATGTGTTGCCAGTCTTTGGCCGTACTCGGCCAGAGTCGTCGGTACTAGAGGTTGTTCAGATCGCCTCCATCTCCCCATCGACGACTGCACGGCCTCGTACGGCATTTGGGGATCCTTGCTTCCTGGTGGTAGTCAAATTAAAGTCTATTTAAATGTCACTGAATTTATTTTTTATGGGACACGTACAACTGCCCTAACCGGCAAAGGAATACTGACGTTACCAGCCAGTGTATCTAGACATGTCGCATACAGGCTGCATGTCTAGCTACGCTAATGTGTGCACCACAGGCGTATGCACCGCTGCATCTGGGAACCTGGAATGAATACATTTATCAGCTTCTTGTCCATATTATTAGGTCTTAGCTGTTACCCGCGGCTTCGTCAAAGGCAACGTGGTCATAGGGAATTAATAAATGGATCTCCCAATGGCAATTACATGTTTTATCGCGGTAAAAAGTAGCCTATTGTACAGCCTCTTAACTATCTGCACTCATGTGCTGACTTCAAATTGGTAGACAAAAATAGTGTTGTATTTAATCTTTTTTACACAAATGAAAACGTATCGTACAAAAGGCGGTTTTAATGCCGTTAGGTATTCTCTACCAGTCAACCTTAGGGCACTATTACTATCATGCTTCTTAAACAATAAAGAGTACATAACTCATTTGAATAAAACAATTTAAACGGATTAGGTATATCTCGTATATTAATTATTTGAGCCTCCCAGACGTTTCGGTACCTTTACAGATACCGTTGTCAAAGGTTGACTGTAACACATTATTCTACCCGATCCGATCCTACTTATCGAATAATGTGTAGCGTAATTGTTAGGAAATCGGATAATGTGTAGTGCAATAGTTAGGACCTAAAACACTACACATTATCCGATTTCTTCCGATAAATCGGATCGGATCGTCTGGAGCGGGTTTTAGATTTAGGACTGTCACTGTCACTTTGTCTAGGCTATGTTTCTATTGTTTCTTCTTTCAATTCCTTTTTAATTCTACGACACGACTAACCATGCGGGATGTGAACAATGTGAGCCTATTACTAAATATTATTATTATATAATTATCTAAGTGAATAAATCTAATATCAGTAACCCGTCCCGGCACTCACTCCGCTCCTCAAACTAAAGATAAATATCCTCGTATATTGTACTCACTGACTATAAAAAAAAAATGGCAAAGTATATCGTGTGACATATCAAATGAAAGGGTACATTATGAACATCTCAAATATATATATTTCATCATTCTAAATTAAACGGTTTTGAAGTTATTTACGAAAATGAGCAGTAATTGACGATATCCCCACACATCCCTTATTTCCTAAACTAAAATAGAAGGCCTAAAAAAAAAATTCATGATATAGTTCAATATTTGTAGATTACAGAAAAACATATAAAAAGTCTATGGTATTGCAAGTAACACCGTTTAACTAGTACGAATATTTATATTTCGCATAATGGCCAAATGACTTAAATTTTAAAAATTGCATTGCAACGGTAAATTAAAGAGTAACAGAAATAAATTATACATTTTTAGAAAGAACATTTTCCATTCTTTACTTTTATCATACATATTTTACATATTTTGGCCGAGAAGTGTGCAGTTTTTGAGAACTAACATTTTAGCAGAAAAAAAAACAATAATTAGAAACGTTAGTATTTGGTAACAGATTGCGCTGATTGTATAAGTGCTATCGCTTTTGTATGTATGAAAGGTTTATAGTAAATTTATTCAGAATTATTTCGTTCTTATACACAGAATATGTATCGTACACGGTTTTCTTTTAGAGTGGAAAATACCGCGCTCCGGGACACATTCGAGGTCGCGGGGGTTGACGCTCACCCCTGAGAGGGGGGGAGAGTAGATAAAATTAAACTTGGCTCTATAACCTACATATCCTGATAGATAAAAGTTGTCCTTTAATTTTGCCAAATTTTCCATATATTGCAATCTAATTTTCTTGGATTATTATTTGTGCCTTTTTCACAATTAGAATTTATTGAGTGATCACTGCTCATATTATTTAATAATAGAGTTTTAAAAGCTCCCTCAAACCCATTGACGTAATAATTACATGAACACACAATCAGACGGAAAATTGGCACCCTCCCAACTAATGCAAAATCACGAATCGCATTAGTTGGGCGATCAGTCACGTTTAGACTATGACACGTGACGGGTCTCAAAAATGACTTAATTTTCAGTGAAAAATTGCAGAAATAACAGCTATAAAATAAAGAAAAAGGTCGGAATATTCTTTTTTACGCAGATTCTATTGATTAATTAACGAATCCTATGTAAAATCATAGCATTTTTAGATTAGAATTATTAACTTTGTCCCTACAAAATGCACCTCATCACAGAACAAAAATCTAAGGAGTCGCTATAGTTTTATATTTTATAAATTAATAAAGGAGTGCAATAAATAGTTATCCTATTTTTTTTATTAAAGATTCCCACGCTATCCTAAACAACGTGAAAAATTGAGGTCACGTTTAGTAAGAGACAGACGTCAAGAATAATTTCAGCCAAATAATTCGTCTCTCGTGTGCTCGTTCGGCATAATCATATATGTTTTTTTTAATGTTTAATCAAAAAAAGCGTTGATGTCTTTCACTCAACACACCTTTAATATTTCAATAAAAACGTAAAAAAAATGACAGTATACATTGTCATGTCATGTCAAAAGAAGCGTAAAATGGTTATGTACGAGGGGCGTCTGAAAAGTTCTAAGCCTAAGATAGAAAAAAACAATTTACACAAATGAACTCGTGTTTATTTTTCAATATAGTCTCCTCCTAAATCAATGCATTTTTTACATTTTTTATACAGTGCTTTTAGGCCATTAAAAAAATAATCTTCATTTTGCCCTTCAAAATGCTCCTGTACAGCCGCCTTCATCTCTTCGTCACTTCTAAATCGCTTGCCCCTCAACTCTTTCTTCAAATTATTGAATAGAAAATAATCGCTTGGGGCTAGATCTGGGCTGTAGGGTGGGTGGTCAATTTCGTCAAAACCAACTTCCTTCAGAGCACGCCTCGCAACATTAGCGGTGTGAACGGGTGCGTTGTCTTGCAAAAACAAAATGCCTTTCCTTAGTTTACCCCGCCTTTTCTCAACTATGGCTTGTCGCACCTGTCTTATTAGATTTGCATAATAAGTTCCGTTTATCGTAGAGCCTTTTTCTAAATAATCGATTAAAAGAATGCCATCACAATCCCAAAATACCGTAGCCATTAACTTAGAGGCCGACTTTTGCACTTTAAATTTCTTCGGCGGCCTTTCACCCTTTTCAATCCACTGCATCGACTCAGACTTACACTCCGGATCATACTGTCTGATCCATGTTTCATCAACAGTTACTATTCGGGAACAAACTTCATCTAAATCATCTTCGCACAATTCTAAAAACGCCCGAGAAGTTTCCACACGACGTACTTTATCGAAGGCCGTTAGCATTTTCGGTACCCAACGAGCACTGACTTTACTCATGTACAAATGTTCATGTAAAATTTCTCCGACTCTTTCTTTACTAATACCTAAGACCTCAGCTATTTGCCAAACCTTAATTCTTCTATCTTCTAATACCAGCTTTTTGACTTTTGCTACGTTTTCTTCGGTCACTACCGATATTGGCCGCCCTGAGCGGGGGTCGTCTTCGATCGATTCCCGTCCGAGTTTAAATAAGCGACTCCACTTTTTGACTGTGGCATAAGAAGGCCCAGAATCACCGTAAATAATAGCCATTTCCTCAAAAATACACTGCGGTGATTTGTAACTTTTTGTAAGGAATTTAATTACAGCACGGTGCTCAATTTTCGTAATATTCGTTGGTAATTCACACATGATGTACTTTTCCGTTGAATATCTCGAAACAGAATAATAAAAACGTGACATGTTATTTTTTAATAATTTGTTTTTAAATGGCCTTTCTAGTGGCCAGTATCATAAACGCATATATAACCTCGAAATACTTTAGGCTTAGAACTTTTCAGACGCCCCTCGTAGTGTTTGTAGTGTGTAGTGTGTGGTAGTAGGTATCTATACATAAATAGATATACACTGTCTCGGGCGCACGTCACATGTGATGCTGCGTTTAGTTACACGCGAGCCGAGGGCGAGAGTGGACGCTTGACATTGCTATGTGTGCGGCGGCGAGTGAGCCAGTGTTATGAACATATGCCTTTTACAAGCAGATCCTACAGGTTACATTAATAAAAAAAATCTCTGTTTTCATTGTTTTATTTTGTCTCAGAGTCTAGACACTGTCAGTTTAAACCTTTGAACGCCAAGAACACCTAAAGACAATGTGTGCTGCCGTGCATACTACGCCACCGACTTTCACGCCACGCCATCAAACTTTAAAAGGTTAAAA
This sequence comes from Apotomis turbidana, assembly GCA_905147355.2. NCBI lineage: Eukaryota > Metazoa > Arthropoda > Insecta > Lepidoptera > Tortricidae > Apotomis > Apotomis turbidana. Next base: position 9,722,516 of record LR990290.1, on the reverse strand, counting down.
ATGTTAATATTTTGCACTTGCCTTACTCTCATTTAACATACCTACTAGAACAAGATGAGTTGAGAAATCATAATGTCATTATTACTGATCCCTTCTATGCAGTGTCGGGATCAGGACTAGGGTTGCCACCTTTTTTTTGTACTAATAAAGTATATTGGTTAGTATAGGTAGAAAAAATAAAGTACTCTGCATCAAAATAAAGTATTATTTATTTTTTCCTCTAAAAACATATTTTTTATCACTTTTAGCGATTTGTAACAAATTTTTGTTGCTCTTAAAAATGTTTACAGCATCTTTGCAGTCTATATTTAAGTTAAGATAAACAAACAATTCGTTTTTAATTAAATTTAGGGACGCTTTATTCCTTTCATCTCGCCACTTGACATTCATCAAAGAAAATACTCTCTCCGTGAAAGCTGATGTAGCAGGAATAGACAACAGAAATGAAAGTATTATAAACAATTTTTTGAAGTTTTCACTATCCTTACTAAATATTTGCTGCCATTTTTGTGCAGTGTTTAATTCTACAAAGCCTTCATTACTATTTATTAACTTATCTAATAAGGTATTCAGTAATGAAATTTCACCATACAAATCATCCATATGTATGTTTAGCTTCTGCAGGTTTAAGTTTTCAATTATGTGAACCAAATGGTCAAATTCAATATTGGTTTTTAAATTTATCTTGCTTAATGAAAATAACCAGTTCGTGTGACTAAAATCAAACCACTTATTAAGGTAAAATAATGCTCTGTCAACAAATAATGAAAAATTCTTGTTAATCTGCTCAGTTAGTTCAGGTGAAGACAACAGCTGAATTTGTTTTCTTGTTTGATATCCAAAAAAAAGATCTTTTTTTCTTTGTGTTAGTTCATTTTTAAGATTTTCTATAATATTATACACATCCAAAATTGTTACACAATTGCCTTCTAGGAATTTTACAGTTTTATTAAACACATTTAAAATGTGGCTACAAAAATTCAAGTAAATATGAATCAAGTCATATTCACTGTTGTTGAGCATCAATAAGTTTTGTATGATCATTGGACACTCATCTTCTAGGCTTACAAAATAACTTCTGAGGGCTTCCCAATTTAGCAATAAATTGTCTATGCAGGGTAAAAGAGAGAGCCATCTTGTGCCCACATGTCGTTTGAGTTCATGAAAGTCTCCATCCACTGATTCAATAAAAATTTTCAGTGCTTCTCTCCTTACAGCCGAGTGGGAAAAGTGAGCATAGATTTTCAAAATTACATTTTCAATATCATAGGTTAAAAAGCCCATGGCATGTTTCATGCAGTTATGTACTATATGTGCATGACAGTTACCCTTAATCAACTCTGGTACCAAATCTCTCATATTTGTAAATAAAGAGTGATTAACTCCAAAATTTGCATTAGTGTTGTCAGCACTTAGCCCTGATACATTATTAAAAGACAGATTGTACTGTTCCATTGACTTTTCAATTGCTTGAAACATGCCATCAGCCGATTCATTGCTGTTTTCATAGAAATCTAACAACTTGTTTTGAATGCCATCTTTTGGTGTAAAATATTGTACAACTAATGGAAAAAGTTTTATGTTTTTCTTGTTTGAGGCATCAGTCTGTAAACAGTAAAATAAATTGTGTGTATTTAATTCATCTATTACATTCTGTAAAGCATATGGCCCCAATACCTCTGTAACTAAAGCTTCCATTTTGGTTCTAGCCAAATGAATACTTGTTGCTGTGCTTGAATTAACATAAATAATTTTGTTTAGCTTCAGTGCAGTCCATACTGTTGTAGGACAAATTGTGTTTAACAGTGTGATATGTTAAAGCAAGCTCAGCTGCAGTAATATTATCTTTATCAGTGCAAGCTGAAGAACCTGATGAAGAGCCCAGAAATTTCACAAGCATTCCAGATGTTCTTTTCAATTCAGATTTGGATTTATGTTGTTTTGTTCCCATGAAGTGTGGTCGGTACGGGAGGTAATGATACGACGAAGCTCGGTGTTAGAATGAACATTTATTAAATAATTTCCAATGCTTTTATACTGATTTTCCTTAAGGTCATTTCCATATATGGTTTCTACATTCCAAAGAGGTTACACGTGTCGTTATACAATTCAAGGCTAAAGGAATTTTCTTTGTTCTATTGTTTGTTGCATCACATGTGTGGATCAGCTGGGACCACACACACCGCATCTCTCCCCTCATTTTTGAGACAAAAATAGTAATTAAATTGCAACTGTTTTTGGCTTACATAATACTTAATCTACTTATAGCTATGGTGTACATAGTGATTCTTAAATTATCTTAATGCTACTTACATTACATGTTTACATTATCTGATCTCTATATGGTTCTGGAAGTAATATGATGCTTGTTTACAATTGGTTCATTGATACTTTCTTATTGATGGAGGTGGCTCCTTATTTGGGTGGATCATTCATTCCTTGCTATATATTTTAATAATATTAATTTATGCATAGTAAGGTTTTGTTCTATTTTTGTGCACAATGTGCTCTTTACCTAAAACTAATATTTTTACGTTAGTACCTAGGTTTAGAATTACAGTATATGATCCCTTATATACTGGGTCCATTTTATCTCTATCCTCCTTTCGGACTAATATTAAGTCTCCTATATTATAGTTACAATAACTGATTAACACTAAATAATATGTATAAAATAGTAAAAAAATATTCTATCTATTTATCTATGTATAATTTTGATTCTAACCCTGTCAACTATCTTAATCTAAATACGCGTTAACTATACTAATCGCTAATAGAATCTTATTACCTAATATTTTGGTAACTTAGCTTAAATTTAATTGTATAACTTCTTATCATTATTTTACGAATATAAAACATTAAGTTTAATTCTAAATATCCTATTTTCTTTATGCTTTTATTTTATGTTATCTTTATAACTACTAACTTTTTTAACACTTTTAATTTAATACAATCGGGGTTCCTGTTGCAGTTTTTGCAAATTGTACCTTATTCTCTCGTGAGCAAAGCTCGTTTCGTACGCGATAGAGACACACAGTGTCGCCAATGCGGCAGGTATATGATTTCATTCTTATTTGCTTGCGCTTATGATACATATGTATCACTGATTGATTGGGAAGCTAAGGTTACACAGCGCGTGGTCGGCCGACCGTATTTACATATACACCTATTTATGTGTACAGGAATTCCATACAGGTATACAATGATTTGAAGTGCGCGCGCGCATATAATATTAATATGTAATATATGCATTACATATGTTCAGGCGGTTCTTTTAACACTCCATGTCTTTCATAGACATTCTAGGTGTCCAAGGATCTTCACGATTGATGCTCGATCGAATCATGACCAGATTTCAAGGATTCCGCGCCTACCTTGTATTCTGGTGTACCTTGCAATTACATGCCTACTTGCGATGTTACTCAGTGGTAACGTACTCACAAGCGACATTATTTCCCTTTACTTTGAAATCATATAACTGTGGTGTCATTTTATTTAGTTTTTTAGTATTTACACCCGAAATAAAACGTTATTACGTTTTTTTTTCTCTTGTAATGCCTTAAGTGGCTTTTATGCCGTAAAACTTCATCAAATAAGAATTGCAATAGCTCTCAGGTGATCAGGCTAATCGCTCATCGAAATACTTATGTTTATTTATACTTGTTTTATCTTTTACTTAGTATCTATTTATTATTATTTAATTTGGGTTTTCCCCGTTACGTAATATATTTGTTATTTACTTATTATAAACACATTTTCTTGATTAATTAATGTTATTAAATGTAATTAATAATATAGTCCTTGAGTAAAATTTTAACACAGTATAAGTTTTTTAAAATTTAAAAACACTCATTTTTAATTTTTGCATTATTTTTGTGAAATGCGTCAATTAGGGTTTTTAAATACTTTTCATGTCTTCGTCCTTGAGTTTATTTTTTTTATCTCTTTTGCAACATTTATAAGGTACGTATTTAAGTGTGCACTTTGGCTTCACTTTACTGGTTCGGAATACAACACTTTTTAGTGGCTTGCCGACCTTGTACATTTTTTGTACATATTACAGTTAAGGGTATACTTTGTATCCCTGCAGGGTATCCCTGCCTGTCTTGTACCTTTTTATGTATGCATGCTTATCAGCTGAGGGGCGCCTCTCTCGGGTCACCGCTGATGACGACAGGTCATCAGAAAAAATAAACTCATTCTCAAAACCCTTTAAAGTACATAAGAGTGTGTTATAATTAATGCAAAACAAATCAACACATTAAAAAAAATTATAATTTAAAATTCATTAAGTCTTTGTACTGCGCGAATATTATGTTTGTGTCGCGCAACTTGACACGTTATTACGGCTGCGCCTTCCATTCCTTATTTGGAGGCAGGCTGGTCATTGTGTTTACACATCAACTGACCTACTTATTATATTCTATTTATATCCTACATAATTAATTCTATAAAAATATAATGATAATAACAGTAACGTTATTCTACAGTAAAGTTGTACCTCCAGTCCTAGTCTAGGGTTGTTTTGGTGGTGCTGGTGCTGGTGGTGCTGGTACCTGCTGCTGGACGCTCTGCTCCGGCCTGCTGCGCATCGTTGTCGCTGCCTCTGGCTAGCTGCTCAAAATGTCCCGCTGACGTCACGTGATCGTGACTCTGCCGTTGAAGCTGACTTGGCGTCGTCGGAGGGCCCGTTTTAATCGGGGATGCCGTCCTCTGCATAGGTCTTCTTTTGCTTCAAAATTTTTCTTTTTCGGGTGGCACTTGGTTGTGCTGGTTCCGGCTGGCAGGCTGGCTGGTATGCTGAGACGAGCTGGGTCGGGCGGCCTCTATACTGTGCCCGCAGCTGGTTCGGGCGGCCGTTATGCTGTGTTCACAGCTGGGGCTGCCTCGAAGCGCTGGGTTGCGTCGAGCAGCCCCACTGGCAGGATCGCCATGAAGTGTGGTAGAGCACGGGGATAATGATACGACGAAGCTCGGTGTTAGAATGAACATTTATTAAATAATTTCCAATGCTTTTATACTGATTTTCCTTAAGGTCATTTCCATATATGGTTTCTACATTCCAAAGAGGTTACACGTGTCGTTATACAATTCAAGGCTAAAGGAATTTTCTTTGTTCTATTGTTTGTTGCATCACATGTGTGGATCAGCTGGGACCACACACACCGCACCAGGTGTTGTTTTACCTAAAAACAATACAGTACAGCAATGAAACCACCGCCAGACCACCACCCACCAGTCACCAACCAACCATATCAAATGAAATCAAAACATAATACCATACATAACACCATATAAGAAACGACACAAGTGCATGTTTTTCTACTAACCTGTCCTATTCCACCTGAAGCGATTGTAAATGTAACACCACATAATTTGCATTTTCCATTATATTCGTTTTGTGGATCTTTAGTTAACCAGGCACCATATTCGTTTTCCCATATTGTTTTATACTTCTGCATACGTTTAGTGTTCTGTTTTGTATCCATATTCCTTGGGATTTTTTCCGGTGTATTATAATTGTCCTCACAATCACTATTTAATTGCGTTTCACGCCGTTTTGTAGAAATGCATGGAACGCTTTGTGTACTAGAGTTACCTTTATCCATGATTCCCTCCCTATACGTATTTCGCTATCAAACCTAATAATTATAATTTCTAATGCACTGAAATAACACAATTCACATTTCACAAAATAACAATAAGGCGCGCGCGACGATGACAGAGAGATGACAACATGACATTTGGGGAGAGGTTAGGTTGCGTTCCAAAACTGTACTCAGTGCAAATGCGATGCGTTCCTTTATACGTAAACTACAATCAACTTTATAACTATGATTTATGAAATGTATTCTAGAGAAATTACAAACTATGCGAAATAAAGTATTTTCACGTACTTTATTTTCCTCGTAAAGTATAGAGTACATTTACCCCAAAATAAAGTATATACTTTATTATAAAGTACGGGTGGCAACCCTAATCAGGACCCTTTTATGCAGTTGTTAAATAAAAACGTAACTTAATTTGTTCTTAACAATTTACGAGTTTATTTAGTTCAAACAACAAATATATTTTAATACCTAAATAAAATAATAATGAAAATATTTTTAGTATGTAAAACTATTAAAATCTGCTCCTTTCGTGCCATGTTCCAAGTTTGACACGAGACATGAGTCAGAATACGCTAAAAAAGTTAATTTACACGAAAAATATTTGTGGTAATAAGTACGTAAGCCAATTTGACACTTAAACATTTGAGTAAAGAGTTATTTTGTACGAAGTAATTATGTTGTTGTAAATTATAAATAAGCGTTATTGGCATCTACTTGAACATGACAGCAGTGCCACTTTTTTCGACAATTTTGTTCGGGTCTGTGGCTCTATTATAAATAATACCTCAATGCTCAAACCCCATTTATTTTCAATCTAACTTTTCCATCCAACACAAACTGATTTTAAAATAAATTGTCAATATAAATCTCAGAGCAATTAACCAACCGGAGACGACACGCGCAATCCTTTCCTAGCAAAAAAGTCTGCCGTTTTTGGTGCGGGGACGAGGCAGCACACATAAATAGTGTTAACACTCGCGCATTTTTCCGATGCGTCGCTACACACGCACACGACAAAATTATCAAACACCAGCATAAAATATACTCACACAAGTACAAACACACACATAGCCAACGTGTCTATGTACGAGATGACGTCAGCTCGAAGTAAACGTCAATAGCGCGTAGAACACGTCGATAATTATAAATTTATCGATATTTCATGGTCGATGAATTTAGTGTGCCAATTTTAATGATAATTAAATATCAAATTTTGGAAACAGTATTTTAGCATGATTAATACTGTGGACATTTTATAATTGAGTTGTAATATAATTGTTATTTATTTATTGTGGACATTTTAAGCGAATTACTTTTATTAATATGAATTTTTGGAGATTGACATTATTATTATTATTGTATAAATTTGGGTTTACTAACATAAATAAATAAATAACATAAATTTGTATTACTTTACTTTACTTTGGTGTTCAATTACAATTTCCGAAATAAATTACATTATTATTAATAATAATACTTGCGACTGTCGGCACTTGATGGAACCCGAACTGCATCTTTGGATATAATGGTTTCTTGTATTAGTTCCACACAAAAATAAAACTTCGCTTTTTTTTTATTTAATCCGACCGGTTGCAATGTTTATTAAATCATTTTCAGGGGTACCCCTGAAGATGATAAAGTTTAATTTCCGTGTGGACAGTACAAGAGACCATTTTATATAAAGATGAAGTGTTTTACCAGCATGCAATCCTTGTACTGGTACGTGTATGTTAGTTTATCTATTTGTTTAGGACAAATCATGCAAGCTGATTAAGAATCACTTTCTATTTTCAGTTGAACGGTTGAATTTTAACATTTTGATTTGGTTCTGATGGGAATGTATTATACCGACGAGCTTCTCTAATGATGGGAATGGAAGGCGGCCATAAGATATCATGCAAGTGGTATCGAGTAATCTTATTATAAGTCTATACAATATAAAATGCCATGCATGGTACTTATTACGATTCTTTTTTGTGTACGTCACATACGACCTCGGACATACTATAGAAGGATAACAGGATTATTTTTGAACACCTGGTCCGAATTTCTGTTCAGAAAAGACATACTTACAGTGTTCTTTTTTTTGTTGATAAAATGAAAAACGGTGAACAAAGACACAACTTATAAAATCGTTTGTTTACAAATATTTACATTTATTATCTACAAAACAGAAATGCTATTGATTTTTAAAATGAATCAGTTTTGTGTATATATGACTAATGCATTTCTTAGGGTCAGCGATTTTAGACAAATAAGTTAATCTTATGTTGGTATACTTTTGTGTAACCGTTTTCGCAAGTTCAATATTGTGAACAATATAATCATTATCAAAGTAATGACTCTCAATGTTTGAAAACAGTTGTCTACCAACATAATGTTTTAACACTTTATTTGTAGCCCATTGCGGCGTACAAGAGCGGCTGACTTTTTTAGCATCTGACAATTGCTTCCGGATTTCGACTTCGCAGAGACGACATAAATCTATTACTTATTTCGATGCGTACTTTAGGCCACTTCTGTTTTTTTGGTATGTAATACTTTGTTTTCTAGGTTCCCCACATAAACCTTTTATGCATGTACAACATTTAATTTTTTTTATTATTGAAAAAACTACGTAACCCGCTATGTATTCCACAACCTTTTCTCCAAAAGGGGATAAGTACATTTCAATCTCTATATCTGAAATTATATCACTTTCTTCCAAGGGCTTATCCGTAAAAGATGTCTCTGTTTCTTTTTGTCGGGATGTGGAATTAATATTTTCAATTGCTGATGTACAGTTGAGTGTTGAGATTTTTTCTAGTGGGATACAGTTTGTACCCCTTTCATTTCGAATCAACTCTGTGTGGACTAAGAGTTTTTTATATATTGATTCAAACTGACGAGCAGATGGATTGTCAGAGTAACCGCCGTGGCTTCTGACGACAGAAAAAAAAAATCTCAATATGATCTTGGCTAGTTTTGTGTAAAGGCAAATATGTTAGTTGCGTATTTGAATCTAAAACCAAGTTTTCAAATAGGCGTTTTGCACTTTCGATACACACAAGAAATCCCAGAAATCCTGTGTAACGTAGCGACTTCAATAGATTGACCCTGTTGATTACATTTTTACGATTTTTAACGTCAGTCTCCAAATTCATCAGAACTGCTTTCGCTTCATCTAATTTTGCAAAGGCAGCTTCATAGTTTTTTACATTCATGGCTTGTTTAAATCCTTTGCCCCAAGTTTTAGAATCAAGGATGTCGAATAAATCATTCATTAATCTTAGAAAATCTGCTGTCGCTCCAACGTTTTCAAACATGGGCAAATTCATCACATTGCCACAAAAGTCCAAGGCATCAGCTACACTTGTACTGAAGAGCTGGGCTGCAAGACGAACGTTCATTATTTTTGTCTTAGAGAAAATATGATTTGCTTTTAATTTATTTGCCATGTAAAATAGTTCTTTTTCCTGTAATTCATGTAATTTCTGTATATATGACCATTGAATTTTATTTCCCGAGCCAGGTTGAACAAAGAAGCCGAAATGGTCGAATGCATTACGAACCAGTTTCAGCATATGGCAGGGGTCTAAAAAGAAAAAACATTGTTGGCCTGTCCGTGGGTCCAGAATTGTTGTTTGTAAATTGTTTACATCTAAACAGCAGCCCAACTCTTCGGCCATGACAAGATTAGCTTTAGTGCCGTCACAAGTTAACGCTTTGATTTCCACCAGTGCCAGTTTCATGGACTAAGTGAAAAGCTTGCGTCACAAGTCGTGCTAACAGTTCAGATTTTACGCCCTTTACTAGAAAGTATGCAATAGGTAATTTCCAAGTAGTATTTATGCCGACTAATAAAAATACTAAAGCGTCAGTTGCTTCTTCAGAATTATCAGCTACAAAATCAAATCCGTGATCCACGTAACCGTAATATCTTTGAGTGCTTGCTACGTGTTCCGGTAATTGTTTTATTTTCATTTCATCGATCACTAATGTGCAAAATATTTTTTTTCCCGGGTTACTCTCAGCTCTTAGTTTTAAAGCATGTAAGGCTTCCTTCGTAAATCCTGGTTGTCCGTTTATAGTACTATACCATTTTGTTAAAGTCCTTGGTGCAGGTAAACACGTTCCAAAAATCTTTCGCACATATCTATCTATACGCTTTCGGCGAATAAAAATGTAAAGTTAATGCAAAACATCTCAGTTCTGGGGAATATTTGAGTCTGGGGATATTACCTGTTTTGCTTTTAATAAGCTGTCTATTTAGAAGCTCTTTTTCTTCTACCCCAATTCTGTCTAAAACTAAACGATTTTCTTTATTAATTAACGATTTAGCTGACAATTCATTTAGTATTTCTTGGAGCCCAGCAACTTTTTTTTAAGTACCTTTTTTGTGATTGAAGTCTTTTTATTTGTTTATTTTTCATCTGTAAACGATTTTTCAACTTTTTTTTTCTCGGTGTATCGTTTAACTGTGGATTGTAATTTTCTGACTGAGACGCATGAGGCTGATCTTCGGTACTTCTGGAGGCTTGAATTTTATATGGTGGAGAATTTTTCAATGTTTCAACCTTTCTTCTCTTAGGTGTAGACATTCCTGGTTCTGATTCTTCATAATGTTCAACCTGGAAAATAAATAAAAAATAAATTTAAAACGATTTTAACGGTCGATCTTACACAAATCCTCCACTGACTATTCTCCACCATCTGTGACGTAATGCTGTATATGCATAAAGGGTATAGACCATAAAATTTCATCTCTCACATCGACGTTACGTATGTACTTGATTGGTCAGAATAAATGCTCTTTGGCCCGCGGAAATGTTGTAATTATTGTATGTGGACCATCTCTAAATCTATTTCCCCATCCCTTTAATAACTGTTAGTGTTAACACTATTTGTGTGCGTTGCCTCGTCCACCGCACCGAAAACGGCAGACTTTTTTTGCTAAGAAAGGATTGCGCGTGTCGTCTCCGGTTGGCTAATTGCTCTGAGCAAAAAATAGTAAACAATATTCACCTTCGGGAATTTCAAAGTTGGTACGGATCCTTGATTCAGTCTCCGCTTGTTATTTGATTGTGTTATGAAACAACTAGTTTCAAAATGCTCGGAGCAAATTGTGCTAGTCCGTTTAGGGGTCCACGAAGCATGATTTCCACAAGCTCGAATCCAGACATCCCGACTCGTTCCATCTTTTGGAAATCTGAAAAATTAATTATAAGAATAATATACCTACTGATAATATTTACTAGTGATTCTGTGAGAACAGAAGACCTCGACTCCCCTCGCCTTTTCTCCCCTCTACTCCCCTTTTTGGATTTTTCGCTAAAATATATGTAGAATACAGTGGTAAGTGTGCCTCTCAAATTTAACTAAAATCCGTCGATAAATAACGCTACAGCAAACTTCCCCCCCTTTCCCCCCCTCAATTTTCCTCCTTTACAGTTTTTTTAGAACAACTTATGTATAATGAAGTCCTTAGTGCGTCTCTTAAATTTCATCAAAATCGGTTGATAAACGACGCTACAGGAAACTTTCATCCTTTTCTCCCCATTTTCCCCCAATTAAAAACGTGCTCGACATACATTTTTTAACAACATAATTAACTACCAATTTTCATCAAAATCGGTTGAAAAATTCGACCTGTAGGTGAGAACAAACAGACAGACAAACATCCTGACAGACGGACAAAAGCATTTTCGGCCAATGTGGAAACTGAAACACTTCGCTCGCTCGGTCAATCACAATCATTATTTGAGCAACAAGACGCCCACTGCTGAATAATATTTGTATCGACCATGCATCGACATTTTTTTGTGCTGTCCCATCCCTAACTTTTATGCAGTGTTGTCAGAGTACCAAAATAAAAAATACCTATTTACGAACAAGTGACGAACGTAAATACATTGTAATTAATAAAGTACAAACATAAACATATCATATTTTAAAATGTTAAGTAAAAATATATGTTGAAAATAAAGAATAAATTAATTTGCAAACAGTAAATATCGTAAATTTATAAAAGGTCTAGGTACAATTATATGGCACGTCATTTATGATTTTTGCTTGAATATATTTCGTTAATGATAACAAATGTGAACAAGAAGTTATACTTAAATATTTAAACAGTCTATTTTAAAATTACACTAAAGTAGATCTAGTACCATTAAGTGGCAACACTTTCAGATGGACAATATTTATTCGTATTTTGCAAATTTAATGCACTATTTCATAATATTTAGATGTAATAATACTTACAGATGAAAAGTAACGTTATCCTTTTGAACACTGGATGTTTCTGACCTCTTTTTACACGAAAACACGTTGCAATTCGGCATTTTTCCTTCCCGTGATTCCGCGCTCACTGTCACTTGTTGAATGGCGCGGAACGCGCGCCGTCCAGTTTTATATAACGGGTATGACCAGCGGTCTTATACCTTTGGCAGAGGGGAACGCCTGCCTATGGCCACTCCGTTTGGTTTAATGCTCTAAGATATAAATATATACACTATGATTCTTAATCGGTGTGATCAGGAGTAGAAAAATCTCACGCAATTACCTCATTGTTTAATTGATTAAAAGTTAAATCATAATTAAAACTAATAACCACTAGAATAGAATAGAATCGAATAGAATATTCTTTATTGCACACCTCAACAGGAAATAAATACAAACAAATTACAAGTAACATTCAAGAGAGGTAAACAACAGGCGGTCTTATCGCTAAAGAGCGATCTCTTCCAGACAACCTTTGGGTAGCGAAATTAAATAAAAACGTCAGAAATGAGTAGGCGATGCAAAAGTAATCATGGAATATGTAGAAAAAAAAAACTACTAAAATAATACGCAAATAAACGTACATAAGATACCAAAAAAATAAATATATATGCACAAATAAACCTACTTAAGCATACATAACATAGGCATATACATATAAAATAATATTAGTAACGAACCACACTTCATGTCGGTCACTATACCAAACAAAAATTAAAGAAGGGACAAATAATGTTCTTTAAGGAGTATTTTAAAATTGGCAACGGATTGGCTACGTTTTAAGTCTACAGGCAGAGAGTTCCACAACAAGGTAGCCTGGAAAGTAAAAGAGCTGTTGTAGAATTTAGAGGAGGAAGAGGGGACAGCCAGAAGCAAATTTTGAGAGGATCTAACAGACCGAAGATAACTGAAACGCTCCTTGAGGTAACGGGGAGTTGCAAGGTTGAAAAGTATATTGTAAAGAAGAGAAAGGAAGTAAGAGTTACGACGAAAACGGATAGGAAGCCACTTGAGCTGCGAACGGACACTGGATACATGGTTATATTTGCGTAACCCGAATATGAACCTGATACAAATATTCTGAATACGCTCAAGTTTATTTAGCTGTTCCTCTGTGACATCAGGGTAAGCGATATATATATATACACTAGATACATGGTCATCCTACATAAATTGATGAAGTACGATACCTACGTCAAGTGCCATCGCTTTGGCGGGTTTAACGAAATTTTCTACGACTTTCTTCGTCTTTTTCTTTAATTGATGTGAGTAAATTTACATAAAAAAAAAATTGTTTCCTGGCTTCCTTTTCACCCCTCTTATACAACTGTTGCATAAAATACTAAATAACTAATATCGACAGACAAGCCTTTTGATTAAAAACCCGCACTTAAATCGGTTCAGTCCGTCTACCACAACTATGCTTCGCTACTCTTGTCGCGCGACATAATATCACCCGTCACTCTCTCACATTACTGTGCAGAAAGAGTTAGGTAGTACCTACATATTTCTACGCCACAGTACGCTGCCTGACGCCACAGACATACACACAGATACATATCTCAAAATGATAACATCCATCTTATTTAGAATAGATAATTTCCATGATAGGATCCAGGTACGATATGATTCAGTTCATCACATCAAAATATTAGTCCTTGCTGGGATTCGAACCCAGTACCGTTCTACTCAATAGGCAGGAGCACTACCAACTGCGGTAAGCGCATCATTGAATAATAAAATGATACGCACTTGTAAATAATGAAAATAGCACCCAGACGGCATTATTTGGGTCGTGTCTCTTAGCGCTGCCTGTAGGGCTGGCTCGTAATCCGCTACCACCGTAGTGGGGCGCGGATTATTCGCCAGCCTCCACAGGGACTCGAAAACCGCCGCGTAGAGGTCTCGGCGGCGGTTTTCCATCAGGGCTGCGACGGGGTGATAAAACTGCCCGTCGCAGACAGCATGTATTGTCAACATTTGGTGTGCACGGGGGCCAGCGGGCACAGACTTAAAGGTCCCGTCGGCTATGATAGTGGAGGCAGCGTTAAGTACTTCGCGATAGCCGGGCATGCCCAGAATCACTGCGCATGCCCCGCCCGCAGTAACGGTTCCCAAATGCAGAAATCCGAATTCTTCATGTCCTTCCAGGCTTTGGCCGTACTCGGCCAGAGTCGCCGGTACGGGAGGTTGCTCGGATCGCCTCCATCTCCGCATCGACGACTGCATGGCCTCGTACGGCATATGCACCGCTGCATCTGGGAACCTGGAATGAATACATTTATCAGCTTCTCCTCTATAATTTTAGGTCTTAGCTGTTACCCGCGGCTTCGTCAAAGGCAACGTGGTCATAGGGAATTAATAAATGGATCTCCCAATTGCAATTACATGTTTTATCGCGGTAAAAAGTAGCCTATTGTACAGCCTCTTAACTATCTCCACACATGTGCTGACTTCAAATTGGTAGACTGTGCAGAAAGAGATACCTACATATTTCTACGCCACAGCACGCTGCCTGACGCCACAGACATACACACAGATACATATCTCAAAATGATAACATCCATCTTTTTTCGTCAGGGAAGCTTTTATTGCAGGCGTGGTAATTAGAGAAAAGCAACGTTCATTTCATACTTACGGTAGTCAACCAGAAGGCGACGAAATAATTGTGAAACCCGGCGTGGAAAAGTAGGCCGTTTGCCTGCGCGGCCTGCGGCAGTTCGGCCACTGCGGCGGGCACCAGCGCGGGCGGCAGCGGCGCGAGCGCTCCGTAGAGCCGCACCAGGCAGTTCCCCGCCGAGTTGCGGCCGGCATCTATTCCGTCACGCCGGGCTCGTCGGCACAGTGCCTGTAAATCAATTTGATAATATAATTTTCAAGACGAACGAATCAATTATAAATTATAATTTACCATGCATGTCTTATTTAAATTTATTAAATACAATAAAGTGACCGGATATATATGCGGTCACTGCTATAATGTACCTAATAAACGTCTCTTGAGGATTAACTTTAAATTAAACGACACAGAAAAACTTAACCAAGCTTCTATCGATATCAAAATAAAAAAAATATTGACATTAAATGAATAATAAATATTAAGGGACGATCTTATACAAACACAAATCGACCTAGTCCAAAACTAAGCAACAGTGTACAGAACAGAACCAAGCAACTAGTTCACTATGGTAGACGACGGTATGCTTTATTATTATTATATAGAATAGATAATTTCCATGATATGATCCAGGTACGATATGATTCAGTTCATCACAACAAAATATTAGTCCTTGCCGGGATTCGAACCCAGTACCGTTCTACTCAATAGGCAGGTGCACTACCAACTGCGGTAAGCGCATCGTTGAATAATAAAATGATACGCACTTGTAAGTAATGGAAGTAACACCCAGACGGCATTATGTGGGTCGTCTCTCCAAGCGCTGCCTGTAGGGCTGGCTCGTAATCCGCTACCACCGTAGTGGGGCGCGGATTATTCGCCAGCCTCCACAAGGCCTCGAAAACCGCCGCGTAGAGGTCTCGGCGGCGGTTTTCCATCAGGGCTGCGACGGGGTGGTAAAACTGCCCGTTGCAGACAGCATGTATTGTCAACGTTTGGTGTGCACGGGGGCCAGCGGGCACAGACTTGAAAGTCCCGTCGGCTATAATAGTGGAGGCAGCGTTTATTACTTCGCGGTAGTCGGGCATGCCCAGAATCACTGCGCATGCATCGCCCGCAGTAACGGTTCCCAGGTGCATAAATCCGAATTCTGCATGTGTTGCCAGTCTGGCCGTACTCGGCCAGAGTCGCCGGTACGGGAGGTTGCTCGGATCGCCTCCATCTCCGCATCGACGACTGCATGGCCTCGTACGGCATATGCACCGCTGCATCTGGGAACCTGGAATGAATACATTTATCAGCTTCTTCTCTATAATTTTAGGTCTTAGCTGTTACCCGCGGCTTCGTCAAAGGCAACGTGGTCATAGGGAATTAATAAATGGATCTCCCAATTGCAATTACATGTTTTATCGCGGTAAAAAGTAGCCTATTGTACAGCCTCTTAACTATCTCCACACATGTGCTGACTTCAAATTGGTAGACTGTGCAGAAAGAGATACCTACATATTTCTACGCCACAGTACGCTGCCTGACGCCACAGACATTCACACAGATACATATCTCAAAATGATAACATCCATCTTTTTTCGTCAGGGAAGCTTTTATTGCAGGCGTGGTAATTAGAGAAAAGCAACGTTCATACTTACGGTAGTCAACCAGAAGGCGACGAAATAGTTGTGAAAACCGGCGTGGAAAAGTAGGCCGTCTGCCTGCGCGGCCTGCGGCAGTTCGGCCGCTGCGGCGGGCACCAGCTCGGGCGGCGGCAGCGCGAGCGCTCCGTAGAGCCGCACCAGCCGGTTCCCCGCCGAGTTGCGGCCGGCATCTATTCCGTCACGCCGGGCTCGTCGGTACAGTGCCTGTAAATCAATTTGATAATATAATTTTCAAGACGAACGAATCAATTATAAATTATAATTTACCATGCATACCTTTATATTAAATTTATTGAAAATAAATACTACAACAAAGTGACCGGATATATATGCGGGCACTGCTATAATGTACCTAATAAACGTCTCTTGAGGATTAACTTTAAATTAAACAACACAGAAAAACTTAACCAAGCTTCTATCGATATCAAAATAAATAAATTATTGCCATTAAATGAATAATAAATATTAAGGGACGATCTTACACAAATCGACCTAGTCCAAAACCAAGCAACAGTGTACAGAACAGAACTAAGCAACTAGTTCACTATGGTAGACGACGGTATGCTTTATTATTATATAGAATAGATAATTTCCATGATATGATCCAGGTACGATATGATTCAGTTCCTCACAACAAATATTAGTCCTTGCCGGGATTCGAACCCAGTACCGTTCTACTCAATAGGCAGGTGCACTACCAACTGCGGTAAGCGCATCATTGAATAATAAAATGATACGCACTTGTAAATAATGAAAGTAACACCCAGACGGCATTACGTGGGTCGTCTCGCCAAGCGCTGCCTGTAGGGCTGGCTCGTAATCCGCTACGCTACCACCGTTGTGGGGCGCGGATTATTCGCCAGCCTCCACACGGCCTCGAAAACCGCCGCGTAGAGGTCTCGGCGGCGGTTTTCCATTAGCGCTGCGACGGGGTGGTAAAACTGCCCGTCGCAGACAGCATGTATCGTCAACATTTGGTGTGCACGGGGGCCAGCGGGCACAGACTTAAACGTCCCGTCGGCTATGAGAGTGGAGGCAGCGTTAAGTACTTCGCGGTAGCCGGGCATGCCCAGAATTACTGCGCATGCCCCGCCCGCAGTAACTGATCCCAGATGCAGAAATCCAAATTCTTCGTGTGCTTGCAGGCTTTGGCCGTACTCGGCCAGAGTCGCCGGTACTGGAGGTTGCTCTGATCTCCTCCATCTCCGCATCGACGACTGCACGGCCTCGTACGGCATATGCACCGCTGCATCTGGGAACCTGGAATGAATACATTTATCAGCTTATTGTCTATACTTTTAGGTCTTAGCTGTTACCCGCGGCTTCGTCAAAGGCAACGTGGTCATAGGGAATTAATAAATGGATCTCCCAATGGCAATTACATGTTATATCGCGGTAAAAGGTAGCCTATTGTACTGCCTCTTAACTATCTCCACACATGTGCTGACTTCAAATTGGTAGACAAAAATAGTGTTGTATTTAATTTTTTTTTACACAAATGAAAACGTATCGTACAAAAGGCGGTTTCAATGCCGTGAGGTATTCTCTACCAGTCAACCTTAGGGCACTATTACTATCATGCTTCTTAAACAATAAAGAGTACATAACTCATTTGAATAAAACAATTTAAACGGATTAGGTCATCCTCCTAGCCTTTGTCCCATATTGTAGAGAATGAATTCTCAATCGGGGTCGGCTACAGTAGCCGGCAAACTTCTTGAGCGTGACCTTGACTGCGCAGTAGCCGATTTACGTCCAAATTTACATGCGCAGATCCCCCCTTTTGGTTCAAGTTGTTTGCCGGCTACTGTACCTAAATTATTAGTTATATCTCGTAAATTAATTATTTGAGCCTCCCAGACGTTTCGGTACCTTTACAGATACCGTTGTCAAAGGTTGACTGTAACACATTATTCTACCCGATCCGATCCTACTTATCGGATAATGTCTAGCGTAATTGTTAGGAAATCGGATAATGTGAAGTGCAATAGTTAGGACCTAAAACACTACATATTATCCGATTTCTTCCGATAAATCGGATCGGATCGGAAGATCTGGAGCGGGTTTAAGATTTAGGACTGTCACTGTCACTTTGTCTATGCTATGTTTCTATTGTTTCTTCTTTCAATTCCTTTTTATAATTCTACGACACGACTAACCATGCGGGATGTGAATAATGTGAGCCTATTACTGAATATTATTATTATATTATTATCTAAGTGAATAAATCTAATATCAGTAACCCGTCCCGGCACTCACTCCGCTCCTCAAACTAAAGGTATCCTCGTATATTGTACTCACTGACTACATTCTTCGTCCAAAAGGTTATGCATCCAGCTGTAAGAAGACGCATTACGATTAAAAGATATAAAGAACATTGTCGTCAAATTTTGAGTGAGCTCGTGACGGGCTAATAAAGTTTTCACATTATGGAACAATCGTTATATTTATGAGCATACCTGTGCTAAACTCGGGCACGTTCATAGATTCAATGTCGATAAAAAAGATGTCGATATATTGTACAAAAGAAAACTTATCGTTCAAAAGGCGGACTTAATGCCATGAAGCATTCTCTGCCAGTCAATCTTTGGGCAAAGCAGATAAATTGTGTATATTCATACATGTGCTCATTGAATATCCTCAATTCCTATAAAAAGGTTCGATGTCATATCTGTTAAAGTGGATATTTTCATCTAGACGGCAATATTTAATACCGACAAATATGGGAAACATATTGATGGTATACTTTCTATGAAAACTTTTTTAAAATAAACGAATAATAGACGTTTTATTGTTTTTATTTTAAAATGAAAAGAAAAATATATGTTGGTTGGTGGTGTTTGGCTTTGCACGACTACTGCTTAACACATAAGAAGTCCCTACCTATGCGGGGATACCCATACATTCATACCCAGATGGTCTCTTGCTAAGAGATTACCAGGGTCAGGACATGTGCGGACACTAGCCTATGGCATATTACGTAATCCGACATGTTGTCTGACACTGGCTTCGCCTTGACAAAAACCCCGCTTAAAAAGGCAAGGTACCAACTTGACTACCCCAAGTGTCATTCGACTTAATAGACTAAAGCATAGACCATTCGATACAATATCAAAAATGACAAGCTTCAACAATTTAATCGCCTGGTGTAAAACCGGCTTAAACATTACACCCGACTTAATTGTCACGAATGTTCTAACCTTTACTGCCTGGAGAATGACACATGACACACGTCGCATGCTCCAAACAGTTGTACCTCGATGGGTCACTGCCCTTATACTAGATGCCTGAAAACGTTGTCTATGACACTCGCCTCAAACATCCATACAGGACTATCAAATAGTGACAACAAACTACAATTACCTTTATATTAGAATCCTGAAGCATATGAACTATGCTTCAAAATTCTGTACCAATAAATAAATATCTGGAATAATTTAAATATTAAACCAAATATTTGTACCAGACCATCACCTCATAATTAAATTTACGATCATAGACTATGGCAGTACATGTCATAATGACATGTCAAATGTTATGTCTCTGTCAAGTCGTAAATTCAATTATTAATAAAACTCAAAAAAACTTTTTATTAAATTCCTACCTAACACCAAGCTAAAGTGAAAGTGAATATTTTTTTTTATTAATTACAACCCTAGCTAAAAGTGAAATCTTCGCTTCGGCCTGATGCAGTGAAGTCCTTGGCTCGACAAGCCAAGACCCCTGCCTCCGCCCAATCTTACCTAAACCTTTAAGCTAACCTAACCTAATTAACCTACTCATGCAACTAGCCTATTTTAATCTAAACTTGGGCCCTATTTCCTTCCCTCTCCAGCTCAGATGTGAGCTGCGCCACAAGCCCAGAATATGAAACTGCAGTAGCAGCCATCATATAGACTTGAGCTCCTGCTGTGATCCACTGCCTAGTGCTCTCAGGAGGCAAATCAAGTCCGAGATGATTCAAGAGGACCTTCCTTGCATTATCCTCGTTCAGAGGCCCATTCACAGCAGCATTGACGAACTTCTCAGAAGACTCTAACAATTTAACCATGCTGTCATTGACCATTTGTCTCTTCATGGCTGGTGTTTGTAGGGTTACAGATTGGTCAACATTGAAGAAATAGCAGAACTGCTTCAACTCAGTAAATGCTGCATTGTCTACCTTTGGCAACAGAGATGGTATTAGTCCATGAGTGAGTATTGCTGGTGGCTCAGAAATTGTTTTGGTGTTCAACTGATGCTTGAGTCTTATGCAAGTCATGTCAACCTTGCCAGGAACTCCAGTTTTCTTCACCACAGCTAATGTTATGTGGGGAAATGATGCTGCAATCCTACTCAAAGTCACATCCTTTGAGCCGAGCTCTACTCTTTCACTCTTCTTCCTCCTTACTGCTTCTTCATCAGTGTCATTCTTAATGTTGTAGGCTGTCATCTTTGATCTCAGTGGTTCCTTCACATCCTTATGGACACTAACCAATATCTTCCTCAGATTGTTTCCTCTTGTTACAAAGATGCTGATGAAGAATAAAGCATCTTCAGCAAGGTTTGCAAATTCCTTCACAATGAAATCAAGGCCATCCATCTTTAGAGTCCATACTCCTGGCCGGGGTCCACCTGCATTGAATGCGGTCAGACTGGCAAGCATAGTATTTATGGTCACCACAGGGCTAAACCCTTCATAAGCCAGCAATTTAATCAATCCAACTGTGGCATCAAAGTTGGATTTGGTCACCCTTCCAATTATCGCAGCCCTGACTAGGTCCTGGTCAGTTGGATTAATCTGCCTAAGCTGGCCATTTGAGACCATATCAGTCTCACCGCCAGATAGGTTGAGATAGTTTCTCAAAATGTTCCAGTCATCATTGCTACCTGGGCCATTTTTTATTTTGTTGTACCATTTCCGAAAAATTGTTTTCAATTATATTTTGCAAGATTTGAACAAAATAACACTACTTTTGAGTTAATTAGACACTAAAATACATAAAATCTATATGATTAAATAACATTTTACTAAGATAAAAGAAAAAAATGGAATTTAGTCGGAGTTTCTGGGGTTGGGTGATCCACTGAGTTACGAAATAATAAACGCATGAAGACCATATAAAAAGCCATATATTTATGAAATCTCTTATTAACAAGATAAATCGTATCAAAATAGTCATTATTCAAAAACAAGCATTTGAAAAACATAAACAAATCTTCTCAAAATATCTATCACATATCCACCGAGTGACCCTATATTCAAAAGAGGCACTTCGTTTTCACTTTTTCTTTGATAATTGTCTGAAATATCAAATAGAAACTTTTACACAAGGTAAAGATAATAAAAAGTTAATGTTAAACAACTATAAAAGTTGAATAAAGTAAACAATAGTCTTCAAAAACCTAATATTATGTCTAGGATTACCTGAGACAATTTCTCAGTGGAACGTAACAAAAAAGTAAGGAAGCGTCTTCATGGTTCCTAATTTGGCTAAGCCAAACAGAACAAAACAAGTTTTTTATTGTCCGTAATTAATAAAATAACAAAAATACTAATTTTATAACTAAATTTACATCTTCAGTTCTAGAATTGTAACAAAGATACATCCATATATACTATACTTAAAATATGCTATTTAGAATTGAGAATCGAGATCAATGAATCCAAAATAAACCTTAATTTAAATTATATAAGAAAGCGTCAAGTAAAAGAGGAAGATGTGACGTTCTAGTAAACATTACTGAGTTGAAAGTGGGCCGTCAAGTGGCACATGATCGAGCACCTGGTTCCATATCTTCCCCTTTTGTTTACATAAATCAATGACTTATACGTATATTATATATATATTATCCTTTGTAAAACAGATAAAATCAAAACTTTTTCTAACAATCTTATTTTAAAATGGCACAATAGAATGTTTGGTATAATAAGCTGTGTATGGTATACCTCCTTAAGTACTAATTATAATCATTTAGCCTTATATTAACACCGAGATCATTTAGGAACTTAGTTTATTGTGCTTTGTTAGAACACATATCACAAATATAGCCATTAGAATCTATTTTACCACTGCATTTTTTACAGAAAAATAATTTTTTAATACAGTTGCTCAAAAAGTGGTACTTTTCGTAGGTGCAAATCGTGCGAAAAGTTGGTTATTTCGAACTAGTGCTTTTTACTTTTCAATTTTTTTTAATTTTCTGTTGTACTAACACGTCATACCTCATACATCCAAACAAAGGGTCAATCACTGTCTGACTTTATTTATTACGTCATGCAGCATTGCAGGTGTATATCTCATAATTATGCTTAAAATATTTAAATTGCATATTGAATCAATCAAAGGGTTATCTATTAAAAAAACTCAAAAACGGTGTTAATAATTTGTTTGAGTGACTATTATTTAATGAGCAAATGAGTATTATGCGTGACCGAAAAAAATTAAAGAGAAAAGTATTGTCACAGATTAGAAAATACGTATTAAGCGTGACCCACGCGCTGCTTTATAAATTCATAATAATTATGAATAATCGCTATTGTGTGTATTAAATAATATATTTATTTACAATTATATGAAGTGTAAAGAACTAAAAACAGATTCACGATGTTTATTGTTTGGAATCAATTAAATTACTATGTAACATTATCATATCTCTTCTGAAATATTAAAACTATTTCTTTTGATTTGGCTGAATGATGACAGCCGACGCCATCTTGAAAAAAAATATTACAATTAAAAGTAAAACTTTCTTTTTAATTCAAGATTGTTTTAATTATGTGTAAATGACACGTAAGATTTATAAAATAAGAGTTTTTGATAGAAAATGATGGATTCTGATGTTACCAGAATAGATTTAACACCGCCCTATATACGAGCCAAGGCAAAAAATTGCGAGTGAGAGTATTTTACCCGCAAAATCGAAAGATAAATTACATTCCCGTCTATGAACATTTTATTGGCTGGAAACGAGAAAAAGAGAATTATTAACTAATTTCGAATAAAACTTTAAACTTACCAGCAAAGGCCTTAAATGCGACTTATGCGACCCTTGACAATTGCTCTAAAAATTGTAGGTACTCTTAATTTTTATCAGACAGAAATAAATATAATTGCCCCTTTCAATTACTGTTTTAAATCTGTATTATTGCAATTTTTCGCAAATGTATTAAAAAACGTTGTTTGGCACACGTGTGGAAGTGTCATTTTAACTCGTCCCGAGTCTTGACCCTCGCCTTGCGGCTCAGGCCAAGACTCCGGGACTCGTTCAAAATGACATACTTTCCACACTTGTATCAAAAACTACTATACAAGAACAGCATTGGAACATGCCTATGTTAAAAAGAAAATGCTTTTTGCATCTATTACAAGGCAGTGTGCGTTTGATCGCAGTTTTAAGTGATTTATATTGCAATTGTTTAGTTTCTTGTTTTATCTTAATTACTTTATTTGTAACATTTACATCTCCTAGAATTTTAATTATTTTTGAACTTGTTGCAGCACAGCTGTCGTCGTATGGTAACAACTCATGAGAATTATTTAGTGGCACACCTTTGGTGTTTTCACTTGCAGTACTGACCAATTCAACGCTCCGATTACGGTTATATGTTTTTTGCTGGGGTAATATAATTTCGGCAGTTATATTATCGACAGTAATCGAAGAGTGCTTTGAAGTAGTGTCAAAGTTGTTATTAATATTTGAAACTGAGATCTCGTTAGAGTTACTCGGGGTTTCTGATTGAATTTCGTCATATTGTAACAGATCGATGTTGTGCATGTTTTCTTTTAAACTTGCTCGCGTCGGTTTTCGGACGTATTTGGAGCATTTCGCGTAGCTGTGAATATCAGCCTTAACAGATATCATCGCATGATCGGCATTAACATTTATTGCTGCTACATTAGGAGTCAAATTGGCTTCATCACTTAAATTCTGTGGACCAATTACATGTTTTTTAGGGTTAAAACATTGGCAAAAACCCTTTTGAGTGCCACAAAACATGAGAGTTCCCTGTGATTAATTACATTTATCCCAGAAGATGAAACTTGGTGTATTTTCATTGTACCAACAATAGTTTTCAAATTTTCTGGCGTATTTTTTTTCATGTTTTCAATATCAGTACTAGGAATTACTAATAATTTTATAGATTTAACTTTTTTAGAAAGTTCTTCAATCGCTTGTGAACAGTTCTCAATATCGTTACCATATGCAACTTGACGGTCTAACGTCCTCTTTATACAACCGCCTATACCGTCTGCCACACCTTTACCGTTTCCGGCCTCAGAAAATGACCAAGTGGAATAGTCAAGCCCCATTTTTTTTGTAAATAAATTTAGCAGATGAAAATTCTTCTTCTGCCGGTACTGAGAAGTAGGGCCGTCCGAGAAGAAGTGTATGACTTTAGTCAGTGGTTCAATTTTTTTGGCTTCCTTTATTACGGGCAAAAGATGAGCCCAAATTGCTGAAGGGTCATGAGCATTACTATCGGATATAGTGCAAAACGACTGTGACTTGTTGTGCCAGTAGATCATACCAGTATGCAATGTGATCTGGTTTTTAGAAGCACCAAAATGTAGTGCTTGGACTTCTTCACCCATTTTGCAAGTGTAATTTTCGGAGAAGTCGCATATTATCAATGCCTCATTTGGTTGTAGCTCGTTGATGCACTTCTGATATTGGCTTTGCTGATGTAACCAGTTAAATTGATGAATTTTGAATCCTTTTAAGTTTTCTTCAAAAGCAGCCACAAGCTCGTTTTTGCACCCAACTTTAGTCAATTTAACAGTTTTTTTTGTAGTAACATCCTTTGTAGATTTTTTTTCTTTTTTACTGTACGTGTGATTGACAACAGCCCACTGTTTCCACTCTACTTTATCTTCTGCTGCATTATCCATTTCCATGTAATTTATTGTTTTATTTTTACATGCGTTACACTCCCCATACATGCATTCTTTTGATCGTGTATCGCAACAAAGGTGTTTAACAACGTCCATTACTGTTCTGAAATTCTGCAGGATTTTGTATTTTTTCATAGCCATTAAAAGCATTTCATTGTTTGAGTGTTTGATACATAAGCATGTCTCCCTATTCTGTACATTAGGGGAAATGACATAATAAGGTTTGTACTTGTAGAACGTGGAGAGGCTGTATTTTCCACCTTGTTTTTTGTAGAGGCTGTGCAATTCGGAGACAGTATCAATAAGGTAGCGTATTTGCTCCTTTTTTTTGTTGAATGTACGACATTCCTTCTTCCCAGCAGTCATTCGGCTGACATCATTACGCAGGTAGAATTCTTCGATTTCTTTTCTCACAATATTTATCTTTGGGCTTGTCGTTTTCATTCTTGGCAGTCCTTTAAGTCCTAATAATTTCTTGACATATGCTTTCTTTACTATTTTCTTAGGGTCCTCAACCATTTTCTTGAAAGTCCTTTGTTCTTTATAATTTTGAGTTTTTTGATACGCCGATTTTATCGTTGTTTCTAGAATTTCTCCTCTTGCTTTAAGCTTTAATACTTGTTCCTCAAGCTTTTGAATCTTTTGTTCCGTTTCTTTCCTTTGACGATACAGCTTTTTTCTATAGACATAGATAGCTCTTTGTAACTTTTCTATTTTTTCCGTTGCGGCGTTGTAGTTTTTTAGTAACCTTCTATTATTACGGTTCTTTCTTTTCGATTTTTTCTTCAAATCTTTTTTCCCCTGAATTTCAACATTTTTTTTCCTATCTTTCTGCTTTCTTTTCTGAGATCTCCATTGCTTTCGACGTTTTTCTTGTTCTTCTACGGTGAGGTCTTGAATTTTTTTACTTTTTGACTTGACGTAATCAGCATGTTTTTTTTTACCCTTTCTAATCTATCAGGATCGTTTTTAAATTTTTCTCGATACCTTTTCATACGTTCTGCCGGTGTTAATGCCATTTCTCAGATGAATCTAAAACAAATAAAAAAAACACATACACGGTGAAATTTAATTAGTGATCGCGAATTACATTATCTGGATCTATTATTATTAGTGATTACGTGCAATTTCTTCTATGGGCCCACAATTGAATTCACAAAAAAAAACAGATTCGAATATTAATGAATGAACCATTTGATTGTACTTATAACGCGGCTTTAGTTACATTTCATTCCGCTGAGAAACGATATTTCTCAACTGAACGTAACGGTTGTGACCTTCAAGTAAAAAATGTAAGTTGTAATTCAAAATAAACCGAGTTTCCGTCGCATTTTTTTATATTTAGGTACTACATAAACTAATAAATAGTATAAACAACTAAATTCCGTATTAAAACATGTACTTACCTTCAAAATCTCAGTCACTAACTGGAGCACGATAACTTCCACCTTTAAACGCAAGTTTGGACAGGTCCACTTTTCGCGAGTCGTGCCGCGTGACTAAACAAACTACCAATATGGCGGACACGGCACAGCATTGACAGTGTTGTCAAACAAAAAAAATCCTACCACTTTGGTAGTAAAATAAATAAATATTAAATGCAAATTATCCGTCACTCAGTAGGAATTTCCGCCGAGTAACATTTATGATTTAATATTGTAACACATTTTTACACAACTTATTACCATTTATTGAAGATAATGTATTATTAAAAGTAAAAATGAATATAAGCGTTTAACACTACGTCATGTAAGTTCATACCCTGGTACAAAAAAAAATGTTTAATTACGTTTTAAAGTTGGTCACTTTATAGTAGGACATAGTAAAATCAGCAATTTATTCATTTTTAAAATGTGTTTTTGTTAAAGAAATCTATTTATTTTTACTGGAATCCTATAAATTCTAAAAGCAAATATATCTAATTATGCATACTTATCACACTTTTGTACCAAACTGTTCAAGAAGTAATCTTAATTTATAAGGAAATAGGTAGGACATGCCTAAAACGACACAGTACAACAAAATAAAAAATGGCCCACCTGATCCACTAGGTGTCGGTGGGTTTGGGGCCCCTCCAGATGGAGTTCCGGAAGAGGGCATCTTGTCCCTGTCAGCTTGAGGTGGAGTCTTGCTGGACTGACCACCTGAACCAGATTGAGCCTGCCTTGTATTTGGACTGGCTTCCCGTGTCTGACCTCCACTTTTAGGTGGCCTTTTTGGTGACGAATTAGCATCAACTGCCTCTTCATCCCCTCCTTCAGCTGGCTTATACAAATCTGTCCACTTCTCTACACCATCCTTGATCTTGTCAAAGTTCATGTTGCCATAAACACCATCTCCTGTAGCCTTTACGTCGCTGGTCGAATCTCTAGTTCCCATTTTCAAAGAAGGTAAGGTTACAATGTTCTGATATATTGTGATTTTGCCAGGTCTGTGTGTGTGTTAAGGAGTTGGCAACCCCCCGTTCCCCGTGTTCGAATATTATTATACAGGGTGTTTGGCAGATGGTTGGACAAAAAAAAACAGTGAAGAGGTAGGGCCATATGCTACTTACTTAGCCTTATAAAACTAGCCTAGGCCCCATGGCTAAGGATTTTTTTTTGTTTTTTTTTAATTTTCATAAAATTGCCGAAATGCAACACTTAAAGTCAAATAACTTATCAAAATGAGGATGTAAGTTTATTTTTTTATTATTATTCTTATCTTGAGTGTTTTTATGTTGTGTTAAAACTGATATTTGGTGTAGATTATTGTGAAAAAAAAAACTGCAGCCCTTTAAAGTTGGTGAAAGATGTAAAAAAATACCCAAAGGCCAACTTTGAAATGAATAAAAAAAAAAAAAAAAGAGATAGAGAAGTTCCAATTTCAGGAAAACATCCCCAGTTTGTGCCCTTTCCAACGATATGTTACATGCATTATGTTTTATTTATTAACTAGATTTATTTGTTCATTTTGTCTAGCCGGAAACTTTTGTCAAAAACTTATTTTGTAAAATCAACACGTGCAATAATGGTAAAAATTAAAAGGTTATTGATAAAAAAAAGTAAATAAAAACAAGTTCAATAATTTTTATCATTTTAAAAGATGTTCGAATTGCTGCCCGCCAGCCCGTATGCATGCCCGGCAGCGTTTTCGTATCTCCACTGTTGTAGTGCTCAGCCGCATCTCCTCTCTCATTGTTGCGAAAGCCGTATTGATGCGCTCCACCAACACTTCCCTATTCTCAATTTCCACGGCGTATACTAACTCTTTGGCCCGTCCCCAGACGTAAAAGTCGAGCGGTGTAAGGTCGGGGGATCGTGGGGGCCAGGGAATGGGGCCATCCCGACCAATCCAGGCGTTTGGGAAGGCATTATTTAAATGATCCCTGACAGTTAATCGCCAGTGTGCAGGGCAACCGTCTTGTTGAAAAACAATGGGTCTCTCTTCGTCCAACACCTCGGCTAAAAAATCCGGCAAATCATTTTGGAGGAATTCCGAATAATTGTCCCCGTTGAGGTTATCGGGTAAGAAGTGCGATCCGATCAACCTGTTTCTCATAACTCCTGCCCAAACATTCGCACTAAATCTTCGCTGAAAAGCTCGTGGTCTTTTTTGGCGCGGGTTTTGCTCTTTCGGCGCCCAGTGGTGTGCATTGTGATAGTTCACGATCCCTTCTCTGTCGAATTTAGACTCGTCTGTCCACAGAATACTACTCAAAAAATTGGCATCGTCAACATCGGTGTGTAGTAATAAGCGGCAAAACTGGATACGGTTGCCATAATCCGTTTCCTCTAGACCTGTAATAAACAAAATAGGCTTAAATCTACATACCGGTTTTGTCAAAATGTGAGAGCGGAAAATTAGCAAGTAGTGAATATGCAACTGATAAATGCGCTGATTGCAAATTCAGTTGGCTCATCTCATTCATACTTAGTGACATTTAAAATGACATCAATTGGAATCATAAGTTGATGGCTCTGTTGTAATAAGAGCAGATGGGGTAAAAGATGATAAAACAGAATGATAAAAAAAAATTACCTTGAACTGGGGTGTAGTGAAAAGCATGCTTTCCATCTGCCCGGAGAACTGACCACACCTTCCAGATGCTTAATCCAAGTATCGCAGCCACACCTCTAATACTCCTGGTAGGATCCTCTTCAAACATTTGAAGAATCTCTTCATCAATAGCAACATGCCATTGTTGTATGCCATTTACAGGAGGTTCGCGTAAATTTAAATTACCGGTCTCTCGCATACGGCGGTAAGTATTCCCAAACGTTTGGTGGGTGGGTACTCCTCTATTTGGATACAGCTCTCGATAGATCCTTTGTGCCTCACGCCCATTGGAGTAAGCGCGTCCATAGGACAACATCATGTCGGCGTATTCTTCGGTGGTAAATGCAGCCATAACAACAATAAACAAATTTAAAGTAACAAGTGGTTTATTTTCCGTACGTTCACAATTTACAATTTCCCGCTCGGAACCAACAAAAAAATAAAATAATAGTCTCTGATAAACTTTTTTTTTACTGACGTCCATCTGTCAAAAAATATGAACTTATGCCTAAAGGTATACGTTCACATGCATGCACAGAAGATCAAACTTTTCTTAAGTTGGCAGCAATGCCTTACTGCCACAATAAGTTTTTTTTTACTATTAAAATTTAAATTGCAAGTGGCTGCGATACTTGGATTAAGCATCTGGATGGTGCGGTCAGTTCTCCGGGCAGATGGAAAGCATGCTTTTCACTACACCCCAGCTCAAGGTAATTTTTTTTTATCATTCTGTTTTATCATCTTTTACCCCATCTGCTCTTATTACAACAGAGCCATCAACTTATGATTCCAATTGATGTCATTTTAAATGTCACTAAGTATGAATGAGATGAGCCAACTGAATTTGCAATCAGCGCATTTATCAGTTGCATATTCACTACTTACTAATTTTCCGCTCTCACATTTTGACAAAACCGGTATGTAGATTTAAGCCTATTTTGTTTATTACAGGTCTAGAGGAAACGGATTATGGCAACCGTATCCAGTTTTGCCGCTTATTACTACGCACCGATGTTGACGATGCCAATTTTTTGAGTAGTATTCTGTGGACAGACGAGTCTAAATTCGACAGAGAAGGGATCGTGAACTATCACAATGCACACCACTGGGCGCCGAAAGAGCAAAACCCGCGCCAAAAAAGACCACGAGCTTTTCAGCGAAGATTTAGTGCGAATGTTTGGGCAGGAGTTATGAGAAACAGGTTGATCGGACCGCACTTCTTACCCGATAACCTCAACGGGGACAATTATTTGGAATTCCTCCAAAATGATTTGCCGGATTTGTTAGCCGAGGTGTTGGACGAAGAGAGACCCATTGTTTTTCAACAAGACGGTTGCCCTGCACACTGGCGATTAACTGTCAGGGATCATTTAAATAATGCCTTCCCAAACGCCTGGATTGGTCGGGATGGCCCCATTCCCTGGCCCCCACGATCCCCCGACCTTACACCGCTCGACTTTTACGTCTGGGGACGGGCCAAAGAGTTAGTATACGCCGTGGAAATTGAGAATAGGGAAGTTTTGGTGGAGCGCATCAATACGGCTTTCGCAACCATGAGAGAGGAGATGCGGCTGAGCACTACAACAGTGGAGATACGAAAACGCTGCCGGGCATGCATACGGGCTGGCGGGCAGCAATTCGAACATCTTTTAAAATGATAAAAATTATTGAACTTGTTTTTATTTACTTTTTTTTATCAATAACCTTTTAATTTTTACCATTATTGCACGTGTTGATTTTACAAAATAAGTTTTTGACAAAAGTTTCCGGCTAGACAAAATGAACAAATAAATCTAGTTAATAAATAAAACATAATGCATGTAACATATCGTTGGAAAGGGCACAAACTGGGGATGTTTTCCTGAAATTGGAACTTCTCTATCTCTTTTAAATTTTTTTTTATTCAGTTCAAAGTTGGCCATTGGGTATTTTTTTACATCTTTCACCAACTTCAAAGGGCTGCAGTTTTTTTTTTCACAATAATCTACACCAAATATCAGTTTTAACACAACATAAAAACACTCAAGATAAGAATAATAATAAAAAAATAAACTTACATCCTCATTTTGATAAGTTATTTGACTTTAAGTGTTGCATTTCGGCAATTGTATGAAAATTAAAAAAAATTTTTTTTTCCTTAACCATGGGGCCTAGGCTAGATTTATAAGGCTAAGTAAGTAGCATATGGCCCCACCTCTTCACTGTTTTTTTTTGTCCAACCCTCTGCCAAACACCCTGTATACACAACCTGATAATAAGAATCTTAACTTATATAATAAATAAAATAAAGGCAGAGGATTTTTAATATTGTCTATGGTCTCTGGTGACTTACATCCCACCAAAAACATTTCATGTAAAATTGGCGGCCAAGACTCACATGCTCATAAAACACTCTCGCTGTAAAAAAGTTATCAGATCCCAGGAAAAGCCAAGCCCGGAGCCCTGACTTTACTAACCCTCCCACCTTGGTTTAAAAAGTATGGCATCAACTGGCTTCAATTAAGCCCCTAAGCCCTGAGTTTACTAACCCTACACCTTGGTTTCAAAAGTATGGCTTGGCCGTTTCATAGGGTACCGTAAACACGTAAATTTTCGGGGTTAGCGAGTTTAAATACAACTTATAATAGTGCAGTATTATTCTGATAGTTCCATAAATGACCGCTAGAGGCGCTGTACGAGTTTTCCATATAAATTGGTTACGCAGTCGCTAGCGAATATAGTATCGTAATTTGTATACTATACTTACTGTACGGCGCTAATTAATTAGGCTACTAGATTCTAAGAAGTTAATAATAGTATATTACTGCCGAGGCCGGGAAAAGTCAGTTCGTGGATGAGTATGATTTTGAAGGACGAGGCGTAGCCGAGTCCTTCAATAATACGAATCTGCGAACTGACATTCCCGCCGAGGCTTGTATAGTGCTTTTCTCCAAATATGCTTGGAAATAATCACCAATCTACATTTTAATTTAATATATCAGTACCATGAAGTTCATTTGGTACTTATTTTTTTTAGGAATAGGAATAAAATTTCGGGTCCGAATCATATGTTTGATTTAAAACAAAATATATGAATAAGAATTAAATATATATGAAAACACAATTACAAAAAATATGCACATTTTATTATTAAATTTTAGTTAAATTAACAACTTCTAAACACACTGTTTTTTTTTAGAAACCATACCATATTTATCATTCGGAGAAGATCATAAGTTCAAAATAACTTTTATATTGATTTGGACACAATCATTTCTGTTTTATTTTTTATTTGTTTACGTTTGGTACACTTATTAATTTTCAACTCACTCATTAAATATCATCATATTATTAAAATTAAAACTTTCGTGAGAAATCTCTAATAAATAACTAAGAATCATGAAAATAAATTAACCGCATATAAGATTATTATTTAAATTGTCTGTCCGTTATTCGAAATTTGTCGACATTTCAAATACATTGACAGTAGCAGAGCAAAAAAAATTCAGTGCAAGAACTAAACGCAGAGAACAATTAAAAAGTTTATAATAGTTTTTATTTTTTAAATTTAGTGGACAATTGGCTGTATGGTGAATTATCAAAGTCTTTGAAAAAATTAAAAGTAAAAATGCAGTAACCGGCCGAATTAAGATTACCCTCATTTGTATGAGACGTTATAAACGGAAGGTGTGTTTTTAACTTAATCGTCTTATTTAAATAATATTGATTTCCCGGCTAAGGCCAATCCATACTAATATTATAAATGCGAAAGTGTGTCTGTCTGTCTGTCTGTCTGTCTGTCTGTTACCTCTTCACGCTAAAACCGCTGAACCGATTTAGATGAAATTTGGTATATAGATAGTTTAAGTCCCGGGGAAGGACATAGGATACTTTTCATCCCGAATAAATTTAGTGTTCCCGTGGGATGAGCGGGTAACACCGCGGGGCACAGCTAGTAATATATATTTTTTTTAATTTTTATTAACGCCTTCTAAATATAACGAACGATTTCGCGGTCCAGTTTTACTACATTAATGGGAACATTTCCAAGCAAGTTGGAGAAAATATTATTAAATATAAATAATAACTTACGAGTGAACCGCCAAATATTGGGCGGGGCACCAAGCGAGCGCCACAGGCTCGCGTGAAAGCTCTCCGCCACGTTCGACGTCCGGTGCGCCCGGTCGTGGACTGAGAAACAGCCTGCTCCGATCTGAAAGATTATTATACTTTACTGTACCGGCGTCTACAGTAATCCCCTTTCACGGCTAGAGCATGTATAAGTAGTGCTTTTCTCAAAATTATGCAATGAAATAAAAAATAAAACACTAAAAAAATATATAGGTAATTCAGCTGTTTAAGCCTGTTTATGTACACAGAAACCATGTTAAAGAAAAAAATATTTCGCGGCCTAGGCCTTTACAGTTCTTTCGAGTTGTTCCGCCCGAAACGTGATACTTCCAAGCCTGTTATAATTATAATTTTATAACGCACGTTAGGACAACATTTCATTGCATGTTTGAGAAAATTATTATTCCTTTATTTTTTCTCACACAGTTACATCTTAAAATCTCATGCTAGACTGTAACTATTGTCGATAGGTAAGTATACAATACTTTTTATACAAATAAACAGCAATCGCCGAAAACATGCTTTCTCTACAATCATAATCATAATTGATTAAAAGTTAAAAGATAATTAAAACTATTAACCACTACATACATGGTAGTAGGATGCTACATAAATTGTTGAAGTACGATACCTACGTCAAGTGCCATCACTTTGGCGGGAAATTTAACGAAATTTTCTACGACTTTCTTCGTCTTTTTCTTTAATTGATGTGAGTAAATTTACATAAAAAAAATATTTTTGTTTCCAGGCTTCCTTTTCACCCCTCTTATACAACTGTTGCATAAAATACTAAATAACTATATCGACAGACAAGCCTTTTGATTAAAAACCCACACTTAAATCGGTTCAGTCCGTCTACCACAACTATGCTTCGCGACTCTTGTCGCGCGACATAATATCATCCGTCACTCTCTCACATTACAGAGATAGGTAGTACCTACATATTTCTACGCCACAGTACGCTGCCTGACGCCACAGACATACACAGATACATATCTCAAAATGATAACATCCATCTTTTTTCGTCAGTGAAGCTTTTATTGCAGGCGTAGTAATTAGAGAAAAGCAACGTTGATACTTACGGTAGTCAACCAGAAGGCGACGAAATAATTGTGAAACCCGGCGTGGAACGGTAGGCCGTCTGCCTGCGCGGCCTGCGGCAGTTCGGCCACTGCGGCGGGCACCAGCTCGGGCGGCGGCAGCTCGTGCGCTCCGTAGAGCCGCACCAGCCGGTTCCCCGCCGAGTTGCGGCCGGCATCAATTCCGTCACGCCGTGCTCGTCGGCACAGTGCCTGTAAATCAATTTGATAATATAATTTTCAAGACGAACGAATCAATTATACATTATAATTTACCATGCATATCTTTATTTAAATTTATTGAAAATAAATACTACAATAAAGTGATCGGATATATATGCGGTCACTGCTATAATGTACCTAATAAACGTCTCTTGAGGATTAACTTTAAATTAAACAACACAGAAAAACTTAACCAAGCTTCTATCGATATCAAAATAAATAAATTATTGCCATTAAATGAATAATAAATATTAAGGGACGATCTTACACAAATCGACCTAGTCCAAAACTAAGCAACAGTGTACAGAAACAGAACAGAACTAAGCAACTAGTTCACTATGGTAGACGACGGTATGCTTTATTATTATATAGAATAGATAATTTCCATGATATGATCCAGGTACGATATGATTCAGTTCCTCACAACAAATATTAGTCCTTGCCGGGATTCGAACCCAGTACCGTTCTACTCAATAGGCAGGTGCACTACCAACTGCGGTAAGCGCATCATTGAATAATAAAATGATACGCACTTGTAAATAATGAAAGTAACACCCAGACGGCATTACGTGGGTCGTCTCGCCAAGCGCTGCCTGTAGGGCTGGCTCGTAATCCGCTACGCTACCACCGTTGTGGGGCGCGGATTATTCGCCAGCCTCCACACGGCCTCGAAAACCGCCGCGTAGAGGTCTCGGCGGCGGTTTTCCATTAGCGCTGCGACGGGGTGGTAAAACTGCCCGTCGCAGACAGCATGTATCGTCAACATTTGGTGTGCACGGGGGCCAGCGGGCACAGACTTAAACGTCCCGTCGGCTATGAGAGTGGAGGCAGCGTTAAGTACTTCGCGGTAGCCGGGCATGCCCAGAATTACTGCGCATGCCCCGCCCGCAGTAACCCAGATGCAGAAATCCAAATTCTTCGTGTGCTTGCAGGCTTTGGCCGTACTCGGCCAGAGTCGCCGGTACTGGAGGTTGCTCTGATCTCCTCCATCTCCGCATCGACGACTGCACGGCCTCGTACGGCATATGCACCGCTGCATCTGGGAACCTGGAATGAATACATTTATCAGCTTCTTGTCTATACTTTTAGGTCTTAGCTGCGGCTTCGTCAAAGGCATCGTGGTCATAGAGAATTAATAAATGGATCTCCCAATGGCAATTACATGTTTTATCGCGGTAAAAAGTAGCCTATTGTACAGCCTCTTAACTATCTCCACACATGTGCTGACTTCAAATTGGTAGACAAAAATAGTGTTGGTGTAATCATTTTTACCCAAAAGAAAACGTATCGTACAAAAGGCGGTTTTAATGCCGTGAGGTATTCTCTACCAGTCAACCTTAGGGCACTATTACTATCATGCTTCTTAAACAATAAAGAGTACATAACTCATTTGAATAAAACAATTTAAACGGATTAGGTATATCTCGTATATTAATTATTTGAGCCTCCCAGACGTTTCGGTACCTTTACAGATTGTGGATAAAGCATCCTGTAAATTATGTATTATTTTATAATCTGGCCATCGAAACGTGATACTGAAAATGTCTGCGAAATTTTAAAATTCTAGCTTTAGTATCGCTGTACGAAAACTAGAAGTAAACAGTTTTGGTACTTTTGACATTATATTTTTAATCGCCAATGACTAATATATCTCCACCATTGCATTGGAATCAGTCATTGCTTATTGGTGATGAAATATGTGCTAGAATTTTTAATTTTGGCGGTCATTTTCAGTGTTCTGTAGACACTGTTCGGCACACGCACGCACTGCTCACGTTCCTGCAGTCGTAAGTGAAGTGTATCTGATTCTAAGTTCCAGTCCAGTCCGAGTACCTTAACTATTTTATCTTGACAGATGTCTGAACCTGCTCTATGAAGTCACGTGAGTTGGAGCTCCAGTCCCTTAAGTTCATAGACATTTGTTGAAACTCTTGTTTTGTATT
Source organism: Apotomis turbidana (assembly GCA_905147355.2). Classification (NCBI taxonomy): domain Eukaryota; kingdom Metazoa; phylum Arthropoda; class Insecta; order Lepidoptera; family Tortricidae; genus Apotomis; species Apotomis turbidana. Next base: position 9,686,106 of record LR990290.1, on the reverse strand, counting down.
GTTATACAAGTCAACAGCCTCTTCTACAGTATCTGTTCCGGTCACCATATTGTCCACATAGATGTCGTTTGCAACACGTTGTATACTCTCTAAGCTTGATTTAGATAGGTGGTATTTTATTGTGGCGTTCTGTAAGAACGGGCTGCTAACCACACCAAATGGGACTCTGCAGAACCTCATATGTATTAAATTATCGTTTTCTACTGGTTTGTCTAGATCCTTGATCCAAAGGAATCTAGTTACGTCACGATCTTTATCTTGTAAACCTATTTGTAGGAATGCTTTCTCTACATCCACACAAATACCTATGTTAGGGGATCTAAATCTCAACAGTAAGTTCTATCAATTCTTCCAGCATTAATGGACCAAAGTAAAGGCATTGATTTAAGCTCTTATTGTCCTTGATTTTAGACGACGCGTCGAATACGATGCGCAGTGGCTTATTCTTCTGATTGACACAGTGATGTGGCAGATAGTGAACGGGATGACTAGGGCTAACAACGTCTTTCTCTGGTAAGACTTCTATTATTCCCAATTACTCTTGTTCCTTAATTAATTTGTCGTACGAAGTCAACGTGTAAGCTTCAAGACGCCTTATTTAGCTCACAAGTCGTCCTGATGCCAAACCGAAGTTAGGATCCAAGTCTGGAGGGTATTCTACCCATGGCCATGAGACTTGGTATCTACCGGGTAGTCTATATCGGGTAGTCTCGTTGAAATGACGCAAGGCTTCTTTTTCGTGGCTCTCTTACGGAGAGTCAACAATGCCAATTGTCTCCAAATCCCATAATTCTTTCAGGTTTACGCCTTCTAACGGTAAATCAGGTTTATTTCTTCCCCTATCTAAGTTGGTCCGACAATAGGTGATGAAGCTATTATCTGAAATTATTTCTTCCTCTTTCAAACCTAGGGTTATTATCTTTCGTTGACGTGCAGTGTCTCAGTAGTGTAGTTGCCTGCAGTGCATTCCCTTATTTGGGAAATGAACCTACTGGCATCTTCTTTGGCGAATATCAACTTCTCGAGCTCCTTCCTTATTTCCGGTACTGAATCATCCTGAACTCTTTTGTTCAGCTCATAGACTATCTCTTCAGGGAACTTTTCCAGTATCACGAACTGAAGGTAGCTGTGAGCATCATCTTCACCTAACGAGTTTAACACTCTGAGATGAGTTTCTATCTCGTTTAAAACATTCCGGCAACTACTCGTAGAACTGTCGGCAGGCTTGATCTTGCTTAAGGCAGAGTAATGGGCATCCTTGACTAACTCCACGCGTCCATATCTTTCTTTCAAATTGTTGACAGCGATGGCGTAATTCTTGTTGGTGGTTCCAAGACCTTCGATCAACTTCTTGGCTTATCCTTTAACAGCAGAATTGAGGTACATGAACTTGTCCACGTCGCTTAGCCGTCTACTATCGGCCAAGGAGACGAATTGATCCCAAAACTGGTGCCAAGTTAGAATATCTCCGTAGAATTCCGGTAAACACAACTTGGGTAGTTTCCCCGAGAGTTTGCAAGAAAACTCCCAGATTGCCTTATTTATTACTATGATATACTTTTAAACAAAAACTCTACATATACTATACTTTTAACACTAATCTGTTTTACACCGTTCGGTGCCCAACAAGGCTTCCAGTCTTGTGTCTTGCTTGATTCTTGATAAGATGTACAGCAGGATCCCAAGCCGGTGGTAATGACAAACCATCTTCTCTATTGAAATTGGGATATTTTTTGATTACATGAGCCTCGCGCAACATCCTGGGAAAATATCGTTTCTCTCTGGCAAGGATTGAAGTGTTATCAAACTTAATTGAATGGTTTGGTTTGTCCATGACATGCTAGCAGACTGCAGACCTGTTGCAACGACGGTGCTTGACATCGAACACCTTTATAATATATTATAAAATGGGTAGTTTGCACAAATGTAACTTTGACAGAGGAAAATTGTGGTTTTCTCAGTCAACCTTTGACAACGGTATCTGTAAAGGTACCGAAACGTAAGGGAGGCTCAAATAATTAATCGCGATATAATCCGTTTAAATTGTTTTATTTAAATATCGCCTTTCTAATAAAATCTGAAAAAGGACCTCAACTTGTAGACAAAAGTTACAATGGTTTGTAGAAGTATGGCCGAGTCTTAAGGGATTACCGGATAGTTATGTTTACCCGATCTCTATTGACCAACAAGGCAAATATGTGAAAAAATAATTATAACACATAATGCTCTCTGTGTTGTAGTTTACAAAAAAGTAGTTTTACGCCAAGAAAGCGAAACTTTTTATTTTTAGAATGTCCGACCGTTAGTTAGGAGCGCTCCCACAGCCGGCAACTTGGGTGAAATTTTGATCTTTTGATATGTGATAGAGCAACTTCTGAAACGGCCTGAAATTTCTTTTCAGCCTGCTGAAAACGCTTCTAAAGCATTGAAAATTACGTTCAAAGTTTTTGACCAACCTACCGGCGTAACAATATTGATACCGGTACCAGAATGCTATTTTAACGGTTAAAAGGACCCGGTCAAAACCGTTTTTAAAGGTACCTTTTTTTTTTATTTATTATGCTAAAAAAATTACAAAACTGGTATACACTTTATATGTTTCGCCAAACTGCAATGCAGATCCTGATTAAATTATTTAAGCGGCTGTTCTCTGTAAGCTCGTATTGGTCCCGTACAAATGCTGTCCTGGCATTTTTTTTACTATTGCCAAAAATCTGAATTCTATTTTGAAGAAAATTAACTATTAATTTAGTTACTTAAATAAGGAGACCCACTGAATTTAAACATAACTTTCTTTAAACAAGTTTTTTTTGTTATGACTTATGAATAACAAAAAAATCTTTCCACTTCTTTAAGACAGTTCTGTGTTCACGAGGCGTCATATTCTTAACTAAGTTTCGCAAATCTTTTTCTTTCTTCTTTTGTTATTTAAACTTCTCCTTTTCTCTCATTTCTTCCCTCTTTTGAGGGTCATTTTTTTTTTGGTATCTTAGTCGCTCTGCTTCTCTCTTTTTCTGCAGCAATACCCCTCGGTTTGTTTGATCAGCCTGTGTAAAATAAAGTAAGTTTATAAAAGAAGTAATGCGAAGCAATGACACTGATTATTCCTACATTAATACGGCATAGCGGGTAAAATTTACACAGATACTTAATAACCAATACGCAAAGTCTACAGTCCCCTGCTGTGAAAAACGCTCATGGTCTTCTTTAGGAACATCAGAGGTTTTGTCAAGTTTCTCTGCTCTGTTAGCAAAAACTCTAATGTTTGGAGGCATTTGTTATAATATGCTTCGAAATTTGCCCTTGATGACTGGGGTGAGCTATAATTGTTTAATAATAATGATTTATTTACATGCCCTCTCGGATCGTTTGGAGCATTATTCCTTCCACCATAACTTCTAATGAGGATGTTATCCGAAAAGAGTTTACAAGTTTAGGGCTGTAGATTTTTTATTATTATTAGTTTTTGGCGGTCACTTATTTATTAGACCTCTACTTATTTATTTATTTTATTGATATATTTATATTATTATATATTTATTCACTCTTATTAGTTATGTCAGATGTTTTTAACGAGAGTTGCGAGAGCGAGTTTTTTTCTTTATCGTCTTCCAGCCTCTACGACTCTTTAAGTGATGTCTCGGATATGCCTGACTTGTGTGACCGGCTACAGTGTACCTTTGCCTCTTGCAAGAAGCAATTTAATGTAGTACATATCAATGCGCAAAGTGTGCCGGCGCATTACTCGGACCTTTTGACATCTTTTAGTACCTGCAACATTGATGCTATCCTTATCTCTGAGTCGTGGCTCAAGCCGTCTTTGCCCTCCACTTTGTATCCTCTGCCAGGCTACCATCTCATACGCAACGACAGGACAGGCACTAATGATGACGGATCTGGAACTCTCCGTGGAGGTGGTGTTGCTATTTATTTGAAACATGATCTGACTTATCAGGTAGTCGCACAGTCACCTAATCTTTTGCTAAATTCTCCTGAGTATCTCTTTCTTGATGTCTCTTTACAACACACTAAGGTCCTTCTGGGGGTATTCTATAGTCCATCTTGTCAGGTCAATTATTTTGATACCCTTGAAAGTACTTTGGTGGAGCTTGGCCCACAGTTTGATCATCGGATCATCATGGGTGACTTTAACACGTGCCTCCTTAAAGGAGATCTCCGATCTTGTAAACTTCAGTCACTTGCGACTTCCCTAAATCTTAACATTTTGCCTCTTGGTCCCACGCATTTTCCTCACAATGGTCCCCCTTCACTTTTAGATCTCGTCATGACCTCATCACCAGACTTAGTCTCTTCTTACGGTCAATTTAATGCTGCTGCGTTCTCATGTCATGACTTGATCTTTGCCTCATTTAAAATTCGACCTCCTAAGCAGAGACATAAAATTATTATGCGCCGTAACCTTCGCGACATTGATCTGCAGGCGCTGCATGAAGACCTCTGCAATGTTGATTGGAGTAGCATTGAACTTCTCGATGGCATAGACAATAGGTTGGGGGCTTTCAATGCCATATTGCTTGCGATTTTTGATAAACATGCTCCGTTAAAACCGATGCGTGTTAAGCATCTCCCTGCGCCTTGGCTCACAGTCGACATTAAATCCCTAATGGCAAAGCGGAATAAGGCTCGCATCAAACTTAGATCCCATCCTTCGGAGGAGAATCGTCTAAGTTACATATCATTGCGTAACCGCTGCAACAGAGCTTGCCGGGATGCGAGACGCCGATATATTCACGAGTCTGTCGTTGATTGCCCTCCGGCTAAGCTCTGGAAATTTTTGAAAACACTTGGAGTGGGCAAAACTTCCCAATCTTCTACCGGTGTTCTTGACCTAGACGCCGTCAATCAATATTTCAGCACCTCACCGGTTACTCTCAATACTTCTGTCAAACAACAAACTCTTTCTTTTCTTGCCAATACCAAACACTCCGACTCATCTACCTTTGAGCTTGGTAGCATCTCTCCGCAAGAGGTTCTTGCTATCTTAAAGAAAATTAAAACGAAGGCTGTCGGTGAAGATAGCTTAAGCTTAGACATGCTCGTGCTCGTGGCGGACCATATCGCCGTTATTCTTTCGGACATAATTAATTACTCTTTTTCTTCTGGAACGTTTCCTTCGATTTGGAAATATGCTAACGTCATCCCACTTCCTAAAACCCCAAACCCTATCAACTTGTCCCAGTACCGCCCAATTTCCATTCTCCCCGTGCTGTCCAAAGTTATTGAACATTTTGTTAATCGTCGCCTCCTATCACATCTCAATAGGCACAACATGTTCAATCCCTTTCAATCTGGTTTCCGTCCTGGGCATAGCACTGTTACTACTTTAGTCAAAGTCAGCGATGACATTCGGTTTAATATTGAAAACAAGAAGCTGACTCTTCTTGTTTTATTAGACTTTAGTAGTGCTTTTAATTCCGTAGACTTCGATATTCTTTTAGGAATCCTTTGTTCGCTTAATTTCTCTCATAGCGCCTTAGCGTGGTTCAGGGAGTACCTCTTTGGAAGGCGCCAGCGTGTCCGTGTTGACGACAAAGTCTCTGAGTGGTGCGATCTTTCCGCTGGTGTCCCTCAGGGAGGTGTTCTCTCACCACTTCTGTTCTCCATTTTTATTGATGGCATTACTAAGTCATTAAAATCCAGCTATCATCTTTATGCAGATGATTTGCAAATTTATGCTGCGGCCAGTATAGATGATTTTCCTTCGGTGGTTGGAAAAATTAACGGAGATTTGGAATCCATTCGAGCGTGGGCTTCAAATTTTGGTTTGAAAATTAATGCAAAGAAATCGCAAGCAATTGTCTTTGGTAGCCCTCACTTCGTCTCCAAACTGTCAAGCCTGGTGGTACCAGACGTTATTTTTGACGGAATAACGATTCCCCTCTCCTCTACTGTCAAAAATCTGGGCATCATCATGGACCAGACACTCTCGTGGTCAGCGCACATTTCAGAGGTCAGCAGGAGATTATTTGCCTCACTCCACTCTCTTAGGCGTTTACAGAATTTCCTTCCACTTCAAACTAAATTATCTCTCGCCCGTTCTCTTTTACTCCCTATTCTCGATTATGGTGACATTGCATTCCTCGACCTTACAGAGGAGCTGCTTGACAAGCTGGAGCGTCTGCAAAATGTCTGTATTCGGTATATTTTTGGCCTTAAGAAGTTTGATCATATATCTCAGTTCCGTTCGCAGCTGGGCTGGCTTCCGATTCGTCGTCGTAGGGATGTGCATGTCCTGTCATTGCTCTATAATGTGTTGTTTAAACCGGTTTCACCTCTCTACCTTTCCGAAAGATTTACCTATATGGCGGATGGAAGTGGTCACCGCCTGCGCTCGAGTGTTAATCTCTCTCTTGCCTTTCCACCCAATAAGTCGCGCACATATAGGAAATCTTTCACAGTTCACTCCGTGAAGTTGTGGAACTCGTTACCAGTGTCAGTGAGGCAATCACAATCCGTGGCATCATTTAAGGAAAATTTGAAAAAGTTATGGCTTTTCAATCCTTGATCTCGTCTATTAATATTATAGTTCAATGCTAATAGGACTGAATATTTATTATATTATATATATTTATTAGTTTATGTTTAATACAATATATACGTTTGTAATTATATGTATATTTATTTATCTTAAGGTTATATTTACATTTAGTATATTTGCACGTTTTAGTTTGTTCGTTTGTCTATCACTTCAATGTCTAGTTTTCTGTCTCATTTGCTCAAAGGTTAACTGGAAGAAATCCCTTACAGGGATAAGTTCGCCCTTGTACACATGTATTGTTTTTGAGTTTTTGTCATCATTGTTTTATGTGCAATAAAGTGTTTACATACATACATACATACATACTTCTGATATGCCCAAACAAACTTTTCGGCTGGGTCTAGATTTAAATGCCTAGTTAGTAGAACATCGAAGAAGTCGATAAGACGTGTCAAATCGCTTCCATGCCTTCAATCGTTTTAATAGAAATACTCAAACTTTCTACGGGGTACTGACAGTCAAGGGAGTGGTATATTTTAAAACATACGTCAACTGCCTGCAGAATCGATGTCACTGTTTAGTATATGTTGTTGACTACAATATAATATTTTTCAATTTCGGAATAGTTTTTTTACATAGAAAACTATCGTGAGTCTCAGACATATTAAAATACTTAAACGGGTTTACTCACGTCGTAGAAGTCGAATAACGCTCGACATGTTTCGAATCGGTACGCGATTCATCATCAGGAGAGACGATCAGCCACGTTGGCGGCCAAACGAACACTGCGGGCATGCGCCCTGTCCGCGCGGCTGCTCGACGCGGGTGTCACCGGCGGAGGCGCAAAACTACCCTCATCATCACGCACAATGCCAATTGTCGGGTTGCACACAACACTCACTACGTCATTTACTAAGGTCTCGTCCACGCTAACCACCGATGTAGTATCCAAAACCGTCCTCCAACTAGGGGGCACTGACCATCCACAATCTCGATTAAAATTCGGATGACGACTAATTTCGATAGCCTCCCGTACTTTCCGCGGAATGGAAAACTTTTCTCTCGCCAGCACAGTTACCTTATCAAACCGAATATAGTGAGACGTATCCGAATTCAGTGAATGTTCCGCCACTGCAGAACCCCGGGTATCTTGATTTTTCATACTACGTATGTGTTCAGTCACTCTTGTGGAAATGTTCCGGCCAGTCTCTCCTATATAGTTCTTCCCACAGGAGCACGGAATCATATATACGCCGGGCTTACTTAGGGGTTCCTTATCTTTGGGGGAACGCAACAACTGTCTGAGCTGTATATGAGGGCGGAAAATCGTCTTGATGCAATACCTACGGCGTAACAAGTATCCGATTTTATCCGTCACGCCCTTAAGAAAAGGCAAGTATAAAGGCAGCCTCTCTACTGCAGTTGGGCGGGGACGAGCCGATGCGTTCGCAACCCGATTACTCTGCCTCCAGTTGTAGCCGTTGCGCTCCAAAACATGTTTCACGTGACTTAGTTCACAATCCACAAACTGAGGATCACACAGACATAAGGCTCGATTGATCAACGTCCTAGGCACAGAAGACAAATGAAGATTCGAAACATGTCGAGCGTTATTCGACTTCTGCGACGTGAGTAAACCCGTTTAAGTATTTTAATATGTCGGAATAGTTTTCTCCAACTATTATTATTGTGGGTTGAAATGTTACGCCTAGCCTTGCAATTTTTTCTTTTCTTCGATTTACTGTGTCTTGTGCGTCCATAGCGCGTTACACGGGGGTAATGAAGCCATCTCTGCTTTCTTGCTTAGACGGTCTCCATGTGCATTTTTTGTTTTTTGCCAGTGGATTTGCCAGTGCAAATGGAAGCAACATGAATGCTAAAATGGTGGTTGCCTCTTATTTAGACCTTGGTCTCCTCACCTGTAAAAGTATATTGACAACTTTTAACTTTATAAATAATGACACAAAGGTAAATTAAGAAAGAAAAATTGAATGCGATCTACTACAATCTAAGCAGGATTTGAACCGCAACCTCTCAGGTTCAGGTTCAGGTTCCTCCCTGATTTCTTGTACCAAGTTTTGGAGGATTTCGTTACGAACTAGCTTTTGCTCGGATCGCATATTTGATATAGCGATCAAATTTCGTCTGGCCTCTTCTTGAGACATCGGAAGTTCCCTGCGTCGTTGCCTGCGTCTCTGGTTGTACAGGTTCTGTGCAGCTTGATTTTGCATATGGCGTCTTCGGCTTCGCCTCGGAGTGGAGTGTGCAGAAGGTGGTTGCGGCAGAGTTCTCTCTCTAGGAGTCTGCGGTGCTGTATTAGAAGGGGGCTGCGGCGCTGTTCGCTCCCTACGAGTCTGGTGTGCTGTAGTAGCTGTTGGTCGCGGGAAAAACTGCCATCCCGACGGTCCAGGCTGCGGACGGGGATAGCTTCAATCCCGACGGTCCAGGCTGCGGAGACCGGGATAACTGCAATCCCGATGGCCCAGGTTGTGGAGACAAGGGTAAATGCAATCCCGATGGCCCTTCATATTCTGATAAATAGAACAATATGTTAATCATGTATGCTTTCATGCTAGTGATGTGAAATGTTAAAAGCGAATTGGCGGTTTACGAGCGTATATCGCTGTATGGAATAGTTTTGTTGAGATTTTTTCTGTCTACCATAATACTTCTTACCTATAACCAGTTGTTGCGTAGTATGTAGCTAATGTTTACATTTAGTATAGCATGCAGTATAGCTGTAGCCTAATGCATATTGCTTGGATAAGCGTTAACCTTATTGTAAAAATGTATATACTCGTAAGCTAATGTTTTAAGTAATTAAACGTTCACTACTATCTAGAGCTCGGCATATACTTTGTCTCCTATCAACGTCCCTTGTCGACCACATTATTACATATATTACATGGCGATCCTGCACTAACGTTCCGAAGACGAACTTCTGAACCAGCCAGAACCTCAGAACCGCGGGACACCGCACCGTCCGGGACACCGCACCGTCCGGGACACCACACCGTCCGGGACACCACACCGTCCGGGACACCACACCGTCCGGGACACCACACAGTCCGGGACACCACAAGAAACAAGAGGAACCACCAGACTGACGATGCAGTCTCAAGAATGAAGATTTGAATTAACTTGAAAAAAGAAGAAGACAATTATGAAAGAAGCCATAAGAAGAAACAAGTCTCAAGAAGAGAAGAGCGTTGTCCAGGGTTATCCCGGCTCGCAAATCAAGAGGTGTCCAGGGTTATCCCGGCCCGTCTCAAGAGGTGTCCAGGGAAATCCCGGCCCATGCTCGAGGGTGTCCAGGGTTAGCCCGGCCCGTCATCGCATCGCGCATCAGCAACGGCATCGTGCCTCCACGTGCCTGCCAGCCGCCAGCGCATCAACGTCCCGCCATGCATCGCGCAACGTGACGACTCGTGATGACTCAATATCGTTAGGCATTACTCCTACGTAAGCGTTGAATTAAGTAAGTGAATATTTTATTGTATAACTTATGTTTTCGGTTATAATTATTTTACATTTACGCACGAGTTAATTTTATTATGACTACTGATTTGCAAGATTTATATACTAAGTTGGAATATATAAGAGAAAATTATTATTAAGAGAATATTTTAACAGGTTAACGCCCAATTCATTCAAAATATTTTTCCTTTACATACATAAATTGTTAGATAACTTTCGTACATGAAATTGTTACCCGTGTCACTTAGCATTTCTAATTATTATTTTTTTAAACCAGATATCATCACTTAAAATCATTTTAATAATCGTTGCTAATAATTTTTTTAGATGCAAATGTCGTAAACAACTTACACATTTCGCAATTTCTGCGCGCACGGAAATGCATACCGCGCCGCGAAGTCCGCGCGTAAGCAAAAATTTTAAGTAGGTCACGCGCGTTCGCTGTCTACAAGTAAACTTGTAATTATTGGTGAATGTAATTTGATATTCACACTTAGAAATTTTATTGAACTATTATACTATAGCTAGTTATTGGATTGATCACCTAATAATTTAGTGACAGTTAATTGAGTTATATTTGCGTAGATATTTCTTTTATAAAGTATTACAATACGAAATTTTAATTTAAAATATTTTTTTTTTACTCTCTCAGTACTTGGTAAGGTACGGCACAGATTTATGTTAGGAGGTGAAGGCACATTTTTATAATGTGTACTTGCATCGGTTAGTTCACAATCCTTTTACTTGATCACAGTGTGACCTACCGTCCTCCGTGAGAGTATTTGGAGACTTTTAGTCTTAATATATATTGTGTTTCTAAGTACAGGCGACGGACCTGATATGCCATGTGGGTGACCATGCCCATGTTTTGAGTTAAGGGTGCGCACGGACGCGCAGCCCAGTTAGTATATTATTAAGGGTGACCATGCCCTGGGTAGCCATTCCCGTTAATTATTTTTGGAGCGAAGACTCCATTGGTACGGCATTAGATATTTTATAGGGTAAATGTACCGATACCATAATACCAGTACCTTATATGTGATTAATACACAACTTTAATGGCAAATTTTTATAATTTTTTTTTATATTGAGAGAGATTATTTGATATTACTGATTATTTTGTTGAAACAGACAGGAATTTTAATAAAAATCATTTTAACTTTAACTATAAAATATTTCTTTTGAAACAGTGACACTTATCATTACGATTTTTTTTTTTATGGGGTGACCAACTAATTTTTGATAAATTTTTGTAAAGTGTATAAACTTAGTTATAAGTAGTTTACACAGTGGTCCCCATCTTCATTTCGAATTGTAAACAAGTAACATGCATTTTTTTTTCTCCAGCACCCCGGGGGTGAAGGGATCTTACGGGGAAGCTGTAGTATGTAGCTAATGTCTACATTTAGTATAGCATGCAGTATAGCTGTAGCCTAATGCATATTGCTTGGATAAGCGTTAACCTTATTGTAAAAATGTATATAAGCTAATGTTTTAAGTAATTAAACGTTCACTACTATCTAGAGCTCGGCATATACTTTGTCTCCCATCAACGTCCCTTGTCGACCACATTATTACATATATTACAGTTGTGTACAATAAAGCGTTTACATACATACATACATACTTCTCTTTAATCCATGAAACTCTTACGCCATTATATTTCAATCTGTTTTTAAAGCACAACGTTTAAACTTTTCAAAGTTTTTCAAAAATAAAACGGCACGAGACGAGACAGTCATGTTACTCAGTGACAGGCGGGAGGCGGTACACGTTCCAAGTCTTAAATACAATTATTTAGAATTACACACATTTTAAATTTTATTTCCTTGAATAATGCATTTGGTATTGCACATATTGATATTGAATTGAAAAACATAAGTTTGTTATGAAATAAATAAATAGTTTGAAACGAAGAGTGCTGCGAAATTAATTGTATAATATTTTAGTTACCGAACGGTTAGGAGTTAGAACGAGATGGATATATCGCCACGCACGTAGCGGCATCTCTTTCGCGTCGTAGCGTCTCACCTTGCGGACCAGAGACAAAATATCGGTCTTTCATTCACTTTATTCGATCGAGAATCAGCGCTGCTTTAAATTTGTTATGGTACCAAATTCGTTTTAATTTAATTTAGGTGCCTAAACTGAACTGCACTGCTTTTGGATAGTTTTTATAAAGATTGTGGTACGGCTCCAGTTTTTTTAGTTATTATTACCTATTTCTATATGATATGACAAGACTGTCAACCTTAAGTGGTTGGGGCTCTTTCAACATATCGCCTGGTGTAAATTGATACTGAATGCGAACTTTGTTTTAATAATTTATACTTGTTTTAATAATTTATACTTGTTTTAATAATTTATAATTGTTTTAATAAATAAGTATTTGTTACTTATAGTCCAGTAAAAATAAAGTGAAATAGAAAGTCAGCCTTTGGCAATTTTAAAATCTTCTAATTTTGGAGTGTTGATACAATTCGAAATTTAGCTCTCAGTTAACATTAATGATGCACTTAAACAAAAATCAAAGATTTGAAAATTAGCAATGGTTAAAACGCTATTTATACTGGACTTGTGGCTTGTCAAATGTTCACGTACACTTAATTCCACGTCTGTAGCGATTTGAAGATGATTTTCTTTGAGAAATTGCTGAAGTAGCGGAAAGCAGTCATAATTTTTTTGTCCAAGACATTCAATCCAGAAAGCGATTTTCTCTAAGAACAGATCTCGCTATCTCTCATAGTTTCCGACTTCACCATACTGACCCATTTGGATTGTACACCCAGTATATCCCTCTTACTTAACTCAAACATTCTATCTCTTTCTTTCGTTCCGTTCTAAGCATCCATCGTTCATGCATCCTACAATAATAATGGTAATTGTTACTAAATGAGTTGTAAATAATACTAGTCTTTCTCGTGTATTATAATTTAAACAGAATTGTTTAGTGCATATTAATGTTTGAATAGTTTTAATAATTAAAACGAAAAGATGCTCCGTACCGAGAGTTAGACGGAACGCGCGGAACGCGAAACGGAAACACGGGAACGAGTCTCTGCGCGACGAAACATGGCCAGGTATATATAAACAGCAACTCACATGACGACATGGCCAACGGCGACGTTCTCCGAGGTCCGACGAACTGGTCACTGATGCTCCTCCGAGGCGGCGCTAGGTTCCAACTGTCAATAGTAAACGCGATAGACCTTGAATCATAATGGAATAACATGTTGGTCCGGCAAGCGACCCTCTAGTCCCTCCAGCCTATTACTCCAGCAGCCTGCAGCAAAATTGTGTCGTACAACTTATGGCGCCACCTCAGATTTTAAAAGCCACGGACGATACAGGGCGCCATTTGCGAAAAAATTATTTGACCTAATATAAATTAAGCAAAAATAGGTACCAACCTGACAGATATTTACAAACAAATTACTGGTAAGTAGCAGTTTCAGGTGGGCAGGGCAGGTACGTATTTCTTTTTTTAATTGTCTCTCTGTTTATCATAACAATCATCACACTCTTCGTGAGTATAGTGATCGTAAATGGCAAATAATAAACAATGATTGCACCAAAAGAAATTAAAACCTACGAGCCATTTGACTTTTGCGGGTTCATCAATTATGAAATGATTTGGCTTCTTTATGGAAGAAATAGTGGAATATCCACATCCATGACATTTATCACATAGAACGAAATGGGTTGTTGTCCAAGGCCACTCGGAAATGTTCAATAGTAGAAAATCAGATTTAGTTAGGTAGCCGTCGATGTCGGCTAGGACTACCATTTTCAACCAATCAAACCGCGAGTTTAGTTTTATGCGTGCGGGTTGTATTCCACCGCCACCTTAAAGATAAAATATAGTTTGAGTGGTGATTACATTTACTGGACTAGTAGTTGGCGTAACCTGCAAGTTAATTCACGTGAAATTAATACATAGTTTAATACTTAAAAAAAAAAAAATATTCGGCGACTTAGGTATAGTGTGGTATGCGAATTAAACGTTGAACCGTCTTTCAAAAGGAACCCTAAAAATGGTGGCTGCCAAATCCAATATGGTGTGGAATCGACTCGAGAACCCGAGAACTGTCGTGTAAACATCATATTAAAGTAATTAATACTAGCCCATATTAAAATAACATTAAATTTTATGAATTTCACCATTTATTAAGGGGGGCATTGAAAATGAATTGCAAAATGTATATATGATTATCGCAAAATTAATTTACCACTATCAACCTTTCAATATACTTCAAGAATACTGAAAATAATAAATTTAACAAAAAACTAACATGGCTACCATAAAACTACATAGGAAAAGATTAACCTACAGGTCGAATCCTTTTATAAAACACTACACTTATTTTTTGTTTGTCAAAGATACGCGCACGCGTCTCGTTTCTCATATATGACTATTCATTGTATTGTACATAAGGTATACAACTTAAATTATTTTTGGTTACGTTTATACGAACACTATACAATTAATACGTCGGATAACAGTCGTTGATATGACCACTATGCAAATGTTGATCGCAATTTTTACATTAACACGACGTGTACATGACCAATTTGTTTTTAATATAACCGCAATGCGACTTTTATACGATTCTAAATCGAATAATTTGCGCCCTTTTCGCGTTATATAAACGTTTTTGTGACTTTTATACGACAAATTTACAATGACTTATAGTCTTAATCAAAACGTTGTATCAACCATTATAGGACGAACTTTTGCTAGTTGGGAAATCCCTGCGGGGTCATGGGGCAGCAATGGGGCCCGACAGAAGCACCCCCACCGGATCCCTATGCGGACAATCACTCCTGCCTCTTACCACAGTCGTCAGCCGATTGAACTTACTCCAATTCATGTGAGACCCTCTCAATGCCAAACCGGGTATACCCTGAAGGGTCCTCTTTAGCCCAAGGAGCTTATGCAGATCCCTATGGGAACTACGGCCCCAAACACCACGCCAAGACAGGGTGCAGGTCGTGACGCGAACGCACTTTTTTCCGGATAGTTCTAGTCTACTCGGTAGCTACCAACTCAAGCAACTCCTCGTAACTCCCGTACTTAGCACGTTCGTCCCAGTGAGAGTCCTCGACTGGCCTACGACCCGAAATATTAACAACGCCCACACCATCTCTTGAAGCGCTAATGTCCGGATTCCTCAAGCCCTGACCGGTTCTAAAGGTATGCTCCATCTCCACCTTCCATCCCAAGCCCTCCATCGCTCGCGCGATACAACTGGCTATGCAATTATGGCGTTCAATCCGGCCGCCGTGTGTTCTGTGACATTGCTGGATAGTATGGGCAGTCGTCTCCCGCACCACCCACGACGACCTGACGGATTTGGCGGCTGCCCTGGCAAGAGAACCCAGCCGCCCATACCTGCGCATTAGTGAGATTGAAAACGTTTTAATATCAAAATAAACATCTTGAAATCAACACAATGAAGGAACTTTTTTGAGATCAAGGAAAAAAAAACACTTTTTTAACTTAAAATACCTTTGTGTTAACTTACCTCGGTCTCCCCTACTCGCTGTAATCAAGCGTATCGCGTGCTACTTTACATGAAACGTATGCTTTTTCGCAATCCGGCTACATCTGGTTTTCACTACTGATTCTTACTTATTTTTCACTTGATTATCACTTCTAAGATCTCTACTGGTGTATTAACTATCGAATGAGACTATTACGGTTCGACCTACTATCGACATTTATGTTCATTGCCATTCTTAACTACAAATGTAAGGGTAGTTAAGAATGGCAATGAACATAAATAAAATATTTTTTATTCGCATTTTTATTTAAAATCTTCTGTAGTAATTAAAAGGGGGAAATTTCACGCTAGCATAAAAAAAAGACATTAAAAGATTAATCAACAAGTATCACTTAATACCTTAACGAATTAATTACTCTGATTATCCCACCATCTCTTAAAGCAGTCCTTGTGTTTTTTGTTACCATACATAAGGAAAAAATAGCCCAAAACAGTATTTGTTTCAATACCTACTGCTTTTTGAGATGGTGATAATTTAAATTTAAATTGAAAATCGTTATAACTTATCAATCTTAGGTTTATGAATAATATAAAGAGTACTTCTTTACTTCCAATTTGTAAGCTAAGTGTAAAATGCTCTCAAAAACCCGGATTCTAGCGTGTAGCACAGACAGTCCAAACTCGATAGCCTCAACATTTATGTTAAAATCTTTTGAAGTTGCACGTATGCGGATATATAACATCGACTTGTGGACTTCGTTCCAGTGGCAGCGTTGCAAACCTTGCCATCAACCATTGTCATGATGAAAATATGATGAATCACAAATTTGTTCTTTAATATAACCTCTGTTGAAGTTAACTGGTTGGCAGCTGTTTTTAAATGATTTATTTCTTCTTCTGTTACGTCCGTACTTTCTTTTACAAATCTGAATCGAATTAGTCTGCAAAATCGTGGAGAAGATTGCTTAGGGTTTTCCCTCACAATCTTCTGCTCACCTTTACCACAGACTAGCCTCAAGGGGACGAAACAACTTTGAAATATATTTGCGTCTGAATCTGCATCGTTTTCAATTTTTTGTTTATACTTTGTTTGCTGAGACCCGTCACAACCCCATTTACAGATCAGTTTTAGGTTCTCTCGTTCTTGCTCCTGCAATGTTAGAAGGACCTCTTCTAGGTACATTGATAGACACCTCGCAGTAAGGTCGGTTAAAGCTTGTAAGCTGCTTTCAGCAGAGGTGCTTGTCACTTGACATTCGTCAGGGTGTGGGTAGCATTCTTTTTTTTTCCTTCTGCAATAACGTATAACAAGGAAAAAAATCCTTATTAGTGTTACGAATTATTTCGTATTGTCGGCGAGTCAAATCTGCGTCTACGAACATTGCCAGAGCTTGTGACGGTGTAAGTCTGTCAACTCCTGTCTTTGGTTCACTCAGTGCTTTTTTTTATTTGGATGCCTTTGTCGGAGAACTCATAATATCTTTCAATACGTCAGACGCATCACGTTTTCCGGTTTTATGCAACTCAGTTTGTGCAGCATGAACAATTATTTCTGCTTCTAAGATAGAGACCGCACGTCCTCCGTTTTGATCTTTCACTCGACTCGTCAAACGATTTGCACGGTCGACCAGGTCTATTTTGGGTCAGCACCACGGGAAGTTCAAAAGTTCCTTGAAGCTAAATTAAAAATACTAATAGGTACTACTAATTCAAATTGTGGTTATTTTTCATATGTTTTCTTAAATTGTCGTTAGTAGCGCCCCTGTAACTGCAAGCGTCGCAACCGAACGGTTTTATTAAATTAAATTAAATTAAATTTGAACCGCACGTTTGCATGGCGTTTTGTTATTGCAAATGTAAGCAAGCCGATAATAGGAGTGGATTTCCTATCTTACTATAATTTATTAGTAGATGTACGAAACTCACGTTTAATAGACAATACGACTTCGCTTACATCAGCCGCCGCTGTTGCCTCGGCTTGCACGTGCCCACAAATCAAATTAGTTTCAGGCAAATCATCCTATCATAAATTGCTAGAGGAATATCCTGATATAGTGCGGCCACTTGGTAGCCCGCAAGAACGCACATGTAAGCACACTACACAGCATTATATCGGGACAACCCCTGGCCCGCCTGTATTTGCACGACCCAGGCGACTAGCACCGGATCGTTTAAAAATAGCGCGGCAGGAATTTGAAGACATGGAGCGTACGGGTATCGCCAGGAGATCCGAGAGTGCTTGGTCATCTCCTCTGCATTTAGTACCTAAAAAGGACAGGGGCTGGCGTCCTTGTGGTGATTACAAAGCACTTAATGCGCGCACAGTTCCAGACCGATACCCAGTACGACACATTGGTGATTTTTCTCACAACTTGTTTAGTTGTACAGTTTCAGCAAATTAGATTTAGTACGTGCGTACCATCAAATTCCTGTTGCACCAGAGGACATCCCTAAAACAGCTATCACGACACCGTTTGGAATGTTCGAGCTCCTGTTCATGAGCTTTGGTCTGCGAAATGCAGCTCAGACATTTCAACGGTTCATGGACGATGTGTTGCGGGGTCTTGATTGTTGTTTTCCATACATCGATGACGTCTTAGTACCACT
The DNA here is from genome assembly GCA_905147355.2 of Apotomis turbidana. Classification (NCBI taxonomy): domain Eukaryota; kingdom Metazoa; phylum Arthropoda; class Insecta; order Lepidoptera; family Tortricidae; genus Apotomis; species Apotomis turbidana. The sequence goes on along the minus strand of LR990290.1, from coordinate 9,668,019 downwards.
GACATACGATACATTGCTGGTGAGCACAACGTCGTCGCCGACGCGCTCTCGAGAACTGACGCTATAACTGACGGCCTAGACCCAATTGCCTTAGCGGCATCTCAAATTACTGATACGGAATTACGGAAATTACTAAAAGTTGGTTCATCCTTAAAGCTACAGCAACTTAGCTTCGGTAATTTTAAACTGTTCTGCGATTTGTCTGGGCCTGTCAATCGCATTTACATAACACCTGAATTTCGGAGAACTATTTTTGACTCACTTTATCGCCTTAGTCACCCTAGCGTCAGAGCTACTACTAAATTGATTACTGATCGTTACGTTTGGCCGGGTATTAGGAAAGACTGCCGTAGTTGGGCCAGAACGTGTATTTCATGTCAGAAGTCGAAAATTTCTTGTTTATGCCCCGGTTCAGGATTTCAAGCCTCCGTCAGCACGGTTTTCACATGTACATTTAGATCTGATTGGACCGTTGCCGATTTCAGACGGTTACAAATACTGCTTCACCGCGGTTGATAGATTTACTCGCTGGCCCGAGGCGTTGCCCATCAAAGACAACAGCGGAAAGTGTCGCAAAAGCATTTATAGTGACGTGGGTAGCTCGATTTGGTTGCCCTGAGAAGGTAACCACAGATAGAGGTAGACAATTTGAGTCTCACCTGTTTAGCCAAATTGCGTCACTGACCGGCTTTAGTCATTTAAAAACAACAGCATATCATCCTGCTTCTAATGGAATGGTGGAACGTTTTCACCGACAGCTAAAGGCAGCTATTATGTGTCATGCAAATGACACCTGGACAGAATCCCTTCCACTTGTACTTCTGGGTATTCGCAGTGCATGGAAGGAAGACCTGTCAGCATCAACAGCGGAGTTGGTTTATGGAGAACCACTTTAGCTTCCCGGCGATTTCTTTAATCTGACACCTAACAGACCAACTGACTACACAGATTTTACGGCTAGGTTGAGACATCATATTAAGAAATTACAGCCTTCGTCTGTAGCACGTCATGGCACTCACAAGGTGTTTGTCTTTAAAGATCTTTCGACGGTGACACACGTGTTCTTACGGCAAGATTTTGTGCGTAGATCACTGCAACCACCTTATGCAGGTCCGTTTAAGGTATTAGAGAAAAACGATAAATATTTTAAAATAGATATAGCCGGTAATACCGTTTCAGTTTCAATCGACAGACTGAAGCCGGCGTTTATCCTTGCAGATGAATCGTGTAGTTCAAAGCAATCGTCCGTTCCGGATTCGGTATCACAACGCCAGTTGTAATTCCTGTAGCTCCTGTTCCTCCTATCGTTTAGCCTAGATCGACTCGTTCTGGTCGTCAGATATGGTTGCCTGAACGTTATCGACACTAAAGGTCTCGGGGGAGGCTGATGTAGCGAAAGCCACGTAATGTTTCGCGAGTATTCCGTACTCCTTGTATCGGAACGTTTTAGTGACTGGCCGCTGCGCGCGACTTATAAAAAGTTCGAGTAGTGTCACTTTCGACGGCTCTATTTTTATCGGTTGGCAATTGCTTATGAAATGTTATTTTATGTTATTTTTGTTACCTAATTATTGTGACAAATAAATATAGTTAATTCATTCCATATGTTGTTTGTTCAACTTCGTATTTCTTCAAAGCCATTTCTCATTAGATTTTCGGAATACATCTTCCTTTTTAAAGCTTTAGATCATCTCTGTTTAATTTCGGACTTAAAATGGCCAAATCTCTGTTTAAAACTGGCGATTTCTTCCTCGTGGTATTTTTCACTAGATAAAAGATCCTCTCTTAAAAAGTTGAGCTTTTCTTCAATACTAGGTAAATTGAAGCTGCAGGTCCGGTCAAACAAATACTGGCGAGTCACAAGCCTTTGCACCTGAAGGTCCTGAAGTGCTTTGGGAACATTAAACAAACAATGAAATATATTAATCATAAACAATGATTTTGGTATATTTTTCAGTATAAACTTCACAAGGCCGAAATGATTACAAACCACGGCTATCCGCGGCAAATATTTTGACAGTTATCTTCCAAAAGGTTTCGAATTTAAAATAAGATTGAAATTACAACCGGATCTCACCAGATATTACAACAAAACCCTTTGTAAAAAAAAATACATGCAAAAAAATGAGTATGAAAAACGATTAACTTTAAAAACACTAAATGTTTATGAATACGTAAATAGTACTTAATAAAATCTTATTTTTAAGTAGTATAATATTACCTGTTGTAACTGGATCCATCACTTTCTTTTCACAATTTAACTTGGTTTCACAAATATTAACAATTGAAGTTATTTGCACACGAACGCCGAGAACAGACACGTACACCGAATGGGACGATCGAATTCCGACTGATCGTGTGTTATCGGGATCCGTGGAATGCGGTTTGGAGGGGGTAATTTTAGACCCTAGACTAATCACCTTGATAAGGATAATTGTTTCGTTTACCTGTCATACATTTTGTTAAATCGACTTTCGGCCGCGTAGATCGATTAAATACCCGTATGTGCGCTGTTCGTCAGTCCTGCCGAACCGCAACGTCTCAAAGGTATCCTGTGCCTGTCGAGCATAAGGATAATTGTTTCGTTTACCTGTGATACATTTTGTTAAATCGACTTTTGGCCGCGTAGATCGATTAAATACCCGTATGTGCGCTGTTCGTCAGTCCTGCCGAACCGCAACGTCTCAAAGGTATCCTGTGCCTGACGATTACGAGCACCCACTCGTGGTCGGGGTTGATGGCTCACCGCAATCAACTGTTCCGGCCGTACTCGAGGTACCTCTGGACACGCCGCACGCTCGGCCTCGCGCTCGGCTGCGTGCTCGGCCAGGCGACCGCCCTGGTCTCCACCTGGTGAACCCGCCGCGGTCCGCACTGAAGCGTACTGGTCCGATGATGGCTGCTGATGCGCTACAGCTGAACCCTGCTGCCTAGATGAAGATTGTGAAGACTGATGAGGTGGGGTACGTGACCTAGGCTGACCTGAAGGGCCCGGTTGCACCGTCCGCTGTGAACTCCCTGCCTTGAGCTCACTTCCCGCAGTGCAGAGTAGTGAGTTGTGCTCTGTCGTCCCACAGTGTGCACACCAGCTCTGACCACTGCAATCCAGGGATTGCAGTGGTCAGAGCTGGTGTCGCCAGTGTGGTGGTCGCCAGGGCGAAGTGCTTCCTCAAGCATTTGAAGCAATGCCCCGACTTCTTCGCCCAACGCTTGCGCTCCACTGGGTTCAACAACAAAAAGCCCTCACACTTACATACATACATACATACATACAAAGTTTGCGACTGAGTGTTGCAGAATGAGCAATTAAATGAAACTGATTTCACCTGATCTGGTGATGTGCGTCCAGTCAGCACCCGTGCCACACGTGATGGTCCTGGTCTCGTATGTGGCGGTGATGCGTGCCGTTGCGCCTGAGCTTGCTCGTGACCCGCTGAGACAGCTTGATGCACCCTGCACTGGTCGTCCAGCAGTCCCAGAAGTTGGTCGATGGTTGGCAGCACCTTCGGAGCCCTCCCGAAGCGCTCCTCAAACATCTCCCTGAACCTTACCGGCAACTTCTGTAACACGACATATAACAGCAGATACGACCATTCCTTAACCGGTTGTCCTAGCTTTTCCAGCGCTGATATTGATTCACGCAGTGGGACATAAAAGCTCGACCTGAGCGTCACCAAACTGGGTGGTACTGACGGCAGATTCATAACACGCCCTATGTATGAATCCAATAGCCTCCTGCTATTCTGATACCGTTCCTTCAGCAACCCCATCGCCACGGAGTAGTTAGCATCGTCCATTGGCAGTTGACGCACAATTGACAACGCCTCCCCGGATAGTGAAGTCCTTAGATACTAATGTTTCTCGGAGTCCGATATGTCCCGACTATGAACTAATGAAACAAAGAGATCATAGAGGGGCAACCATTCCTCCAGATTCCCCGAGAACTTGGGTAACTCAATTAACGGTAGCCCGGTTTGACTCACCTGGCTGTGATGGGCATTACGACCGAAGTCGCGCTCCCCGCGTCGACTTCCGTCGCCTGGTCCAGCGACTGCAGTAGCCTGTTGACCTCACTGAACCGCGCATGGATGGTTTCCAGTTCCTCCTCTGGAATCTCCCCCGCGCCGGCTCCAATGAGTACCTCATACGCCACTATGAACTGTGGGTAGAAGGTCATGAAATGTCTCCTTGCCACGGTTGCAGCCACAGTTCCCGAACTCCCGGTCACTGAGGCAACAAAGTCAAACGACATTCTATTCTTCGAATTAAATTGAACACGCGCTGACTTTACTGATTTTGTGAATGAATACGTAAATATCCTAATATATGTGAACTATATGTGGTATGAACCCTTAATAAAATATAATGACCTAATATTTTCCAAATATTATGTTTAAACGTATAATGACACTGAATGAAAATGAATTGACACAACAATGCAATAGTTCCTCCCTGGAACTCACGTATACCAATTGAAATGTTTAAATAATCCTGTATAACAATGCCCTTAAATAGTATTGACCCAGTAAAATTTAATTTATCTATTGAAATAATGAAAACAATTAACAAAAACAGTAATAAATAACCTCAAAGGTTATTCTTCAATGACCCAGTTAATATGAATGTGTCACCCTGACATTGACATTTAATTTACTTACGGTTTTATGACGTTATGTTGGTACTGAACTATGAAATAACTTAATTGTCTATAAATGAGTGTTGCCACACACAAGTCTATTTCCGTACAAGATGGCGTTTTGGCGTTTGACCAAGCGTTGATGCTGTCCAGCTGAATAGAGTCCTCGTATGATTCGGCTACGTGGTTCAGTAGCTTGAACACTAAGTGAGCTGCACTCAACTCTAGCTTAGGTATAGTCTGAGTGGTTTTCTTCGACGCCACGCGTGACTTGGCGATGACTAACCGTACCATCACGTTCCCCGCTGTGTCCTCGGTCCTGAGGTATACACACGCCGCATATCCGAGCTCTGACGCGTCTCCGAATCCATGGAGCGAATATGACACTGCTCCAGGCAGCGCTACGCATCTCGGAATCTGTAATTTTGACAAATTATTTAAATCCTGAATGAGTTCATTCCATTGATAAAGTTGAGGTTGACTGATGGGTGAGGGGTCTGAAAATAGTGACTGAAGAAATACTTTAAACCTAAAGATAATTGCTGAACAAAAGCCACATGGGTCATACAGTCGTGCTATTGTGCTGAGTACGCTACGCTTTGAAGTAGGCTGACCAAGGGGGTATGTTGACCTGATAGGACATCGAGTCTGATACTGGATTCCATTGTATTCCCAATACTTTAATGAAGTTCTTGTCATCTGAATCAAATTGATGAAGTACCTCGCAGTGATCTTGTGGCAAGTCTCTTAGTAATTCGGGACAATTTGATGACCATTTTCTAAGTTCATAGCCCGCGCTTTTCATAAGGTCTATGAGCTCTGACTTGAGCCGTTGAGCCTCGTCTAATGAATCTGCGCCCGTGAGAATGTCGTCGACAAATATGTCGATCGACGATTTTCGATGCCCGTGACTGAGTGCATCGCCTCCCAATCATCTGCTAGCTGTAGTAGCGTTCTGATCGCAATCCATACGTATTAGTATTTAAAGAGTATATCTTGATTGGTTCTGTGGGGCTCTCCCGCCACAGGATGAGCTGTTACTTCCTGTCGTCAGGATGTATCCAGGTCTGACGGAACATTATCTTCACATCCGTCGTGAAGACCAGCTGATGACGTCTGAAATTCAATAATATCCTTGTGATATCATTCTGAAGAGGTTGGCCTGAATGAAGGCACTGATTGAGTGATACACCATTTGATGTTTTCCCTGACCCGTCAAAGACAACCCTGATTTTGTCTGTTCCCTTCTTAAATATACCATGATGCGGTATGATGAAATGCTCTGTGTAGAATTGAAAGTCTGACACAGACATGTGTCCCAGCTGCTCGTATTCGCGCATGAATTCCCGATATTTTTCTGCAAATATGGGATTATTGCTCATTTTCTTTTCCAATAACATAAGGCGTTGAATAGCTAAACCCTTGGACTCTCCTAGTGAAGGACGGTTTGATAACAACGGTAATCTGAACATGTATTTGCCATCTGGCAGTCGTTGAGTAGTGGAAATATACAACCTTTCACACTCCATATGATCAGGATGGACTGCTGGTTCAGAAGGCGGCTCTTCGATCTTCCAAAACCTTTCCAGGACTTCCTCTAGCTTGGTTGCATGAAGTCCGTAGTCCTCGACTGAGATACCCGTTGCCTGGCGTGATGACTCTTGAGCTGGCACTGCTCCCATGATGATATGACCGAAGCAGGACCCGTAGGCTGATAGGCCTGGAATATTTGTTGAAATCTTTGAACCATCAAGTATATAATTGAGTATATCCGTACCAAGAATAACATCGACATCACTGGTTCTGTCAAAGTCATTATCTGCTAATATGATGTTTGATGTTTTTAATCTCTCCTTGAGATTAGTCTGATATGAAGGGACATTTCCGGTTAATGAATACATGACATGAGCCTTTGTACTGATAATAGGTACCTGCTGACCAACAGGCTTGATGACCATCGTGACTGTAACTCCGGGAACCTGAACCTTACTATTCCCAATTCCACAAATATTATTTCCATTAGACTGTTGGTGCAAATTTTACTTATTTACTAATGATTACTTGATAACTGAGATCTCCGCCCCAGTATCAAGGAGTGAACGTACCTGTACCCAATGATGATTGTGTGATCTGACCATGATCATTGCAGTAGGGCAAATGGTAGTTGAGTGTTGACCTTGATCTACACCAACAGTGGGACACCCTCATTGCGGCATGTCCTCACTCCCAGAAGTTCCATACCGTAGTGAGTGGAAAGTCTCCTGGGCATATTGTGCCCTGTCACCTACCCGAGGGCGTGGTCTGTACCCTACCGGAAGTGTCACCTGGGTGGGTTGACTCCGTGAGGTTGACGCGGTGGCAGCGGTCACCTGAGCCTCACGACGCGCTGTACCGTCCACCATCTCACCTCTGCTACCACCTTGTTGAGTGGATGATGACTGATGATGACTAGTAGAAGGTCCTGACGCACCCTGCGTCCTGGACGGCATATCTGCGTTGCAGATCAATGAATTGTGATCCTTGGAGCCACACCTCGAACACCAATTAGTGTCAACACACTCCTTGGCAAAATGCTTCCTTAAGCATTTGAAACAATGACCAGTCTTCATAGCCCAGGTCCTCCTTTCCCCCGTGACTAGTGAGTGAAGTCTGAACACCTATACAGTGTATGAGACGGACTCGAGCAGTATGAACATTTGTTGGGTATCACCTGATTTGATGAAGTTGACTGCTGTGTTGCCATCACCCTTGATGAATGAGGTTGCCTCGTGGATGGTTGATGAAGTCCACGAGGTGGCGACGCCTTCCCTGACTTGACGTTGCTTGACTGTGGCGCTGGCAAAACTGCTCGATGTACTCGGCACTGCTCATCGAGTAGGCACAACAGTTGCTGAAGGGTCGGCAGGACTTGAGCATCCTTGCCAAAGCGCTCCTCGAATGCTGATTGTATGCGTATCGGGAGTTTCTGCAACACGAGAAATAAAATGAGATAGGGACCACTCCTTCACCGGCTGCCCAAGTTTGTCCAACGCCTGAATGGACTCGAACAACGGGTCATAGAATTCTGACCGAAGTGGGCTATCAGAATTGATAGTTGGGAGGTTGACTATCCTAGCCAAGTATGTATCCACCAACAGCCGGTGATTTTGAAATCTCTCCTCGAGTAATTTGAGTGCTATTGAATAACTATTGTCGTCAACCGGGAGTTGACGCACCAGTGCGAGGGCATCACCCTCCAATGAAGTTCGGAGATAATAGTGCTTTTCACCATCTGATATGTCCCTTGAATGAATTAGGGACTGAAATAGTCCGTAGAATGACGGCCATTCCATAATATTTCCGCTAAACTTCGGTATTTCTATACTCGGTAACTTGGTTTGACTCACCTGACTATGATGAATTTTACCAATGTGGCTGGTCCCCGAGTCCGCCTCGGTCGCCTGCCCCAATTGAATGAGTAACCTGTTGATAACCTGTACATCATTGCTACTTAGCAATACAGTGTCATCTACATGATTATCCATCACACTTTTACAAGCATTGATGTTATTGGTGCACGAATTTGTCTCAATATTACTTGAACTGCACGTGGTTAAATGACTTTTAAAACTACTCTTTTTATCATACGTTCTTTTACAATTTTGATTAGGCCAAACAAAATAGTTGTTAATCTTGTGTGGCGTTTCCAAATGAAAAATGTATATTTTTAAATCATTTAGTCTTACTTAGCAGTAATTACAATTCAATTCCATGTTTAATAATACAATTCCAAGTATGTATAGTTTCTTAGGTGAGAATATTATTTATTGAAAATTGTGACTGGTAATGCTAAGTTATAAATTTAATACATCCGTAATGTAGCAGACAACGTTTTCATATTTTGTCTCTATTTTGTATACGCATCTTTGTATGATTAAATACAAATGCTCACCTGCCTTTGGGTACCTAGCGTTAAATGTATGATACAGTTTAAAAAGGGTATCGAAACTTTTCCTGATGCTTTGAAACTGATATTTAACATCATCAATTATCAGTAATGGTGAGGCACACTCCGACAACGACCCTTGTAGTATAATGTATGGTTGGATAGAGAGCTTCTTTGCTGAGGCCTTTTTTTTTGGTTTGTTATGGTTTGCTCGATGTCACCAGCATTGTACAAAGCAGAACAAAATAAAAAATTAGTAAATATAAAGATAAGCATGGCCAAGCTAAGTCTGCATTAAAATAACTGGCAACGCCTTGTAACTACCGTCAAATCGTGTGGAAATATGACAGTTACAGTGGTGTTGCCAAATTATTTCGATGCAGACTTAGCTTGACCAGGCTCTAATAAGTTTCATCTAGTCTAGTCCACTAAATAGACTATTATACTTAGTGCATGGAGGGGGCAGATTTTCTGACTTCAGGGATAGGTTTGGAGTCGTTAGGAGATAAACAAAGGGACTAAAAGTAGGAAGGAATGTCTTAAATTTGGACTTAAAATTATGGCAATTTGTAAAAACCCGACAACATTTCCTACATTTTTTTACTAAAATAAATAGTTTGTATCTTCAACCGTTCTCGAGTAATCTGCTTCGAAGACGGTTGTCACACTGCCGCCGCGTCTCGTTGCGAGACGCGGAGCAACGGACTCGCATGCGGAGACAACGCACCAACGTCCGAGTTTTCTCGGCATCTCCGTCCGGAGCTGCTGACTGTTACTTCCGTCTCGCGTTCATTTCACATTTGAACGTTAAGGTGAAAACAGTTCCTATTTGTCGATAAAATGGAAACGGAACTTATTCAGAACGCTGCGGTGATACTTTCAGCTTGGTTTTTGTACAATCGACTCATAAATTCTGGGTACATTCCTATTTACAAACCAGACTAAATGGGTCTCTTGCTAGAGATTACGAAGATTTAAGGTAACGCGAAGATTTTTTTTTTATTGCACCCGCATATCAACCGCGTCATTTGATTATTTGCTAAGCAAAATTGGAGTGATTATTACTGGCGCGGACACAAATCGACGTTCTAAGCCGAAGAAAAGCTTTAACTTACACTCAAGTACTTGAGTAATAATTTACTATGTACTTCAATCTTCAATTATACTTTTATAAGAATTCCCTATATTTTGATTATGATTAAAACCGATACTTACTATAAAACTAAATAAATTTGGAATTAAATAAAAACAACATTTCGAATAAGTAACTCAGCCTTTAATTTTTTTTAATAACTATTCACTAATTGAGCATAAATCACAGATCATATATTTACTCTAAATACTTAATAAAAATATTCGTTTTCAAATTTGTTTCATACTTTCTTAAATACGTCCTTCTTGCACTAAAATCCGTATGGCACTGCGGAGCTCGGTGTGATATACCCTCCGAGCGCGCGAGTCGTCGTGCGTTTCGCTACTCCGCGCGTCGAGGCGGAGCCAGTGTGTCGTACCATGCGATATAACTATACAAAATCAATATTCTACATACAAAGTTAAAAAACGCATCAACGGACGCCACTGCGAGATGCGGAGCAATGTGACAACCGCCTAAAAACCACCAATTTCTGGAAAATTGTGTTTCTGATAAAAAATATATCATACTCTGCTGTATTTTGAAGTACAATTTGTCTGAAATATGGGGCAATAATTCAGTGCCGGAGGCTGGTGTTTACATGAAATTTAGAGTGTATTTGTATGGTTTGGAATGTTCTGACCAGTGTTGCGAACCATATAAATAAAAAAAAAAAACAGTAGATTGAGAAAAAAAACAGTAGACTCCTAGAAGTTTATATTTCTAATATTAAAAGTCGTTATGTTCGTCATTTCATGCATTAAAAACACACAAACATCACAGTTACTAACCTGATATGATTACACACTGCATTTACGTTACGTAGTGTGTACCTACAGTGTTCATTAAACTTCTTCTACATTCTCATACATGTGGCTGTTGAAACTTGACAAATATTTTTTTTGTGTCGTGAGAGTAGCAGGTGGCATTTGAAAATATTCTTTTAGTGTGCAATATACCGCAAAGGGTCTTGTTGTGTAATCAATCGGTTTCGTAATTTGGTTTTATTTATATTGATTTACGAAAATATCCTTTCAACTGGTGCTAGAGTGAGGCAGGCACATTAAATCTTTGACAAATCTATTTATTTAATACAGGAAATAGAGGTACATCATCACAAAAGTTTTTTTTGATAATCTAGCCCAATATTCTTCTGGGTCACTGCTGTCACTTTTCTCTTGCTTGACATCTGTATTTTGCAAAAGCCTCCAGTCATCGTCAAGTGCCTGTACATCCTTTTCTGGTAGGATATTCGGGAATCTAGGTAGCAGCCAGAGGAGCAATGCTGCTGTTTTTTTGCTTTCTACTACCTCAGGGTCCAATATTTCTAAGTATTGCACAACAGGATCAGAAAAGTTAAATATTTTGTAAATTTTTGAAACACCTGCTATATAAAAATCTAACATTTTAACTTTCAAGTTGCAAGTTCAAATTTTGCAGAGAGACTGTGACTTGTGCTCCCATATATAGAGAATCCAATGGTAAAAAAAAATCTGGGATTCTTGTATGGTATATCTTCAATATTATTTGATTCTAAATGGCTCAATTGCATATAATTTGACATCATGTTTCTGACAAGTGCTTCTATAATTTTTTTTTCATGTGATGAATTTGCATTTTTTCTGACTGCATCATTTTATTTAAGTTATTGAACACAGGAAGTATGAAGTTTAGAAATTGCGAATAAAATTTTGTGAAGGGGTTGTTCAAGCCTTCTAATATTTCTCCTGGAGCAGTTAGGCGCTCATTTGTTGCAGCATCGATGAAGTACAGTTTTAATGCTTCATACTGTTTATTTTTTTATTAAAGCAGTAACGTCTGCTAACGTACTCGTAAACTAAATGTTTACAAATCATACTGTTTCAGAATTCTTGATATTGCTGCATGCAATGAGAGCCACCTTGTCTGGCATGTGTGCAATATTTTGTGTGGTTTAACTCCAAGAAACTTTGAAACAGGTCAAATTCTTTAATTCTTTTTGGGCTTGTCTGTATATAGTTATATATGTTTCTAACTAAGTCTTCCACAAATCGTGGTATCTTTTCCCCCGCATACGATGCGCAGAGGGCAAAAGAATGACAAATACATTTCATATCCAGTATCTGTGCGATTTAAGAGTACGTGTTTATTTGAAGGAACTCGTATAGTTCCTTGTGGTGACCGTTGGACTTGCAAGGCTATTATTAACGGCATAGGACTAGGCGGTGGCGTCCCTGGCCTTCCATGGTCTCTATCCCTTGACCCCTGCATCTAGATGTTTAAGTACATACAAAATGCTCTTAGTTAGGAAGAGTTTTTGTAGTGTATTAGTGATAGAAAGCTATTCCATAACCAACAGAGTTCCCAATCCTAAACACCATTTCACACGCTGCTTTATGCTTTCAAAAGATTCAAGCGTTAGTTTGCTAAGGGCCATGTTATTTAAAGTCAAAGCATCAATATTTATTCATATATTATTAACAAATTATGTTAGAAGTAAAAGGTTACACAGCATAAAATTGGCATTCATCACCCGGATAATGTTCAAAATAGCGAACATACAATACACACAAACTTTTTGAATCACATATGTAATATACGAAAAGTAAAATTAGTGTCCGGTCGGCAAAAAAATGCCGAGGCAGAGATGGGTCGGTAGGCAAGTGACACATCACACAGACGTTCAGTTTCACGAAACGGGTTTCCTCCCATGGCCACTTGAAATCGTGAATACACAAGCGGTTATCATCTTTGTTCAGGTAGTTATCTACATCCAGATAACAAGGCATTGTTTTATGACCTATAACAAATATACACTTGTAAACGTAATATCAGTGGTATCAAATAATATAAGTAGACTGGAAGGTGCGTAACTTCGTTCGCGGAGGAGTAAAAGTCATAACCTCTTTTTTTTTTGGCGTAGTCGGGTAAAAAGTATCCTATAACCATCTGGAGATACCCGTGTACCAAAACGTAGTGGAAATCCGTACAGCCGATTTTGCGTGATGAAGCCACAACGACACATACAAACATATAAAAAATCCAAAAAAAATATTTTGTGTGACCTCCAAAAGTTCGTTACAATGTTTTTTTTTTGAAAATATCTTCAATGTACAGACATTTCATTTTTACTACTTTATAATTGTATAGAAAATAAAATGTTTCGAATTAGATAATAATCATGAATAGGTACTTGATCTCTAAAAAGCAATGGGTATTGTGTAAAACAAATGCGAGTAACTTTTAAAATGAACGTTTATTCACTTTTTAATTAAATTATTACAATAATGGCCCGCGGAGGCGTGAGGCGCCGTCGAGAGCAGAGATAGAAGAGAATGTTGCTACATAAAAAAAAATATTAAATGCAAGTAACAACTTGCCATATTAAAATTATACTTAAGCTAGGTTTACACATGTATTTATATGTTTGGTATTAAACATAATTGGGGCCGGGCAAGAATATATAAAGATAACTAAGTAGGTCAGCTGGTTTGAAAGTATTTTTTACAATAACATTATTTTAGCTACATTACAGGTAAAGGACATAATTTAGTTATAGCTCGACGATAGATCTTGTTGTTCATCATAACATCAGCTACCCTTAGATTTCCATCATTGCCTGGGAAGGTTTTAATAATGCGTGCCATCGGCCAATTTAATGGAGAGGAGTTCATGCTTTTTACAATAACTAGGTCTCCTTCCTTGAAGTTGGGTTGCTGGTATTTCCATTTGGGGCGGCTTTGGAGTTGGGTTAAATAATCATTGCACCAAGTTTTCCAAAACGATACTCGATTTACTGGAGTTTCAGTAAGGTCAATTTCAGGATAACTCGCCAAGGCTGCACCAATTAGAAAATGCCCAGGTGTAATATAATTACAATCATTAGATATTGCTGAGAGTATAGGTCTACTATTTAATATACCCTCTATCTGAATAATTACAGTATTAAATTCTTCGTAGGTCAAACATAGATTGCCTACTACTCTTTTAAAGTGGTGTTTTACACTTTTAACTCCACTTTCCCATATTCCTCCAAATGTTGGGGAGTAACTTGGTATCCAATTGAATTTAATGAAATTGTTTGAGCAAAACTTATTAACAGCATCTCTACAATCTTTGGAGGAATGCAGGTTATACAAATCTTCTAATATGTTACAAGCGCTCTTAAAGGTTTTAGCATTATCACAAAACATGTTTGTGGGCATGCCACGCCGGCTAATAAATCGGTTGAGACATGCCAAGAATGCTTCAGTTGTAAGATTTGACACAAGCTCTAAGTGTATTGCTTTTACAGCAAAACAAACAAAAATTGCGATATACCCCTTAGTAATAATTGGGTTCCTAACACGAGCAACTTTCATATTGAACGGGCCACAGAAGTCGATTCCTACATGCTGAAACGGTCTACTTTGAGTGATTCTTTCTTTAGGCAGACTCCCCATCAACTGCTTTGCAGCTTCAGCTTTCATACGTACACACTTCAAACATTTGTGCACTACCTTTTTGACTTCTCGTATGCCATTTACTAGATGGTACCTTTGAGATAGAGAACCTAATACCAACCTAGCTCCTGCATGCATAAGCCGTATATGCTCTCGCTCTATAATGAGATGAGTTATAAAGGAATTCTTAGGAAGTATAGATGGATGCCGCTTGTCATATGACAAGTTATCAGCATTTTGTAATCTGCCGACTGCTCTTATAATGCCTATATTATCTAAACATACTATTTGGTCACTTATGGTGACAGATTTATTTTTAGAAAGCAAATTTAACTCCTTTGCAAAGTGCTCAGCTTGAGTACAGCGCACAATTTTTAACATGGAGTCATGCAGCTCCTTTATAGTTAAGTCGCTGCTTGTTATTTTGTTATTCTTATTCAAGCAGTTGTTATAAAATCTATAAATGAAACCAATTACCCTTTGGAGTTTATGTATCTCTACATTTGTGACATTGCATAAAATGTCATCTTTACAATCTGTATGTTCATCTAATGCGCTAGATGGCTCTACCTGTGTCACAATGTCCCTTAAGTTGAAATTTTCAGAGTTTGTGTGAAAATAATTTGCGTCACTGAGATCGGGTGAGCCATGCCACCAGAGTTGACAATCTTGCAGCCTCTGTGGCTCTACACCCTTCGTAAGCAAGTCAGCGGGATTATTTTTGGACCTAACATAAAACCAATTTGATTCCGTGGTCAATTCTAAAATTTGCTTTATCCTATTTTTAATATAGACAGTACTTTTTTGTGCCCCAGACTTGATCCATGACAACACAATCTGCGAGTCACTATATAAAAATAACTTGTGAGGAATTCTATCATGCAAAATTTTGCTGACTCTATTCGCTAATTGGGCCAATAATAGAGCGCTGTTCAGTTCCAGTTGTGGAATTGTGTGCGATTTACTTAATGAGGCTACGCGCGACTTGGAACACAGCAAGTTTACCTTAACAGAACCATCTTTCATAAACAGCCGTAGATAGAGACAGCTTCCGAATGCCTTAGGGGATGCATCTGCATAGCCTACTAGCTCTACATGGGATACAGACTTGTAGTATATACATCTATCTATTGTAATTTGCCCATTTGTTTCAAATTGTTCAAAAACTTGGACCAGTATAAAAACTGTTCATCGGGGATTATAGCATCCCAATCTAATTGGATGGACCAAAGCTGTTGCATGAATAGCTTAGCAACCAAAATTACGGGTCCAATTTTCCCCAAAGGGTCAAAGGCCTTCCCTATAAAACTTAATATTTTTCTTTTTGTGTTTAGCTGATTTGCTTCATCAACCTTGGGGCTAGAGAAGCTTAACTTGTCAGGTATAACCTGAAGTGTAAGACCTAATGTTTTGACAGTTTCATTTTGACCTATCTCTACACTATCAAAATGTCTGTGCTCGACTGGAATATCGTTCAAAAGTGGGGCATGATTTGAACACCACTTATGCAATGAGAAACCGCCTAATTTTAGGAGCTCTACTATTTGAGTTTTCAATTCCTGAAGTGTCTCTATATCGTCAGCTCCAGTCAGCACATCATCTACAAATGTATTTTTTAAAATGGCCTCGGATGCCAAGGGGAAACGTTCCTTATGTATATTTGCTAACTCAACCAAGTATCGGGTGGATAAAAATCCAGATGATTTCAAACCGTATGTTACAGTTTGAAGTTGCAAGCAGCTGATGGGTTCCGTGGGCGAATCGCGCCATAAAATATTTTGGAGACTTCGTTGATGTTCATTAATAAAAACATTGCGAAACATTTTTTGAATGTCACAAGTTAAAATAAAAGGATAAGTCCTGAATAAAATAAGAATATCAAAAATCTCACTCTGTACAACCGGCCCGTTCAACATGATGTCATTGATCGATGTTCCAGTTCTTGATTTCATGCCTCCATCAAACACAACCCTCAACCGAGTAGAGCGATTAGCCTCGTTAATTACAGCATGGTGCGCTAGAAAGAAAACAGGACCATTTAAATCATACTCATTTATATCAACCTCCTTGGCATGTCCCAGCTCAATATACTGCCTTATAAATTTTTTATATTGCTCTAATAGAACAGGACTTTTATGCAGCCTTTTTTCTAACATTTTAAATCTATTATAGGCCACAGAAAATGAGTCTCCTAACTGCAAGTCCTCCATTGGGGATATTAACGGCATATCAACATAAAATGTATTATTTTTAATAGACACAGTGTCCTGAAATATTTTTTCAACCTTGACAAACTCATCATTTATTGGCTTAGCCTGATCAGGTAATTTTTCTGACAACCAAAACTGCTCCATGACATTTTCTAACTTTTCAGAGTCTGATATAACAAAGTTATTTACAGTATCAAAATTATCTTTTGTACCTGATTCAGGAAAATTGCCTGCAACAATGTATCCAAATAAAGTATTTTGCAGTACCGGTCCATTTTCAGTCTTTATACAGCCCTGTAACAAAATATTGAAATAGACGTCGGCACCAAGTAACAGAACAATTTCATCTGGTTTAAAGAAAGTGTCATCAGCTAACTGTATATTTTTGGCATATGAAAATTTGTAATATTTACAAATCTTTGAGGTAAATTACATGTGATTGTATCAGTTACATGGCATTTCAATTTTAATTTGGCATTATTGTTGCAGGATGTGACAGTTAAATTTACATATTCATTAATTTTCTTGGGTGTATTACCAAAGCCAATTATATTATTTTGCTGCCTTATGGGATTCAGGCCTAGCTTGGCAACTACATTTGACGTCACAAATGAGGATTGAGAGCCTATGTCCAGTAGAGCTTTGCATATCACCTCTTTGTTATTTTATTCATTTATTACTTTCACTTTCATTGTGGGCAGCAAAACACCACTAGACACCTTATTTAAAGCATTAGTGACTGCAGTCGGAGACTCACCATTAGAAGATGATGGTTGGTGCTGACCGTCATGGTCGGCCCATGGTTGGTTCACCTTCACATTGCGCTCTTGGTGTTGTGACCCTGTTTACACAATTTACATTTGAAACTGAATTTGCATTTACCATCATGATTGTTAAGACAGATGTTACACATATTTTTATCATTTACAAATGATAGCCTCTGAGAAACAGGCAACATTTTGAACGAATGACAATTAAACATTTGGTGTTCTTTATTTGAACAATACTTACAGGGCGGCAGCGACTTCGACACCACATTTGAAACCCTGGGTACAGATTTATAGGCACCTTCATAGCAAGTACCTTTAGCTTGAAAATGTTTGCTTGCACCGTCATAGTAGGCGCTTTTATTTTGAGAGCTATCCTCTAGCGCTATAGCACGCTTTTCTAAATAATCAATAAAACTGGCCATGGAAGGCATATTATCGGAGTCCCTATCCAATTGGTAGGCCCGGTTAGTAATTTGATCCAGCTTCCTGGTCAAAATTGAAATTAACAACATGTCCCATTTATCTACGGGTTCATCTAAGTTTTTTAATGCATGCATCTGTTGATTTATCTGGGAAACAAATGTCCGTATCGAGGCCGCTGTACCCTTTTGCATTACAGGTATGACCAACAATACACTAATATGATTAGCTATCAGCCTTGACTTATTGTCAAATCTTTTTCGTAATAACCTAATAGCTTCACTGTATGATTTGTTTTCTAAAGGCAAATTTATTATTACTGCTAAAGCATCATCCACTAAATATTTTCTGAGATAAAATAATTTTTGAACATCCGACAATGTACCATTCTGATCAATTACTGCCATAAATAAATCAAAGAATGGTTTAAATTTTGTGAAATCACGTCCTTCATAATAGGGAACTTCAATAACAGGTAATTTACTGGTGGATACATTGTGACATTCAGATGTTGTTTTGGTATTGAGTTGTTTAAGAGCACAATTTATTTTGGCTAAAATTGAATAATATCGATCTTCAATAACACCAACCTGTTCACTATCGTTCGCGTCGATACTCAAAATGTCCATTTGGACCTTTTCGTAGTCCTTTAAAGTGGATACAAGCTTCTCCTTGCGTGCCTCCAGGATGTCAACACTCGCGGATGATAAACTTATCGGATCGTTCACAAAATTGTCTATTCGCGTAATAGTGCCCTTGCACTGTCCCCGCACAACACGTAGCCGTTTTAAATTTTCTGATTCGGACATTTTTACGTTAAATTAAACTCACAAACACAATAACAATGCGCAGGAACACTTCAAATCCGAACGATGAAATAAATGTCAATGAAGAAGAAGAAACGTTAAACATCAGCCGACTCAATTGTCACCTGTCAGTGTCATGATGACATAGATTGGCGCGAAGTTAACTCACTCGGCGCAGTATGGCCGCCGGGTCCATAGACAAGACTAGCAACTTCACTGCCGTGTTTTAAAATTAAAGAATGGCGGTGATCGAGAAACTCGATCTGCTGAGTAATGAATTTCACTACTTGCGGTTTGATGATGCTCTTCTATCAGCTCCGTAGAAGATATTCGTTCTGTTATAGATAGAACGAAGTTGCGGGCCGGCATAACCAGCCTAGGCAGAAACTCGACGACAAATTTGTAACTCGTATAGACGAGCGCGGTGCACTCCAACACTCCTAACGGACACTTGTTTTTCTTGTTAGACGAAAACTTCGTTAAAACTTCACTTTGCTCGAAGGACCAGCTTCGCATGTGTAAAACAAATGCGAGTAACTTTTAAAATGAACGTTTCACTTTTTAATTAAATTATTACAATAATGGCCCGCGGAGGCGTGAGGCGCCGTCGAGAGCAGAGATAGAAGAGAATGTTGCTACATAAAAAAAATATTAAATGCAAGTAACAACTTGCCATATTAAAATTATACTTAAGCTAGGTTTACACATGTATTTATATGTTTTGTATTAAACAGGTATCAATAAGACGATTATTTCAAACTGTTCGCGGATCCGCGTTCCGGCACAAATGTCACAAAACAATTTCTAAACATCATGTTTATAAATATTCTAAAAGCCGCAACGTGTAATATTTCATTTAACTCTTCATAAAATTACCTTCAAATCTGTATACTAACTTATATTCACAGCCAAACAATAACACTGAGATATGGAATGTTCAAAATTACACGTGTTGGGCTGACGGTTACTAACAAAGTTTACGTTGGTTTTTCAGATTTTCAGATCATTTTCAGTATGTTTTTGTAATATTGTATTATGTACCTATAAAACATAAACCTAGGACAAGAAAAGCAAAGTATTACTTACTTTTATTCCAATTGAACTCCTGGAAAACTTCACAAAACGTACGCCACCGAACACAAACAAGCACTGTATATGTCAAACTCGTTGATACAAGTTGTGAACGAGAATGAATGGTTTTGGATTGCTCGGAAGATAACTTCATTCGTGTTCAGTTATAGTACGCTATTCTCAACACTATAACCAATAAAATGTATAGAAAAACGGACAAAACCGCGTGGGGTCGTTTGAACGCGGATCCGCGTTCCGGCAGTATAACGGGATTCCGTGGATCCACGTTCGGGCATACCAAGAGCTAGTTTACTGGGCTAAATTTATTGCAAATGAGCTCTAGTATAAACCCCTTCAAGATATAGGTCGAATTACCAATCATCCTGTACATTTTTCAATATCCGAATCATGTAAATTTATACAAATTAGCTAATCCGTCTAGCCAAGAACAAGTCCTGGATATCCTGGGTAAAATTTCTGCATGACTGCCATGATTAAATTTGAAGTTAAGTTTTTTTTGTCTGATGTTGCCCCATCGCAACTGCTTGCTTAAAAAGCTGGTCGCAACAGAGGAAAATTTTGTAAACAGCCTCAGATGGGAAACATAACTTTCCTCTAGCCACAAAAGCTGTGAATGCAGACTGTTTATTTATGTCCATAGGATAATCATGCTCAGCATCGGTCAGTTGTCGTCAACATATCGTGACAAAACTGACATGATTCTTTTTTCGTTATTTTACTTACTATGATGAATCCCGCTATGTAATAAATAATATGTTTTTGGAAGAGACTGTGTGTTTAATTAAATCATTTATGCAATCGTCGTCGCCGTCGTTATCCCTGGCAGGATTTTCAATCAGAGACCTTGCATTATTCCTAAATTCAATCACATGGTTTGCATCGAATGAGTTATCGACTCAATTTGCATTGGTTAAACAGAATTACGGAATAACAATTTCCTTAAAATATATCTAAACTCAAGAGGACTTGGATTGTCTTGACTGTGGAAGTCAATGCTCTCGAAAAGAGATAGATCATAGAAGCAAAGGTGAATGAACCTTTTTTTGACAGTGTGGAAATGTGTTACGATGTCACCTTGTAAAATATCAAGTGCCTCTGCAATAGGCTGCGAACATTTCAAGTATTCTTCAATTTACTGAAAATTTCGTTCTCTCAAGTAATTTGTTATACCCAGTGCCAAGTGAAGTTGTGCTCTTTTAGTACGAATACTTTCTATTTGTTTCAGGCTGTCGTAAACGCTGTTCCATCTAGAAAGCGTGTGTCCAAGACTGTTATGTATAATTTCTGCCGTCTTGGGACGATTGGCAGCATTCTATAACGCGCAGCATTTCTTCATAACTTTACACGTCCGGGGGTGAATCGTGCAAATTTCAGCGTTTTATTTAATATATAACTTTTGACCAGAGTGTCCAAAATTTCTTAAACGAACGGCAACTGATAGAAAACGCAAAGAAGAAATGTATACAAAAAAGACAAACACAAAACACACTAAACCAACACAAAGATACGAATTTAACAAGAAACAGAAAATAAACGCTCACAAAAGTCCGTAGTAAGAAATCGAAAATCCATAAAAAGAGAGCCAAGTCACAGGTTTTAAGCAGAAATCAGGTCAGTATACGATCGCAGAAATTCGTCTTAGTATAATTCCAAATCTCAACTCAATCGCCACATAAACACTCTTTAAGAAAACCTCAAGGTGAATGAACCTGGCTTCAACTCCTAATTCGGCACGCAACGTCCAGTTTGTATATACGATTCTTGTCGGGAATCGGTAGGCACTAGGCATTTATTTACGTGTCTCCCTATAATATTAAGGTGGTGTTTCTTTTCTGGTAGCCTTTGGTTAATTACTAATATCTATCTAGAGATGCGGCAGCGTGTCCAGCCAAGTTAACCCCAGGATCTGGCGAGCAGCAGCCGTGTGTTAAATTACAGGAACCGTTTAGAGCCACTTTTGACCCCTCAATAACTCCAAATCTATTTAACATAAATAGTTAGGTGTTGTTAGTCGAAACATTCTTGAATAATATTGCGACGATTCTGTAGCGCCGCCTGATAAAGTACCACGTTGTCTTGTTCTTCGCCGTTTTTCGGATCTTCCAAGACGATCTTCTCCATTTCCACTCTGATAACATAAAAAAAATAAAAGTAGGTGCCCAAGAGAGATACCTATATGTAATAATGTTCTTATTAGAGTAAATGAAAAGGGGTGAAGGGGGGAAGCGAAGAAAGCTTATAATTTACGAATCTGAAGTGTTTCATAATATTATATATAGTACAGCAGCGGGCATATATTATGCTACACGCCTTCTCGGGTAAGTAGTGCAGGGATCTGTCACGACCAAGACATCTTAGCGACCCTTTCAAATATCCGTTGGTCCGCTCGATGGTGTTGCGGACCTGGCAGTGCTACTGTGTATAACGTTCCTCGGGTGAGTTAGAAACTGCATGTAAAATTGGAGTCATGAGCCGTGGCTCTAGCCCGTAGCCGGAATCTCCTGACATAAAATAAAACGGATAAAATAAGTAGTTCAATTTTCTTGCACAATACAGGAAGGTAAAAAAGGCAAAAACTTAATGTTATCTACTAGCTCTATCTAGTTAACCACTGGGCTAAACTGGCTCAACATAAATTATTAACATAAAAAATAAACGTGAGCATTGCTCTGAAACCATGAAATATTTTGGATTTTTATAGTAGAAACCTAAGCTAATCCATATAGTGTAATTTTCAAGATTTATGAAACATTTGTCGACGCGGTTGGCGCAGTTTGTAGTGCACCCGCCTACTGAGCCGGCGGTCCTGGGTTTCAACCCCGGCCGAAGCAAATAAGTCATTAACTCGAATATTTGTTCCTGGTTCATGGATGTTATCTTTATATTTATGTGTTTATGTACATCGTCGTCTACTGCCCATAGTACAAGCTTTGCTTAGTTTAGGACTAGGTAGATTTTTGTAGGATTGACCCTTAATATTTATTTATTTATGGCTTAAGGGGACAAATCTCGACAGGGCGGAAATTCGATGAAACTTTTGTCAAGAAAAGAACCTGGATACCTTTAACTAAGCTTACCCAGGAGATGATATGACACTATTCTTCGTTCGTATAATCGACGCATCTCTTGCTTGATGACCGAGTGGTTAACAATGAATTGTTCATGGACCCGTCCCGGGTACTGGGCGTTTACGGTAATAATCCTGCAGTTTACTTCTGCTATCTGTAAAAGTTTAAACGCTGTGAGAAAACTAGTCACGTGCGAGTCCTGAGCATTCGCGCACGAAGGATAAAACATTTTATAATACGCCCCATATAATTGCTATAATTTACTATTTAAATCTTTCTTAGTATAGTGACTATACAAATATGCATTATACGAGAATTACAAGTCTCTACCTATTACGAAGAGATATAGCACTGTGACAAACACACATCGATGCTTGATAATAGGGTCTCGATGGCACCCTTTGGTTACGGAAACCCTAAAGAAGGGTATATAATAGATACCATTGATACGGCCTTTGTGAGAATAAGAAAATTCAGCTTCCAGATAGTGTTTTACCTGCCAACACCTTTTAAAGAGTACTAGAAGTAGGTACTGTACATGTTTGTTTTTATTGAATCTTACCAACTGTACGTTTATTGTGGGTACCCCTTTCCGATTTCGGTACTGCATTCCATGAGGACGAGAAAGGGGGAAGATGGATACATGGGTGCAGTCCAACGTCCCCAATACATTTGGTAAGCCAAACTTTTGTTGGAACTCATTTGCCACATTTCTTCTTTCCGCCTCGGTACCGGGGAACGTTATCCACCTCGGTTTTAATCTGAAGTTAAATAGAAGGTATATATATGTACAGTGGCGTGCACCTTATAAAGACAAAAAGACACTGCCTACCCTAGTTGATTACAGAAACGAAATATATTATTTATTGTTATAAACATTGCCTTTTTATAAAATTATATAAAACAAATGTACAAAAATAATCAATTTGCGATCCGCGCCATCTATCGAGTCGGTGCGCCAAAATTACGTACGTATTGGTCGATTCCGTGGAGGTTGACTTGAACGATTCCGCGGCACTAGCGCCGCTTCGCGCCGTAAGCGGTAAAGACAGGCGATTTTCTGTCTAAATTTATATTTGTGTGCCTCGTGGTAACACGGACCGCGTGTGTGTGCGTTCTTATACAAATATTGCACACAATAACAAAACTCACGCACACAAATACAGAAGTAAGACATTGTCTCATGTCTTTTACTTCCTTACGGAAGTAGGATGTTCCGACCCGTGACTCGACACGGCGAACAACATTCGGTGCGAGCGAGGCGCGAATACCGCGACGCCCGATGTTAAGCGAACAATTCCGAACGGGTAGCCTGTCTCGCTCTCTCCTTAGCTATTATTTGTAGATTCGAACTTCCGATGTTGACTATGTAACAAATTTAAAAAGGCGCTTTTTTGTAACTTTAATTAGCGCAAAAACGGTACTATTTAAGTTTGTCGTATTTTTGTTAGGTACCTATAGGTTTTGCATACTTGGACGCCATTATTGTTTGTTTTGATTATTACGTGTGATAGTGGTGACTAGTAAATAAGCGAATAAAAACTTTTAGTGTATTCTTTTAATTGTGATAATTGTGGTGGTGTTTATTGTTTGCGGTCATCAGTTAATAGAGGAAATTATTTAGATGGTCGTTTTGCTTGATATTTGAGAAAACGAAGAATAAAAACTGTCCCGCAGTATTTCTGTAAGTTATTAGTTTCTCAAAATTTTGTGTCTACCCTGTCGTAAAACTCTGTGCACGCCACTGTATGTAGGGTAAGGGTATAGCAAAGGGTGATTTGATGGGGTTGGTGTCATTATGACACCTATTTTTTATGATGCTATCGTATAGAGGACGCTAAACTAAGCATGTTTTGTAGGGGCAAATTTTTTTAAACTTGATAATTACCGAGATATTGAGGTTCAAACATTATTCATTTTAAAGGGTTCCGAGACATAGATAAATTTCGGAGACGAGTAATTTATGTCAATATAATACCTTATTTTTATTTATTGATCTTATAAAACGTGTTAAAGCATGTCTTTTTAGTATAATTTTTTGGCTCAGATTAATATTTACCGAGATATTGAAGTTTTTTAGGTAAAAATGTTTTTCCCATACAAAACACGCTTATTTTAGTCCGAATCTAGCTAAAACACGGTACGCTAAAATAAGCATTGCATTATCATAAGACTTGCCACAGAACCGAAGCTGTCAACCCCGATTCCACGTGGTCTTGTCTGCCCTACCCCTAGAGTGTATATAAAAAGCCGGAGGCGCGGAGGGAGACCTTGCTGGCCTTGCATGACGGCAAACGGTCACTTCGCTCGGCTCCGCAGCTTCGGCTTGTTGGTCGCCTTCGGCGACCAGCCTCAGCCGCTCGCCTCACTCGTTCCCGCGCTTCGTCACCGCGGGCGAGGGCTGCTGTTCCCGCAGCGCCGGAGATACGGAAAGTCACTGTTGACATTAAAAACTAGCTACCAGAAAACTAAGTAAGGCTTGAAATGCGGCCCCATCAGATTTTAGACACCAATCCAAAAAATGCAACGGAGGGGCTGGAATTCCCGCCACGCCAGAGCTATGGCACAATCTGACGGCGTGGGCAATTTCGGCGGCACCTGCAGTTTACTGCCTTTATGCCCCGTTTGCCAATTCCCGGATAAACTCTGTGAGTATCCGCCAGGACTTTGCGGAATCTGGCCGCGTCTGTAGGCAAATGCCGCAGGACGTTGTGGCGGTATAGGTACTCACCCATATACCACTTAATCCGCCGATCACTGTGGCATGTACGGCAATGGCGCTTCAGCTCTAGCCATTGCCGTTCTATTGAATTGCTGTGCACGGTCACAGACACCAGATCGGTCCCGGAAACTGTCTCTCCTAAATTGGCGTTCACCGGTATGTCCACGGTGCCATTCGTGAACTCCACACTGTGGTTCACCGTGGAGTGCCCTCGCATACCCAGGCGAAGGTGGACGCCAGTATAGGACCGGTGCATATCCGACGTAATATAGCTGTCTTCAGCTATGTTAGCCGCCATGATGGGGTCTAGGGTAGCTCTGCTTTTATCGGCTATGACCTCCACGTGCAGATTTTTGGTCAGGCGGCTAACACAGCCGAAGGCCCACGTTTGGCTCTTCAAAAGCCGCCCCCGGTTGTTTACGTGTGTAAAGGTGAGTCTCGTCCACCTCTACAACGTCGTTAGCTCCACCAATTAAGACCCTGTCGTGGGCTTCGGCCACCTCGCAGATCTCCCGCATATAGTGGTACACCCGCGTCTTGTGCTGCTTGCCCCACTCTGTCCCGTCTAAAAAAATGCATGACCAAGCGGTGCGTTTTTATTACACTAACGTGGCTCCGCTCGAACAGCGTATTTTTTGTAGGAGACAGGATCGTATCGCAGTTTCCCTTCCTGCATCGAAATCGGTAGCCCAACTTGTAAGAAGCCCTAAGCTCTTACAAGTTGGACACTTAGCACTTTTGGGTAATAAAAGCCTCTCCTCGGCAGCTTTTATTGTCAACTCCTCAGTGGAAATAACGCTTGCGAAATTCCAGACTTCGTGAAATTTCGCGCCAAAATTACTTCCAGCGGACGCATTTTTTAAACTTTAACACGTCCACACATATAAAAAAATGTAACAACAACAAACTATAACAACAATATACAACAAAACTTTAACTCTCCCACAACAACAAACTATAACAATAATATACTATAACACTTTAACACACCCACAATAACAAACTATAACAACAATATAAACAAACAAACTTTAACACGCCAACAATCGAAACTCAAAAACACCTATGAACCCCCCGACTAAAGAAAACGACACTTTATACTCTCGCGGTTTGAACTCATAATTAACACAAATTATAACGGGTCTAACGCGATATTTCCTATTTACCTTCATAATCTAACGTTTCGGCGGGGTTGCACACGCCGTGGTCTCAGATGTACTGGTGAAACAGCGAGTTGTTACTGGAGCCGTCGGCCAAATGTAGTACTACCCGACGAAAATGTCTAATAAAATGGATGGGTAGGAAAATAAATGTTCGACTACCACCCATTTATTTGCTAATTATTGTCACCGGTCCGACACACAACACTCACAACATCCGCGCACAGATTCGAAGATATATCCCGCGGTTTAAACTTTTTAATCACTGGTCCCCAAGTTTGCGATAAATTAAAACCATCTTCCCGGTTGAAATTCTTTGGGTGTTTCTTGATTTCAATTGCTTCCCTTACCATCCGTGGATAATAGTGCTTTTCTGTGGAAAGAATTTTCGGTTTGTGCAACTCGATCCAGTGATTCGTTCCAGATGTTAACAAATGTTCAGCTATTGCAGATTTTTGTATTTGGCGATTTTTGACTGCTGCTATGTGTTCTTTCACCCTTTCCTGAACACTCCGCTTAGTTTGGCCAATATACGAACTTCCACAGCTACATTCTATCTTGTACACACCGGGATTTTGGAAAGGTATAACATCCTTTGGGCTGCGCAAGAAATTTCCTACTTTGGATAACAGCGTGTATACAGTCTTAATGGAGTATTTCTTTAGTACTGCTCCAACTTTATTTATTTATTTTATTTTATTTAAACTTTATTGCACAGAACAAAAGTCAATACAAATGGCGGACTTAATGCCAAATGGCATTCTCTACCAGTCAACCATAGGGCCAAACAGAGATACTAGAAGTGGGTGCAAATCAGAAATCTGATGGTACAGAGAGGATCTAGAGTACAAGTAAATACAAAATATTATATTACTGTTTATACAAAAATACATATACCTACATTTACACACTATAATATAATAAATATACAGATATATACATAATATAATATATATATAAATATATACGAAAGTCTACAACATGGGATGATGGATGAACTATTCGAGCTCTTGTTCCAGCAGATGCTTACGCAGCATACACTTGAAAGCTACCTTGCTTGGGGCTTGTCTGATAGAGAGAGGGAGTGAATTCCAGAGACGGCATGCCAGAACGGAGAAAGAATTAGACATGAAACCAGTATGGTGCGAAGGAATGGAAAGTTTGAGAGTACGAGAGGAACGAAGTTCACAGCCTGGACGGGGAGTTTGAAAAATGAATTTACTTTTGAGATATCCTGGTGTAGAAGGCTCAAACAGGATAGAAAACAGACAGCAAAGGATCCTGAGGGATCTGCGACTACGAATAGGAAGCCAGTTAAGCTGACGGCGAAATAATGAAACATGATCGTATTTTCGAAGTCCGAAAATGAACCGTATACCATTATTAAGGAGACGATCAAGTTTGTTGAGGGACTCTTGTGTGATGTTCGTGAGGCACACATCAGCATAATCAATAAGAGGTAACACCAACGCCTGCACAAGTAACTTTTTGGTACTTACTGGAAGAAAGTTTTTAAATTTATAAAGGTTGCGCAACGTACCAGTGACCTTCCGACTTACCTCCGAAAGTTGACCATTCCATGCCAGGTTAGAGTCTAACACTAAACCGAGATTCTTTACCTGCTTGGAGAGGGGAATGTGCTCACCATCGAAGAGGATCGGAGCAACAGAGGTGGGTTGGAGCTTAGAAAGTTGCCGCTGACTGCCCAAAATTATAGCCTGGCATTTAGTGGGATTAACACAAATGCCAAATCTACTAGACCAATCAGCGATGTGGTTCAGATCATCGTTGATCAGAGAGATAGCAGAGTTAATGTCACTGACGTCTGCTTTATCCGTTATCCCTTTCACGTATGGTAAAAATGCAGGCTGTCTGCTGACCTCCGGATGCTTATTCCTTTTCTTCGGGTTCTGTTGCATGTTCCTCTTATACCCGTTTCTCTGTAGCACATTGTTAACGTGGGCTAGCTCCTCGCCTACGTGTTCAAGGTCACATAAGTCCCGTGCCCTATTTACTAGCGACGTGACTACAGATTGCAGGTGCTTCGGGTGGTGATGTGAAGAGGCTTGCAAGTACCTGTCTGTGTGTGTAGGCTTCCTGTACACCGTGTGCGCCAACGTACCGTCCGCTCTGGCCATTACATTCACATCTAAGAAGGGTAGTGTTCTGTCACATTCACATTCCACTTCAAAGGTGAAATTTACCTTTTGGTGGATAGAGTTCAGGTGTTCGACAAACTGCCTAACAGTGGCCTCATCTCCCTTCACGACACTGAAAACGTCATCCACATACCTTTTCCACAGCCTTATTACGGATGGACCGGAATTTAGTGCCATTTCTTCAAAGTATTCCATCCAGATATTGGCAATTACTGGTGCCACTGGGCTACCCATCGCCACTCCGTCGATCTGAAGAAAATACTGGCCGTGGTAAAGAAAGTAGTTGCCATCTAGGCAGTGCTCTAGAAGCGTGACATACTTCTCAGACATCAGATTGTCCTGTAGCTTTTCCCTGATGATATTGAGGCATTCTCTCAATGGAACATTGGTAAATAGCGACTCCACATCGAAACTTACCATAATCTCATCCGGTTCCGGTTCAATCTGTAGTCACGTCGCTAGTAAATAGGGCACGGGACTTATGTGACCTTGAACACGTAGGCGAGGAGCTAGCCCACGTTAACAATGTGCTACAGAGAAACGGGTATAAGAGGAACATGCAAAAGAACCCGAAGAAAAGGAATAAGCATCCGGAGGTCAGCAGACAGCCTGCATTTTTACCATACGTGAAAGGGATAACGGATAAAGTTGGAGCAGTACTAAAGAAATACTCCATTAAGACTGTATACACGCCGTTATCCAAAGTAGCAAATTTCTTGCGCAGCCCAAAGGATGTTATACCTTTCCAAAATCCCGGTGTGTACAAGATAGAATGTAGCTGTGGAAGTTCGTATATTGGCCAAACTAAGCGGAGTGTTCAGGAAAGGGTGAAAGAACACATAGCAGCAGTCAAAAATCGCCAAATACAAAAATCTGCAATAGCTGAACATTTGTTAACATCTGGAACGAATCACTGGATCGAGTTGCACAAACCGAAAATTCTTTCCACAGAAAAGCACTATTATCCACGGATGGTAAGGGAAGCAATTGAAATCAAGAAACACCCAAAGAATTTCAACCGGGAAGATGGTTTTAATTTATCGCAAACTTGGGGACCAGTGATTAAAAAGTTTAAACCGCGGGATATATCTTCGAATCTGTGCGCGGATGTTGTGAGTGTTGTGTGTCGGACCGGTGACAATAATTAGCAAATAAATGGGTGGTAGTCGAACATTTATTTTCCTACCCATCCATTTTATTAGACATTTTCGTCGGGTAGTACTACATTTGGCCGACGGCTCCAGTAACAACTCGCTGTTTCACCAGTACATCTGAGACCACGGCGTGTGCAACCCCGCCGAAACGTTAGATTATGAAGGTAAATAGGAAATATCGCGTTAGACCCGTTATAATTTGTGTTAATTAAAGAAAACGACTAAAAAAAATTAATACCCCAAATTAAAACTGAAAACAAGAATAAACCCTGAAAATTACTTTAAATTACCAAAAAAAAAATGGTTGCCTGTAAAGTCGGTTTTACGGGCGAAGGAAGATTTTACGTGACAACGTCTGTTCAATACAAGATTAAACATGAATGGTAATCTTTATAATGTATAACTGTGTTTTTGCCTCCTGGCAACTTTAGTACAAATAAAATCTTGCTTGTATCAACGTGCTCTGCGATGCGGGCACAAAAATAATTAATTAATATTGTTTATTCTATAAATAAACGCTTAAAATTAATTACTCTGTTTCATTTATTGAACAGAGCAAGTGGTCCTTCGATAAAAACAGTAAAATACGCAGTGAAGTATATTCGCGAGTGCAAAAGTGGTCGGCGGCGGACATTTTCATCTCGTACGCGATCCGAAAAAACTACGCGATTACTTCGAATTCACGAGAAATCAATATTTCTCAATCGTAAGGCCGTGCATTACGATCATAGCAGTGGATTCAGTTCAATCTGTGAAGGAGAGAAGTCTACTTTCTCAACAATAAGCAGCGCGAGAGTCGGCGTGCCCACGTGACTGGAAATAAAATTTGTCCGATCTGCATCAGGGTGTGCATTTTTGACTCAAAACAAAGTGCCTGCGAGAGGCTAAGGGTCTCAGGATCATCAAGAAACAACATTCGAAGAAGAAATACAGTCGCAACACAAAGGCGGCAAATGCAAAATTCGGCGACTAAGCTACGTTGTTGTAACTCGATAGTAGTGTTGAACGGCAAGTGGCAGCACAAGCGGAGCGACGAAAACTGAACTGAACGCGTTTTGGAAGCGGGTTCGAGCATTATCTGTGTACCGAGCGCCCAGATGTCAAAGTCACAGCTGTCAAGAGAAGTTCGTATCGAATAGGGAACATTAAGTTTTCCAAAGGTAGTCATATTATATATTTTCCCGATAGTATACGTTATTTGGACCCTGAATCTACGAATGATTTATGTTTGAGTCGTATAGTTTTTTAGATATCATTTTTTAAATCCCCTAAATGACAGTTGGTAAAAATCCGAAACTAAACATTAACGTTCAAGTCAAACAATATTAAAAAAATAAAAATAAAAAAAATACCAACTATTTGTTGTCATTGTCAAACTGTCAAACGAATTAACGGTTTTGCTTGTTATTTACCATTGCTTTTGTGTCTGCTGTTTTCTCGAGGTTTTAAATACGACTTATGGCTGATTTCTGGGTTCCGACTTACCTGCACTTCACGACGACCCCGCGCTACGTATTGGACTACGACGTTCTTTTCTGACGACTCACGCACGTATTTTGGAAAACGATGTAAACAAACCTCGGCCAGCCTTAGCTTATTATTTACAATGAGTGCATCAGTTGGTTTTGTGCAGATTCTACAAATTTGCCAGATGTGGATACGGCAGTTATTATAGAATATTTAAAGACCAGTGACAAACACAAAATTGCTGAGATAAGGGGTGTAAAAACGTTGATGTAATGTAGGTTACTAAATAACTTCTTTCACAAATTAAAGTCTTCTTCTTGTTCGTCGTTCGTTAGTGAGGACTGATGAGGATCGCGACCACATATCTGTTTCCACTCAGTGCGGTTATATGCTGCGTGGACCGCCCGGTGCATGCTATCGCCCACTGCCTTCTTTAGTGTGTGTCGGACCATCTAGTGGGTGCCCTAATGCCCTTCCCTGCGCCTATGATAATCTGCTTCTCCAGACAATGCTTTGAGGACCTCATAATATGACCGAAGAAGTTCAGGGCTCGTTTCCGACATGTCGCGGAGAGTCGCGTCGACATGTTATGTTGAATTAAAGTGTTACTACAGTATAATAAGTAATTTTTTGTTTACATTTTAGGGCATCAAGAAACGGTTATGTCTAGCATGAGACAACAATAATTGCATTATTCGAGCCAAAGTTGTATCAGAACACAAAATCACAAAAATATATTATATTGCGACTGTTTCCTTGAATGAAAATGATAGAATGATACTTGACATAAGTAGCGAAGGCTATCCCGCATCAGAAGGTAAATAGTTAAATACAAGTTTAGCACAGATCCCGGGTCTTGAAATTACGGGAACATTTTTTAGCGAGATCGATTTCGATCCCAACGCCATAAATGGGTGCTGCGTGGAAACTCCCACAGCATGCACTAGCGCCATCCGATGATGAGTAACGCTTGAGTAGTACTAGTAGTAGTAGTAATTTGTAAACAATTTACAACAGCTTTATTGTTAATGATAATGAAATAAAACAGTATAAATACTCACTGCATTTGTATTATTTCGTTTTGTAAATTTATCAGAACACAGGCAATTATCACACTTTCGTCTGTATATATCTTTAAAAAGTGGCTGTGGTTTATAACCGAGTGAGGCTTCACATCACATTTCTGTCCTTCAAAAGTGTGTCGATCCCCTTGAAGCCTCGATCGGCTAAGACCACAGCCCCTGGAGAAAGAATATCAACAAAACCACTATTTTCTGTAATAGCCTTGTCTGATATTCTTCCTCCATAAACTTTTGATAAAAAACAAATAAACCCATTTGGGCAACACGCGATGAGATATTTGATCGTGTTGCAGGATTTCTATCGCGACCATGTCGTAGCCTGGATCACGGCGTCTAAGGCTTCTCGATTTATATTGCGAAGCAATCGATATTGCATTGCTCATTGGCATATCTGGCTTTGAATGAGAGAGGCAATGTTTTTTAATTCGGATTGGCTCCGGCAGGGAAATGAAGTCTCGTGCGTTATTCGTAAGAAAAAAGCCAGTCGTAGTCCAATATGTAGCGCGGGGTCGTCGTGGAATGCAGGTAAGTCGGAATCCAGAAATCAGGCACAAGTCGTCTTTAAAACCTCGAGAAAACAGCAAACACGAAAGCAAACGTAAATAACAAGCAAACCCGTTAATTCGTTTGACAATGTCAACTTGTCAACAAATAGTTGTTTATTTTTTTAATTACTTTTTTTAATATCGTTTGACTTGAACGGTAATGTTTACTTTCGGGCTTTTACCAACTGTCATTTAGGGGATTTAAAAAATGATATCTAAAAAACTACACGACTCAAACATAAATTATTCGTAGATTCAGGGTCCAAATAACGTATACTATCGGGAAAATATATAATATGACTACCTTTGGAAAACTTAATGTTCCCTATTCGCGGTGTTGTAAAAATAAAATAAACAAAGTGCGTGCTGTGTTAGTTTATAAGAGCGGATGTGCGGTTATAAGTGTATAAGTGCGTTGCGAGATTAACGATGACGGACAACGGCTCTCTACCTCTTTTACGTTTACGTACAAAACGGGGATACCTCAAAGGAACAATCACGCGCATTGAAACTTTCGTTAACGATCTGGTGAGTGTATCGCCTGCCGATACGGCGGTTTTGGAGGCGCGGAGGAGCCGACTCGTGAGTACTTTTAAAGATTACGAGGACATTAACGTCGAAATATCGTTATTAGATCCGGAAGATGCGGAACAAATTGATACGGTTGAGTCAAAGTATTATAAACTTTTAGCAAAGTTAAATGAATATTTGAAGACTTGTTCTTCCAGTGAAAATGTACTCAATAGTAGCAATGTGTCTATGTCAAAGCTACCAAACATTGAAATCTCAACATTTGATGGCAGAGATTTCACTCAATTTAAGCCATTCATGGATCTATTTACAGCTCTCATTGATAAAAACAAATCATTGTCAGATATTCAGAAACTGTTTTACCTCCGAAAGTATTTGTTAGGAGAGGCCTTGTCAGTGATTGTGAATTTACCAATGGTCAATGAGTCTTATCCTGAGGCATTAATTCTGCTAAAGAAACGCTTTGACAATAAAGCTCGACTGATATCTAACCACATCAATCATCTTCTGGACTTACCTCAATTGCAAAAAGGCACAGCTAGCGCTATAAGAGCATTTATTTCAGAAGTGCAGCAACAAATATATGCACTGAAAAATCTTGAACAGCCCATAAAACAATGGGACATGTTATTGATCTCTATATTGAGTCGCAAGTTGGACTCATACACATGTAGGGCATATCATCTCGACAGAGAGAACCCTGACAATTTACCAACAATGGATGAATTTATTTCATATTTGGAAAAGCGCGCAATCGCGTTAGAGGATAGTCCCGCATTAAAAAGCACTTCATATGAGGCTGCTCGGGGCAAATCCAGTCCGTTCAAAGTTAGCAATGTTGTTGCCCAAGATACATCTAAACAAATAGCATGCATTTATTGCAATAAAAATCATCCCATCTATTTGTGCCCAACGTTTCAAACAGCTGCCATAGGGGACCGGATTGAGTTTGCAAAATCTAAACAATTATGTAATGTGTGCCTTAAGCCTCCAAAAAATAAATGCAAATTTAATTTTAGATGCAAAATTTGCAAACTCAATCACAATACCCTCATGCATGAGGAAAGTCCAAAAGAGGAAGTTGTTGGTAACCTATGCAACAAGAAATCAATGGGAAATATTTTGCTTCCTACCATCAAGGTAAAACTCACTGACATATATGGACAGGATGTATATGTTAAAGCTCTGATTGACACCGGGAGCCAAGCTTCTCTCGTACAAGAGGCTCTTGTCCATAAATTAAAATTGCCTCAATTAAAAACGAATACAAATATAATAGGTATTTGCAATAATCCCAATAAGCTTGATAGGTACACTAATATTGTGTTGCACACTTGTAATGATGTGGAGCTGCCAGTTTCTTGTCACATTTTTTTTTTCATTTGTTTCTCAGAACAAAGATTCGGTATTTCATCTAAAATTCTCGCTCTCAAATCGGCTGCGGCTGACCTAGTAGCTGTCAAAACTAAACAATCCTCAGGATATTCTTTGACTATGTCAATGGCTTTCTTAGTTTTTCCGCAACCGGCCACTCCGTTATAACGATGAATATTAGGCAAATTGAAATTTTCATAATTTAAATCTAACTTGCACAATGATCTATAAATACTTCTAGCATTCATAACCCTTGTACCATCAGAAACCAATACTATATTATTAGGTGTTTCAAATTTACCAGCTTCAACATCATAGGGAACAAAATCCTTACTAAATCTCCTGAAGGTTTCGATACAAATTTAGAATTATAATTATCAAATAAATAGATTTTCATCTTCTTCCTATTAAGATATTGTTGACTTATTTCTTTATTTTTATAATTCAATAAATCATGCTTCCTTATCAAATTTATTAGATTCTCTTTTATATTCAACTCAGATATACGTTGTTTTTCTCTATATTCAATAATTGCGTTAATCGCATACGATTTTCTGTCCGTAGCTATAAGATAATTAGGTCTATATTTGGACATTAAATCTCCTTCAGCTGCATTCCAAACTTCATTTATATTATTATTAACTGCTTTATCTATGTTATCAATATTATACTTAGTTATCGTTTTTCTAATAGAAGCAGTTGTTGAGTTTTCTGCATCAATATTTATAACAAATTTAATGTTGTCAAAACTTTTAACCAAATGTAATACAAAATCGTACAGCTGATCCGTATTATCTATAAGAACGTTCATTGAAAATAGATTCATGATACAAACGTCTACATCTCTTTTATCATAGATATTATTTATTTGAACGATAATAGTTTCTATTGTATCTCTAAAATTCCTGATATATTTTCTATCGTTCATCTTTTCAACAGTATAATACACATCTACAAAACCTTTTTCCGTTTAGTAAATAGTCATTTTCTCACTTGAAAACAAGATTTCATTTTTAGAAAAGTTTTTCCCACTGATCAATTCCTTAGTTATACAATATATCTCAACTGTATGTCTGTAAATTCTAGCGTCTCTAATAGATATTTTAGGTAAAGAGGTATTGCAAATTATATCTCTACATTTCTTTGTATTAGATACATCCTCAATTTTCTCACTATTATTTTCAGATTCTATATTCAAATCTTCAACGCTATTATCACTATCAATTCTATTTGCTATATCATTTACATTATCCTCTGTACGGTTGTCCAAGTTACAATCAGCCAAAATTTGATCATCACATTTTTCGTTAATTTTCAGTTTCTCACATTCAACCAATAAAGACCTCAATCTTGACGAAGTAGTATTCTCCTTTATACGCTTAGATAGTTTTTTGTTAAAACTCTCCTTGTCATCAATAGACCCTTTCCCTAATAATATTTTGTTTTCTAATTTGTTAGGATTTACAAAAGATCTAGTACACCCAATTTTTTTTCCGTTCATGTATATTGACGACACGCAACTCAACCTTAGATCGTCTTTAATATATATATGACAATACTTGAAAGCATTAACTGCAAATTGTATTACGTTACTTAATCTTTCATAGTTAGTAAATCTACTATCAGTCATGTAGACAACCAACGTCTCTGGTTCGTTATGTAGCATATACTTAAAACCCTCAACACCTCGTTTTATAGCATACACCAACACACTGGCCACTAACCTACCCGTCATAGATGGCATGGCTTCAAGTACCATCATAAATACTGAAGCAAAGAGAAAGTTATCCATATCATATTTAATATCCCTTGATTTGCTCTTTGATTCCAGATTCAATAAAGAAAAATTTCGAACAAATCTACAAAAACTCTTAAAAACTGATTTTGACGTCCTTAATAAATATATCATTAGCTCAACGTAAAACGCCGTTCCACTATCTTTATTAGTATGCTCTCTACGAATATATTCCCAATCATTTGAAAAATCATCGTCAAATGCATCTTTTAGTTTTGCACGTACCAAATTATCTGGATTAGCTATTAGTTCTTTCTGTTTTTCGTCAATAATTCCCATGTTTTCCATAATGATTGCAACATCTTTACTTGCAACAAATTTAAAATTAAGTCCAGAATACACAATGTTTTTGAAAAATTTAAATTCATTTTTTAAACAACTCATGTAGTGTTTATACATATCATCATTATTAATCACAGCCATTGACGTATTAATTACATGGACACACAATCCGACGGAAAAAATGGCACCCTCCCAAGT
Source organism: Apotomis turbidana (assembly GCA_905147355.2). Lineage (NCBI taxonomy): Eukaryota > Metazoa > Arthropoda > Insecta > Lepidoptera > Tortricidae > Apotomis > Apotomis turbidana. The sequence goes on along the minus strand of LR990290.1, from coordinate 9,631,070 downwards.
AATGCAAAATCACAAATCGCATTAGTTGGGCGATCAGTCTCGTTTAGACCATGACACGTGACGGGTCTCAAAAATGACTTAATTTTCAGGGAAAAATTGCAGAAATAACAGCTATAAAATAAAGAAAAAGGTCGGAATATTCTTTTTTACGCAGATTCTATTGATTAATTAACGAATCCTATGTAAAATCATAGCATATTTTAGATTAGAATTATTAACTTTGTCCCTACAAAATGCACCTCATCACAGAACAAAAATCTAAGGAGTCGCTATAGTTTTATATTTTATTAATTAATAAAGGAGTGCAATAAATAATTATCCTATTTTTTTATTAAAGAATCCCACGCCATCCTAAACAACGTGAAAAATTTAGGTCACGTTTAGTAAGAGACAGACGTCAAGAATAATTTCAGTCAAATAATTCGTCTCTCGTGTGTTCGTTCGGCATAATCATGTATGTTTTTTTTTATGTTTAATCAAAAGAAGCGTAAAAGTCTTTCACTCAGCACAGCTTTAATATCTCAATAAAAACTTAAAAAAATGACAATGTATACAAAAAAAGCGTAAAATGGTTATGTAGTGTTTGTAGTAGTAGGTATCTATACATAAATAGATGTAAGTACACTGTCTCAGGCGCACGTCACATAGGATGCTGCGTTTAGTTACACGCGAGCCGAGGGCGAGAGTGGACGCATGTCATTGCTAATGCTATGTGTGCGGCGGCGAGTGAGCCAGTGTTATGAACATATGCCTTTTACAGGCAGATCCTACAGGTTACATTAATAAATTAATAAAAAAAATGCTCTGTTTTCATTGTTTTATTTTGTCTCAGACTCTAGACACTGTCAGTTTAAACCTTTGAACGCCAAGAACACCTAAAGACAATGTGTGCTGCCGTGCATACTACGCCACCGACTTTCACGCCACGCCATCAAACTTTAAAGGGTTAAAAATGTTAATATTTTGCACTTGCCTTACTCTCATTTCACATACTAGAACAAGATGAGTTGAGAAATCGTAATGTCATTATTACTGTTCCCTTCTATGCAGTGTCGGGACCCTTTTATGCAGTTGTTAAATAAAAACGTAACTTAATTTGTTATTAACAATTTACGAGTTTATTTAGTTCAAACAACAAATATATTTTTATACCTAAATAAAATGATAATGAAAATATTTTTAGTATGTAAAACTATTAAAATCTGCTCCATTCGTGCCATGTTCCAAGTTTGACAAGAGACATGAGTCAGAATACGCTAAAAAAGTTAATTTACACGAAAAATATTTGTGGTAATAAGTACGTAAGCCAATTTGACACTTAAACGTTTGAGTAAAGAGTTATTTTGTACGAAGTAATTATGTTGTTGTAAATTATAAATAAGCGTTATTGGCATCTACTTGAACATGACAGCAGTGCTACTTTTTTCGACAATTTTGTTCGGGTCTGTGGCTCTATTATAAATAATACCTCAATGATCACAGCATATAAACTCTTCTTCTTTTTATTTTTTTTATCCATAAGAACTAAATCCTTTTCCAAGCTCCTTTTCTTTACAACATCATCATGAAGTGCTCCGTACTTAATAGATTCTAATAAGGTCTTTATAGGTACATCTATATCTTCAAACATTTTTATGGCATCTGAAACAAAACCAGCTGTTCTGTCATATTCATCTTTTATCCTTTCAAATAAATCCATACAATCGTCATCATCAACTATATGATTCAATACCATTTTTACATATTGTGCAATGGTCTCTCTAATTGTAGTAATATTAAACTTTGAATGTATAAACAATTGATTACTACTCAATATTAGATATGCTTCGGTATTAAAAACATTCGACAATGTTGGTTTCATTATCAAAGCCGACATGCCTTCAGAATTAATTTCCAATATCTTATTCATTATATCATCACGTTTATATATCTCGAAAACGTTAATTAACTTGATAACAACGTATTTAGGAATTACCTCAGAGGATATATTTTTTTTCAAATCATCCAAGAACTTACCGAGAAGCGATAAGTTATAATCCATATTAATATAATTATTTTCAATAGCAGCATCAAACACTACCAAATCATAATCCATATCTAATCTATCGATAGTCAACAAGTCTTTCTCCATTATCAAATTCCTGTCAATATCTTTATAAAATTTTATACTTTGGTTATCTTCATTATTTGAAATGAGCATAGCTTTACTCAATTTAATATTTAAAGAATCCAACAATTTATAACAAGCCCCGGGAGCGGCACCCACCTCAAGATACGAATTTACATCTTTAAATTTTATATTCGCTTTCAATAACATCTCTGCTAATTTAGCAGCTGCTCTAGATCTAATGTTTTTATTTTTTAGGTATGCATTACTGTCATATAACATATTTACTAGTGCACTATATCTTTGGTTATACTCATCATTTTCAAAAATATAGTCAAATGACAATTCAATAAATTTCGGTAAAACGTGGTCATATACTGAATCATCTCTAACATCATATAGATTAAAATGTCCTACGTTTCTATCACCGTCCGACCCGATCCAATTAAACTGGAGCATCACTTCAATGTCTCCATCTCCCACTTTATAGTATTGATAATGTGACATTATAATAACGAATCTCACATTAAGAGGGCGCCGAGCGTTTGCGACTGAACCATAGAGCGCGGGGAATGCGTATTTAAATCGGCGCGCGGCCGCCATAGTAAAAATGTATGGAGAATTAAAAGCACTTTTTGATAAATCTGGACCTTTAATACCAAACAATAATTGAAATATTTGATGCGGACAAATTGTAATGTGAACATTCATCTTTTTTTTGAACTGAAAATCAGAATAGATTTCCATTGTTAAAGTATAAAAAAACACTTAACGCTTGCTTACGATTTTACAATTTTCGTCCAACTTTACTTAGTTCTCTAGGGTAAAATATTAATAATCTTATATTTTTTCCACGGAGAAGTTGTTAACACATTCTTGGAAATGCTAAATATATAGTTTAGAAATGGATTAAACAATTAGTGTTGACGTTATCTACTTAACGGCAACTGCCTATTTTTTCACATTTCGCTCGGTGCAGTCTTAAACAAATGTGACAATAAGGCAATCACATTGGTGTCACCTAATTCACTATCATTCGCTAAAACATTCTCCAGTTGCTCCAAATCTATATAAGGTTTAGATTCAATTATATTTATCATATTTTTTTTTTTTAAATACAATAAAAAAAAATTTAACACTTGTGGTGTTATTCCCAAACGAAAACTCTTAATAACAGCATTGAAGCAACACATCATATTCTCGCCCGAAATAGGTACAAATTTCATGTTCTTCTCGCACCAAGATTTACTGTATTTTTCACCATTTTCAGCTATACTTAAAAAGGACCCTTCAGGATTCCGCTCTACTACAAATTCTCTAATACTCTCAACAACTTTACTTTCAATATTTTTATTCAATTTTGTCAAAAAATTTCCAGTATGAATTTTTTTTTTACTGTCATGCATAGTCTTATCATTCTTTTCCCGTATATGTTTTGTAACACTATTATCAAGAGTAATATCCGAAACAACGTCAGATATTCTACCCAATGAATAAGGATTGTCATCAACTTTACATTTTGGTTCGTCATTAGAAACATCAACTTCGTGTACGTCAACTATTAACGGATTCTCTATAGAATCATTATTACACGCTACCAATTTAATTATTTCGTCAAAGGTATAAGTTTTTGCAATATCTAGTTGTTCCACAGTATACAATTTTTTTAATCCAATTTTAGTATATATAGCATAACGGACATTAGCTAAAACTTCAGATCGTGTAATTTTTTTAAAGCACAAATCTATAATTTTTGACATAAATGATTTCGCTTCAAGTTCTCTATCCAATTTTATCTCATTAACTATTGCAGCAACAGTATTACTCGCATCATATCTCTTAGTAAAGGCTATAATATATATTGCACACGTTAAGTCATAAAGTTTATCCACCGTCAGCTTGTAGTCTGGTATAAACAGATCGACTCCATTCATAGTAGCTTTGGAGTTAAAATTTGCGGCATGCTTATATAGTTCACCAAATGTAAACTTAGACGCTTCAGCTTTCATAGCAGCATTGTATATAGTATTATATAGTTCTTTGTGAACTTTTAAAAAAAATTTTTTTTAATCTCTTTAGATTGTTCACTTTTTCGTACGTATAATACTGTACAACGAGCTGATCTTTATCATTAAGATAAAAATTATGACTCAATTTATGTGCTTCTTTCGTCGATAACATATTTAAATTTGAGCATCTAGTAATCCTAAAAAAACACAGCCCATTCTTACAACTGTCAATTTCTAATAACCAACCACTGCCATTATAGGTTAATAGCGATCCAGAGACCAGAGCTATGTAGGTATCCCAATGATGGGTATATTGTAGACTATGATCATTTCCAAATGTAAATGTGATTTTTTTTACATTATTATCATAGTACGTCTTGTAATAACAATTCATTGTCTCAATATATCCCTCATTCTGTACAAGAACCATTACATCAAAAATAAATGACCCAACTGCCATTATAACATTTTTTTTATACAGAGTTTTTGCAAAATTTATCTTGGAAATATCATAAGACGAATGCAAAAACTTTAATTTCATTACAGTAATGTCACAATCTTCACACTTATTATCACAAATAAATTCATTGTTCCTTTTAATATAATTATCACATATTTCCCTGGTAATATTTTCCTTTCTAAATTCTTCCATTATAAACATATCCGACTTGGTTTTTCTTGCGGTATCCTGTATGCTCAAAACTGGACAGCAACAATGTACATTATATTTCTTATCTTTAATTATTTGTTTCGGATCAGCACCAACCTCACCGTATACAAAATCATATGCTCTGTCTTTAGAAACCAGATTAGAATTATATTCTAACATATTATCCAGTACCATGTTTTCCAATATTCTACTGTTTGCTTGATAAGCATGATCATGATTTATAACGTTTACAGGATCCATTTCAAGTCTAAATTGTCTAAAATTTGCTTGTAGTCGTTCAAACTCTCTTGCATCCGGCATATAATATTTCAATTTGATTTTAATTTCTCTAGATTTGTAATCGTACAAAGAAGCCATGAAACTATTATGTACTACAGACCCAATAGACTCAACCACCTGATCTGTAATAATTCTAGATTTAGAATCAGCTTCTAAAGCCTTAATATCAATACCCAATGTAGGAGCAACCCTACGCACATCGTTCATATCTAACCCATCATTACCGCCTACTTTATATATTTTTATAGATCGCATATAGTTATCTAAACACGTCAGCAGATTTCTCATATCTGTCACCTCAAATATATTACAATCAAGATGAATTATATTAGTACTAGTTACAATATTTTTAAGATCTATACCGTATATTACAAATCCACTAACAGATCTTACAATCATATCTAAATTATTTTTTGCTATTTCCCTAACTAACACTCCATGACGATCATTTTGAGATACTACATATTTCATAAGTATCCCTCGTAAATCACATTTTGTTATCAACTTCAACAACAAATGTATGTAACACTCTAACGAGATTTGCAAATTAGGTGATTTTTTTTTTAACATTTTATTTCTAACTCCCACAGCACTTTTCATGTCAGTAGCGAAGAATCTATCTATATATTTTTTATTAACTTTAATATTCATCAACAAATCATTTCTATAACACATACCTACACATTTTCCACTGTCCGATATGTCAGTAAATACATAAGCGCTTTCTTCAAGATTTCGAGTCATTGTAGATGCACATTCTCGCATATAATGATGAATTCCGGCATCACCTATCAACACTGTCGAAAATAGGTATTCACATACAAATTCGGACACCTTTATGCGTTCTGATCTCGCATCCACATGAAATATAAATCTATCCGACATGTACGGTTTCAATATTCTGTAGTCCTGCTGCGAAGACACTGTCAAGACTTTAGCCACCTCTCTGATTTGTGGGTAATTTCCTAACTCCGCGTATATGAGTGGTATATCATATTCAAAAATTTTAACATATTTACTTAAACATAAAATTTTTTTTTTTACATTATCGGGTAACAAATCGTTAATGTCTTTAAAAATTTTCAAATAACAAGCCATATCAAACAAAAATTCGCAATCGAATCAAACAAACAAAATTTGTTGTTGTTGACACAATCACATCAAAGCTTCCACAACAGTATATTGACATATCCAAAGTAACGCTGCCTGAAAGTGTCAAGCTCGCTGATCCAGAATTTTATGTCCCTTCTGAGATTCAGCTATTATTGGGTGCAGATTTCTATTTTAAAATAATACAGAATGGTCAAATAAATTTGAACAATGGCCTTGTGCTACAAAATACTTTGTTTGGGTACGTAGTAGGTGGTAGCTTGTCATTCACCGCTACTCAAGTACAGAGCAATAATAATATGGTGACAAATTTTGTTATCCAAGATACAAAAGAAAACTTAACTGAAGTCATGAATAAGTTCTGGCTCGCAGAGAAAATCCCTGAAAGCACCAGATGCCTAGTCGAACTTGCAATGCGGTTCCATGATGAGTATCCTCTTGCTTCCGAGGCCATCATGAAGAATACTTATGTTGACGATGTCATCGCTGGCTGTGACGATCTGAAGCAAATGGTTAACCTGAAAAAAGAACTTATAAATCTACTGGATTTAGGGGGATTTAAGCTGCACAAATGGTGCTCAAATAATGAGAGTATCCTTGATGACATACCTGGGGACCAAAAATATTTTGATGAATTGAAATTAGGTAGAGATAATATTATAAAAACCCTTGGTGTCAAATATAATATAAATTTGGATTTATTTACATTTCATAGTCCAGAATGTGATCAAAGTGATTTAAATACAAAGAGAAAAATATTAAGTTTCATAGGGAAAACGTTTGACCCGCTTGGTATAATCGGCCCAATAATAGTAAAAGCAAAGCTTTTCATGCAAGAGTTATGGTCCTTAAAAATAGATTGGGACTCTATATTACCTCAGAGCCAACTTCAACACTGGGAAAAATTTGCAGGAAATAGGTACTATTTCCACCCCAAGATGTGTGCTAGGAGGTGATATGGAATCCACAGAACTTGTAGGATACTGTGATGCATCCTTAAAAGCCATTGGATGCTGTGTGTACCTGCGAGTCATTTACAAGGATGGTACTGTTAAAGTCCATTTATTGTGCTCAAAGTCAAGGGTAGCTCCGATGAGCAATACTTTAACAATTCCAAACCTTGAATTAAATAGTGCAGTACTGCTTGCTGAAGTTGTAAATAGAGTTCAAAATATATTACAGTCAAGATTTCCACTGAAAACAATTTTGTATTCAGATTCTCAGATAGTTCTGTCGTAGCTTAACTCAAGTAATCTTAAAAGTGGAAAATATGTATTAAAAAGGGTAGCTCAGATTAAAAATTTGACATCAGGATGTACATGGGCATATGTCAGGAGTACAGAAAATCCTTCAGATTTATTATCGAGAGGTATAGCGCCCCAAAAAATAACACTTTGTGGTGGCATGGTCCACAGTATCTCTCTGATCCAATGTATCAGCACAAAGAAAATGAGTTCTATTTCAAAATAAATTCTGAAACTGTACCAGAGACCTTGCACGAAGAGGCAGCTGCCAATGTTGGTAGCATTGATCATACAAAAAATTCAAATATATGTCGGGGACAGGTCTGGATGGCCGGTGTGGTGTGGCACATTAGATGAGCTAATCGACATAGTTGTGGACGAGGAGGTAGTTGCGAGCAAGATGAAACAATACGGATGCAATTAACTTGATTTATTCCTTATACAATGAAGCACAAAATAACAGTTCTTGGCACAGAGGTCTGTAAGCTAGGTTATCAAAGTCTCACAATAGTCTTTATTAAATTAACACAGTATTGTTGAGTTATAACGTTTCACTGATTCTAACTTGGTATAGCACAACGAAACGGGACAGTTCCAAGGCAGTAGTGCACTCGATGGTGACCCACAGTGAAGTGTCGGTGGGCGTTCGCTGAGTGAACCGCCAAGACTCTGTCTAGCGCGCCAAAACAGGTTCAAGGGGGCGCCACTGTCGCCTTCCGATGGCGCGCCGGCTTCGTTGAGCTACCGTACTCATGACCGTCTCCGACACGGCCATCCTGCGATGACACACGTCCTCGTGTGTTGCTCTGAAACAATCAACAACCAAAACAGTATCCACTCGGTCAGTCCTGACAAACACGTCAAAATGGTACCTAAGACAAAACAAAAACTTCATCTTTCCTTTCGCATCAAATAGTTACTGACACCAAAACAAAAAAAATATCACAAAAATAATTTTGACAACTAAGTGAAAGTTTTTGTTTTATAACCGCAATATTTCAAAAGATACAAATCGAATTATGGTATCTTACAACCAACTACCAATTGTAACATTACTTATTCTTTCAATAGTGCAATACGTTTTAAATGAGATTGTACTACAATGTTGCTTGTTGTGAAACAAACTAGCTATTTACCACTTCTACCTTAGAAAACACATTAGGAACCATGTACCACCATATCATTTCCTTTTGGCTCACCTTATTGACAATATCAAAACAATTAAATCAACGAAAATTCGTTCAACAAAACAGGTATCTCATTCGTGGCCTAGGGCTAACTTAGCCACCCACTACGCGCATCCCCACGGGATCGCCGAGTCAACCCTATGACTCTACGGTCTCTGCGAGAGTGACCCGACCTCCGCCAGCACCTACCGCGCACCGCGTATCCACGGACTGCTTAGAGCAGATGCCGACTTCTACCGGACTACGGCTACGATGAAGTGACTGGTATGGTCGACCAGCCGAACTGAGAACCTCCCTACCAGTATCACAATATTTTTTTTTTTCGTCTACTTCAAATGGTACGTAGCTCCCGGGCATTTCCCTCAACCTATCGTGCAAGTACGCGCATGTTTGGAAGTCAAGTTTATGGCAAATGGTCTTGCAATTTACAATACTACATGTCAACATTTCTAATAGGCTCGCTTCAGTAACTTTATTTATTGCACAGTACTAACAATTTTCTGATACAAGTCATACATAGTCACTGAATTATACAAGCAATTGCCATGGAACTTATTGGAAATTAACTCTTCCATAAGCGATCACTCGGCAACCAAATCACAATAAAATGAGAACTCCTCACCAGATTGCCTCATATGGTGTGGTGTGGTGACGTCACACGTCAACCCTCTTCCCCGTGGTTGAAGGCGCCCTGTCGCTCGCCTTCGCGCAGTTCTTTACGCGATGTCTTGTACCGTGGCAGCCGAAGCAGATGACTCATGGCTTAGCTGTTAGCTGCTAAGTTCGCGAATCTTTTCCTGAAACAAAAACTTCAAGCACAGTATCACAAAGCTCGGTCATTCTAACCTTAAATCCAACAAACTCAACTTCAATTCAACAACAACTGAAATTGGATTTGTAATTTCTTATAGTCAAATGAATTGTTTCTTTTGTTATCTGAAATAACATGCCAAACGAATAATAATAATCCAACAAAAAAAAAAGGAAACTCAAATCAATCTAGCAAAGTTAGGTAGGTACACTGAAATTATGATTTGTTAATGTGAACAAATAATCTACGACGTAGATGCAAGAAAAGATTTAAATCAAATCATTATTTGCATTTTAATAACAAACTTTACTTTGTATGATAACCTTTGGATTACCAAGGCTTTACCGATTATGAAACATTAATGATAAAAATCAAATTTCAATTTCAAATTCTTGTTCTAATATTTTCCTAATCCTATTAGTGTCTCCAGTTTAAATATTTTAGGCTAAAGCGATCACCACAGTTAAAAGTAACATTAGAATCGTCAAAGTAACAAATCTTAGGCTCACCAGTTCTTACGGAAGTTATAGGCGCTAAACTATACACCAGCTACACCAAGTAAGAAACTATTCAAGATGTCAAAAAATTAAATTCTACAGAATGATTGGAAAATCATGAACAGAGGGTAGATTATTAAAGCAAGTTCCTAAGCCCAGCCGCTCCTACTACTAAGTACTGTGTATGCTTAGAATAATAATTCTAAGTGTGTATGATTGATGCACCTTCACAGCGCAATTTTAAAATGATAAACTTTTTTTAAGGGTAGGTAAACTGCGTAGTGGTCATATTAATCAACACTAAATCTCTGTAGAAACATTTCGCGTTTAGTCATATTATATCACTACGAAAACAATCGTTACAAAACGTGCAATAAACTTTGTTGCAAATGATTATTAATTTCTATCACGCAATATTCAACTTTACTTGGAGGGTTGCTTTGACCAGTACCCGTTAGTACTTTTTTTGACAAATACCCACTAAACTGAATAAGTGCGACTTAAGTCTATCTAGCTACACTTTTATTTGTGAACAAAATATCGGAATCGTAGTGGAAAGTTAACGACTGACCTGATGTGTTTTTAAAATGTGTCGGTGAAGCCATAGTGCCTACGTTCACGCGTCGCTTGTAAGTTGTAGTTGACTGTCGCTTCTGGGTCACTTCTACTGGTGCAACAACTGACGATGTGTCCCGCTGTTCTTGAAGTAAACAACGAACTTCGATGTATGTAGTTTGTATTGTAACTGCTGGCTTTTGTCGCTGAGGTGGTAAGTTGTAGTTTTCTTTTATACGAAGTAAGCAATCGAATTTTTCATGTCCGTTTCTCTCGCAATGAAAACAATTTAAACAGTGCAATCTTCATTTGTTTTCATACGGTTTTGTAGGTCTCCGTGACGGTGTTAGCTTGAGTTTCAATAACGGAAACGCTTGTAGCTCCTGTTCCTTGATTTTGTGATGTCAGGTTCGTTGTATTTCAAAGAGTAACCACAAACTTTTTTTCTTCCGTTTTATTCGCTTCGTGTTCCATCATTCTTCGTGTTCGCTCATGGGCCGTAGATACCATCCCAACTTTTGATGTCGGGGACAGGTCTGGATGGCCGGTGTGGTGTGGCACATTAGATGAGCTAATCGACATAGTTGTGGACGAGGAGGTAGTTGCGAGCAAGATGAAACAATACGGATGCAATTAACTTGATTTATTCCTTATACAATGAAGCACAAAATAACAGTTCTTGGCACAGAGGTCTGTAAGCTAGGTTATCAAAGTCTCACAATAGTCTTTATTAAATTAACACAGTATTGTTGAGTTATAACGTTTCACTGATTCTAACTTGGTATAGCACAACGAAACGGGACAGTTCCAAGGCAGTAGTGCACTCGATGGTGACCCACAGTGAAGTGTCGGTGGGCGTTCGCTGAGTGAACCGCCAAGACTCTGTCTAGCGCGCCAAAACAGGTTCAAGGGGGCGCCACTGTCGCCTTCCGATGGCGCGCCGGCTTCGTTGAGCTACCGTACTCATGACCGTCTCCGACATATATTTGACACATTCTCGGACTTGACAAAATTGCAAAGAGTTTTAGCATGGGTATTGAGATTCGTAAATAATTGCAGGTCAAATGACAAAATTAATGGTTCACTATCAACAACATAGTTAAAAAAATCATTGAAGTATATTATTAAGCATGCACAAAATAGTAATTTTGCAACAGAGATCCAGAATTTAAAGTCTGACAAGCCAATAAAATCAAATCTTAGCGGTTTACATCCTTTCCTTGATGGAGAGTCAATTTTAAGAGTAGGAGGACGTTTACAAAACGCTCCCAATTGTTCCTTTGACAAAAAACATCCAATAATATTGCCAAAGTCTTCTAATATCACGGACATGGTTATCCGAAAATAACATCTACGACTTTTACATGTAGGAGCTAAATTGGTTCTGAGCTCGCTGTCTCAGCGTTATTGGTTAATTAACGGAATACGAGAAGTCAAAAAGATAACAATTAAATGTATAAAATGTTTCAGAGTTAAATCTACAGTTGCTAAGCAGCTAATGTGGTCTTTACTCTCTCCAAGAGTAACACCTACTAGGCCATTTTTAGTTACAGGGGTAGATTTCTGTGGTCCATTTAACATCAAAATTGCCAGAATTAGAAGGCCATTAATTAAAAAAGGCTATGTTGCACTTTTTGTCTGCTTTTGCACAAAGGCAATTCATGTCGAACTTGTCAGCGATATGACCACTGAGGCATTCTTGGCGTGTCTACAACGTTTCGTGTCCCGGAGAGGATACCCATCACAAATTTATTGTGATAATGCAAAAACATTCAAGGGAGCAGATAATTTTATAAAAGAGTTAAATAAATTACATTCTTCGAAGACTAACAAAGACTCCATTGAAGGTTTTTGCACCCAAAATGAGGTGGAATTTAAATACATACCCAGCTATTCACCAGAATTTGGTGGCTTGTGGGAGGCAGGTGTTAAAAGTTTCAAGTACCATGTAAAACGTGTGATTGGGAACATTAGTTTGACATTTGAAGAATTTGACACGGTGATAACCCAAATAGAAGCAATTTTAAATTCGCGTCCTTTGCTTCCCATGAGCTCAGATGTATCAGACTTTAAATATTTAACTCCTGGGCATTTCTTGATACAAGCCCCTCTGACAAGCTATCCTGAGAAAGATCTAAGTGATAAAAATGTAAATAGATAAAGACTTTGGGATGTATGTACAAAATTAAAGCAAGAGTTTTGGAAAGTCTGGTCCAATGACTATTTAAACCAGCTTCAAAACAGACCCAAATGGAAGTATGATAATGTTAATTTAAAAGAAGGTGATTTAGTTATTGTGAGACTTAATAATGTGCCATCATTAAGTTGGCCCATGGCTAGAATTGTAAAAACTTACCCCGGGCCGGATGGTAAAGTAAGAGTAGCGGACATTAAGATGGGTCACAATGGAAAAATCTTTAACAGGTCTTATAATAAGTTATGTCCACTTCCTTTTGAAAATTAAATTGTAATAAAATCTGTAAATTTAATCAAAATAAATATATAAATATAAAGGGTCACCATAAAAATAATTGTTAAGAATTTAAATTCAATCTGTAATTGTGTATAATTTGTTAATTCATCAGTTTAGTTAAAAAATATAGTAAATTCTGTATAATTCATAAATACACTTAATAACATAGTATAATAAATAAATAGATAAAAATGTACTTACCTTAGATAACTTACCTTGGCCCCGCCCAACTATGTTCAATACAAGATTAAACATGAATGGTAATCTTTATAATGTATACCTGTGTTTTTGCCTCCTGGCAACTTTAGTACAAATAAAATCTTGCTTGTATCAACGTGCTCTGCGATGCGGGCACAAAAATCATTAATTAATATTGTTTATTCTATAAATAAACGCTTAAAATTAATTACTCTGTTTCATTTATTGAACAACGTCTTTTTCTCGGTAGTATATTTATTTGTATCAGGGTGGATTCGCGAAAACTACACAAAAACATGTTCCCGGTGTTTTGAAAATGAAACATTACTTTATCGTTATTTACTAATATGTAGAACAATACAGGACGTGTTTCGCAACAATAGGCCGGAATTCATTTTTTTTTATTTATTTTATTTAATTTATAAACCGAATAAACACTGACTAAACATCATCACCATTAGCAAAAAAAAATGAGGTATAAAAGTTCGGAAAATATTTCTTAAGAATCCACCGCGCGAAACCCGTTTTTTAAATTATACTTCGTAAAAGTATATCCTGTCAATATACGTAAAGAAATCTCGAAGCGTTTCATGAGTAATATCTAAGGAAAAAAAAAAAACAAATTTTGTCACAGAATTTCGTCATCGCCATTGCGGTCGCGTCAAAGTATTTTTATTTTATTTCCGAACGGCTGGATACCCGAAACGACAACGCCTCCCCGCTCCTCAGTCGCCATTACGAAGCGGACCAGAGTGCACGCGAGCTTGCTGCACGGGAACTTAAATTTTTCGGCCTAAATAGACCACTGGAAATTGTTTGGTCACATTTTAGTGTCATCACCAACAACTTAATAAATCAGGTAAGATAAAAATATTAGTTTTATTCAACCACGTTGTGTAATAGGTATACGGTGCAATTTCTCAAAATGACGGAGTCCTCTCTGGTTTCAACTTGTCGTTTCGAGTTTTGACGATATTTATCTGTTTTCGTCATCACCATTAACATCATTACCATTTTGGTGTGTAAATGGTAATGTTTTTGTATGACTGGTAATGACGAACTGGTACTGTTCCCTTCGACGTATTAAGGTAAAAACCAAAAGAAAATGTTCTGTACGATATTATTTAATAATAAATTTTACGTTTCAACAAACATTGGTCATAAAAAAAGTATTATTATAATCAGATAACAAATAATATTAATTAGTTAAACATAATTAGTCATGATTTCAATTTTAATTTATAATTTAAGTACAAATTCTTTTTTTTTTACAATTCTTTAGTAACAAATGCCCCATTTCTCCGAATTGTCTATTATTACTTCGCCGCTGTTTTGAATTTGATGGTACAAATCAATTAACTGTTCTCTTTCAAATGTTTGTATAACGTTGATGCCGATACTCATATAATTGTTATAATTGTTCTGAATAAACTCCAAATGTAATTTCATTTCCGTATCATCTTCACATAACGCTCGGCACTGTCCTCCTTCTTGTATGGCAAATATCGTTTCATATTCTGATAATATGTTCAGAAAATACTTTTTTTCAACAACATGACGATTGAAATCGATATGTAAAACGTAATATAGAAGCTTCATTTTTTTATCGGCAGTGTTTCTACGACAATATATGATACCTTGAAAACGAAAAATTTATTAAGAACTTGAATACACATTGATCAGCATTATAGAAAAAGAAACTTACTAGAAGAGTAGGTACTTACACTTTTGCTTCAATTTGATTCACGAAATTGACGATCTTTGTAAGAAGTTCTATAGAACGTCCACCTCATATGATCATTTCTGAATAACTGATGAAACTTAAATAGTGTTGCCAACAAATTATACTAACAAGGACATATATTTACGGGTTCTTATTCCGTTTGAGGCGAAAAGTCCAAATTTATTGCAAAATTTCATATTCAAGCCATTCCAAAATTAAATTAATGTTATTTTGACTCCCGACAAAAAGGGGTGTTATTATTTAAACATGTGAATTTGTATGTCTGTCTGTGGCAGCGTAGCGCCCAGACGCGTGGACCTATTTGAGTGCGATTTTTTTTAGTCGAAAGCCGTTTGTCGCGATGGCTCTTAGGTTTGTTTAGTGAAAATCGGAGCACTCGCATCTATGATATTCTGCTGGAATTTTTGTCATTTTTTTAAATTAGAAAAATACATAACCAGAGAGAATGTTGCATGCTTGAAGCTATTTGCATGGTTTTTATTACAATTAACTTTTTTGTTTTTTTAGGCATTTCCACCATGGCTAGAAAACGAAAACAAAAAGCAAATGAGCGTTTAGAAAAATTGAAAACAGCAAGACGCAAGAAATATGCCGAAATTAAGCAAGATCCAATATTGTATAATCTAGAGAAAGAAAAAGAGAGAAAAAGATATAAAGATAGGAAAGCGAAAAAACAGATCAAAAGTATACATGAGGAATCCCTTCGTGATCAACGAGAGAAAAGAAGAAAGTGGCGCGAGGCGTCTAAGAAATATAGACAAAAAAAGAAAGAAGAGTCTAAAGAAAAATTAGCAGTAGCTCCTGAGGTAGTTCTTATTGATGCAACGGATGAAGATGTACCTAGAAATGAAGTAGCTGATCCATTGCCCACTCTAAAATCTCCCATATATCCAGATTTGAAAATCAAAACAGTAAAATACCGAGAAATGAAGAAAAGAATGTATCTGCTGGATGTTATTAAAAAACTGAAAGAGGAAAATAAAAAGTTAAAAATAAAGTTACGCCGATTCCAAAAAGAAAAGACAGGCAAAACAAAAGAAAAAGAAGGTGTAGATAGAAAGCGAACAATCATTAATAAGGACAAGAAAAATCAAGACGGAAGACTGAAAAAATTAGTAAAAAAGGTTCGAGATTTTTATGTGGATGACGCAAATAGTACTATTGGAGCAGGAAAAAAAGAGTTCATCACGAGAATGAAAGTACAAAAACAAAAGCGCTACATGACAAGCACACAAAAAGTTTTGCATGAGAAGTTTATGACTAAATTTCAGGTGAAAGTTAGCTACACTTTCTTTTGTAAGCATAGACCATTTTGGGTGCTGTCACCAAAGAGTTCTCAACGGGATACATGCAAATGCATGATCCATGAAAATGTTGATCTCACGATTCAAGCACTGAAAAGGGCGTCAATAATAGACGAAAATAACTCAACTGAGTTGATTAAAACATTGTGTTGTTCTATATATGAGTCAAAGTGTCTAAAACGCGAATGTGAATCCTGCAAAAACAAAAATATAAAATTCAACGAATTTCACAACGATAACAATATTACTTACTATAGATGGGTTCGTGCAAGAGAAAGAGTTAAATCAAAAAAGGGACATAAAATAATAACAATAACAAAGAAAGAAGAAGTAGCAGCAAAACCAAAACAAATAATTAAAACTCTAGAAGCAAGTTTACCACAATTATTTGAACATTGTTACAAGATTCACAACCAATACACAAACATGAAGCACCTAAAGGATTCGTTGCCCGTAAACGGTGCTGTGATCCATGCTGACTTTTCCGAAAACTATGGTCTTAAATACAATCAAGAAGTGCAGTCTATGCATTTTGGAGGAAGTAGACAGGAGGTCAGTCTTCATACGGCCGTTATATATAATTATGATTTTGGAGTCAGTTCGATCAAGCCAACATCAGTTTGCACAACCAGTACATGCCTGAAACATGATGCTTCTGCTGTGTGGGCGCATATTACGCCGTTGATTCAAAAAGCTATTGATGATAATCCATTTTTAGACACAATTCATTTTCAAACCGATTCTCCAACGTCACAATATAGAAATAAATATATTTTTTATATGATACCAGAACTTAACAAAGATTTTCCAACAATCAAAGCAATAACTTGGAACTACTCAGAGGCTGGTCACGGCAAGGGTGCCCCTGACGGGGTGGGAGCTACAATAAAGAGGACAGTAGATTCCTGTGTCAATCACGGAGTTGATGTAGGGACTTATCAAAAGTTCTTGAGTGTTATCAGAGAAAACGTGGAAAACGTGACTATCATTGATGTGCCTGAGGCAAGCGTAAAAGAAAAAGAAAAGAAATTCCCAAATAAATTACAAATATTCAGAGGCACCCTTGCTGTGCATCAAGTATTATGGAAGAAAGAAACCCAAAATTTAACGTTTCGCAATGCTAGTTGCTTTGAGTGTGTCTGTGGAACTATATGTACCCATGGGAAACATTTAGGTTTCTTGAAAGTGCCAAAATCGGATGTGGTACAGGGTTCTACTTCCGAAACACCAGTGGTTCCTCTCATAGCCACAAAAAGGCAATATGTTCTGGCCAATATTACAAACACTGCGACCACAACATTTAGTACTGTGGGTCTAACATCGAATATACGGATTTTGTCCAATAAGAAGGTGATAAAAAAAAAACCAAAAAATTAGGATATTAAGACACCCCCTATTAGTATAGTATGTAAGTTTGATATTATATACCTAAGATAAATGTTACTCTAACAATGGCTGTTGATTATGGAAGAGCTTTAATGAAGATTCCTATTTTTTATGTTAATTACACTGTACTTGAATTGTTAGATCTTGAGTGGGGGCGAAAGATTGTTTCTGCATTTTTAAATCAAGGCTGCTGATTACCAAATTTAATAATGTATAAGAATCTAATTTATATAATCTATCATTTAAACATCATTTACAGCTAAAAAGAATTGCACTATTTGTTAAATCACAGTACATATTTGATTTATATTATTGAAAATAAGGATTATTCTTCGGATATTCAAAAACAAATCCACTTCTGATTTTGGATTGTATATTTATATTCCAGGTAACTTGCCTCGTTTAAGTAAAAAAATATGTTCATAAACAAAAACAAAAAAATTGGCCCAGATCTCTTACCTTAAATTGAACATATTTATATTGTTGATTTGTATTAATGCCGTTAATTAAAATTTTCCTGGCATTTAGGCGTGTTTCATTTACAAACTCCAATAATTTACTTTATATTCGTCATTACCATCTACTTGGTATCATTACCATTTCTAAAAAAGTCATTCCATATGCCTAGCGTCATTACCATTTTCATGACGTAACTTTTGAATCCAATAACTTCTATTTTAATAAGTCTGCATTGGTGCCAACTGCTGTTTTTTGTTGCTCTTTATTATATCTTTAAATTTACACGACTTAGCACGATTTCCCAGCAATTAAAAAAAAAACGGCAAAAAAAATTACAAATAATAAAAAAGGCGAATCCACCCATCATATCCATTCACAATTTCCCTGACAACATTTTAAGTGTTACTTTCTGAACGCACCCATCACATGTGTCATTAATGTCAGTATAGTGTCATTATTTTACATGTTTTATATGTAAATATGCGATAATCAGACTATTATGCATGTATGTTGTCGATTCCAAACCCTTATTTAGTCTAGATCTACATGTAATTATTCTAAAAATACCGAACCGACGGAACAAACATCATATGTTTGACAGGTAAGTTACGAACAGTTTGTATTTGTATGGGAATATAAAATTATCCTTTTTATTATTTTCCACTCATTTATTCAATATTTTCTCACCGACTTCCACGAATATTTCAATACTAAAATTAGCCAAATTGGTTCAGCCGTTCTCGAGTTTTAGCGGGACAACCGGCCCTCGTAACAGACGTGAGCGGGCGTTACACTTTTTCATGAGTGACTCCGAGCGCAACCTAATTTAAGACGTTGTCACGCCAAGACACCAAACTCTAACCCAAAACAAAACTAAGCTGCAACAAACAAAACTACCAAAATAATTTAAAACCAAAAGAAAATAAAACCCAAAACTAATGAAATTATTTGCCAAGTACGAAGAAAACGTAGTAGAAAAATTAGTATGGAAATTTCGTCGATATACGCGCGCCTACATCACCTCGGTTCGGGTGTTTTCAGTGTTGCCAGAAGGTAACTTTTGTAGTCTTTTTGTAGCGGCCCGGTAAATCCTGGAATGTTTTATATCTTTCGATTCAGGTGATCGATTTTTAATAAATGTGAACCTTTTATTCAATCACTTACATTACAGGTGATTTTTATTTAATTTTATTCATTTATAACTGTCTATAGTATTTGGTAACTTTTCTTGGAAAAGGATAACTTTTTGTAGTTTTGCAAAATTGAGTCTGGGAGCACTGGTTTTTTTCGCGGTGCACATCAAAGCGCGCGGGCACCGTAGCAAATGGACGTGTGTAGCAACGATCCGATTTTTAAGAAATATTTTAACTTTTAGAGACATGTTCCCGAATAAATATAGTTCGTAGGAAAAAAAGATAGAGAGCAAAATATGTTTCTTTTAGCATGATTTACTGGATTCATTAATAAAATTGTGGTGTTATATTTATTGGAATGAAATTTTATTTAATGTCTGGCTGTATGGGATTTACCTGTGTCTCTGTTTTTTTTTTTTATAAGCTATCTAGTTCATAGGTGTCGCCACCGTCTTTGTCGTGTCTGTGGTATTGTATCGGAATGCTGTCGTGTGCCGAATAAACTAAAGTTAATTAAAGAAATCTTGTTTAATTCTCGTGAAATCTAATTGGTTATGGGCCCAGGACGTCGCCCTGGAGTGATCACACGATAATAAACAAAGAGCAGCGAAAATTTGAAGTAAAAGTGTGGAACTTGCTTTGTGTCACACACGACCAGGCCTAACCTAAAAATGGAGGTCGGCAAGCTTGATAAATTCGACGGCTCCAATTTCAAGCAGTGGAAATTCCAAATTAAATGCGCGTTACGTGCTAAAGGATTGGATATAACTAAACCAAAACCAGAAACAAACACCACACAATGGAATAAGGACGATGGATTAGCGATGTTTCTAATGACATCGGCAATGGACTTCAGTCAAATAGCGCTTATTGAAAATTGTGAGACAGCGCTCGAGGTAATGACTAGGCTCGAAACAATCTATGAACAAAAGTCGGAGCTCACAAAAATGATCATACATGAACGCTTTTATCAGTATAAGATGTCAACGGGAGATAACATTGCTCAGCATATTGCCAAAGTGGAAAGTTTGGCGAAACAGTTGAACGAATGTGGAGAGAAAATAAGCGATACAGCTATCATGACCAAAATACTAAGTACCCTGCCGCCTAAGTTTAGGTCCCTTCGTCAGGCGTGGATGTCGCTTGCTCCACAAAATCAAACTATAGTCAATTTAACAGCTCGCTTACTGGATGAAGAGGCTAGCTTAAATGAAGAGGATAGTGAAACAGCATTGCTAGTGGCTAAATCAGGTGCAAAGAAGAAGTCATTTCCACCAGCTAAAACAGAGAAATATGCCAATGAGAAACAACAACATCGGTTCGCATGTTATCAATGTGGGAAGCGAGGTCATTTTGCAAGAGATTGTCGAGCTCCTAACCAGAAGCAAAGGCAAGGTGACAAGAATATGTTAGCGTTCAACATAACTAGCACAAACCATAAGGATAGTGAGGAGAGTAATAAATGGATATTGGATAGTGGCGCTTCTGCCCATATGTCCTACAAGGAGGAGAACTTTATAGAATTATATAAATACACAGGATCACCTTTGAAATTGGGAAATCAAGAAATATTAGAAGTTGCTGGCTATGGCAATATTTTAATTAGCAAGTGTGTCAATGGGCAGTGGGAGAAAAGCATGCTGAAAAATGTACTTTATGTTCCTAAATTGCGAAGAAATTTATTTTCTGAGGGAGTAGTGACCAGACAAGGCTATAAAATTATCAAGTCAGGTAGTGAGGCAATGATCTACAAGGACAATGAAGTAGTGATGTGTGCGTTTCTACAGTGTAATAATCTGTATGAACTGAAGGTGAGAACCAGTCAAAACCCAGTGTGTAACATTGTTCAAAAATTAGACCTTAAAACTTGGCATGAACGTTTGGGACACTTGAATGTGAGAGAAATAGAAAAAATGTGTAAAAATAATGTGATTACTGGTGTGGACTTATCAGACTGTGACAAATTTGTTTGTGAAGGTTGTGCTTATGGCAAGCATGCTCGTCAACCATTCAAGAAATCTGAAAGAGGATCTGTGAATCCAGGTGACATGGTTTATAGTGATGTATGTGGACCTTTCAGCGAACCATCAGTACAAGGTATGAGATACTTTGTTATTTTTAAAGACGCTGCCACAAGTTTTCGCTATGTGTACTTTATAAAGAACAAAAGTGATGTACTAGAGTGTTTTAAAAAATACAATGCTAAAGTGAAAAACATTTTTTCACATAGTGTACGCATTTTGCATACGGACAATGGAGGAGAGTACACTGGTAGGGACTTCAAGGAATATCTTGACAGTGAGGGAATAACGCATGAGCTGACTGCCCCGTATACCCCACAGCAAAATGGTAGAGCAGAGAGAGAGATAAGGACCATTGTGGAAAGTGCCCGATCTATGCTCTACGCCCGGAATGTGCCACTCTGTTTATGGGCTGAGGCGGTAAATTGTGCTGTTTACTTGTTAAATCGCACATCATCTAGCCAAACACCAAACATTGTGTAATGTTGGAGTTATGGAGTAGTGTAAAGCCTGCCTTGGATCATGTCAGAGTATTTGGTTGTGTGGGGTATGTCCACGTGCCAGACCAGTTAAGAAAGAAGCTAGAGAGTAAGAGTCGTATGATGATGTTAGTAGGCTATGACCATACTAACTATAAAATGTATGATCCAGAAAGGAAAACCATAACAGTGTCAAGAGATGTGATTTTTAATGAAGACAAGAGCCCTGAATTAAAAAGGAATTATGCCAAATTTTTTATTGGTGATGAACACGAAGAAATTCCAGATAGAGAAGGAGAATTGATATTAGAGGTGACGCATGACACAGAACAAAGTGATGAAAGTTATAGAAGCGATGACAGCACACACACTGCTGTTGATGAAAATGATGAGACATATGAACCATCACAGGAAATAATTGAGCTGGATGACATAGCTCGGTCAAATATCACGCTGAGACCTCGTAGAAATGATTCTTTAGAGGCGAATTTAGTAGAAGCAACTATTCCTCTGACTTATCAAGATGCAATAAATAGTGCGGAGTGCAAGCTGTGGCTGGAGGCCATACAAGAGGAACTTGAAGCTCACAAAAGAAATAACACCTGGACATTTGTTGAGAAAAACAATCAAAGAGCTATAACATCAAAGTGGGTTTTTAATATAAAAACTAATCAAAATGGTCAGGTTGAGAGGTACAAGGCTCGGCTCTGTGCCCGTGGATTTACACAAATAAAAGGCGTCGACTACAGTGAAATCTTCTCACCCACAACGAGGTATGAATCCATACGCATACTGTTGTCTCTTGCTGCTGAGTATAATTGGAATATTAGACAATTAGATGTTAAAACTGCCTTCCTATATGGAAAGCTAGAAGAAGATATTTTCATGGAGGTTCCTGATGGAGTGGGAGCCCCTGCAAATACATTATGTAAATTGAAAAAAGCCCTGTATGGCTTAAAACAAGCGTCCCGTTGTTGGAACAGTATGTTTACAGATTTTTTATTAAAATTTGGTTTTGTTCAATCACAAGCAGACAACTGTGTATTTGTAGGTAAATTTAATGATGTTAAGGCATGGTTAATTTTGTATGTCGATGATGCCCTAATTATGTCCCAGTCGAATGTTGTATTAAAGGAGATAACAACTTACTTAAGACAACATTTTGAAATTAAAGAATTGGATTTGACTCGCTTTGTTGGTATAGAAATTTTCAAAACTAATTCTTGCATATGTATTAATCAGAAACAGTATATTGAGCAGTTAATCAATAGGTTTAATATGAGTACAGCACATCCTTGTAATACACCTATTGATGTAAATGTTCAAGTGAGCAATTATGTCAATGATGATGATAATGAGCGGATTGTTTTCCCCTACAGGGAGGCTATAGGATCATTATTATTTTTATCTATGGCCACTAGGCCAGACATTTCATATGGTGTCAATTTGTTAAGTAGATATGTTAATAACCCAGGTCCATGTCATGTGGTTCAGCTTAAAAGAATAATTAGATATCTTATTGATACTAAAGATCTGTGTATAAAATATCAAGGTAAAGAAAGCTTAATTGGTTATTCAGACTCGGACTTTGGTGGAGATTTGGACACAAGAAAGTCAACCTCTGGATATATTTTTATGTTAAATAGTGGGCCTATATCATGGGCAAGTCAAAAACAATCTTGTGTTGCCTTATCAACAACAGAGGCTGAGTTTATGGCTGGTTGTGAAGCCGCAAAGAATCTTTTATGGTTAAGATATTTTTTTAAAGAAATTGATGTTGGTCAAAATTGCACAATCCTATGTATAGATAACCAAAGTGCTATAAAACTCATAAATAACCCAGTGTATCATAAAAAAACAAAGCACATAGATATTAAATTTAACTTTATTAGAGAAAAGGTTAAACAAAAGTTAATTGAAATAAAGTATGTGAAAAGTTCTGATCAGCTGGCCGACATCTTTACCAAGGCTTTACCTGCACATAAATTTAAATGTATAAGGGATGAAATATTATCAGTAATGTCAGACTAATGTAAGAGTCCTAAATGGGAATGTTTGTTTTTTTTAACACAACATTTTATGTTTGTTTACTATAATAAGTAAAAGAGAAGCTATGCTATTGTCAGCTATGTGTATTAAATATTTTTTTCTACATGTGCTATATAATACATACATAGATACTGATGTAATTAATAGGTACTTAGTTTCACTTAAGTTTTTTTGTATTTACAATTGTAACGCAGGAAAATCAATGTATACAGACAGGTTATGTAGTTTACTCTTATAAAATTTAGTGGGAGTATTGGAATGAAATTTTATTTAATGTCTGGCTGTATGGGATTTACCTGTGTCTCTGTTTTTTTTTTTTATAAGCTATCTAGTTCATAGGTGTCGCCACCGTCTTTGTCGTGTCTGTGGTATTGTATCGGAATGCTGTCGTGTGCCGAATAAACTAAAGTTAATTAAAGAAATCTTGTTTAATTCTCGTGAAATCTAATTATATTGACATAAATTTCGCGATCCGGAAAATTTTCCAAGTCCCAGTGAAAAAAAAATTACCCCCTTGAAACCAAACCCCCCCACTATCAACCCCCTTTTAACCTTAATTAATTAATACCTTTCATTTATGGCAGCTATAACTTGGCCAAGATATTCTGAGGCAGTTATTTGTGCAATGCACAGATTATGGTCTTGACCCACTTCACGCTGATAACTGCCTCTTGCCATAAATCTTATTGCTGTCAGTACCAACACAACATGTTTTCGGGATAAAAATCAGCATATATGTTAATCCATCATACCATTTTTTCATAAAAAATAGTCCAGCCGTTTGAGCATGAAGAAGTAAAAACATACTAAAACACTAACAAACTTTCGCCTTTATAATATTAGTTTGATTATTTTTACTGACTTTTCCGCGCGGCTTCGCCCGCGCCGAAGGATATAATGTGGTCATACAATAATATCCTCCTCCTCCTTCTGCTTAGCTCTCTTATGAACGAATGCCCTAATAAATTGTAGCTTAATGTTCTATTATATTATCAAAACCATATTGCTAAAAATAATACGGAAATCTGTTATGTACTCTTTGATTATAGGTGGAACGTCACACTTTTACGTTAATAATTGTAATACGTAGTAAAAGGAAAATCACATTTGCAGGTATTGGTAAATAAGGTTTGTGGTAAGTTTGAGTTAAACGTTTTTAAGGCATTTGTCATAACCGGGTATGTATGATTTCCATAGTAAAATATTTTGTTTTGGTAGCTAGAATTTTTAGGTAAGTTTTGTGTAGGTATATAATCATAGAGTAAATTATATATACTGAGATAGAGTCATCAGCTTCCTTTGTGTACTAGCGCCATCTATTGAGTGAGTTTCGAGTTATCTGAGTCATGTACATACATATGTATACATAGCAATCGCTATGCACTGTACTGTAGGTACTTTCAATATATATTATATGATTCATCTGTACCTCACACTTAACATAATAAGTGGGCTTTAAAACTAGTTATGTTTGTAGGAAGGTATAAAAAAGACACATTTATAATTAATTGTTATTTCATTAATTTTGGGGAACATAATTAGAACAAACGCTTACCACAGGTAGACACACACAACATTTTTTACTGCTACAATGACTTTAAAATAGTTTAAAACGAGGCAATCGTGATCCATTACACAAAGCCGACACACAACATTTTTTACTGCTACAATGACTTTAAAATAGTTTAAAACGAGGCAATCGTGATCCATTACACAAAGCCGGGATCGAAATCCTTCCTGGAACTTCTGTCGTCGGAATCCAAGTTAGCGTAAAGGTCAACAACGTAGAGCAGATTCGCTAATATCCATAAAGCACAGCCGAAGTAAATTTCTTATACCCGTTTGAATATCCTCAGAAAACAAACTTGTCCATAATCCATAAAGTAAACTGTCAAACAGCACTACGCTACGCGTTCCTCTACACCGAATTGTATTAACTAAGTAGTCTTTTAGTATTCTTTCTTCGATTGTTTTTTTACATTAAAAAAATACGCATTTATTATTTTCCATTTTTTTTGTGGATATTAAATTTTTGTGACACTCATCATATAACTGCTTAAAATATAATAGGTGAAATCTAAAAAATAAATGAGTGGAATGGAACGGGGATCTAATCTTAAGCCGTAATGTTGCCTGTAATGATAAATTAAAATAATGCTTCATAATCTTTCACAATAACTTATAATTATGTTTTTATTATATGTTTATTTATGGATAAAATAATAACATAAAAACAGATTTCATTTTAATAACACTAATTCAAATATTGAATTTAGCTCCATCTATCGAGCGAGTCTCGTTCTAAACGCACGCAAGTTTTAATTTATGACATCTGTAAAGTACTGAGTGAAATGCCCCTGTATATAATTTTTACAGTTCGTATTTACCGGGGCAGCCATACTCCGCCGGGTTTTTAGTTTTTTGGACTTGGCAGAGAACTACAATTTTTACAAGTTCTAGCAGTGACGTCATTCTCAGCCCATCGATAACAAATGAGTTTTTTAGGTGCCCTGCATTGTTTAAGAGTGTGACCATCAACACGACAACGTACGCAGAATTTAATGTCAGCTTTGACTTCTGTTACTTTGGGGGTAGTTTTATGCTAGGTACCTTTATAAACAAGGTCGCGAGCTAGCGATCGCGTAACATCAGTACACGCCTCAAGCATACGACCTTTTTCTTTTAATTCGGTTAAAGAATTTATGTGATGCAATGCTAACTGTTTGAAGTAAAACAGGCGTATATTATGCATAACAATATCTAACTGTTCCTCAACCGCGATTGGTCTTTCCAAACGTGCAAAATAACATTTCATTAAGCTGACATAATTAACAATGTTTTCATCCGTACGTAGAACACATCTAGATCGAACTTCATTTAATAACCGTTCATTAAGTCAATCGGGCGGTACTCGTCGAGAAGTAACTGTTTTAGATCCGACCAACACAGAACTTCGTGTTTAATGCCCTCGAACCAAGCGAGTGCTCCATTTGTGAATAACTCATAAGCCGAGCGGAACAGACCAATTTCTAGAAAGGCGGAGATCTTCCAACCGTCTCAAAAATGACGAGCTACACGGCAATGGGGTAAGAGTACCGGTATCGGCACTTGACTGTGATGTTAAGGCACTTTTAAAGTTGAACACCATAGCGTCCAATTTAGCAAGTAGGTTTTCTAATTTAGAATACATGTTGGAGTGGCCCTTGGATTCAGATTCGGACGGGTTCACACGAGTTAAACGATGATAGGTGTGATAAGCAATAGCCTGTAATCTATGGAGTTGTTTCACCGATCTCCGCTGTTCTGAAGCATTTATGAGTAATGACTCTAAGTCAGACAGTCGGTACTTCTAAATTAAGTTTCCGAATCTGTGCTCGCAACTCCGCAACCGTGGGGGCAGGTTCACCTAACCGTGTCTTTACCTCTTATAAAATTTCATCGCTCCTCAAGAGATTGAAATGTATGGAAAGAAAGAAAGAAATGCATTTATTCATGACGCGACCATAGAACATAATTACAAAATAAATAGTGACAAATGAAATAAAACAATAAGAAAATATACTACTAACTATGGCTGTGCCACGAAAAGGTCCCACCTGCTTAGGTGGGACCTAGCTAGCATCATGCTTATGATGCTAGCCCAAGAGCCAGCGCTGATCTTTCGGTGGGACCATAGATGGCGTATGGGGCGCTCCGCCATGTTAAAGTTAGTGATGTAGGTATTAAGTTATGATCAACACACCACAACAGTGTTTTTAGTCAAAATACTAAATATTGTAGAAAGTGACCGGCTAATTACACTTAATGTTCATATACTTAATCGTAAAACCCTAAAGTTATCAATTATCAAACTTATGTACTTACACAATACAATGCACAATTATTCCTTATTAGTTTGGACAAGTAATCTGTTGGGAATTTTGGTTCTTCCCTCCTGGAGGTTACCAAAATGTGCAGAAATGCAGCGCGTTCAGTGGCCGCCGCCGATGCCGGGACAGCACCTGCTGCCGCTCCCGCCTCGCACGAGCAGACAACGTGTGTCGCGCGCCGCCGTTTTACAGGGATGTCCTCGCTGCCGGGTGCCTTGCTCTCGGCAACGCGAACGTAAATGAGCCACCAGCTGTGATGTCCATCAACAGCAATTGCACCGATACTTTACCGGTAGATTGTCCACGCCGTCGCAAGCGCCTCGCTCGAGCCGGTGTGGGAATGTCAGTGACAATAGAGTGAAAACACTGACCTGATTTTACACTCGCGTTTATTGTAATTCGTACACCTATTTTCACGATTACATACAGTTTTACATTGAAATTGAAACTGTTAAGTGTCCTCGACAATTAATTATTATTTGTCCGTGATAAGAGGCGCGTGTCCGTGCGACGCCATTAGGTTCTAAAGTACACTATAGTATCCGACAATGGACGACAGTTTGTTTCCCCAGAATTTGAAAATTTCTTGACTGGTATTGGCGTGGTGCATAAAACCATCGCCCCTTTGTGATGTGGAGAGTAAAAGATGTGTTCGTTGCTTGAGTATAAGGTTTATTGTGACTCAAATTATCATACAATACATTTATATATCATCTACATGAAGAGAGTGTGTGTGTACATATACGCACACTACACCTCCCATCTTAAAGAAAAAAAATATAGATTAAGTGTAGTTGATCTAAATTTTTTTTATACCTTTTACTGAAATTATAAAACTTGTCATGGGTTGTAAAATGGTAAAATGTTGTTTGTTTTATTTTACAGTTACAATATTAGTGAAAAAAAAAATAACGCAATAATAATACACAATCCTCATAATAAACATGCAAATGTTAAAATAAATGCTCACCTCATTAATACATAGTACTCTCTGGTAATTTTAAAATGATAGGTAATAATCAATGTTCTGTTACGTTACTTACTTTAAATTAATAAAATAGTATTGATAGTGGGATACGGTAAGAAACATCATAATGTATCATACAGTATAAATTTTTATTGTTATTAAATTTCTCTATAGTGAGAATATTTATGTTGAATATTTTTTTTTTTCTATAAACTAATCTATGAACTATTCTCGCTTTTTCTGTGACTGTTAAACAATTGATAAAAGAAGAAAATTATTGAACACAATTTAAACAGCTTTTAAAAAGAAAAATACTACAAATTTTATTGTAAAACGTGTCTGATATTTTTTTTTTTAATTTTTCACATAGGTACTAAGTAATTTTACTATGACGGTGTTCCATACAATGTTCACCAAACCAATATAATTGTATCATCTTACATGGTACAGTCAGCGAGCTAAATATTTCAATTATATATCAATCACTATACTATATCTATATATATAAAAGAAAGTCGTGTTAGTTACACTATTTATAACTCAAGAACGGCTGATCTGATTTGGCTGAAAATTGGTGGGGAGGTAGCTTAGAACCAGGAGAAGGACATAGGATACTTTTTATCACGTTCCCGTGGGACGTGACATAAAACGTCATAAACATGACAAAACGCAACTGATATGGAATAACAAAACGCAACTGAAAGCAATTTATCAGTAAAAAAACAGTCTACCCGTTTATTTGTTAAATATGGTATAACAAAACCAAACGCAACTGACAGCTAAAGAATTTTGTAGTTAACCGGTCGATGTGTTTGTTTTATTGTGTTAAAAATGGTATAACAAAACAAAACGCTATTACAGCTAAACGTTATGTAGTTCTATAGTTAATTGAAGTTGACCGGTTGAGGTGTTTGTTTCGAGTTTCTATTAGCTTATTGTGCCGAGATCTATATCAATAACAGAAAGTTGAGTTAGTTCCAGCACTTATAACTCGAGAACGGCTGAACCGATTTGCACGATTTCGGGTTTGTTGTGATCGTCTCGGCCAAAAGTTTAATAATATGCCAAAAAAAGGAAAAGATACACAAAAAAGACCCCACAATTGCAATTTTTAAATTACGAGTTAAATAGTCCGCCATGGTCCAATGCGGCCAACATTATGAAATTGAATTGACGCATTCGTAACATTGGCACGACGAGTCTGTTCAAGATCAATAAATAAACGCTGGTAGCCGAGTTTGTAAGTTACCATTTTCAAATAAACCCAAACGTTGTCTGGACTTTTTTTATTTTGTGTTTGTTGTGATTGTGTCTATCATAATGGACAATATCATATTTCTAACAGGTGGAAATTAATATAGAAATCTTAGAATTTATTGTGCTGTATTTAAAGAAATATAAGAATATATACATAGCCCTGCAAGGGGTTTTACTACCCACGCCATATTGCGGATTTTCAGTGGTACCTATACCTACTAAATTATTTTACTGGCAATGATATTTTATTGGTAACTTACGTTGAAAGTTGGTGAACGTCACTGATGTAAGCAAAAAGGAAACGGGACTAAATATTCCGCGTATTTCAAGTATTTTTTGAATAATAAACCGAAAACAATTCACAGTGATGAAAGTCAAGTTTTTCAATAGGATTCAGTATTTATTTCGCAAGAAGAACGAATGATTGAGCAGCATTCCGGTAAACAATGTTTTAAAATTTGATAATTACAAATCCTTGATTGACGTTTATTAATACAAATATGACGTATGCACATTATTGCCATAGGAAAGCTGTTTGTAGCGCCACTATCCCTGGGCGGGACTGACGCTTGCTAGGCTATAAAATTACCGCAATCTAAGACAATTTAGTGCTGAGAGATTTAAGGATTGTCGTTTTAGACCAAACAGCGAAAAAATATATATATTTTTTTTTATTTGACGTTGTCAGATGACAGATGCATACCGAATTTTATTAACGAGATTTCAAATGAAAATCTAACCGTGTTACTTAATTAATTGCCTACGTATTTGCTGGGATTAATTTACAAAAATGGATAGATTCGCACGTGTGTGGGTTGATGAGGAATATACTCCTCCAAAATACACCAATTAAGTAATGTTTTTGTGCCCGATTGGAAGAACGATTCGACGAAAACCCCCGATAAACGTTTCTTTCATGTGCCACATAAGAATAAAGGAGATTGGTGTCTAGCAGTGGGGAAATTGGTTGTGCCAAAGATACCATTATTTATCTGCGAAGACCATCTTGATGTAAGTTCAATAGTTACTGTTTCCAGAATCAGTAATGGATCAGTAATATGAATCAAACCAAACCGACAATTTTGAATTTTGATAATGTCATGTCAACCTCAATGACATTCCGTTTATTTTATTACTAAATCGGACTAAAGTAACCGTTCCATTGAATCAGAGTTTTGGCGCAGGGCGGACACTGCCTACTAAAAACTGAACTTGAATGTCAGTGTCAATGTGTGCGTGTAAGACGCACAGGGCTGCCTCAGACGCATTGCAACAACTTTAATTGCACATAAATATGACATAAGCTAGAAAATTATCACAACCACACGACAACGATAGTGGTGTTGATGGTGATAGTGGTGATGATGATGGTGGTGACGGTGGTGATGGTGGTAGCCCGTGGTGGTCGTGCTGGTGGTGATGGTGAATGTGGTGGTGGTGATAGTGGTGGTGGTGATGGTGAATGTGGTGGAAGTGATGATGGTGATGGTGGTGGGGATGGTGTCGGTGGTAATAGTGGCGAGAATGATGATGTTGATGATGATTGTGGTGATGATGGTGATTTTGGGGTCATTTATATCATTAGCCATCACCATCGGCACCGTCATTACAATTATCATCGTCATCATCATCACCACCATGACCATCATCATCAGAATCAACACCGCCATCATCATACCTAATTATCATCATCATCATCACCAGTCACCACCATATTCATCATCATCATCATCATCACCAGTCACCACCATATTCATCATCATCACCACCACCAGTCGCCACCTTCATCATCATCACCACCAGTCTCCACCATCATCATTATTACCATCACCAACACCATCACTATTTCACGAGTCAATGCCCACCTATAACCCATATACACAGTTAGATACACAACCCTTTCAAAATTTTCTACGCAGAAAACTCGATTCCTACTCGGTGCCCTTGCGGGGTGAGGTAACTCGAATAAGGGGCGGGGGTGTGCGGGTGCGGGTCCATTCTGTATGTAGTACTATAAAATATACTGTGGTTTTGGTGTTGCCACATTTTAAAATGAGTAAGTTTTTATAAATTAATAATAAAATAAGTATATAGTTATCTCAGAAAAAATATATAAACTTAATTTCATACACTGAAATCGCTTATCTTAGCTATAAAAACAGACATTACATCTTTCGATGCAGAATTCAGAAAAGTTATAAAATTATAGTCATAAAAATATGAAATGTTACATGTACATAATCAGTGGTGGTAGTCTGAATGTAGCTATCTCTACCCACATTTATCGACTTTCAGGCGGTACGAAGTTCGCCGGGTCAGCTAGTTATATACTAAAGAAAACTTTTACAAATTTTATAACGCAAATTACATGCAGTAAACATTAAATCTAAATTACGCCCACTATGATGACGTAATAACCTAGCCTTAGGTTCTATTCTAAATGTTACTTAAGACTACATTTCTTTAACAATTGTTTTCTACGTCATTGGTTCTTCACTTCAGTATATTTTATGCTAGCAATGTCATAATTCGATTAAATTCGTACGTACTTTCATCTATCATAGGATTCATAGGTACCTATATATTTGTCGTTTTTCTGAAATTAACTTCATACTTAAGTATTTGTCACAGCTGTTATTATTCTCTCGTTTTCTTTAACGTCATTACTTATTTATTCCTCATTTATTATTATATTTAGCGTGCAACTTTGGCAACACTATCAAGTACCAAGGTACACAGCACATTATTTATGTTGCGGCCGGCTTTATAATATTTATTTAATTGTTCAGGATACAAGGATTTTTTTATTTAAGTGCACGCGCACATATACTTCATATCATTTATTTATTCACATCAGGCATTTCTTTTAACACGTCCATATACAATATCACTCCATGTGTCCAAGATTCGTCACAATCGATACTCGATCAAATCATGATCCGAAGGCAAGGATTCCGTGCCTGCCTTGTATCCTGGTGTACCTTGCTAAACATACATAATATTATACCTACTCGCTCAACTGCGCCTCTCGGGTCGCCGATGATAACGATTGGCATTCGTCATATTACCGTTTGAATCCTCCATAACCTTCTCTTATATATAAAAAAAACATACATATTCCCTAACAAAGAACTCTCACCTCATGAAAACTTCAGCATGTAAAAATGTCAATAACTCTTAGTTGATCAGGCTAATTGTTCGTTGAAAAACTTATTTGCCATAGCTTTCCCTAACACTATTTTAAAAACACTTTCGAACATCTTATATCCTTTTCCTAAATCAATTTACCTATTCGTATTTAAACTACCTGCTTTCTAAGTACTAAACATTTTCCTTTCTAAAACGTTTCATACACAATCAAATTCCAAACATTTACGAAAACTTCAAACCAATAAAATCCAACACTAAAACTTTATCGAAGCTTACTTATTCATTCTAATAGGTACTATTGCTGTAACTGACAAAATCCTTCTTTATCATTACCTATATTTTTATTTATTTACTTTTATTATATTAATAAACTCTCTCTTCGTTCGTTATTTGTCACGTCCGTGTATAAAATGTTGTTATATCCAAAATTAACGCATTTTTCATACTACATCTCCTACCTTTCCTGTAATCCTTAAATTAGTTATGTATGACCTATGATGGCCAAAAGACGACACACATCTATAAAGTAAATGCAAAAGTATCTAAATCCAGAAAAAATAAAACTTTCGTAAAACTGTAAAATAATCTGTTCATAAAAATCAATTCATTACGATGTAAATTTAAATAATCTAAAACAGTGCACAAAGCTTCACATTGAATCAGTAACTTGATATGAAATAACAGACGATTGCATACCTTTCCTTTTATGATGACTATTGAAATTGTCGTGCCTTATTAGCGCCTGAGTTACGAAGAAATGATATAAATGGTTTGCGTGATTTAAAATATTAATTTGTCAAAATGGATGGCTTAGCTTTTTATCACACAATTATTGAAAGTTAAATCTACTAGATATATTATATACTTTATAAAAATTCGTCATCAAGCGGCATAAACTTCGTACAAATCAAATTATTTGCTTATAAATTTTAATACAGATAATGGATACGGTGCCCATTATTATTGATGCAAAATTAATTTATACGACACGATAAGTAAATTATTATTGTCAGTAATTAAAAAAAATTATGATAATTTCTTCAGCATAATTACGTTTCCATTATTTTTCGACGTCCCGGTCCTGGCTTACTCCAAACGTGTCCTGATGATGCTGCCCATCCTCACGACACGAACAACTCCCTGCAGCATCCAACACTCCATGACGGATTCCGATACAAATCTTCAGTTAATTTAATATTATTGTTTTTTTTTTTTTGCCAAAAAGTTTTTGCACTGCTGTAGTGTTTTTTTCTTGAAGTGACACTTTTGTATAAATTTATGTTTTTTATTTTTTTTACCTATTTTATAGTTCTGCTTTTCAACAATTATTTTATTTCATAGTCCGGGTATATATTTTTAAAACACAGCCACGAAGAAGAAAAAGTTCAGTTTCTTGAATTTCATAGTTCAATTGTTCACCGGTTTCACCGTCACCAACTGTTTTTTGTTTAAATCACTATATATATTTTTTAAGTTAATGGTCCTTGACTGGAGGCGCAGCGCGCCGCCAGTGCAGCACAAGGCCGCACTGGCAGGATCGCCATGTGATGTGGAGAGTAAAAGATGTGTTCGTTGCTTGAGTATAAGGTTTATTGTGACTCAAATTATCATACAATACATTTATATATCATCTACACGAAGAGAGTGTGTGTGTACATATACGCACACTACATCTTATCACCCCGCAACCAAATATGGTCAAGCAGAACGTTATGTCCAAACCATTAAAAGATCACTGCGTAAATTAGAGGGTGAGAGAGGCGGGATATTACAAAGCATCCGTACTGTCAAAAGACTCCTCCAGGCTACGCCGAGTACTACAGAATATCCGCCTTACGTGCTCATGTTTGGTAGAGAGGTGAGAACCAGACTAGCTGCTAAGATTCGGCCACCACCGAGAACCCATCCCCGGCACGAAACAGAAGTCAGAGAGTTTGCGGTAGGAAGCAGAGTGCAACTGTGACTGACTGAGTGAGTGACTACTCTCTATCAGGGAAAAAGTGGGCATTTGGCATAGTAAACCGCCGTCTCGGGCGTCTGCACTATGAGATAGCAACCGACGGTGGACATATATGGATTCTCCACCTGGATCAATTGCTCCCGGCACCGCAGATTCCAGGAATTGCGGCGGAGGCGTGTCATATACTTGACATCGTTTCGTAGCAACTTCTGTTTTGATTTTTTTACTGTCATTCTAAATATATTCTTTACATATTAGTAGTACATTCTTTACATGTTAGTCATAGAAATGTAAATTTAGTACAGTCTAACTATAACTACATCCTATTATGTTAATGACAATTTTGCCGAATAAATAAATAAATATGAAAACCGTGAATTAATTTATTTAAGTATACAATAAATTGGTTTACCATCTTGTAGAACTGTAATCTATGAACTGACTGCTCTCGAGGGTCTACACGATATGGAGGAGATTATCAATGAAACACATGTTTACCGTTCAATGTACGAATCTATAATGATCAGAATAATACAGGTTACATAAGGTTACATATTGATGATTAATTACGATTACCATATAAAGAACAGCTAGCCTAAATGGGCTAGTCTCCACACCACATAACCCCCTTTTTTTTTTTTTTTTTTTACTATTACTAGAAAACAAAATTTTATGTTGCTACTGAAAGTCATTGACTTTTCGTAATCTAACTATAAGTCGGTCAGCCGAGTTCGCTGATCCTTTGTTATGCAAGCTTGGCAGTGCGCTAATATGGTGCAATGTTTACAATACAATGTCGATTCATCTCGCACATCTGGCGCACAACTTAATTATGTTATGAACTGATTATAATGGGTTACACAAAATATGGCTTAGTTCTATTTTTATGAATAATATTTTGTTTAGTACCTATACTAATTTTTACATTAACACCCATATCCT
The DNA here is from genome assembly GCA_905147355.2 of Apotomis turbidana. Taxonomy (NCBI): domain Eukaryota; kingdom Metazoa; phylum Arthropoda; class Insecta; order Lepidoptera; family Tortricidae; genus Apotomis; species Apotomis turbidana. The sequence continues at coordinate 9,595,210 of LR990290.1, read as the reverse complement.
TAATTACTGGATACGGTCCCATATAGACAGGGTCCAATTTTTCACGTGCTTCTTTCTTAACTAATAACAATTCTCCTACCTTATAACTAACAGGATTACAATTTATGTCATAGTTATACTTTCTTAGTTCTTTAGACTTAATTAAATTATTCCGAGCGTCCTCTTGGGACTTCTGTAATCTATATCTTAATTCATATGGATAATCATCATAATTATATATAGGCTCCACATTATTCTTAATGTTACTAGGGATGGAACATATTTTTCCAAAAACTAACTCATAAGGTGTATATCTAGTCTCAGTATGCATAGTCGTGTTATAAGAGAAACACCAACACTGCAACCAGTTGCTCCATGTATGAACCTGGTTATCCGTCTGGATTCTAAGGAAAGCTCCTAAGGCCTTATGAGAGTTTTCCAAAGAACCGAGACTCTCATGGTGATAAGCAGTAGACATAATTTGTTCTATTTTTAACAACTTACATATATTTTGCATTGTTGATGATATGAATTCAGTACCGCGGTCGGTTGCTATTTGGCGCGGTATACCGTAGCGTAAAATAAATCCTTCAACAAATGCTCGTGCTACTGTTTCGGTTTCCTTATTAGGAAGTGGGTATGCCTCGACGTACTTCGTGAGCTCGCACTGAAGTGTCAGTATGTAGGCATATCCATTGTCATCTTTAGTTAAAGGTCCCACCAGATCTAAAAATACTTTGTCGAACGCCGCTGTCGCGGTAGTAGTTACGCACATAGGTTCTTTAACTGGGGTATGAAATTTTTGTTTCTGGCACTTATCACATCTCTTCACGAATAGTCTTACGTCGTCTTCCATACCTGGCCAATAATAATAGCGCTTTATATTGTTGCACATCCTTCGTACACCTGCGTGGCCACTAGTTGGTAGGATGTGAAAATCATTTATTATTACGCGTCTGTCGTCTTTGTCATTTATTTTTGTTACGCCTCTTATTACACATATTCGTGGTCCGGACCATTCACCTATATCTTTAATGTGCTGAGTTAACTCTTTTATTTTATTTACGTTGTCATTATTTCGTATGACGCATATTTCCTTTATATTTAGATTCTTGCAGAATATTTCCAATTCTCTCATGAAGAAATCTCGTTTCATACATGATTGAGAAATCGGAGCAAGACCTATAATTGACAACGAGGGCGAATAAACAAACATATCTTTTTTACTAAAAACGGAATGCATTTTCTTACATTTCCTGTAGTCATTTTTCTCAAAGGATAACTCTGTAGAATTGCTTGGTTTTTTAAGTATTTCCACAACTTTTGGGTGATCAATCCAATCGTTTTGAAAATGCTTATCGGCCAAACTCTTCTCTTTCTCCATTTCTTCCATCTGTCTCTTTTGACGTCGTGTACACACATACATATCATGTTCACTCATACGTTTCAGTTGCTCGCTAGTTATTACAATCCTTGATAATGCATCTGCAGCTACATTATCTTTACCTTTTAAATATTCAACTGTAAAGTCATACTCCTCTAAACATAATCTGAACTTTGTTAGTCGGCTGGAAGGGTTGTTCATATTAAATAAATAAATTAAAGGACGGTGATCGGTTATTATTTTGAAACGTCGACCATATAAATATGGCCTAAAATATTTAATTCCCCATGTAATTGCCAAAAGTTCTTGTTCCACTGTTGCATAATTTTTTTCTGCCTTATTTAGGGGTCTGCTAGCATAAGCTACTGGCAATCCATCTCCGTTTGATAATATGCACCCTAGCGTCAGTATTTAATATAAATTCATTCTCGTCAGAAAAGTTTGGATACTGCAATAAGGGTGGATTACTCATTACTTCCTTCAAGTGTTCGAAAGCTTGTGAACATGCTTTAGTCCAGTTGAACTTAACATTTTTCCGTGATAAATTATTTAACGGTTGTGTTATTTCAGAAAAATTCGGTATAAACTTCCTATAGTAGTTGGCAAATGCCACAAATCTCCTTACTTCATCTTCGTTTTTTGGGGTCGGATATTTCTGAATCGCCAAAATTTTACTCGGGTCGGGTTTTATACCTTCAGCAGTGACCAAGTGTCCTAAATATAATATCTCTTTTTGTAGAAATCTACACTTTAACGGATTGAGCTTAAAATTTACTTTTCTTAGCCTTAAAAAAACGTCTATTAAATTTTTATTGTGCTGCTGTAGATTCCGTCCCATTATTATTATATCGTCAAGGTAAACAATACATTGTAAATAATTAAGGCCTGACATGGCTATAGTCATAGCCCGACTGAACGCACTAGGACTTGTTTTCAAGCCCATTGGTAACCTTTTCATCTGATAGTGCTTATCAGCTACGAACGCTGTACATTTCCTACTGTCAGCATCGAGCTTAATTTGGTAATAACCTTGATTCAGATCCAATGTGCTAAAATATACGGCTCCTGACAAAGAGTCTAATATCTCGCTAATATTTGGTAACGGGAATTTGTCATTTTCTATACGCTCGTTAACCTTCCTATAATCTATTACTACTCTCCATTTTTTTTTCCCACTGAAGTCGGATTTCTTTGGAACAAGCAGTAAAGGGCTTGCCCATTCTGATGATTTAGTTTCCTCGATGATGTCATCTGCTAACATCTGTTGAATTTGCCTATTAATTTCAGCTTTCTGCGTATATGGTAGACGATACGGTTTGCTGTATACTGGAGTTTCGTTAGATTTCACGTTTTCTGTTCGTATAGATTCATAGTATTCAATTTATCCCCCGGTAGGTGAAAGATATCTGCAAATTTAGCGCAAATGCTTTCTACACTACTTTCTTCTTCTGTGTTTAAATAGTTTAATTTCAATAATGACAGTAAGGACTTAACTCGATCTGCATTATTTAAAGACTTTTCAAAAGTAAAACAGTTAAAATCTTCTAGCCGCCTAATTTCCGGAGTTAAGCATTTCAATGTTACTTCTTGCTCCCGTGTATTCATCACTTTCACTGTTAAATTTCCATTCACGCTTGTAGATATAGTGTTTGCCATGAAAATACCCTCACATATTTCTCGAGCTGCTACTACAAAATCTCCTTTTATAGTTATCGGAACATTAACTAGCATTTCACTTCTCGCTGGTAGCTTAACTAACGATTGGTTTATGTTACTACTGGTAGAGTATACGTGTAAAACTACAACTGTTAAGTGACCTTCATTATCAAGGGTTAAAGTATTATTTTCGAAATTTAAAACGCACTTAAATCTGGCCAAAAAATCCTGCCCTATGATACCATCCACATCCAATGGCAAATTTTTAAAAACATGAAAGTCATGACTAAATGAATCATTATTTTCTTCAACCAAACTAAGATGTATGACACCAATCGAACTAATTTTTCCACCGATCCCATTTATGGTGGTAGTCTTTGGTTGAATCACCTGGGTCGTTGTCACTACTGAGTCATGCTTGACTGCACTTAGTGACGCTCCCGTATCTACGAGCCATGTAAACAACTTGCCTTGTACGTAAAATTGGACAGAGTTCATATTACTGTAAGCTAAGATGTATGACAAATTGTTAGGCACGAAAAAACTGCTGGCCGGATAAATCATTCTCGTCATGTGATTCACGAGTCACGTTTATTTGGTTCTGCCTCTGTGACCTACTTTGCCTATTGCCACTGTTATGGCTATAGTTCTGGTGACTAAAGTTGCCCCGAAAGCCACCTCTAGAACTTTTCCAAGGAACAAACCCCCCTCATGGAAAGGTATGGCCGCGGTTTTGCTGTCGGAAACCACCATTTTGCGAATAATGGTTTCTGCCTCGGCTCGCAAAATATGCGTTCCCCCGGAGACGTTGCCCTTTGTAATCTCATATTCCTACCGCGTGCTGTAAAAACTTGCTATGAGCATGATGGAGACATAGCGATCTCTTCATCTTTCGCAGCCTGTATCGCATCTTTGAGCGATGTGTAATTACGGGCCGACACTACCGTACTTAACCTCTCATTTCGCAAGCCATCAGTAAACCTGTGTATTGCCTGCTTCTCGTTAATAGGTTTTAGAATACTACAAGCGGCCGAGTCACCGTTGGCCTGGGAAACCGTGAGGTTCACAAATATGTCCTCCAATTCCCTACCAAATTGCTCTATAGTTCTACCACCTTGCCGAGCAATTTGCATTTTTTTCTGTAAAGCCGTGTCGGATTTCCGCGTAAGCAAATGTTTCTTCATGTCATCAACCATGCTAGATATTGACGTGTATGTATTGGACAAGCGCAGCTTAGCGTTATGAGACAACCGTGTTTTCAGGACGAAATTTATTAATACGGGGATATCGGTATCCACCGTCATAGTTGCGTATAACTCTAACGCGTCGATTAACTGTAAGGTCAACTTTTCGCTATCGTCCATGATAGGCAACAAAGAGACTGCCGTCTTCAAATCAAAATTCTTTTTAGAACCCATGTTTGTCTCTATAAGCCGCTCCTGTTCCTTAAATAATTCTAATAACTTACTATACTCGTTTTCTAAATTAGTAATACATTGCTGATCGCTATCATTTATAGGGATTTCCCCTTTCTCTACCTTTACGCTGTATAATTTTATATATTCGTTATATTTATCATACACTGACTGTGCTTCCAACAATTTTTCTTGGCCTAATTTCTCGCTCCTCCGAGCCGGCCCAAGCCTAACCAAATACTCTTTAAGATACTTAATACGCACATAAAAATCTTCCAAATTAGGCATTACTACCATTAACCATCATCAGTGAGCACAGTCAACATATTATACTAAATAAAAGTTCCGTAATTTAAAATAACAACTGTCCATACGCGATATCATGCTACGACACATATCTAAACCACTACCACTGAACAAGCACTGAACTATTAGTACTCACATTTTCGTAGACACTTCACTGTATTATACTGATGCACGCCTACGCATCGCTATAGCTGCCGCCTGCCGCTCAATTTTTTTGGTAAGGCACTTATGAATCCTTTTCCAGATAAAGTAGCAAAATATGACTGCCATCATCAAAACCATAGCAAACATAATGTAGGACGTCTGTCCGCCTCCTTGCATGTCCTGAGTAGTGCTAGCCGTATTGCCCTGGCCATTTTGAGCGATTATGACCTCCTCCTTCTCGATCTTTGACTCAGTTTTCCCCATGGTTAGAAGCCAGTCAACATAAGAAAGCAAAATCAAATGCATACCATTGCTCCGCTCTTACTCTGCCCGACGTCCGCACCGACAGAAACACATACAAATCAGCAAAACGAGTATTACCATTGCAACTATCCCGTATAGTATCCACGGGTACAATAGGTCCTCCAAGTCCCTTAGCACTTTAGCGTCCACCTGACACATGTTAAACTCGCACCATGTCACATTTAATAAAGCTCTGGCAGGATCGCCATGTAATGTATGAACTGACTGCTCTCGAGGGTCTACACGATATGGAGGAGATTATCAATGAAACACATGTTTACCGTTCAATGTACGAATCTATAATGATCAGAATAATACAGGTTACATAAGGTTACATATTGATGATTAATTACGATTACCATATAAAGAACAGCTAGCCTAAATGGGCTAGTCTCCACACCACAGAACTACAGCACCCATAGCAGTTGATGAACTATCTACTGACAAAACTATTTCTTGATTAGTGTTAAAGAATGCCAAACAAGGGCTTTTTTACACAGAGCTTCTTTTTATCTGTTAATTGATTGATCTTGACTTCGACCTCAAGTAAATACAGCATCTTTTTTTAGTAATATACGCAAAGGTATATAAGTTTTAAATAGTTTGGGATAAACCGGGATAAATAATTACACATTCCCAAGAATCTTTCTAGTTTCTAGATCTTGTCTGCATTTTGGGTTCCCGAGAGGGAGCGTGGGTTCGAACCCCACACCTGACACCATGTTATTCTCCGTCATATTTGGTTTTCATTTAAATGAAATTATGAATGTTATTCAGCAGACTTTTATTTATTTCTTATGCACACGTTACATTTAATAATGTGGACGCCATGTTCTATCTCTACCACAGATAACCCTAGCTAGTGATGATAAGATTTTCCCCCTGTTAGGATTTTCCCCCAAAAAGTGACCCCACAAATACAGAGCCATATTAGGCTTATTCATCCTAGAAAGGATTCGCCAAATCCCTCAGAAGCGTCCGCTGGATTCGCCTTGCTCGTTTTTGTTCATTTAAAATGAAAAACTAAGCCATCCTGAAGAATTTGAAAAAAAAACGACCAAGAAGCTGTAATTGCGACAATCCTAAACTTCAAAGTTATCGTAATAACTGATAATTAGCTAATTTATTAACGTACTAATTTATTTTCTTATAGAAATTGCCTAAAATCACATATTTAAACACGGTGCGACAACGTTTCGCGTGCTTGACGTAGAAAAGCTAGGATTTGCCGCGAAATAGGTAGTAATGCTACCAATTCAGTTCGAAGTCTCCTTTTAATGTCATTTTGACCCAATAACATCTACGAGCGAGTCTTTCTCGCATCTCGCGCTAAGTTATGCTACCACCTAACGAGATGACGTTTAGTCGTGCCGATATGTCGCATCGCGCGTGATATGTGCAAGATATGCTAGCCCCGCAGGTCTAAGTCATTATACAAAGTAAAATCTTTTACATATGTCCCGATATCTAAACATAATAATCTAAGATTGACTATAAAAGTATAACCTTATCTGCTTTATACATCTAATAGACTAATTACAGATTTAGACCCAACAGTTTTTTTTTTCAGAGGTAACTTTCTGAGGCTTGAAATCAATGGATCTGAATTAAATATTGAATTATTCTAATAGCATGTTAACTTAAGTGATTCAATGTATAAATATTTCTACGCCGTTTTCGGCAGCATATGCTGAGCTTAACTAATTGTAACAACACCTTTATTGTACCATATTCGAAGAAATAAACGTCTTAGAATAATAACGCCTAGAAGGATAGTTTCTTACGGCCGAGGCGCTGCACGTGAGGCATAAAATGGATTCATGTAGTTGTGAACAACTCGTATTTACACGCGGCGGTACGCACACAAACACAGCAATAATGTTGCTAGCGCAATCACATTCCCCTGAAATTTGGGGTATACTCTTGCCAGTGGTGATTGGTTACATTCTAAATTTTAATTGAATAATAGACCCGTTGTTGACTTCAAACACTGTTAAATACATTAAACAAAGGTTTTTTATTATTTACTATTATGTATTATTAATTTGCAATGTCAGTTGAAAATAAATAAAATCGTTAATAGTAGGTATGGCCAAATCCTGAAACGGCCTGAAATGACTTTTCAGCCAGCTGTAAACGCTTCTAAAGCACTTTCGACGTTCGAAGTTTTTGACCTAATCCATCGGCGTAACACTTTTATTTGCACAGTCGTCAACTCATCATCAAGACATTTGTAACGAGCACGTCGTGTTTTTGTGTAATTTAGGAGCTACCTACTATGGCCTCCTTCCGTTCTCATCATCAGACCAGCTTGGTAGTACCATAACAATGCATTGTCACTTGATTTAAACAGGTGTACAAAATTTAAACTCGATTCAAATTTGATTTTGCAATATTTGACCCGGACATACTCAAACATACACGGCCAGTCAAATAAAAGCTTGATAAAAATCAAGTGATTTATCTTCTTAATTTTTCATATATGTATTTTTAATTATAGACTCCCAAAAAATAAGTCAGTATATCGTCAGGAATTATGGGTAAAAAAAATCCCTTACACTGGAAACACTACGTTGTCATGCCGCTTATAGAAAATATGAAGTTTTGATTACTGTTTTACGTAAAAATACGAGTTAAAGAATAATATTTACGAGTGAAATGTTATCTTAGCATGTTTATCCTTTTTATCAGTTGCATTGTGAAACCCTATCACTGCACAAACCGCCATAAAAATTGAAAATGTGGGAGCTCTTTACACCTGTCTCGCGTCGTTGCAACTGACGAGCCGATCGGCGCTTTAAGCCATTTCTGGCTTACTTTTAGTGGCCTCACCGTTGCGCGTGAACTGGGTTTCTAGGCGTTATTATTCTAAGATAAACGTATTCTTATTCTTATTAATATTGCCGCATTGTTAAATTAATAATATCCATCAAAACCCCACTTTCCAATTAACTATACCTCGCCTAATGACTCGGGGTCAACACTTGACATTACTGAATTTTGTGACTCGAGTAGTATATTTGTTGTATGGTCCAATAAACTGTGTACATCTACTTCCGCACAGGATTCTTCTATAGATATTTTATCAGGGTAGCACTGTTTTTTGGCCTCTGATTCCGCCAGACACAAATTGAACCTCCCACGGGCCCATGTGATGGGAAACTATCGAAGCAATCTTGCCTAGCGCGAAACAATGGAACGCGATACGCGCCCTATGTACTTAAACCTAACGTAAGCTATGTTGCTAACCTGGATTTCAACCGAATCTCTTCCCGGCTGCAAGTATGTGTTTATGTTTTTGTGTAAGGTGCTTTGGGGTAAATTCGACATATTTTAAGGCGAGTGTAGAGTAAGTTAGGGTTTGAGCTCGTAAGTCAGAACCTAAGAAGTATTCCTTCCAAGTAATGAGATCTTTACGAAATTGGATATATTTTTTACAACGCTCTGTGAAAACAGCGTTTCAATACGTTGCTTGAATTTGGAAACAAATTAGAATAAAAAAAATATATATTTTGAATACTATTTCTTAAGGAGTGGGTAATTTCGAAAGCAAGTGGGATAATTTCGAAGCTGGTTTTTATGCAATATGAGTTTAAGAATCATATTTCTTTTTAGTTCTAATTTACCCCCGCAAAGATCCTAAAATCGCACTGCTTTTATTTAATCGACTGCAACACACGTGCCCTCACGACTAGCGGTGCGAAGTGAACTGAAGCGGGGGAGGAGATAAACATGGCGTTTTGACAAGCGTTGCAAGCGTAGAATTTGTTCCCAGTTTAGTAGAAATGTGTGATTTTCGACTTATCCTCATTTTCGACTTTACCCCAAAGCACCTTAGCGTGTATGTATGTGTTACTTGCAACCAGTGGCGTGCACAGAGTTTTACGACAGGGTAGACACAAAATTTTGAGAAACTAATAACTTACAGAAATACTGCGGGACAGTTTTTATTCTTCGTCTTCTCAAATATCAAGCAAATCGACCATCTCTAAATAATTTCCTCTATTAACTGATGACCGCAAACAATAAACACCACCACAATTATCACAATTAAAAGAATACACTTAAAGTTTTTATTCGCTTATTTACTAGTCACCACTATCACACGTAATAATCAAAACAAACAATAATGGCGTCCAAGTATGCAAAACCTATAGGTAACAAAAATACGACAAACTTAAATAGTACCGTTTTTGCGCTAATTAAAGTTACAAAAAAGCGCCATTTTAAATTTGTTACATAGTCAACATCGGAAGTTCGAATCTACAAATAATAGCTAAGGAGAGAGCGAGACAGGCTACCCGTTCGGAATTGTTCGCTTAACATCGGGCGTCACGGTATTCGCGCCTCGCTCGCACCGAATGTTGTTCGCCGTGTCGAGTCAAGGGTCGGAACATCCTACTTCCGTAAGGAAGTAAAAGACATCAGACAATGTCTTACTTCTGTATTTGTGTGCGTGAGTTTTGTTATTGTGTGCAATATTTGTATAAGAACGCACACACACGCGGTCCGTGTTACCACGAGGCACACAAATATAAATTTAGACAGAAAATCGCCTGTCTTTACCGCTTACGGCGCGAAGCGGCGCTAGTGCCGCGGAATCGTTCAAGTCAACCTCCACGGAATCGACCAATACGTACGTAATTTTGGCGCACCGACTCGATAGATGGCGCGGATCGCAAATTGATAATTTTTGTACATTTGTTTTATATAATTTTATAAAAAGGTAATGTTTATAACAATAAATAATATATTTCGTTTCTGTAATCAACTAGGGTAGGCAGTGTCTTTTTGTTTTTATAAGGTGCACGCCACTGCTTGCAACAATAAACGACGTCCCGGTCTGCGCCGCCGCCGCTCCGATCTCGTCAGCAAACACGCCAAACACAGTTCATACTGTAGTAGTCCTTATATCACTCTAAATAACAATCCTTGGGGCGCCCGAAGCAGCCCACCGTACAAGGAATTGTGCCGTATCTCAACACTTTCCGTTAAAGCGTAAAACTTCCAAAAAATCGCCCGAATCACAGAGGTTATAATGTTCAAGAAGCGTTACGTTAATACCAATGGCGCCGGCTCGCGTCCGCCCGCGCGCTCGCAGCGCCGTGACAGAAAAATGAACTAACTGTTTGTGTGGCCAGTGGGTAAAAACCTATCGATTCTGAACAGCCTCTAAAATCTTGTTATACGAAGGCAAAGCTGGGTTTGGTTTGCTGTTAATGAACTTCATGGTGTTTGGATTTGGATATTGTTGTTTTGTTAATTTGTTTCGAGTTATAAACGAAAGAGTCTTGTTTGGATCCACTTCACATCTATCACTATGTTTACCTGGTACTGACGAAGTATTCAATAACGGAATGACAGCTGATTCATCAATTTTTGAGAACGCCGCCAATCTTCTTTGTCGCTGTCGCTTACTGCAAGATCCAAAATCCTTTAGTGGGCGGCCGATATTGGAAGTACTGTCTCACGGAAGTTACTGATTTTTATTGGTGGACGCCTCCGAAATCTGTCTATTAAGCCGTATGTGTGTCAGAGTATATTGTGTTCATTAATTAATAACTGCCAGATGAATCCGGTGTATCTTCAGAATGTGTAGTTAAAGAAAACGGAATGGAAGACAGAATAGGAAGCAGGGATCGGATACCGGTATTTTCATTCAAACCGGTTTTGGTTCTACACCCCAAAACGAAATAAATAGCGTTTTTGGTTTCGGTTACCGGTTTTAGAACGGTTTCATAGCAAAACCGCTATTTAGCAGATTTCGTTTCTGTTGAACATAATTAACCGGTTTTCTACGACCGAGATACAACGAATCCTTCTTTCTCATTTGTACTATTTGTATATAAAATAGATGGGTTATCTGAGTAGATAACGAATAATACTCTATGCATTTTAATCTTTCAGTTGTGTTGTATGGAAGAGATTGCTTTTTACCTACATACCTCCCCGCCACCTACACACCTATTTCTTGTTTACTGCTGTTTTTCCATTATACTATATCTCTTTGTATTAAGATGTGCAATAAAAAGTTCTTGTGTTGCATTGTTATTTAATCTTTATGTATAGAATACTGACGACAAGCCTTTATGACAGTAAAATTATGTAATGTTGACTTATTTTTATTAATTTATAGATTATTTTTTATGTTTAGGTGTATGCTTATTGAGTCAAGTCAAGAGCCATAAATGTGTGAAGACTATATGCACTTTAATAAAATAACACACATTAACATGATGCTTTATGAATTTCTAATTCCGTGCTTAGAAATGGGGTGATTCAGGAAAAATTTAAAAACAATATATTTATCTCCTAAAATGTAGGAACAACGCAGGGCGCGCCTCCGGCGTTTCTCGCGCAAGACGTGCCCTCTCCCGCGCCGCTTTCCTTCGGCGGCACGCCGCGCAGCCAGGCAATTTCCTGGTTTGCGCCAGCGTCTCCATCCTTTGGAGGAGACGCTGTAGCTCTCCCGCGCCGCTTTCCTTCGGCGGCACGCCGCGCAGCCAGGCAATTTCCTGGTTTGCGCCAGCGTCTCCATCCTTTGGAGGAGACGCTGTAGCTCTCCCGCGCCGCTTTCCTTCGGCGGCACGCCGCGCAGCCAGGCAATTTCCTGGTTTGCGCCAGCGTCTCCATCCTTTGGAGGAGACGCTGTAGCTCTCCCGCGCCGCTTTCCTTCGGCGGCACGCCGCGCAGCCAGGCAATTTCCTGGTTTGCGCCAGCGTCTCCATCCTTTGGAGGAGACGCTGTAACTCTCCCGCGCCGCTTTCCTTCGGCGGCACGCCGCGCAGCCAGGCAATTTCCTGGTTTGCGCCAGCGTCTCCATCCTTTGGAGGAGACGCTGTAGCTCTCCCGCGCCGCTTTCCTTCGGCGGCACGCCGCGCAGCCAGGCAATTTCCTGGTTTGCGCCAGCGTCTCCATCCTTTGGAGGAGACGCTGCAGCTCTCCCGCGCCTCTTTCCTTCGGCGGCACGCCGCGCAGCCAGGCAATTTCCTGGTTTGCGCCAGCGTCTCCATCCTTTGGAGGAGACGCTGTAGCTCTCCCGCGCCGCTTTCCTTCGGCGGCACGCCGCGCAGCCAGGCAATTTCCTGGTTTGCGCCAGCGTCTCCATCCTTTGGAGGAGACGCTGTAGCTCTCCCGCGCCGCTTTCCTTCGGCGGCACGCCGCGCAGCCAGGCAATTTCCTGGTTTGCGCCAGCGTCTCCATCCTTTGGAGGAGACGCTGTAGCTCTCCCGCGCCGCTTTCCTTCGGCGGCACGCCGCGCAGCCAGGCAATTTCCTGTTTTGGGCCAGCGTCTCCATCCTTTGGAGGAGTACGTTGATGGCCTTTGTCTCCCTTTGACTCATGTTTGGAATTAACTTAAGTATATTTTTGAATGCTTCGTCTTCAACTATGTTGAACGGGCGACCATGTATAGTGACGAGATCAGTACAAAATTCCATTACCGCTGCAGCGTTGTCCGATAAACGACAAGGAAGATTTTCTTTATCTTCCATGTTCATCTTTACTATTTCGTCATGTTTGAGTTTATGTTGAGCATAAAAATGACGTAACAGATTGCCAGCATGATTTCCCTGTGAAATAAATTAACCGTTCAATTAAGTGTAACACTAAAAGGCCCACAAAGGGAGCTGTAGTAATGGCAGCAATATCTGGTGCGTACTTTCAAATTGATAGATAATACTAAGTGCCTAAGTAATATGATTTTATTCTGGACTTACCTATTTTGCGCTATTTGGCCTGCATGCATTTAGTAGAGAATGGCTTATAGAAAACCACACTTCGGCAATTGCCTCTAAGCTTTTTGATGCCATAAACTGCTTGATACTCATTTGCGATGGTACGTACGCCTATCATCAAAAAAGTAACAATAATGAGTATCAACGTAAATCATATTCTGGACAAAAAAAAACTCACTTATGTAAGCCTTTTACGATTTGCACAACTGACGGATTTATTATTGACATGCTGGGACCCTACTTTGCTAATGAAAATGACGCAAGTATCATGGTTAAACTTATCGACAGTTTATCCAACCTCATACAACCAGGCGACATATTTGTTTTGGACTGAGGCTTTCGAGACGTAGTACCTCTTCTTGAATCAAAAGGCTATCGCGTTATGATGCCTTCTCTGAAAGGCCAACGAAAACAATTAACAACTCAAGAAGCTAACCACTCGCGGTATGTTACTAAAGTTCGGTGGGTTGTTGAGGCAGTACACGGGGCATTAAAACAGAGATTCAAACTCTTAGATCAAACACTCCTAAAATCAAGAGTTTTTATCGCATCGCATCATATCTCATAAATCGTTTTGGTAAACGTCTAAACTCTGATAACAACATGTCCGGCGAGATTTTAGAAGCAATGAGCTTGAAAAATAGCGATGAAAAAATATTTTAGCAGAAATGGTAGAAGACAAGGGTTGGCTGCGGAAAAAACTCCCGTTTCAGATCTTTTCTGCGAAAAACTGTATTTCTGATTTCCCTCAACTCACAGAGTATGAATTGAAGCTATTATTTACAGGAAGTTACCAATTCGGTCAGGCTATTTCGTATTTAGCCGAGGTTCTAGACGAAGATGGAAATATGAATATGGCCTACGTCAAGGATAATACAAATATCCTTAAAATATATTCTCGACATATGTCTAAGAAGATATATAGATGCTTTATAAAGTATGATGGCGAAAAAAACGGAATACATGCTATCATTCATTATTGTTGTGAATGTGCAAATGGGTTAAGAACATTAAGTTGTTGTTCCCATGTAGCGGCAGTCATATATTACTTGTCGTTTGGAAGATTTTTATCCAGAATACCGCGTCCTAGCCATAAACTCTGTACATTGTTCAAAGACGAAGGTATTAATGTAACTATTCATACCGATAGTGACGAGGATGAGTAATTATAATTAATTTATTAAGTCATAGTCTTATCATAGTCAACTTCTGTTTAGGTCTAAAGTGTAAAATTTTAATAAAATATGTTCAACTAACATTTTAGTTTCTTTTGATACAATCGCTCAAACATAATAGTGGCTACTGATTGACCCCTTAAGCCAGTGGTTCGTAACCAGTGGTCCGCGGACCACGGGTGGTCCGTAGAAGCACACGAAGTGGTCCGTGAAGCCATCGGAAAAAAATATGATATTACTTCTAAACCTCGTTTGTAATTCCTGCCTTACCGTGTTACCAGTGATGACTTACGGCACCGAAACGTGGTCTTTCACTATCGGCCTCATCTCAAAGCTCAAAGTCGCTCAACGAGCAATGGAGAGGGCTATGCTCGGGGTGTCTCTACGTGATCGAATCAGAAATGAGGAAATCCGTAGACGAACTAAAGTGACCGATATAGCTCACCGGATTAGCAAGTTGAAGTGGCAATGGGCAGGCCACATAGCACGCAGAGCAGATGGCCGATGGGGCCGAAAAGTGCTCGAGTGGAGACCTCGGACCAGCAAGCGCAGCGTAGGACGTCCACCTACAAGATGGACAGATGACCTTATAAAGGTCGCCGGAAGGCGCTGGATGCAGGTCGCTTCCAACCGGTATATATGGAAGTTCAAAGGGGAGGCCTATGTTCAGCAGTGGACGTCCTATGGCTGAGATGATGATGATGATGATGAAATCCAACACCATTTTGAAAATAATCTATTCTTACAATTAAATCAAATTAATAAATTCTAAATATTACAAACAATGAACCATTTAATAATTACCTATGACTTTAAAGGACATACCAAATTCAAGTAGTGAGATAGAGATAATTGATTTAAATATCATAGTTAATATACAAATTGCCTGCACAATGAGGGCAATATAAATCATTTAGGATTACTGTATCATTTCCTGCATATTTGTTATAACATCCACGGTGCGGGCATCTTTCACGAATTGAAATTGTTTCTTCTGATAGCGACACGTATACAAAGGGCAATGCGTCACGGTATAGTGAAACTAGAATCCTTGTTGGTAATTTAATTTGCTCAAATATATCAGCTTTGACCGTTTCCACCTACAAAACAAAATTAAAATAACTTAATTTCCTGCATATTTTCGAGTACTTAATTCAAATATAAGTACATAACGTTTGTGATAAAAAAAACTTACGATTTCTGTTAGGGGCTGCAGATGCTGATTTTCAATATACTTTTGTATATATTGTTTAAGTTGGTCTTCAATTACATTATATGCATTCAAATATAAGCTTTTGATACGTTTTCTGAATACTTGACGTATCGCATTACTTTTCTTATCCATCACGTATACTTGTAATTAATGGGTGATGAACTTTTACGGTTCCCGCCAGTTTTTACTTTTAATATTTACGCACCATACAACAGTACAAGCATCGCATAGGTAAAGTCCATAAATTAAAAATAAAACACGGCGTTATTGGAACGCGTATTCCAAATTCAAATTCCAAACACGCGGTGTTCGGAATTCAAATGCATTTTGAATTGGTATAGCTGTGTTCAGATTAATATATTGAATTATAATAATATGTATATTATAATCTGTAAATTGAGTAATTTTTGTAAGTATTACTAATTTTCTAAACTGAAATGCTGTTTCCATTAGCACAGTAAAATATGGTGTCTTTCATAAATGGCATATACTCGTAAAATCGTAGGACGGACGGCCTGTACTGTATGCATTAGTATGAGATTTTTGCCCTGTTTCCCTAAATGGATTTTTTTAGAAAAAATATATTTTATGCTATAATATATATTACGTTATATAACAAAAAATTGAAGTTGTCCCTATCTCATAAGTATTTTAAAAAAATCTTAAAAATAAAAAACATCAATTTTTAAGGCTTTATAAATAAGCTAGAACCTTGTTTTTTTTTTTAATGAGTTATTATTAGGTACATATTACATCCAAATTTCAAAGAAATTTAACTATCGGTTTAGCTAAAAATAAATAAAAACTTTTTTTAATTTTTGTCCAAACCAAGAGGATTCCAGGCTTGAAATTTGGTAAAATGATATCTTTTAATAAGACAAATAAAAGCTCCTAAGAAAGCTATACATTTCAGCCAGGGGCAGTTTCACTATAGGATTGCGGCTAGACCCTTTGTACCGAAAATCAGTCGGTTACCTACTTGCAGAGTTCACACGTAAAACGCTTTGTCTTTTTCGGAACATCTGGACATGATGCATGAGCCCATTTTTTACAACTCAAACACTTCAGCCAGACCTCTTTTGGCTTAGACCTGGAGGGTTAATCATCATTTGCTAAACAAATTTTTACAAATAATCACTTAACAAACAACGATTCACAAACTATTCATTTCACAAACCTGTCATTCCTTAAAATGCTCATTTTACAAATAATTACTCGACAAACATTTAGTAACTTTGACGCTTTTATAAACATATTAAATGACAAAGTTTCATTTAAAATGTTCACTTCACGATTAAATCTTTTAAAATCAGCTATTTTGCAAAACGTTAATTAATAAGCTATTATAAATTTATGAAACATCTAATGGCTCATTTTTTTAATGTGGGTACACCACAATTTTTATTTAAACCATGAATACAAAGATCAAAGCTTAAAGAAAAAATTGAAAAAGGAGCTACCTGGTGGAAGGGACCGGGAATCGAACCCGGTACCTCTGGATTACCGGTCCAGCGCGTTAGCCACTTCGCTACCCTCGCTCCACGTAGACCTGCCGAATTTTTCCTTATGCTTTGTGTGTCGATCTTTGCATTGTTTATTTTAAAGGTTTTTACACCTTAGCGACCTCTATGTGAATACGTTAAAGACGTTGATAAGCTATTGTTTCATAAAAATATTAAAAATAACTCGTCTGTATGCTTATCAGAACAATTATACTTTGTTAAAAATTAAGTACGTTAATATTTGTACTCGTAGAAAACTACACATATGAATGGCGTTCACACCATGATGATTTATTAAACGAAATGTTTACCAAACAATGCATTTTATTAACGTTGTTTTATCATTCGTTATTTTGTTAATTGACTAGAATAATAAATGAATAATTTGCAAAATAGTGTTTTGTGATATTATTCCAATAAATATTTTGTATCATGATCTATTTGTAAAACTATATTTTATGCAACGTCTAATTTGGGAATCGTTAATTTGTCTAACGTTGTTTGTAAAATGAATATTTATGAAACGTTGTTTAGCAAGTGATTGCCTACCACCTGGAGTAGAGGTCGTTACAATAAATGCAAGAAAAGTCTTCATCATCATCACCGGCTTCAGCTTGTAAGAAAGATAAATCATATTCACTGTCAGAACTTTTTTTGTCAGAAGGTTTTATCCCAACAATGTCTGTCTGTTTTTCTAGAATAGTTTCGAGGCATGATATATATTCGATTATCTGGAAAAAGAAAAAAAGGTGGGTCAAATGACATAGTATGCTCTAGGAGTAACTTGCAACACAACTTCTTCATTCGACGTTTGCTCCTTGTGGGCCTCAAATAGTGCAGACTCACTGAAAAAAATACCCAGTGGAGCCTACTGAAATTACAGTAGGCGTAACCGTTATTACAGTTAGGTTTACTGAAATGTCAGTAGGCCTCACTGTTATTGCAGTAAGTCTTACTGTAATGTCAGTAGGCTCCACTGGATATTTTTTTCAGTGAGCTGCTGCTTTTTTATAAAAACTTGGGATTTTAATTTTTGCGCCTGATCATGCAATTCGAAAACAGTTCTTTAATTGTTCCAGATATTGTTGTCTGTTGCAATCTATTTTACTCTGATTTACCTCACTGTTTCCACATTACTTTTCCCATATAAGGTAAACGCAGGTATTACCGACCCCCTTAAGGCAATTTCAAAATGAACCATCATTTTTAAGGATGCTGATTGCTCTCAGATTCACGTTTTTATTTTTTTACGTTTGTATTATGTGTAAATTCTATATTTTCTGAATAAAGGTCTATACTGTATAAAATAATTTATATAACGACGAAGTCGATTGTTGCTAATACCGACTCACAAAAATGCCTGTGAAGCTATTAACGATTTTTATGCAGCTATCACCGATCGTAAAAAAATAAAACAAATAAAATGTGCGTTACTATTAAAAATTTTAAATTCTCATTGAGACTAAAATAGCAAGTAATGTATTAATTATTTCTGCTTCATCGGTTCTAGACTTATATAAAAAAAACGGTGGTTGAGCCTGGCCACTTTCGCTGGTAGGTGTCACAAATTGGCACAATTAAAATGATAAATTTGTGCATTATTAAAATTTCCGTATTATGTTGTGGTTGGGCCAGGAAGTATACCTACTTCTCAGTCCGACCACCTTAGAGTTATTATAAGTCCAGAAACGATAAGGCACAAATTGGCAAGTTGGTGGCACCAGCAAAGGACTTCAAAAGATTAATGATTGGTTAAATGACAACTTCCTTACACTGAATCTCTCTAAGACCACTTATTTACAATTTTCTTTATGTAACGTTCCTCAGATTCCTAGATTAGAACTCAAAGTTCATTCCTAATTTTTGATACACCAATTTCTGCTTCATCGGTTCTAAACTTATATCAAAACAATGGTGGTTGAGCCTTTCCACCTTCGCTAGTTGGTGTCACAAATTGGCACAATTAAAATTAGGACTTTTGCTATTATTAAATTCTCTCGATCATGCAGTGGTCAGATCATTAAGTATCACACTACCTACATAATTTTGTACAAATTGTGATTACAGACAAAAAATTAAACTTACTTAAAATATCCCTACTTTCATCATCAACCTCACTGCTATAAAAGATACGACGTCTAGCTCTGTTTCAGAGTCTGACTGAAAAAAGTCCTTCTTCATTATATGAAGTGAATAATTTTAATAATTAAACATAATCAATATAATAGCATTATACATGAGAAACTGAGGCCTTTGCTTAGCAGTGGGACACCACACTAGGCTAACAACAAAAAACTGAATCCTACAAACTATGTTATAGAGTCTGTTATTATTTATGACGCTGAGATCAAAAATTATATTTATTGACTTAGTACTACAATATTAATCATCACAGTAATTCTTCTTTTATGAGAACAAAATACTAATACCAACTAATCCGTAATATACTTAATTGTGTGATACTTCCTGATCCAACCACTATATGATGCTGGGAAGCCTACTTCCTGGTGCAACCACGACATGATACGGAAATTTTAATAAGGTACGAATTCCTTATTTTTGATACGCCAATTTCTGCTTCATCGATTGTAGATTTATATCAACACAATGGCGGTCGAGCTTTTCCACCTTCGCTAGTTGGTGGCACAAATTGACACAATTAAAATGAGGAATTGAGCTATTATTAAAATTACTCGATCATGCAGTGGTCGGGTCAGGAAGTATCACACTACCTACATGATTTGGTACAATAAGTGATTACAGGCAAAAAATAAATACTTACTTAAAATATCCCTACACTCATAAAAGATACGACGTCTATCTGGATCAGAGTCTGACTCGACGTCCAGAGTCTGACTAAAAAAAGTCCTTCTTCATTAAATGAAGTGAATAATTTTAATCGTTAAAAATAATCGACATAACAGTATTAAACATATCATATTTTTATTAGTTTAAGGAACTTGAACTTTATAGCTGATACCTCTTTATACCACAGATATTTATGACAATGAGATCAAAGTTATATCATTGGCTTAAGTACAAATAATTATCAGTTCACCTAAATGTGTATATTGTATTTTTTATCGATAGTGAACTTTACATAGACTCAGAATCTACGAATAACTTATTTTAGTGTTGTATTGTTTGTTAAAATATATTTTTTACATCCCAAATGTGACCCTTTGTGTATATCAATTTTTAAATTTTCGTCCAACTGTACACATGTAATATTGGGGATTTAAAGAATGTGCCCTCAAAAAAATATTTTCCACACATTCAGTCTAACTACAAATACTAGCGAGAAAAAATATAACATGCAAACTCAATTGCAACTCAGCTTAGTGCTTACAGTATAGACAAAACAACTTAGAATATACTTTCATCAGAGTCACTGCTGTTAAAGACACGGCGTCTAACTATCTCTCTTGTAGAGGAGGACGTGAGGGTGGATACTTTTTCAAAAGAATTGGATTGATCATGGGCTTTTTTAGGTTCGTTCTCTCTGATACCTAAGACTCGATGTGTTGTTGATTGTCCTGTATGCAAACCAAAATTACATTCACTATCTGAGTCAGGTTTACTAGGTCCAGCTACAGGTAAAACTTTTTTCTTCTTAGATTTTTTTGTTTTTTCCATTAATTTCTTTTGTTCCTTTTTTTTCAACATTTCCTTTTTTCTCTGTAGTTTTTTATTTTCTTTATCTTCTTTTTCTTTCGATATTCTTCTTTGGTATTCCATGAATTTGTCGGATATTGCAACAGTAGGTGTGAGTTTCTTATTTGTTGCCTTCTTCTTAATATCAGTATTAGGTTTAGGAAAATAAAGAGAATTTTTGAAGGGTGTCGCACAATTCTTAAATGGCGTAGGAACTGCAGAGCTACTGCTTGTTTTTCGTGCAGATTCCTTGGACAATGCATTATTGGGTGATGGTGTATGATTTTGAACTGATTGCAGTTGATCTTTCTCTGTTGCTGGAATCGAAGTGGGCAAGGGTGTAATTAACTCGTTATTCGTATCATCTATTATTGACGTACATGGCTCAACTCTTTTGTCCAGTTGAGGTCTAGATGTCCGCTGAAGCTGATTTGATCCTTCTTGTGACGCCAGTAAATTTGTATCAGAGAGAGAGAATTTTCAAATAATAAAGATATTTCGGATGGCCTTTCCAATGTATCTAAATCTTGTTCCATTTCCAGTAGTAGATTATTCTCAGATGCTATTTCAAAATTGTAAATCGCCTCGTTCATGTCTGGTGTTTCGTCCACAAAATTGTTGTTCAGTGTTGATTCTCCTAGCTGCGGAATATGTCTACTATCTCGATTGGTTGCTTTTTCAGTTGTAATCTTCTTCCAGTATTGGAATAACTTCTCATAGGCTGGATCTCCTAGCCATTGGTCTCCCAAATCCTTGAATGATTGTAGCGTTACAGGTGACAATCTAGCCTCGAACATACTTTTCAATTTTTCTTCATCTCCAGATGTGGTTGACGGTGTGTTTGTTTGATTGATGTCCTGAGGACTATGTACATTTGTCAACAGTTTATTGTAGTTCACTTTAGATGGATCGAACGGATACAATCCACAACATCGAAATCCACTTTGTATTGTTTCAGGCTTAAGACACTGGTCAAAACATTTTTTTATTGCCGGAGCAAAATCAGTGCGTTTGAGCTTGGCATAGCTATTTTTTATTCGAAAGTCGTAGACAATAGCCCTCCAGGTTCCTTTAACTGGCCTAAAAACTGCTACATCAAGCGGCTGTAGTATATGCGTAGAGTTGGGCAGTAAAGCTACCAGGACGATCGCTTTTTCTTTACAGAACATTGACAGCGGAAGCGATATATGAGACGTGTGGCCATTCAAAAATAAAACGACTGGAAATGGGATCTCATTTGCCACAAGCCATTGGTAGAAGCAGTTGGTAACATATTCATAAAATGCTTCTGTGTTCATCCAACCCATTTCCGTGTTACCCAGTCTCCAACCACGAGGTAAAGTAGGCACTAGATTCTTCGGTAAACGCTTGTACGGGAATAGTACCATTGGAGGTGCTTGATTTCCATCAGCTGAAACGTTTACCAGCACAGTCAAGCATTCTTTTTCGTCGTTTGCAACACGATTATACACTCGCTTGCTACCTTTGCTGACCAGAACTTCTTTCTTTTTTGGGCACAAAAAGAAAGCAGTTTCGTCACAGTTGAAAACTCTTCTAGGATCTTCGAAGACATCAAGCATGTTATTCATCATAAAATAATTCTGCACTCTATCAAACCATGCACGTATAGCTGCTTCTGTGACCTGATTTCGACCTTGATCCCAAATACAATGGGCACTTAAGTACCGAATCTATCATAATGCCTTGAATGAATTACTTCGTATATTGCGAGAGAATCCAAATACGAAATTGAAGGATATATTACCAACTGATAGTAGAGCTTTATTAAAAATACCAAGAAGTAACAATATAGGTACAATGGCAAATGGAGAATATTGGTACAATGGCTTAGAAAATTCTCTAAAAGATGTATTGTCACAAAACATTTCAGTATTACCGACCTGCATATCTTTGACATTTAACATACGAGTAGATGGTTTGCCTATCGCGAGAAGCACTAAAAACGAATTTTGGCCTATCTTGTGCAGAATAGACGGCATAAGTATTGCTCCTATAGTTATAGCAATATTTTTTGGGAATAAAAAAACGCCCTTAGAGTTATTCATGCGTCCATTTGTAAGCGAGCTCTTAAAATTACTTCAAGATGGATTAACAATTCAAGGGCAAATTGTTACTGTAAAAATCCGTTGCTTCATATGTGACACGCCGACAAGGTGTTTTATCAAAGGTACTGTGGGATTTAACAGTTACCATGGATGTATGAAATGTACAGTTATTGGAGAGTATGATAGAAGAGGTCGTCACATGAGTTTTCCCAGAACGGACATGCCTTTGCGTACCGATCATTCTTTCAGAAATCGATTAGATCCGGATCACCACAAAGAAAAGAGCGCAGTAGAAGATTTACCTATTGATCTGATTAACGATTTCACTACACCATCAAGACTACACCATCTGAAATCCACCAAGGAAGACTTAGGGAATTAGATTCCATTCACTTTTGGAAAGGCACAGAATTCAAGAACTTTTTGTTATATTTTGGGCCAGTAGTGTTAAAACAACATTTATCGTTGGAAGTATATCAACATTTCTTAACATTGTTCTGTGCCACTACAATTTGTTATTCTGATGCCTATATACCTTACCGTCACGAAAGTGAAAAACTGTATGTTGATTACATTGAAAGGTTTGCAGAAATTTACGGTCAAGACTCTGTGAGTAGCAATATTCATAACTTATGTCATGTTGTAAATGACGTCAAAAGGTTCTCTACCTTCTCTAAGCGCATATCCATTTGAAAGTATGCTATTTAGAATAAAAAAACTACTACGAAAAGGCAATCAACCATTGGCGCAAGTAGCGAATCGCATATAGGAACTAACAAAGTTAAATGAAGACTACAAATGCAAACAGTCATGTCCTATAGTCAAATCCGAAAACTTACTGGAAACAGGTGAAAAAGTATTTGCTACTGTCAAGATTAGTGAACATTACTTGTTATCGAAAAACATTAAAGACAAGTTGTTTTTAACAACCGATAATAGTATCATAGAGATGAAATTGCTCGGGAGCAGTCGTCTGCGTGCAACAATTGATGTGGAACACTTGAAGCCGATACTGTACGAGGACGTGGTCATACCGATCGAGTCACAAGTGAAGAATCTGGGTCTGATTATTGACAGTAACCTTATGTGGGACCCTCAGGTGTCTGTCGTTTGTCGCAGGGTGACATACACGTTAAGATCGCTTTACAGGTTCAAGAATTTTCTCCCGGTGTGCACTAAGACTCTTCTCGTCCAAGCTCTTGTCCTCCCCGTCATCGACTATGCTGATGTGTGTTGCTCTAATCTCACCCAGGCCTCCCTGAATAAGCTGGAACGCATGCTAAAAAATTGTATCAGGTTTGTTTTTGGCCTTCGTAAGTATGACCACATCTCGGAGTTTCGCCGTCAATTAAACTGGCTTCCTATACGTGAACGTAGATCTCAAAGAATTCTCTGCACTCTCTTTTCGATCTTATTTGATCCAACCACTCCCGATTATCTCAAATCCAAGTTTCAATTTGTAACTGCTCGCCCTGGATGCACTCTCCGTACTTCTCGTAGACTTAAGTCCCCCTTCACCGCTCCGGTTTCATGTCCAATTCTTTCACGGTTCAGGCAATACACATCTGGAACGCTCTCCCACTCAACATCAGGCAAGCTCAGAGCAAGGTCTCCTTCAAGCGCATGTTGCGCAAGCATCTCTTGGACAGTCTCTCTTCCTAACTCTCTTCGAAATGTTTTACTTTTGGTACATAATATATGTATGTAAGTATATCATATAAAGTATTCGTTTAAGTTTATGGTAATTATTTAATTATATAAACATTCTTATATATATCTTTAGGTAATTGATTTGTGTTGCATTACTGTTTGTCTGTAACCTTTGATCCTGCACCGACAACATATTTCTGCTTAACCCAGTGGTTGACTGGTAGAGAATGCCTAAAGGCATTAAGTCCGCCATTTGTACTTTTACTTATGTTTTTTATGCAATAAAGTTTAAATAAATAAATAAATTCGCTACTTGTGTTGAGGAAAAAATAAAAATCTTTTGAAGAAATATAAAAAACAAATGTAATTTTTTTGACCTACCATTCAAATCTTCACATATCAATATATATGCAACGCCGCTCACTTACGAAACCGACGAATTAAAGGAATACGATTTACAAAATGTTAAATGTAAACTCATATCTATGGTTTGCAGCACACAAATGGTATTTTTTCCAATAGTAACAACATTGGGGGTGAAAATAAAATAAAGAAAAACTTAAAAATTCTAAAATAACAACAATAATCACATAAATCTACAAATGTCGTCACTAAGGGTTGCGTTAGCGAGGAGCTGATGAAGTAGCTGAACTGCGAGTCACTGGTGATTGATGATGTCGAATAAAACCAACAGAGTAGAATTAACTTTATATTAAAGTAACAATTACTACAACTGTTCGAAGAGAGGAGTGGCTCCGGAATGAATGCTTGGGAGACGCAGCTCACCTTATATACATAATTCTGCACAAAGGAATTCTTAAGAAACTCACCACGTGGATGTGCAACACTTTAGGAAGCACGTACAGCGCATAAATTATAGTTTTATTACCTTCGTCCGTGCTCTTTGGCTTTGACATCGGATTAGTCAAATTAACTAGAACTAATTAACATCAGTTGCGCGAATATTATACAATGTTGCAACGCTACTGTTAGGGTTCATTGTAAGAGTGGTGTGGGTTCCTTAACTCCTCCCCCCGTAAGATAAAAATATTCTTTTTTTTTTTCTTGAGAAAAAATTTGAAAAAAAAAATATTTTTATTACAAAATATCACAATTATAAAATATAACTATTTTTAAACAATTAAACTTATGCTATCCCTTGAAAATGTCTTTTACTCAAAGTTTTAACCTTTTCACTTTCACAACTATTAGAGTTTTATACACTTTCACTTTCACATATGTCTTGTAATTCGTTCTCCATCTCGATGGTGTAGACTTTTTAGTATTGTAACACCTTAATAATCGATCACAAAACAAATCATCTGACCTTTGTCACGTTTTGTCGATGGATTACCAGATATTCAGGTACTCATCTCCTTCTTATGTCTTCCTGATATCTTTGATCTTTACTTTTCATCGTGTATCTCTTTATTGTGTTTTCCACTCACTTTTGGGGATAGGAAAAGGGTAGGATAACATAATTGTCCTTAACATAAGTTTATATAAATGAAATTATGCTCTATTCCGCTATCTTAATATATTAAAACATTACCTCTTTTTCCGAACGTTTTAGAACTAGTTTAATAAAAACTATTCCTTCACATCTAAAAGATTACATAATGTTAGATCTATACATGAAATTTAATTACATATCTTATCTTAAGTTCGAGACTCTGTCTTTCACCTTCTTGAAGTGCGTTGATTATAATCTTACACTACGTAACTCGTGCACATACCAATGTGACAGTTTTTTATTCATTAGTTAGTGGAACCAGTTACCAAGCGTAGCGATTTTCCTTTCTTCTTTCGTCTCATTCTATAAGTATGTTATTCTAAGTTTATACATAAATGAGGTAGTTTGAACCGATTAAACAAGATTAACCTATCATACTACTAATGTAAATTATATAGTTGGTTGGGCCCTTATTTTGCGCTTGCGCTACGAGAATGCATTATGATTCTTCTATATTTTTAGAGATTCGTTACCGTGCCATGCTACGTGAATGTAAGCGAACTCTTTATTTTAGATTTGATTACCGTGCCATGCTACGTGAATGTAATCGAAATCTTAA
The DNA here is from genome assembly GCA_905147355.2 of Apotomis turbidana. NCBI lineage: Eukaryota > Metazoa > Arthropoda > Insecta > Lepidoptera > Tortricidae > Apotomis > Apotomis turbidana. The sequence goes on along the minus strand of LR990290.1, from coordinate 9,568,955 downwards.
TTTAGCTTTTTAGCTTTATTATGATTGCTTCGGCTCTTTTTTGCCTACAATTATTAATTCGGCGTTTTAGCCTTTAGTCGACTTTTTTATTAGTCTTTAGTTGGCTTTTTAGCCTTCAGTTGGCTTTTTTAGCCTTCAGTCGGCTTTTTTAGCCTTCAGTCGGCTTTTTTTAGCCTTCAGGTACCTGACAATTATTTAATTACGACATTTGCATTTTAATGCAATGGAGAATTTGCGTATATGCATTTATTGTATATCAAAAATGCTAATTAAAATTGTCGTAGAAACATGCGTCGTTTCAATAATTTGACGTCTTACAATTGTTTTACAATCATATATGTAAATATAGCCTTTTGCAGGGGTAGGGAACTGATTACAATTTTTATTCAGTGATTTAAGGATCGTCGTCGTCTTGCGTATTATTGTGCATTATACAATTTAATACTTTATGTATTTTATTTGGACGTTTAATATTCCTAACGGGTACGGTGGTATTTCGTCCTCTAATACATATGGGCGCTACATTTCTTTCAGGTATGCCCGTAATAGTAGCCTTTTCATATTTTGGCTTATCTTTAGCTAAACGTTTATTTACCATTTTAGTATAAATTTCATCTCCCGTATGAAAATTTTGAGATGTAGAAGCTGATGCTTTTAATCTAGATTGTGTAATTTCTTTTGCTTGCAACATTTTGTCAGCAATTATTTGATACAAAATTTTTGTCCTTTTATTGTGATCTTTTATTAATTGTTGCATATAAGTTTGGTTGAAATTGATATCAAATATACTACGCGAGTCTGTATGTCCGAATACTACTTCAAATGGTGTAAAACCTGTTATTGAATGTATACTGTTGTTATAGGCCATAATAGCATATGTCATTACGTCAGCGGCATCGCTAATCTTTTGCGTATACTTTGCTAATCTATATGTCTCTATAATCGTACTATGAAATCTCTCTACAATTCCCATTGATTGGGGACTGTTAGGAGTTCCAATATGTAAGTTAATTTTGTAAAGAAGAAGTAGTTCTTTCATTAATGCGTTATTAAATTCTGATCCTGGATCACAACTGATTTTATATGGTAATCCAAAATGAGAAAAATATTTAATTAAAGCTTTGATAACTTCTGGAGTTGATCGATTCGAAATTAAAATAGCTTGTCCTAATTTACTAAATGCATCTACTATGGTAAGATACAATTTTCCATCAATTTTAAAGAGATCTATAAAAAGTTCTTCAAATGGTTTTTGTTGAGTTTGTGTTAGTTGAATTAATGGATTTAAAGGTTTACGATCGTATTTCATCTGTTTACAGGCTTCGCAGTTATTAATTACTGCGGTTATTACTTCCTTCATCTTTGGAAAGTAATATTGTCGTTTTAATCTTTTATGTGTCTCATTTATCCCTCTGTGACACGATTTTCCTTCATGATATTTTAAGATAAGGTCTTTTTGTTCCGCTTCGTTATGTAATATGGTAAGTCTTTTTGTACATTCTATAAAAGGAACTGACTTTTTGTCAAACATTTTTTCCACGGTTTCGGAAAATGCTGTTTTAATTTGTTGAGAATTAAAATATACGAAATATTTTTTATTCGGGACCAATTTTGTTTTAATAAATTCTTCAATTAAAAGAATATCTAAAGGTAAAAGTGCTTCAATGACTTTTCCTTTAGTAACGACTTGGAATTCGTTTTTAAACCAATGTGTTAGTATCAATTGGTCTGATTTCACATCTACAGCTTCATATAGAATGGGAATAATTGAGTTTGTTTCTCCTACAATTTCTATATATTCACCTTCATCTTCGTTTTCAGAAGCACTCATTGTGGCTTCAGATATATCATCTCTAATATTAATACTATCCGTTATGGTTTGAGTTGGGGCGGAAGTCGTTGGAATGTTTTGATAGATAGGATCACTGTCCTGAACATCTAAAATATTTAATTTTATTCTTGACAGAGCATCAGCATTAGAATTTTGTTTTCCTTGCTTATAAATTATTTCAAAATTGTACTCTTGTAAGCGAAGTCTCCAACGGGTTAACTTACTGTTGGGCTCCTTAAGAGAATATAACCACGCTAACGGTCTGTGGTCAGTATAAATTTGAAACTTTTTGCCGTAGAGATAAGGCCTAAAGTGCCTTACTCCCCAAAGCACAGCTAACAATTCTTTTTCGATTGTGCTGTATCTTTGTTCAGCAGCATTCAATGTTCTGCTTGCATAAGCTATCGGCTTATCGCTTCCTATGGTTCCTTGGGATAGAACTGCTCCCAAAGCTGTATTTGAAGCGTCTGTAGTTAGTACAAAAGGTTTGTTAAAATCTGGGTACTGCAAAATTGGAGCATTTGTTAAGAGAGCTTTACAGGTTTCAAAAGCCTTCACGAACTCCTCGGATGCTTCAATCTTTTGTCCCTTTTTTAACATTTGTGTCATTGGTTTAGTTATTTTCGCAAAGTCTGGAATAAACTTTCTATAATAACCTACTAATCCTAGAAAACTTTTGATTTCCTTAGTAGAACTTGGAAGTGGATATTTAAGAACTGCTTTAATTTTATCTTCGTTTGGTTTCAAACCATCCTTAGTTATAGTATGACCTAAGTATAGAACTTCCTTTCGAAGAAATTCTGACTTATCCAACTGTAATTTAAGATTGGCTCTACGTAAGGTGTCAAAAACTTTCTTAAGACGTGTAATATGTTCTAATAAAGTTGCAGAAAAGATAATTATATCGTCTAAATAGATAAGACAGTGCGTCCCTTGTAGTCCTTTGAGTATGTTATCCATAGCTCGCTGGAATGTCGCTGGAGCCGTCTTAAGTCCGAAAGGCATTCTTTTAAATTCAAAATGTCCATTTACGGTACTGAATGCACTTTTAGGTTGGTCCTCAGGGTTCACTTCTATTTGATGATATCCTGATGCCAAGTCTAAAGTGGTGAAATAGGAACTATTACCTAGTTTGTCGAATATATCCTCTATATTAGGCAATGGGTATTTATCATCGGTAGTAATTTCGTTAAGTTTACGATAGTCAATTACCATCCGAAATTTCTGTTCACCTGACGCATCCATCTTCTTTGGAACAAGGTGCACAGGGGCACTCCAAGGAGAATATGATGGTCTGATTATATCAGATTTGAGCAGTTTATCTACTTGCTTCTTAATTTCGGCGGTTTGGCTAGGTGATTGACGATACGACTTTATGTAAATCGGTGCTTCGTCTTTAGTTCTAATGTGATGTTTCACTTCATTCGTAAAAGTTAAAGGAATGTCCTCATGATAAAATATATCTTTATATTCACTGCATAATTTTATGATCGCATCGCGTTCTTCCTCATTCATGTGTTCCGTTCTTAATTTATTCAAATTTTGTGTAAGGAGTTCTTCATGACTTGAGTCAGATATATAATTACATAGTATTTCTTCTTTAAATTCTTTAAGCTCAAATGGTGAAAAAATATCTACATGCATTATTTTATCACTTAAGTTCTTAATTGTTGTTTGTGCAAATCCGTTTTTACAATGTAACAACGCACATGGCATCATCAGTTCTTCTGAGAATTTAACTCGGTCCATTATTCCTTGACCTTCCTGCGGTTGAGTCGGAATAATGACTCTTTGTTCCGTACGCGGTTGCACTGTTAAGGTAAGTATAGGTATTTTTACTGACTTAGTTTTTGAAAGATAAAGTGGGATTTTTGTATTATTTGTTAACAATAAATCTTTATCTAAGTCTATTATAGCATTTAATTTCTTTAATAAATCCATTCCTAATAAGCCATCGTATTCATTATTTAAATCATATTCATAAAATTTATGCTGAAGGTCGCTCTCATTGAATACTTTGAATAGCGGTATATTAACTACCGTGTTATGTGAGCTTACGGCATGCGTCGTTATGACGTTGAATGACTCAACCATTTTACGATCAGCGTAAAAGTTATTTATGACTGCATTGTTAAGAAAGCAACGTGAACTACCAGTATCGATTAATAGTTTTAAGTTTTGATCTGGTATAATAATGTAAGGGAGATAATCAGTTTTTATGGGTTTTGTCCTGATTTTGAGGCCCTGACCTGAAAATTTCTTGAGGTCGATGGTTTTGGGGGCGGATTAGTTTCCGGTATCCCATTGAAATTCTCACAGTGTTCTCTGAAATAAAAACGGTTTTTTGGAAATGGAAGTCCTGAACCGTAGAAATTTGGGTTTTTTAGAGCACACGTTTCATCATTTGTACAGCTACATCTGTACATTTCTAGTGGGTACATTTGATGTAAGTTTAGGTTAGTTGTACTCGGCTTAGGCGTCGATGATTTTGGACGCGGGGTAAATGAAGTTCTATTATTAGCTGCATTGGACCTTGGATTCTGGGAATCCTGCGCACTATTCGGTTGTGCTTGAAAGGACCTGCTTTGGTTATTACTCTGCGATTGACCCTGGTATGGTCGAAATGTATTTTGAAAATTATGTCGCGGAGTGAAAGTGTTTTGTCCTATATTTGAAGTACTTGGACTTGAGTAAGTTTTACGTGTGTCATTTTTAGAGTTATTTGGTTTTTTAAATTGATTTTGGACCTTTCTATTTTTATAATAATGCTCGTCAAAGTGAGCCTGTTCTAGAGCATATCTTAATGCTTCTTCTAATGATCTTGGTTCCTTAATTTGGATTGCCCTAAGTATTCTTTCTGGTATATTATACAAAAATACGTCTAGTGCCGTATGATTATAAATGTTAATTTTTATTTGTAAAGTTGATTCGTCATATTGCTCTGCAATTTTAGAAAATAATTGATTTTTTATCGATTGTATTCTAGCGCAAAATTCGTTTAATTTTTCACCTTGTTTCATAACTAAGTTTTCTAATTCGGTTTTTAAATGTTTTTCGGTCCTTTGATCACCGAAATGTTGGATTAATAGTTGTTTTAGCATAGACCAATTTTGGGCTAAATAGTCATTTTCGCTAACTAATTCTGCTGCTTTGTCAGTAAGTCTAGAGGTTATTACTTCTAGAATGTATGAATAACGATCTTCCGACCCATCTCTATACTGTTGTAATACAAAATCACATTTACGCAAGAACCGGCTTAATTGACGCGGATCGCCATTGTAGGTAGGAATGATTTTCATCATTTCTCCTAATGTAGGCATTTCCGGATTTCGCTCAGTAGCATTTCCCTGCCTTGTCGGTATGCCTAGAGGAGGCATAGAAGGCATTTGATATCCTGCTACTCTAGCATATACTGGTCTTTCTGGTTGGTAAGTAGAATATCTTCCGACCTCATCCGAACCTTCATCGTAACCAGCTTCATTATCTAAATTTAAATTAGCCTGCATTTGATTTGCTAAATTATCTGCAGGTTGGGCATGCACTTGAGCCTGAGCTGGAACCTGAGCTTGAGCTTGGTTCATGGCTTGGCTATCGGCTGCCTGTGCTAACAGATCCATAAAAGTAATTTGATATATAAGTCGATTTGTTCTATGTTTATCGCAAATTGACCTAGTGATGTAATAAAAATTAATTTAATAATATATAAAGAATATGCACGATTAAGATTATTTTGAGTTATTAATGTGCAAGGACGAGTCCTTAAATCGTGTACTATTTTAATATAAATTATAGTACACTCCCTGTTATTTATAAGCGCATATGTCCCCTTTGGCATAAAGTTTTATCACAAAAGAAAAAATGAAAAATACACACACAAACAATACAAAAATAAAATGCTTTAGCAAATATCAAAAAATAATAAAATTGCGGATTATGGAGCTCCTATGTATAAATTATAATACATAAAAAAAATTTAAGGAAGGAACGGTGTAAGTGAGTATTATCTCCACCTTATGGATCCTCCCGATCCCGAAGTCTCTCTCTCTCTCTCTCTTCTATGTGAGACAACTTTTTTTTTTTGGTGAAATTCGCAGCAGCTTTTCAAGGTTTTAAAAAAGTAGGTTTCTTCTGACAAGTTCTCGATAGAAGCGAACTCGCAGGTGCAGAAACAATAGAGGGTGGCCACTTACTCAATGTCCTCGGTCACCTGGAGTCCTTCAGAAGATCTATGCCGACTGCGCCACAAATGTCGTCACTAAGGGTTGCGTTAGCGAGGAGCTGATGAAGTAGCTGAACTGCGAGTCACTGGTGATTGATGATGTCGAATAAAACCAACAGAGTAGAATTAACTTTATATTAAAGTAACAATTACTACAACTGTTCGAAGAGAGGAGTGGCTCCGGAATGAATGCTTGGGAGACGCAGCTCACCTTATATACATAATTCTGCACAAAGGAATTCTTAAGAAACTCACCACGTGGATGTGCAACACTTTAGGAAGCACGTACAGCGCATAAATTATAGTTTTATTACCTTCGTCCGTGCTCTTTGGCTTTGACATCGGATTAGTCAAATTAACTAGAACTAATTAACATCAGTTGCGCGAATATTATACAATGTTGCAACGCTACTGTTAGGGTTCATTGTAAGAGTGGTGTGGGTTCCTTAACTATCTTGGTCGTAATTATTTACTTAAATCGGTACAGCCACTTACAGCCAAGGTCAATAATATCGATGCACGCAAAGCGATAAAAATGTGTACTTACGCGACTTTATTGACAAGCGCGTAAGCGTGCTCATTTATTTTCGGTAGGTACTTATATAACGTAGGTACATCATCTCCCTGCCCTTATCCCACTTATGTAGGGTCGGCACAACATGTTTTCTTCTTCCATTCATCTCTATTATTCGTCATTTCAGCGCTTACTCCTTTCTTTCTCATGACCTCTCTCACACAATCCATCCATCGCTTTCTTGGCCTACCTATCGCTCTTCGTCCTTCGACATTCATCCCTAACATTCTTTTACCAATAGGTACAATGTACATATTTAAGACTTTGACTACGTCCTAAATCTAATTGAAAGTATTAAGAGTTGCCCGAAAGCTCGACGGACCCCAAAATCTATACCTACAAATGCAGTTTCATTCTTATTTAAAAAAAGATATGCTGTATTTATTAATATGAAACTTTGAACAGGTACACGGTAGGCTAAAATATCAGTATCTAGGTCTGGTATGAGATCTCATTTCTTGAAATTAATTAGGTCTTAAAGAAAAGACGGTGAAGACAACATTTTGGCCTATGCCACACTGGATGCGGTCTGCGGTCAGGTCAAAATTGAATTTGTTCATACATAATGCGTCAGGTCAAACTGACTGCAGACCGCAGAACGCATCCAGTGTGGCAAAGGCCTTTGTTGTTTAATATGAAAAACTTTCTATTCGATTTCAAACTAACATAAAACTAACAAAAAATCCTTTTGTGTATGTAAAATGGCATATATCTTTAGCTTGCTATTTTAAAATAAGAAGCAAACTGTGTTTGTAAGGAAAGTTGAAGAACAAAGTTTTTTCCTTCCTTTACAATTAATGGAAAAAACGAGTTACAGAATTTTTTACTTATAACATTCAGTCAACCCATTGAAAACATCCAAATGTCCATACTCATGAGGTAAAAAAAAAGTGTGTGTGTCAGCTCCGACGCACGACTGGAGTTTACTCTTCAGGCCAGGCGCGCACCACGATTTTTTTTAGTCGCGCGATAATTTTGTCGCAGAAATAAGCGTACTTATGGGTTTATGAAAATCGTGGTGCGCGCACTCTCATATAAATAAACCGATATCTTGCATTTCTGCGACAAAATTATCGCGCGACTAAAATCGTGGTGCGCGCCTGGCCTTAAGAACGATTATAAATACGTTTCAGGATCTCAATACGTTTATTGCACATAATGGTTATACAGGTGGAAGTAAATAGTTTAAGTATCACATTATATACCCTGTTGGGTGCTGCAAACAAGAGGAGGAAGGCAGGCACTTACATAATATTAATATACGAGTATAATATACAGCAAAACTTATAATAATGTTACATATATTTTTTACCCATAGGCCTATCTTCTGAATATTCGTTCAAGGAGTAGTTAGTACGTTTTCGAAACTAATGATTGTTTAAGTTTGTGAACGAAAACTGCATCTTTTTTCTTTTTACTTCGAACTTCGTATCGTGCCGTCCCTTTCACTCTCCTGTTATACACCGTATGACTGAAAGGGACGGCACGCGGTGGCGGTCAGTTGTAATGTACGACTATCCTAACATTCCCTCAGAGTTGATTACATTGAAAGGTTTGCAGAAATTTACGGTCAAGACTCTGTGAGTAGCAATATTCATAACTTATGTCATGTTGTAAATGACGTCAAAAGGTTCTCTACCTTCTCTAAGCGCATATCCATTTGAAAGTATGCTATTTAGAATAAAAAAACTACTACGAAAAGGCAATCAACCATTGGCGCAAGTAGCGAATCGCATATAGGAACTAACAAAGTTAAATGAAGACTACAAATGCAAACAGTCATGTCCTATAGTCAAATCCGAAAACTTACTGGAAACAGGTGAAAAAGTATTTGCTACTGTCAAGATTAGTGAACATTACTTGTTATCGAAAAACATTAAAGACAAGTTGTTTTTAACAACCGATAATAGTATCATAGAGATGAAATTGCTCGGGAGCAGTCGTCTGCGTGCAACAATTGATGTGGAACACTTGAAGCCGATACTGTACGAGGACGTGGTCATACCGATCGAGTCACAAGTGAAGAATCTGGGTCTGATTATTGACAGTAACCTTATGTGGGACCCTCAGGTGTCTGTCGTTTGTCGCAGGGTGACATACACGTTAAGATCGCTTTACAGGTTCAAGAATTTTCTCCCGGTGTGCACTAAGACTCTTCTCGTCCAAGCTCTTGTCCTCCCCGTCATCGACTATGCTGATGTGTGTTGCTCTAATCTCACCCAGGCCTCCCTGAATAAGCTGGAACGCATGCTAAAAAATTGTATCAGGTTTGTTTTTGGCCTTCGTAAGTATGACCACATCTCGGAGTTTCGCCGTCAATTAAACTGGCTTCCTATACGTGAACGTAGATCTCAAAGAATTCTCTGCACTCTCTTTTCGATCTTATTTGATCCAACCACTCCCGATTATCTCAAATCCAAGTTTCAATTTGTAACTGCTCGCCCTGGATGCACTCTCCGTACTTCTCGTAGACTTAAGTCCCCCTTCACCGCTCCGGTTTCATGTCCAATTCTTTCACGGTTCAGGCAATACACATCTGGAACGCTCTCCCACTCAACATCAGGCAAGCTCAGAGCAAGGTCTCCTTCAAGCGCATGTTGCGCAAGCATCTCTTGGACAGTCTCTCTTCCTAACTCTCTTCGAAATGTTTTACTTTTGGTACATAATATATGTATGTAAGTATATCATATAAAGTATTCGTTTAAGTTTATGGTAATTATTTAATTATATAAACATTCTTATATATATCTTTAGGTAATTGATTTGTGTTGCATTACTGTTTGTCTGTAACCTTTGATCCTGCACCGACAACATATTTCTGCTTAACCCAGTGGTTGACTGGTAGAGAATGCCTAAAGGCATTAAGTCCGCCATTTGTACTTTTACTTATGTTTTTTATGCAATAAAGTTTAAATAAATAAATAAATTCGCTACTTGTGTTGAGGAAAAAATAAAAATCTTTTGAAGAAATATAAAAAACAAATGTAATTTTTTTGACCTACCATTCAAATCTTCACATATCAATATATATGCAACGCCGCTCACTTACGAAACCGACGAATTAAAGGAATACGATTTACAAAATGTTAAATGTAAACTCATATCTATGGTTTGCAGCACACAAATGGTATTTTTTCCAATAGTAACAACATTGGGGGTGAAAATAAAATAAAGAAAAACTTAAAAATTCTAAAATAACAACAATAATCACATAAATCTTGGTCGTAATTATTTACTTAAATCGGTACAGCCACTTACAGCCAAGGTCAATAATATCGATGCACGCAAAGCGATAAAAATGTGTACTTACGCGACTTTATTGACAAGCGCGTAAGCGTGCTCATTTATTTTCGGTAGGTACTTATATAACGTAGGTACATCATCTCCCTGCCCTTATCCCACTTATGTAGGGTCGGCACAACATGTTTTCTTCTTCCATTCATCTCTATTATTCGTCATTTCAGCGCTTACTCCTTTCTTTCTCATGACCTCTCTCACACAATCCATCCATCGCTTTCTTGGCCTACCTATCGCTCTTCGTCCTTCGACATTCATCCCTAACATTCTTTTACCAATAGGTACAATGTACATATTTAAGACTTTGACTACGTCCTAAATCTAATTGAAAGTATTAAGAGTTGCCCGAAAGCTCGACGGACCCCAAAATCTATACCTACAAATGCAGTTTCATTCTTATTTAAAAAAAGATATGCTGTATTTATTAATATGAAACTTTGAACAGGTACACGGTAGGCTAAAATATCAGTATCTAGGTCTGGTATGAGATCTCATTTCTTGAAATTAATTAGGTCTTAAAGAAAAGACGGTGAAGACAACATTTTGGCCTATGCCACACTGGATGCGGTCTGCGGTCAGGTCAAAATTGAATTTGTTCATACATAATGCGTCAGGTCAAACTGACTGCAGACCGCAGAACGCATCCAGTGTGGCAAAGGCCTTTGTTGTTTAATATGAAAAACTTTCTATTCGATTTCAAACTAACATAAAACTAACAAAAAATCCTTTTGTGTATGTAAAATGGCATATATCTTTAGCTTGCTATTTTAAAATAAGAAGCAAACTGTGTTTGTAAGGAAAGTTGAAGAACAAAGTTTTTTCCTTCCTTTACAATTAATGGAAAAAACGAGTTACAGAATTTTTTACTTATAACATTCAGTCAACCCATTTAAAACATCCAAATGTCCATACTCATGAGGTAAAAAAAAAGTGTGTGTGTCAGCTCCGACGCACGACTGGAGTTTACTCTTCAGGCCAGGCGCGCACCACGATTTTTTTTAGTCGCGCGATAATTTTGTCGCAGAAATAAGCGTACTTATGGGTTTATGAAAATCGTGGTGCGCGCACTCTCATATAAATAAACCGATATCTTGCATTTCTGCGACAAAATTATCGCGCGACTAAAATCGTGGTGCGCGCCTGGCCTTAAGAACGATTATAAATACGTTTCAGGATCTCAATACGTTTATTGCACATAATGGTTATACAGGTGGAAGTAAATAGTTTAAGTATCACATTATATACCCTGTTGGGTGCTGCAAACAAGAGGAGGAAGGCAGGCACTTACATAATATTAATATACGAGTATAATATACAGCAAAACTTATAATAATGTTACATATATTTTTTACCCATAGGCCTATCTTCTGAATATTCGTTCAAGGAGTAGTTAGTACGTTTTCGAAACTAATGATTGTTTAAGTTTGTGAACGAAAACTGCATCTTTTTTCTTTTTACTTCGAACTTCGTATCGTGCCGTCCCTTTCACTCTCCTGTTATACACCGTATGACTGAAAGGGACGGCACGCGGTGGCGGTCAGTTGTAATGTACGACTATCCTAACATTCCCTCAGACACACGCGGCCTGAATTGTCATAGTGACAGCAGGTCGCCACCGCGTGCAGGCTGTAAGCCATAAAGTCTCGACAAAAAAAACTGATGGCTGTTATTTTAATTTACGTCAACAAACGGCCAATTTCAAATTTTTTCGCGATTTATTTCAAAATTATCATAGTTAATGTCTTCAAATGCATAAAGAAAATGTGCTTAACGCGGCACAACCTCTGCTGAAGACGATTCAGTTCATTTTCCTAGAGCGGGAATAATAATTTTACGGTAAGAATATTTTATTTCAGGTCTCTTACATGTCTCGGAATTTTGTTGCATATTTTAATACACATGAAATAAGAACTACCAGCTATTTGTTTTAGACGTGTTTCAGGTACATTTAGTTAGGTTACCTTGCCTAGAAATACGGTTATTGTATGTTATTAAATCACAGGTTCTGTTTGTTTGTTTTAAATTTCTTTAACCTCTCATCACACAAAAACGGCTGCACGGATTTTAATCCCAGATAGCATCCAAACATGGTGATAGGATACTTCTTACTTCTTACCCAACAACTGTAGACAAAATGTTTTTTAATACGAGTATTTATAGGTATTATCCATAAGGTAATATTTTAACACTGCTAGAGATATTTAGGCCTGCATTGACCAAACTTGTTCTGAGCTTAGTGCATAGTATTTTAACATTATATTTCTGTTCATGTCTATTGTCCATTTTGTTCAAGCAGGTCTCAATTAATGTGGATATGTAGACTTGATAAAATGTAATTTCCTATTTCAGAGCTACATTTTGGGCACGACTGGTCTTCACAAGAATCCTTGACTTCTCTGTACGAAAGGAATAAGGTTTTATGTGGACGACATTTCCAAGATTCCCGTTACACTGACAGTTGTAGAAAAAGCCTGAGCAAGTATTCTGTTCTAGGAACAACAGAATGTATTATTAAAACAATGCAATAATAGTGCACCTATGTAGTAAACTTTTTAAAGACATTTTGTAAATTATAGTCCCTGTTTGGATATACAATGAATAACGGCCATTTAAAAGTAATTCATTGTGTTGTATGTTTTATAAAACTATTAAATTTCAGCTCAATCGTATACCGGGAAGTGGTTGACAAATGATTTGCAGGATTAAACCTGAATATGCATGCATGTAAAATAGAAAAGTTAGAAAAACAAACTTTCAATATGGCATATTTGAAAACCCCGCCAAAATAGCCCGCTGTCACTTAGTTCATATACGGTGGCGCTAGTAGTAGAAAAAAAGGATAGGCAACTTTTTTGAACGTAGTTACCGTTCTTCTCCTTGTGAGTATTATATTCCTTGTTCTTGACATACTTGACGTTCAAGTTTGCATGACGTTATTCAATAATTTTATTAAAGTCTGTCCCTTTCACCCTCTTGTGAGTGAAAGGGTCGGCACGATACGAAGTTCGGAGTAGGCCCATAGATGTGTATCTATACACTATACACAAGTTTACCGGACGCCGCTTCAAGCATCATGCTTGACGGCGGGCTTGATCGCCTGCATTATACTTACTTCATGCAGGCATGCATCCGAAATGTCAAATTTTATAGTTTGTTTATGTGAACATAATGGTCGTTTAAAAAGTCGTATCTCAGTATACGATCGGGGTAAAAATACGACTTCTTAATTTAGCAGGTTATGCGTTAAGCGTTATAGACTAAGATCCCGATATAAAACGACCTTCACCGAGATGTTTATTTGATGAAATGTATTTTATATTTAGTTTAATATGTCAATAAATATATTGCATATGGGTTGCCTAACAATTTTTAGTCCGGGGTATGTTTAGTAAAAAAAAAAAAAAATTAACATCTCACTGATTTGATTATTAGAGAAATTCATAATTAAATAATCTTTAATTTTATTCAGTTTCAATTCAATAATCAGACCGTTGCAAAATGCTAGTAGGTAGAGATAGTTGTGACGGGAAAAGAATAGGCAACCTAACGTTTGCATATTCTATGGGCTTCATACTTTCGATTGGTATAGAATTTATCTAATATTAATCAAACCGGTGAAATGTTTAATTATAATAATAATAATGTATTTATTGTACAATAAGCGTTGTGTTACATTGACAGTGAAAATACAGATTTGCACAAATAGTGTCAAATTGGTGGTCGCAGATACTGACCCCTGAACTAGGCAATTGCCTGTATCTCAGAGGTTAGAGCTCTTCGACATTACAATGTCATACAAAATGGACAGAGTAACAGTAAAATTTACAGAACGGTTGAGAGGTACTAAAATTACAATTATCACTTGCAAAACTAAATAAAGGTATATTTATGAAATATGTTTATATGTGAAAAAAAGATTAACTTAACACGCCACGAGGCGATTAGAAAGAAAAAAAAAAGAAGATATTATTATGAACATCATGACCAAAACAACAAAAATTATTATATTTATTTATTTATATTACACGGAGCAGTTAAAGAAAACAATGAATAAAATGATACTACTACGGTTCTCAAGAAAGAATTAATAGTAAGTCTTCGGTACCATCATAGGTAAGAGTAGGCAGCCAGTTTTGCAGCCTGTTTTTTACTTCAAATCTGGAAAGAGTGTTTTATTAAACATACCCTGGACTAAAATTTGTTAGGCAACCCATATGCAATATATTCATTGACATATTAAATTGAATATAAAATACATTTCATCAAATAAACATCTCGGTGAAGGTCATTTTATATCGGGATCTTAGTCTATAACGCTTAACGCATAACCTGCTAAATTAAGAAGTCGTATGTTTACCCCGATCGTATACTGAGATACGACTTTTTAAATTAGCACGACAGATACGTTCGATTTTATATCCCATATTTTTCTTACCCCGGGCTTATATATGAAAATCGATTCTTAAGGAGTAAACTCCAAAAACATTAAGAAACAAATCGACGAAAAAAAATCACGATTAGCATACATGTTAAATAAAAAACGTCGAAAAGGGATCGAGGCATCACCTGGGCATTCCACTAACGTTAACTGCTAGTACTGCCTGTACACGCGTGGCCAGATGTGTATGAGCGGGGCGGGACGCAAGTAACCAATCCAATTTACATTCTTTTGGATTTAAAGCTTGAAACTGATTTTTGAAGTGCTATTGCTACACTCATCTTTTTGTTTAAAAACTGGAGAGCTAAGCAAGTTATCATAGCTTATGTTCAACATTTTGGTGTCATGTTTTGAATCCATGATCTTGTTTGTCATTTTCACAGCGGAGAGGACAGTCACTTTTCTTGATTCATCGGTGGAGCAATGTCTTGTGTCTGACGAATTATCTGTTAAAGTGCAACCTTACATTTGATTGGTTATATTTGTGTAAGAAAAATTAAATTAAATAAATTAACTTTGTAAATACCGTACCGATTGCTTTATTTTCCTTTTCTTCAGTTATATTCACAACGGCGAGGACAGTCACTTTTTTTAATTCATCGGAGGAACAAGGTCTTGTGTCTGACGTATTATCTGTTAAAGTGCAACCTTACATTTAATTGGTTTTATTTGTGTAAGAAAATTAAAATTAAATAAATAGTTATGTTCCCCGCCCAGGTCT
The DNA here is from genome assembly GCA_905147355.2 of Apotomis turbidana. Classification (NCBI taxonomy): domain Eukaryota; kingdom Metazoa; phylum Arthropoda; class Insecta; order Lepidoptera; family Tortricidae; genus Apotomis; species Apotomis turbidana. Next base: position 9,553,875 of record LR990290.1, on the reverse strand, counting down.
ACGGGGCCAGAGGGGCCCATCAACTCTGTGCCTAACAAAACGTAACTCCGGGCGAGTACATACGCGGGGCGCGATGCGCGCCTCTGAACTTAATTCTAGCTTAAATCTAAAACACTAACCTTCGATTGGAGCCGATCCAGCCCAATTCCAGCAAAGGTGAGTTAACGTATGTGTAAATGTGTCTGAATGTGGGTTGCTGGGTGCCGAAAGCCCTCTCGGCGACCGTATCGCCAGCTCCGTCAAAAACCACAATTTTCACAGCAATTAAGAACCAAAATACAACTAAATTTTAACGAGGTGCCTTAGGCAAACAAAATCACTCGTATCCAACAAAATAAATGCAAAAAAGCGGACACCAACATGTGTCTTTCAAAGCGCTCCGTCCAAACCTCAAGTAATTTCATTTAATAGCCACCTCAACATCATAGTGTCAAAGTGACAGCTCAGGTGCGTTCAGCATTATGCAAAGTAAGGTCGGATCCGAACATAAATTAACTTTGTGTATAACGTACCGATTGCTTTATTTTCCTTGAATTCAATCTTCTTTTTCTTGGGCATAATTTTCTTCATGTCACACCTACAATAAAACAAGTTTTATAATTAATTATTTGAAACCGTAATTTTACGCTTATAGTTTAAATAATTACCTGTATACAGTGTGTAATAAAACCGTTAAATCATTTATAGTAATAGAACAGACAAAAAATATGCGCATTTAAAGAGACACTGGGGAGTCAAAATGGATAGAAAATAAAAAGTCAGTCGTACTTACGATTTGCGTTTGATGCTTTGGCCACTGTGCTTTATGGCACTGTTCTGTAAAAGTGCATCTGTGTCTTTTGCAGAGCATGAGTTGTCTGCTAGATGTATAATTTGAAAAAAAAAACAGGTTTCTTATCTTAATGTATGATGAAAAAGGTACTTTTGTGCACCCTTTGATCCCTTTCCATGGGTTGGTTAAGAAGCACGTCGGTGAACATCATCATCATCATCATCATCATCATCATCATCATCATCAGCCTATTCTTGTCCACTGCTGGACATGGCCTCTCCAACTGCACGCCATTTTACGCGATCCTCGGCTACTCTCATCCAGCTTTTGCCAGCCAGCTGCAATGAAACATGAAATGTGAATATTTAAGAGGGAATTCTGTTTTTGGACTGACGTTATGTAAACAGTTTAACAAAGCCATTGTGTGTGGTTCAAGCTGAACAACTGATATTAGTTCAGAATGTGTAACAAGAACAAGAAGTAATAAAATGGCCTAACCTTGAAAATTAAAATAAAATCCTTCAGCCAAGCCAGATATAATATTTATCACAATTAGCATAGTATTATTTGTAGTATACCAAAGCTTTGTCGAAGTCCGTGTCTAGTTGGTTTTCTAATATATCTAGTTCTTCCTTCGACTTTAGTGGAAACTAAACATTCTTTTGGGCTATTATTTCTTCTTCATTAAGTAAATTAGAAATCACAGTCTCATGATTGCGCGTTTGATTTTGCATAAGTTCAAATAACTTGTCTAGTTGAACTTGAATCACTGCAAACCCTCTCTGAGTTTGTTGTTCAACTAAAATAATAATAAAAATAAACTCAGACTCCACTTTCCATCAGGTGGCCTGTGCGCGGATCTGCCTCTTTCATGTTATAAATATGCTATTGTTTGAGCACAATGCTATTGCAGATCTTTTTCGACTTGTGCAGCTTATTTCAGAATAACGATACTATTAGTAGTAGTATTTTTAATCTTTACTAATATTATAAATGCGAAAATGTCTCTGTCTCTAAAGCGCCGAAAATATTCATGCCTTTTAAAGGATCATGTGTTTGCGGCGCTGGCAGTAGAGACTTTAGGACCTTGGTCAGCCGACATGAAAAGCTTCTTGAAGGCCCTGTCGTCGCGGTTGGTCGACGCCACGGGGGATCCAAAAGCTGGCGCTTACCTCTCGCAAAGGATCAGCCTTGCAGTTCAGAGAGGTAACGCCGCCAGTGTAATGGGGACCATGCCACAGGCAGAGCTGCTGGAGGGGGTGTTCTTTTTATAATACTATTATTTTTAATTTAGCATTAGTAGTTTATTTAGTATATATCAACTCTTTTAGCACTTATCATTTGTATATTGTAAATATGTTTTTTTTTTATTTGTTTATTTGAAAATAAACTGTTAAACACCTCTGTCTCTCTATTACCTCTTTGCGCTTAAACCGCTGAACCGATTTAGATGAAATTTGGTACAGAGATAGTTTGAATCCCGTAGAAGCTTACTATACAATAATAATACTTACGGGTTATGAAACTGTTGCGAAGATTCTTTTAGCATTTGATTTTCTTTTACCAAGGCACTATTTTCTGCTATCAGGCTATTCAGTTCAGCTAAACCGATAGTTATTAGATTTTCATCATTCTGATGTTCGGGTTCGTTCATTTCAATACAGTTTTCGCTTATAATAGATAAGTCGGATCCAGCATTTGCATTAATGTGTCTGCTAGGATTCTGATGTTCAGGGTTAATTTCACCGCCGTTTTCGGTTATATGGATAATAGATGCTTCGGATCCAGCATTTGCATTAATATGTCTGCTAAGATTCTGATGTTCAGGGTTTATTTCACCGCCGTTTTCGGTTATATGTATAATAGATGGTTCGGATCCAGCATTTGCATTAATGTGTCTGCTAGAATTCTGATGCTCAGGGTTCATTTCACAGCTGTTTTCAGTTATATGTAAATTAGGTGCTTCAGATTCAGCATTCGCATTAATATATTGGCTAGTATTTGTCATTTTAAAATAAGAATTCATATCCAATAAATCATTTGTTATTGCTTTGAAAGTACGAGTAGGGTGCTTCCTTTTAATTGCACGATTTTCTGTAAAAATAAAAATAAAATGTATAAAATGTACTTTATCTACATCCATATCATAACTTCCCTATAATATTGAACCGATCTGAAAGGCCGGCAACGCATTTGCGACTCCTCTGGTGTTGCAGATGTCTATGGGCGACGGTGATCGCTTACCATCAGGCGATCCGTCTGTTCGTTTGCCTAAATTTTTACATAAAATAGGATTTAATATATGAATGTAGATAATGTTATGTATGTGACGGTACACAATTACAATTAGGCATTAAAACACTCGTGTGATATTATTATAAAACTCGCCTTCGGCTCGTTTATTAAAAGCACGCTCATATACTAATGCCCCTCATTATGTACCTGTCACATCAACAACTATTTCTTCATTGCTCTTTGGTGTATGATAGTTTACGCACATCTAAACGCAAATACATCCGAACCCATCGAGCGTTTAGGCGGCACTGTGACTGGGAGGCGGGGGGAAAGGTATTCAAGGACACAGACGTTTGTCCGATGCCCATACTTTGATAATATTAACAATTTTAAATTTAACAGTGTCTGAGGTACGGGTGGTAGGTGTTTAAGGGTTGATTACTAATAGGTATAAATTCCTCTGAGATGTAAAAGGTCTCAAAAGCTTTCTTAGAGATGTATGAGGTCAGACAGCAGGACAGACCATCGGGCGATCTAACATTAATGTAGGTAGGTATCAAGTCAAATAAGACTTACCTCTCCTCATCCTCCGTATCTTCAAAAGACGCATACAAATTTTAAATTTTAATCCCTTCTGCAAAGGTTTCTATTCCGTGTGCTTTAACTTTACATTTTATTTTTTTCCAGTCCTCGGAAGGTTGTTTTTCTTCCCTTCTTAATCGTTCAATCTCTGCCGTTTTGCGTATATTTGGCCAAAAAAGAACACTGCCCTTAATCCAGTTACTGGGTACCAATGATATTAATTTTCTCGAGTTTTCCTCCGTTAAAACCACGGAAAACGGCATTGTTTTATTGGGTGTCCGTGAAACTTTGAGAATCTCTGCAAACAAAAAATTACATGGAACCATTTTGTGATTTCAGTAACTTTGTTACTACTTTAAGTTTCACGTCGACACATGTCGACACAATCTTGTAACTGTGTGACCACTTGTGACTGCAATGTTTTTCCGCCACAAAAACACATTTATATCAATTCAACGAGTTATATAGTTCATTCTTGCTTTTTATGTATTAATTGTTATTGCTAAAATATATTATTCTGTCCATGCAAGCTTCGGAGCTCGTTAAATGTTATAGACTTATTTAAATAATTGCAATATATACACTACCATGAATTTCGCTACTAAATTATGACTATATGGTGGCCCGTTAATATATTTCAACAAGTATGAAAAATTATACTAAGAATTTATTTCCCCACTGAGATTTGAACTTATTTAAAACCATAACAAGTTAACAGTAATAGCAAATACTTACGTCGTCAAACTTTTTTGCAATGGCGTCTCTTCTTATTTTATTTAATCACTTGAAAATGAAGTTCACTATTACGAAAAAATTCAACGACTTCTGTCAAAATGAGTGAATGATCGAATGATTTCTGTGATGGCTGGTTTCAAACTGGGAACACTGTTACCACACCGCGACGGAACTGTGAGACCAAAAGTTACTGTGTCGACTCTTCCCCATTTTAAGTCGTGGTGACGTAACAAAGTCGCAGCAGCGACCAAACGTGTTACTAGAATCAGTCTGTGTCTACACAAATGTGTCGACAATTTTCGTTACGGCTACCAAAAATGGCTATACGGGTTGTGTTTTCTATAAACTTCTGGAGTACCATATCATACACATTGAAGCATTTTTCACAGGTGCTGGAGATACCTGCCTCATTTGCCAAATCGCAACACATTTCCTGCAATAAATCTGTGGATTTATCTGGAAATTCAGGCAAAACTTTATGAACAGACTCTTAAAGATATTCGTAGTTGGCGTGATGCACGCAGACGCAAACATTATGAGGCATTTCCGACATGGGACGAACATGCACACTATGCACAGGCCTCATTTCATAAAACGTGCTTTTTCCCTTTTTTATTTTTGGGTTGTGATCTTTGAAAATCGCGTAAGCCTCAGCCACTGACGCCTTCTAGCCACGTGATTTCGAATTCCTGTTTGACTGTCTCTGACGGATAAGGTGTCTTTTCGCCCTGGAGCAGCTCGACTAATATCATCTCTTTCATAGAACATTTTAGCTGCGCTCTTTTCCTCCTTAGATATAATTTCTCTCTTTTTTTGGTAACTCATTCAGTGATCAGATAGTTTAGGCATGATATCCTTTGCTAATTGCAATACAACTGCCTGTTGTTTCATAGGACTTTCTGGCAACAACTTCTTTGTCCTATTTGTAGCCCTACGTAGAGTTCGCAAACACTTGTACTTGTACGAACCTAAAGGTGACGGTAACGAGCCATTTGAGGAAACAGTCTTCTTTTTTCCCTAGTTCGCCTTTTCCGAATTCTTTCCTTTTCCTGATATTTTTTCTTAGCCGCACTATCCCTATTTACCAGTTCTTTATTTTTTTTGTCTCCTTTCGGCATCGCGCGTGTTAGAATAGTAAATAGATTAATCAACTTACGATGTATTAATCTGCGTTTTTGATTTAGGCTGGTAGTCAAACATTTTAATTTTTTTGTTAGAACTACCGACCATTATTATAATGATATCTTCAATACAATAAGTAAACATTCTATTTATACCCAATAACATATGGATAACGTTAAAATAAAAATAGGAATAAAAATAAATAGATTTTATGATTTTACTACTTATTGTATTTTTAAAATGTCAAAGATTGTTAAAGTATTAAATATCATATATTCAATGATACTGTAACATTAAAGCTTTTGATTTAGTTTAAGGTGTATAAATTCCGAAATAAATATAATAAAATTATTCAATTATAGATCATATTAATATTTAGGCAGCATCATCAGGATATGTATATTTTAAAGGAAGTAAAATCAGTACCTGTTGTTCCGGTCTTTGTCTCATAGTTATTTAAAACTGGAAACAGCCCAGTTCTTGTCAGTTCTCCTCCAGCTACCCAGCGAACAACAACAGGTACGATGTTGCTTCTATCCTTACTGTTATTCTTACTTCATTTTCAATTTATTTTGAATAGATAAATTGATGCTTATTATATATTATCTTGTAAAATGAAATATGAAGACAACACAATCTTATTCTCACATTGCTTTACTTTATCTTGCAATTTATATTATCCGTATAATATAAATTGTTATTATTGGTGAAATGACTTTATAAGCTGCAAGTGGTTAGTAATTGTTTATTCTAATAATATTTATGAACCTGGCTGTTTTACAAATTTTGAATACCTAAGACATAAAAAATAAACACGGTTTCTCGTGGTTGTAATCTGTTTTTATTACTAGTTATATACAAAAGCCAGGTCTATAAATATGTTCACGTGTAAGTATTAACTAATTATAGCTATTTAACTTTGAAATCTAATTTTCTTATCTAAGTAAGTGTGAATATCAAATATAAGATTAAGGGAGTGTTTTTATGTTGTGATATTTCTCTAAAGGTATGTTGAAAATAAAACTCAGTTATATACCCATTTCCCTTTTTATTTAACCTCCCCTTTTATTAATATAACACGCGCCCTTTCTTTTGCTAAAAACTCTTGCCATTTTTCTGGGTTTCCTTTTAGTTTTTCCCGTGACTTGCGTTTCCTTTCCGTAGCATTCATTGTGTTCTAAAAAGTAATACCACCACCGAATTAAGCAATATAACACTTATAATTTGCTATAGTATAATCCAGCTACGTTTAAATAAAGTTAAAACAACGATTATACTCACTTAATCAGTTTTATCAGATAACCCATTTTGCTCACCCGTCACTATGACGGGTGGGACATACTTTGAAAAGCGTTAAAAGCTAAATTTGATTTACAAATGCAACGCGTTTTTTTTAGCTAAAATAATCGCCCTCACTGTTTTGAAATATTACGCAATGGAGTTTGGACACGAACCAAATTTAGTAGCAGCTTGAACGCGCTGTGAGCTGTTTTTCCTCCCTCAAGTAATGTAGCTGCGATTCCTAATGAAGACAGCCAATGCGGCTGCGATAGTACGATTACTCCTCACTTTTGCAGGGAGTAAATTAATTAGGAAGGTTTTCCCAGTGCCACCAGGAGCATCTAAGAGAAATATTTGACCTATACCCTTATCAATGCTGTCCAGAATTTGCTGGTAGACGTCCTGCTGTTCGGCTGTCAGCAACTCCTCAGTACGCGACACTACCTCACCCAGGGCACAAAGGTCATAATTGGTTTCCCGTAGATTTTCGCGGTTACTTAGAGTTGCTGCAGATCGTTTTGGTTGAGGCAATCCGTATTGAGTCAAATAATTTCCTGCTTGTGCTAATACTGCATCCTCGATCAATATCAGGCATTGGTTGTACACTTCATCTATAATACGGAACAGCGCGTTATCTTGCAACTCTCTCCACTTGTCGTTTAATGTCTTGTGAAAACTGTCTCTGTGCTTCTCCCAAAGGATTAAGGGATCTGACAGTTTGCAAAAAACTAACATGATAGTGAATAACTCGCGGAGCTTGATTGTAGAGTCGCACAACGCGGCTTCTGCTAAAGTCGTGTCCCAGTGTTTATCGTCCTCCAACAATCCAAGTGCTTTACATTCTGATTGAAATATTGGGTGGATGATACCGTTGACGGTTTTCAATTGTTCGAAAGATACCGGCCCTCTAACCTCGTGGAGAAGTAGGCGTAGATGGTAACACTCGGTGTTGTTCGGGTGGATAGTGTAGACCCTACCCAGAGCGTGATCTTTTTTTACACCGGGCCAACCTTCAACTGCTTTTCCCCTTTTTCTTCTAATGATTCTTTTGTTGTCCCAGGTAAAGTAAGAAGGCACTTCCGAGTAAAGCAGAGTCTTGGCAAAATTGTCGGTTTTACAGATTTCGAAAAAACCAAGTAGCGTCGTATGGGGTGGGCTATTTATTTTTTCTGTCAGGTTGTTTGACTTGACATAGACACGCTGACCGTTTTCGAGATGAACAGCAAGGTGCATAACTGAAGGGAACCGTTCGTGGATGGGAAACCTTAAAATTCTCCAGACTGCCTCGGAACTACTTATGTACCGGTCACTTTCATACATTTTCATTTCATCATTTTCATTTTCCAATTTACAGAGTTGCTTGATCACTGCCCTTGTTCACGTACTTACAAATATACTTGATGGCTTTTACCGAGTTACATAATTCGACATTTATATGAGCATTGAAAGTACGCAACGGGACAGGATTATATGGCACTACCCAGCGGTTGCCTAATTCCAATTCCTTGATTTTTATAGTGTGACCCCTGTCAGCTGGAGATCTCCTCTTGTACTGAGGATACCCATCGTCACCTGTCTGAGTATCCTGGAGAAGCGGACGAGGGTACTTTTAGTGCAGTTATTGTCCTTCATGCAGGGCGATTTATTATTTAGACTGCCACATGGGTCGTGTACCATGTGGGCCTTCAAAATGTCGTAAAGGAGAGGATCTTGCACAGGATCGGGTATTTTTGCACAGATAACACTGTCAACCTTGTTTGGGGTGATACGTTGCTCTAGCCATAACAATATGGGGAAGGCCCCGTTTTTGCCATTCCACTGAGTATGTAAAGCAACGCATCTCCCCCATCTCCCCCTGCCTTTGGATAAAAGAGACATCCTTTTTTTCACTTTGAGGTGAAACACACTGGAAACAATATCGTGGCGTTCGAAAGGCTTCTGGCCAGGCAAAAGTACGTTTGTGATCTCTTTCCACCGGGGATTACACGTGAAAGTGATAAACAAGTCGGGACGACCGTATTGTCGCACATAAGTCATGGCGTCTTGGGTTCGCTCGTGCATATCACGTGGTCCCCCGGTAAAAGATGACAGGAGTACCACCTTTCGACCTTGTTGTTCACTGTCCACATCCTGCCTCCCTATGGCGTCCCGCAGGTAGCTGCTGTTATGCATATAGCTGTTAGCTCTTAGCTGCGCCTGGTTTATTCTGATAAAATTTAACCTCTCGGATTCAATTTTGGCGTACATATCAACTAAGAACTGACTAAAAAGGGAACGAAAATACCGCAGGTGAACGTCTCCTCCTGACCTTACCATTAAACGAAATGAATTAAAGTTAGCAACCGAAACTGTCATTTTAAGCGATAATTTTGTCTCAGGGTCACGCTGAGGTAAAGAAATTGAATACCCATCCTCTCCACGGCAAAACAGAAGCGGATATTGCAGGGCATCGCTCATCGCTCTTAAGCGATGAATCTCGCTAATGCGATTTAAAGAGTTATCATGGCTCTCAATAATTATATCACGCTTTTCGAATTGCTGCCCAATCATTACTAAGGTCACCTCATTAGTCGTTGAGGCATGGAAGCAGCCCCTGTGGCTACCTGGTGGTTTCTTTTCGGCATTAATAACCACTTTAAAGGTTTTCGACGTTGCAGGCACATTCTCAAGGGCTACTTTGAAGTCTTTAATAAGATACAGCACGGCCATAAATATGGTGATTTTACAGAACGCTATGACTGAAAACATAAAGGTAATAATTGTGCGATGTCTTCCTCTTTGCACATTTACAACTACTTAAGTTCTTATTCGGTGCCCCTCGAAACATTGCAGGAGGAGCAAATGTTTTGCTTTATGGCCATACATTATCGGGGGGCACGGTAGTGCCCCCGCCAAGTCGAGCGCGAAGCAAACACTGCCGTATCATCCTTTACTGGAACCATTTCGCCGCATTTTCAGGCCCCTATTTGAGAACCTCTGGATAAGACCAGAACACAGAAATTTTTGTCATCCAGTAAGCTATAATCACATACTTAAAATCCAAAATTTCAAGTCTGTAGGTCATTTAGTTCCGAAGTTAAGCGAAAGCAAAGTTTCGCATTTATGACACTCACTCACTTACTCACTCAGGATCATCAGTAAAGAACTAGTACTTCCCATAAATTCAGAGAGCTGAAATTTGGTACAGGGTTATGGTTTAATGGCCACATAAAGCGAAAACTATAAAAAATGGCCAAGTGCGAGTCCGACTCGCGCATGAAGGGTTCCGTACCATAAAACAAGTTTGTTGTATGGGAGCCCTTAAATATTTATTTTATTTTATTTTTAGTATTTGTTGTTATAGCGGCAATAAAAATACATCATCTGTGAAAATGTCAACTGTCTAGCTATCACCGTTCTTGATATACAGCCTGGTGACAGACGGACGGACGGGCGGACAGCGAAGTCTCAGTAATAGGGTCTCGTTTTTACCCTTTGGGTACGGAACCCTAAAAACTAGGATAATCGAAGATCTGGAGTACCCTGATTAGAAAACACAAGAGCCCAACCAAACTATAAGAGATCGACATACCGCCTTTACAAAAAATATTCAACTTGTTGTTGTGTTCGGTTGGCCGCCGCCGCGACTGATCGTCTCTCCTGATGATGGATCGCGTACCGATTCGAAACATGTCGAGCGTTATTCGACTTCTACGACGTGAGTAAACCCGTTTAAGTTTTTAATATTCAACTTGGTGGGCCGCTTCATTTGATGTCAAAAATCCAAGGTCTGAAGTATTTTGACGACGCATTTGGCTCGGTTTGTAGACACCTGCCGAATCCCGGCGGTTTTGTACCCTTGTGTTCAACGGCCAAGTCACACAACATTAACTATAATAATAAAGAAATCGCAGTAAGGAACCTTAGACTTGGTACGACTTTGTCTAGATTTCATTACTTTTTAGAGATAAACAAGCAGCTCCATCGAGACTTGGCTAGTTTTTTACAGAATGTTTTTGGTGGGATTACTTTACTTCTCTCAAGTAAGGCAAATAGGATTTAAATTTCTTGCTTTGTCTGTCAGTTCATAATTGTAATTTCCATTTGCAAAGTATATAAAAACATTACGTTAGTTTAAAAAGTAAGAGGCCATACCTCAAAATATACCTCATACTCAAAGAATGCTACGTTTCTTATACAAACTTTCATCTTTATCCGGATTTTGTGTAAACAACCTAGGAATATGTCGATGTATTGACTCGTAAAATACATGGCTGTGTGTAAACCTGTATTTCATGTTTTAGTTAGAAACAGTGTTGCCAGCGCACTCTAGTCCAAAGTAACAAGCTAAAAAAAAGTAACCTTTTAGAAAAAAAAGTAACCTAGTACATTTTTACGAGTACGTAACGTATTTGATGTAAGGTACACATTGCTTACAGAATGTACGTTAACACATTAAAATATGAAGGAAATGTCCTAAGTTAAAAAACATGTAAGTAAACTATCAAATGTTACTTTTATTCATATTTATTATTTTATTTAATTGAAAAATGTGACATGTAATACTATCTTTAATATCTGCAGTTTGGAAGTATCTTCTCTCATGTTATAATATTTTATATACTTAATTATTTTATCTAATTGTAGCTCGAAAGAAAATCCGCTGAAAAATCGACCTGAAATAAAAAAAAGACACATGATTAATTTATAAAATTGAGGGAGGGCGGGGATCAGTGCCGATTTTACTAAAACGCAAGGTATTGCCTACAGTATGTAAAGTATCCATATACGTAGTGAGGTATCCAATGTGAAATTTTATGTAGTTTTTATTAGCGCTTACTGTTTTTATGTACATTTTACCAGAATACATTTATAGACTATTTTATACAAAAAGTCTGATGGGCACAATCTACCCCCTCAAGGGGCGTGTTGTTCCGATGCTGAGGTAAGTTGTGCCGCTTATAATTAATTAATGTTAAAGTGAATGAGATGGGTTCTAAAATAACTAAGATACAGTTTTAATTTGTATTAAATACTTAAAATAGTAAGAGTAGGTATAACAATAAATAAATATCATAGCAGTATAAATTATAATAATGTATAAAGAGTGCGGTCTTCGCCAACAAACTGCTTTGCAGTTTGGCGAAACATATAAAGTGTACCAGTTTTGTAATTTCTTTAGCATAATAAAAAAAATATATTTGCAAGTAGTATATTTGAACAACACATTCTACTAATTTAACAAAATAAACACTCATATTCTTATGACAAACATTTGCTCATATAAGTCTGACATATATTGTTTATCAACAGGGTTCCCCGTGTATTTATATTAACCAAATATTTATATGCTATAAAATACAACTCAAAATATAGAACTTGAACCTTGCAAGCAAGCAAAGTGTGAAGAAAAATTACCAAATAAAAGGGCCTTGCCTTGAGGTCAAGGTTCAAAGATTATAAAAGTCGACCAGAGGGGTCGCTAACCTATTTGAGGTATACAAGTCAACTAAAAAGAGAAAAAGAATCGGGCGCCAGGTACTCACCTTACGGATAGCTTATAGCGGGGATGGCCTTATCCTGCAAAACGTTGAGTAGGAGATTTCGTAAGTGTGAGCCAAAACAAATTTGCTGTGAAGATACCGCATGGTGTCGGTTAAGTAGCGTTTCGCTATTTGATATTACGTTTTGCAACAAATTCTTTTTTTTGTCGGAACAAATGCGACTATTGTCGTCCAGTTGTAAACACTTTTCAACATCGGACCTGATCTTTGACATAGTTTTTTCTGTTACAATATTACATATTTCTGTGGTTTTCTTTCGATTTATGTGTGTGTGTTGACATTTTGGCACGTACTAATCTGGAAACCTGTTTTCGGTAATTCTCGTTCAGTTTTTTCAAATCGTCCTATCTTTTTTCCCAATAGCAACATTTCTTTGTTTGATTTGTACTTATATCTTTTAAACTTTAATAAAGGTGAGTGAGAGATATTCTGCATTTAAGCTTCTGAGTTGTTTTATTGATGAAGGCATTTAATTCAAAGTTTTAGATGTGTGTGAAGAAGATTCCTGATCCAGCAAGTCAGTTGTATCTATTATGGTGTCAGTTTTAATTATAAATTCCTCTTACCAAGTCTTCCACAAACCTAGGTAACTTTTCTGCAGCATATGAGGCACGTAAAGCAAAATAGTGGCAGATGAATTTCATGGTGTAAAAGTCAGATATGTGATTTCTTAACAATACATGTACTGAGTGTTGTGCTCCCATCATAACATTAGCACCAACAGCAGCATACCAAATTTTTTTTCAAGGAATCTGTTCTTCAAGGCTGCCAACTATTGTTTGATAAATACCATTGGCTGTAGCATCATTAACAGGTACCAAATCAAAAAAACATCCATTATTTGATCATTTTGTATTGTGCGAATAACTATACTGGATCAGTTGATTCGTCCAAAATAATGGAGAATGGACGGTGTGAAGGTTTCATAATGATCAAGAAACGTTCGTCTAGGCCTTCCTTTTCCAACATTTCTATTCACATTCGCCTTGTAAATTTGTTTCGTGAATCTTCTTTCATGCATCCTCTCTACATGCCCAAACCAACTAAGCATCATAGGTGATAATGATAATCGTTGAAACCGAAAAGAATTACCTACTATGATTATGAAATCATTCATAAACCAAAAATAAGCTCCTGTCTATTTTTTAAAGTAGGATTGTAAGACATAGTCGTAGAACCTTGGTAAACGTTTGATGTCAGTGAAAAGTTATTTTTCTATGCAAATCAAATAAAGAGCCGTGTCTTTCTTTACCCTATGTGTTGCTCTCAGTGCCACGACCAGTCATCACAACGAGCTCTTTTCTCAGCCCTTTCTTTGGCTCTTTTTTCATGATTTTGGAGCGTATTAGCAATTAATCTATTTAGATTGCATTTTTTTCCTGTCGACTCTTTGACTGCGGGTGGTGCTACATGAGATGGCAGTGATTGAGACGTCACAGTCCTCAGTTGAATTGTTGCCAGTAAGCGGGCCACAGACCATCAGTTTTAAATGCACAGTTTTAACTGTTCAGTCAAACTGTTCAGTCAAACTGTTCAGTTAAAACTGACCTCTCTTGTGACTACAAACTTCAGTTTTTTTAGTAAGTTATCCTTTTCGCTTGAAGACGGAATCATGGATGACGCTTTGGCAGTTATTGGATTATTGTCTATTTTAGAAAAAAAGAAGACAAAGAAGGAAAATAATGTGGTGTAAACATTGGTTATTACAGAGAAAACAATATACGCATAATAATTTACTAGAGGAGATCAGAATTACTCCAAAAGATTATCGTAACTATTTAAGAATAGATGAAAAAAGGTATTTGCTTTTGCTCGATTTAGTCACCCCTAGAATAATGAAACAAGATACAGTGATGAGAAGTGCTATTTCACCACATGAAAGATTAACAGCAACGCTTCGATTTTTAGCAACAGGTAGAAGCTACGGAGACCTTAAATTTTCAACAATAATATCCCCCCAGTCACTTTCCAGTATTATACCAGAAACGTGTGAAGCAATATATAGTGTTTTACACAAGGATTACTTTTAAAGGTACGTAAGAAATAAAATGCATTTTATTTTTAGAGTATTTCAATAATTATATGTAACTTATACGTATTAAACAACAATCAGACTGAATACTCGTATAACTAAAAAAAAAAAGTTAATAAGCATCGTAGTTAGATAAATAGCCGGCAGCTGAAGTTGAACTTTGTTGATAGCCTTGCGACTGAATCATTGTCGGTGTTGCATGATGTTGAGTTGGTGCAATATTACGCGATGTTTGGACTCTTAGGTATAGATAAAAGAAGAACTTGTGAAGGTTGAGCCTGTGACTGGAGTGTTTGTTCATAAATTGAGCGCTGAATTTGAGGACTTGGTTGGTTTGAGTAAGGTGAAGTACTGTGATTGAATGGGCTGGATGAAGTGGAATATGACCTTAGTTGAAAGGGAGAATTGCAAAAAAGGGGCCATTACTCTATGTGATGTTGTTAACTGACCCAATTCAGCTTCTGTGAGAGTCTCATTGATATTTTTTTCTGCTAGGATTCGTTGCGTTTTATTTAAATCTCTAAGTTTAAACGCTACAGATTTACCAAAAATGTCGAAACGATCGTCGGGTTGCTTCGGTGGTGGTGGAGATGGAGCCGGACCTTTGAAATGATCTCTGACAGATATCAAAACGTCTTTTGTAAGATTAGCTTCAGACTTTCGTTTTCTTGATGATGAGGTTGTAGACTCTGTGTAGGTGTTTGCTGAATTGATGCACTTTGTGAGTCTTCAACGTCTTGTTCTTCCTGCATTACTGATTCTTCAACTGAAGATGGAGCTGACTCTGGTGAATTAACCTGTAATATGATTTGAAAAGGACTCAGAATTGATGGTGAATACTTGAGCAATTTGCGTTTCGCAGATGACATTGTCGTTTTTGCAGATAACCCCGAGCAACTACAAGAGATGCTAAAAGACTTAGCAAATGAAAGCAAGAAAGTGGGTTTGTCTATGAACACTACGAAAACAAAAATTATGTCAAACGGAGCAAAGAAGACAATATATGTGGACGAAGAGGAAATTGAGTATGTAAATGAATACATATATTTAGGCCAACTCATCACCTTCGTAGGGCAAACTGAAAACGAAATAAACCACAGAATCGCACTGTCATGGAAGAAATACTGGAGTCTACGGGAAATAATGAAAAACAAAGACATTAAAATTAACATCAAAAAGAAATTATACGAGATTGCAATACTGCCATGCCTAACTTACGGGTGCCAGACATGGTCTCTGAGGAAAAAGGACGAAATTAAATTAGCTGTGCATCAGAGAAGAATGGAACGTAGTATGCTAGGCATAAAAGTAGCGGATAGAATAAAAAACGAAGTCATTAGGAAAAATACAAGAATAACTGATATAATTGAGAGAATAAGAAGTCTGAAATGGAAGTGGGCTGGACATACTTGTAGACTACAGGATAATAGATGGACAAGGAAAGTCATAGAATGGATACCACGAAATAGAGTAAGAAAAATGAGGCAGGCCAAAGAAACGATGGGAAGACGTATTTAGGAAACGCTGTGGGGCCATATGGACGAGACTAACAAGAGATAGAGACAAATGGAGACGATTGGGGGAGGCCTACGCCAATGAGGCGACTACCATAATTAATTAAGATACTAGGATTATAATATTTACAGAAATGTTTCATAATTTACTAAGGGTTTTTATTTATATACTTATAATTGCTGTTAATTTGCAGAATTTAATTTTTAATTATTTTTTTTAATGAATTTATTGAATATAACATTGAATTATGATAATAATAAAATTTGATAATTTGATCTGATAATTATTTGTAGTAATTGTATTTTATAATTTTACGAGATTGCAGAATGGATAGTTTTTTGTTTTACTGTAGCACTTGTCTGTTATTGTATTTTAATGTTTATTAATAATGTATGCTGTGATAAAGAAAAAGAAAATATAATATTTTGAAAGACACAATTATGTACAAATTCAATGCAATATAATGTTTTTAATATACAACTAATTTATAAGTAAAAAAATCCCCATTGTGCATGTTTAAAGATGTTTAATGTAAACTATGGTAGAATAAAGGCTTTTTTATTTTATTTTATTTATGATTTTTTTCAGTTTCCTCGATCACAAGAAGAATGGAAAAGAATAGCTGCACTATTTGAACGAAGATGGAATTTCCCGCATCTGCTTGGAGCGATGGATGGGAAGCAAGTCGCAATAAATCCACCACCAGGAAGTGGGTCGACATATTTCAATTATAAGAAAAAATACAGTATGGTCTTAATGGCTATAGTTGACGCTCAATATCAGTTTATTTTATGTGATTTTGGAACCAACGGACGCATATCAGACGGTGGAGTTTTACGAAATACAACATTCTTTCAAAAGCTTCAAGATAATGATTTGAATATTCCGGCTGAAGAAATCGTAACGAATAGCTCAAAATCTTTACCGTATGTCTTTGTTGCTGATGACGATTTTCCACTAAGGACTGATATGATGAGACCTTTTAGACAGGCTGAGTTGGATTTGTAGGAATAGAGTTACTACAATTCTACTAATTATTAAACGCAAGTTTTTAGCACAAATCAATATATATTACAATTTTACAATGACAATAATAAGATTGACAAGACATCATGACACTCATGGCAAATAGACAGTTAGCATTAAGTAACCTTTTTGTACTGCAAACTGTCTGTTGGTCACCAACCTGCTGCAATAGATCACTGGGCAATCTAAGCGGTTCCCCATATACTAACTCAGCGGCCGATGCAGACAAATCCTCCTTCCATGCACTACGTACTCCCAAAAGCACTAAGGGAAGCGTTTCTGTCCAACATTCATCTGCGTGGCACATTATGGCAGCCTTAAGCTGACGATGAAACCGTTCTACTAAGCCATTAGCTGCCGGATGGTATGCAGTAGTACGCAAGTGCCAGGATCCCGTAATCATAGCTATTTGGTTGAAAAGATTCTACTCAAATTGTCGGCCACGATCAGTGGTGACGTACTGAGGGCAACCAAAACGCGAAACCCAAATAAAAATGAAAGCTTTAGCAACGCTTTCAGCTGAAATATCATATAAAGGTACAGCTTCCGGCCGCGAATTTACAAAACCTACACTATTTCAGTCACGATTCAAATTCAAATCGGGGAGCTTTTGTTTGTGCATATTAGTTAACAATATCTATACCGTTACGGTAAAAAGTAGTCACTCAAATGTATAAGCTTTTTGCTTACATATTTTCAAGTATTATTCACGACAAAACCTAGTCGATTTTGGTAACGTCTATATCGAGCAAGCGTGCCGCGGTAGTGGACGACGAAGCGCAAGAACCGAACTGCTACCAGTAAACTAGATTAATGTGTTAGGTTAGGTTAGAACTCCGACCACAACAGCGCGCGAGCCGAGCGAGCGAAGCGAGTGTACCGCGGCAGCGGTCGGCGAAGCGCCAGAAACGATCTATAATGCTAAACGTAAAAAAAAGCTTAGGCATTGTTAAGTAATTGACATGAACGGTAATTTATTGAATACAATCGGAGTCGTTACTTAAAGTATTATTCAAGTTATAGACCGTAACAGACTAGCATTTGTACCAGCAATATCCGTATGAATTTAGTTAATAAAGTCTATACGATTTCAGTAAATTTCTGTACTATACCAGATTAGGGTTTTGTTAAGTTTTGTCCAAACAAAACCTAATCTGGTTCAGTTCGCATCTGAACTCTATCAATATAGCCTTTGTAAAGACGCCTTCCGGCCACCGGGTAAACCTGTCCACAGCGGTAAGATAATATCTATAAGCATTAGATACCGGTAAAGGTCCGATTAAGTCTACATGGACATGCGAAAATCTACCTGAAGGGGGCTTAAAATCATGGATAGGAGCGTGAACGTGACGTGATATTTTAGAATTTTGACACGATATACAAGTCCATTCTCTACAATCTTTTTTAATTCCTGGCCACACGTATCGCTCAGTTATTAATTTGATGGTGTTTCTAGCACTAGGGTGG
This sequence comes from Apotomis turbidana, assembly GCA_905147355.2. Lineage (NCBI taxonomy): Eukaryota > Metazoa > Arthropoda > Insecta > Lepidoptera > Tortricidae > Apotomis > Apotomis turbidana. The sequence continues at coordinate 9,535,565 of LR990290.1, read as the reverse complement.
CTGAGTCCATGAAGAGAACTAAAAAGTGATTTTCGAAATTTGGAAGTAATAAAAGGACGCTGGATCGGTCCAGACACGTCACAAAAAATCTCTGATGATCCAAAAAATATTTTTTTCAACTTAAGGGAGGTACCATTTTTGAGCAAATTTTGAAGTTCTGGGTCAGAAACCTGAGACAAAGCCAATGCGTGCAAGTCAAGCTCACTAGTGATGACTTCAGCCCTAGAAAGCGAGTCAGCAACGACATTTTCCTCGCCACATATGTACCGAATGTCGGTAGAAAATTGAGAGATAAAATCTAGATACCTAAATTGTCGTGGAGAACACGCATCAGAGGATTTTTTAAAGGCCGAAATAATAGGTTTATGGTCAGTGAGTATGAAAAAAATGTTTTAATTCAATCATATGCCTAAAATATTTAACAGATTCGTAAATGGCTAAAAGCTCACGGTCATACGCGCTATACTTCATCTGCGCAGGTGTTAACTTGCGAGAGAAAAAACCTAGTGGCTGCCAATGACCTTTAACCTTCTGCTGTATAGCCGAACCGATCGCAAAATCTGATGCATCTGTCACAATGGCCAAAGGGGCAGTAGAGTTCGGGTGCGCAAGAATAGCAGCATCTGCAATACTAGATTTACAAGAACGCTTCGTCTAAAACAGAAGTCCAATTAACTGGGCTATTACTGTTCACGTTTTGCCCACTTAATAGAGCATGTAGAGGAGCCTGGAATTTAGCGGAGCCGGGAATAAATCGCCTATAAAAATTAAGTGCGCCTAGAAACCGTCTCAAGTCCTTAATAGTTTGAGGTCGGGAAAAATTTAATTTTTAAATTTTTTATCTATCCGGAATTGTGCGCGCATTAAGCGCACGATAATCGCCGCACGGGCGCCAGCTGTTATCCTTTTTAGGCACTAAGTGCAACGGGGACGACCAAGGACTCTCCGACCGTCGCGCAATACCTGTGCGCACCATATCCTCAAACTCCCGCTTGGCGATTTTAAGGCGATCAGGCGCCAAACGCCTTGGCCGAGAAAATACGGGCGGGCCGGGTGTCGTCTTAATAAAATGCTGAGTCTTGTGTTTACATTTCCGCTCCATAGGATTTCCCATAGGTCGTATAATACCAGGGTACTCTTCAAGTAAACGATGATATGGCGAGTCACCTGAAATTACCTTAATTTGCGGGCTAACGCAAGTCGAAGCAACTAACGCAGCTGATGAGAGCAAAGTAATACCGTCGATTAAGCGAGCATTTCGAACATCGACAAGTAAATTATAAAATGACAGGAAATCCACTCCTATAATGGGTTTGCTCACATCAGCGATTACAAAACGCCAAGAAAACATACGGCGTAAATTAAAATCTAGCTTTTTATACGCACAGGGGGAAATGCACTTATCTGCGTTATCCGCGAAGTTGTAATGATACCAGCATAAACGCTGGCCGTCACCGCTGGGCGACCTGGCCCGCGGACGACGCTGCGAACAGTTGCGCTGCCTGCTGCGAGATCTCGACCGAGGCTTATTTCGACGGCCACGGGAGGTGGACAACGCGTCCAGTCTCTGCGTTAAAGCATCAATCTTAACATGAAGCTGCTCGACAGTTGACGCCAAAACATTGGACGACGATGCTGCGGCCACTTGATAAGCTGGGACTACAGGTGTTACTTCGTGCACCTTGTCCGCCATTTGGGCTACGGTGTCAAGAGGTCTTGAAGTTTTCTTGAAAGTCCACTATGCTCTGCAATACAGTAGGCAAACGACTCGTCCATAAATGACGCACGAATTCATCCGGGTAAGATTACCAATCCGGGTAAGATAAACAGATGCTCCCGCTAAACTCCGGATGTGACGTAGGAACTGACTCGGCTTCCGATCCCCGAGCTCTTCCTTCATAGTCAACTGCTTCAAGCGCTCGGCTCTAGAGCTAGACAGACGCGACGTGAGTTCTTTTTTGAGCGTCGCGTATTTTTCACTAGCTGGCGGTTTTATTATGATATCCTCTACCTCGGAAGCGTATCGACAATCCAATACCGAAATGGCGTGGTAGAATTTTGTCTCGTCGCTGGTTACTTTCGCCAATGCGAACTGGGCATCCAGTTGTGCCAACCATAAAGTTGGTTTATCTGGCCAAAAGGGAGGTATCTTCACGCTTACATGACATAATGATGCTCATGGTAAATAGACAGATTTTTCGTACTGCAAAAAGGTGTCGCCACAGATTCAAGAGAAAAAAGAATTTATAACTACCGTGTTTGAAAGCAAGACGAATTGTTGAAAATTGTTTTGGTATTTTAGCTACACGATTTCGAATATTTCATACATATATTAATGTACAACCAAGTAGAAGTGCCTTACACAATTTTTTTATTAAAATGTCACCAAATTCTTATATCAGTCCAGAGTGTTTTGATCGCGAACAAACTGATATTGGAGAAGTCACACCGGGGTACGATACAAATCATTCTGCCATGGAACCTTTAGAACAAAGGAATATAGGAAACACGGCCCGAACACCCAAAAGGATTAGACACGAATTTATGAATTATTTCAATAATGAAGGTCAAGTTCCCTGGCAAAATAATTTTATTTAAGTACATAAAATTAATGTTTTCATAAGTAATATTAGTTTTATTACCTCATTATCCAAAATCGACCGTGACGGTCGTGGTATATGTTGATCATCCAAGAATTTCAAAAAAGGGTAATACCTTAGTTTTGGCTCATATATATCTTCTGTGCATGCACCTGACTTATTTGAAGCCGTCACCTTTTTGTGTTCTTTATTATAAACACAACGTAAATTATTGTTTTTTTTAACTACCGCTGCTTTGTCACTAGTAGGTTCAACCTCTCGAAGTTTAACCAATAACCTCCTGTAGGCTACCTCTTTTTTGTCACGGTGGTGGTACTCTTTAGCTTTAACTTTCCACAAGGAACGTTCAGAATGATATAAATCGATAAATTCTTCTAACCATTCACGTTGATTAGGCATGGTTACAAAGATCGCACTACGTGCTCACTGCTATGAAAATTCGTCAAACTGACAACAAAACAGTTTTTTGCCACAGACCATCAGTTTTAGCTGTACAGTTTTATCTATTGAAATTTTTATTAGATCATCAGTTCAAAGATTTGCCTACACTCGTACGTTTTAACTGAACAGTTTGACTGAAAAGTTAAAACTGTGCAGTTAAAACTGATGATGGTCTGTGGCCCGCTTTTCGTGGAAATATTTGGGAAGATACTTCAGTTCGTACTGTGTCATTATGTTCGATTTCATCTTCTGGCTGAATAAGATTTTGGTCCTCGGAACTCTGATTTCCAGTTCACATATTTCCTGTCGTAGGACGGTTGGTCATATGTGTCACTAAAAACTCCATCTGGTTTTCGAATTTCCATGGTTTAGTAATGGTAGCTGCAGAACCACTTCTACTTAGTTTGTTGCGCCTCCTGATTGCATCTCGGTGACAGTTACGTAGCTTTTGCCACGCATCTTTTGCAGATTGTCCTGAAAATAAATAATAAATAAGTGATATGCTTACTAACAATGAAAATGTTTTATCTTTTCAGATATTTTGCTTCAGGTGATTCATACAAGAGCCTTGGTTACAGTTACAGCAATGACAATGACAATGACAGCACCCCTCGAACATCGCGCCCTCGAATGTGTCCCGGAGCGATTGTTATATGCTCAATATCTGGCACGTTTGTTCCTCATGTTGATACTCATAAAAATATCCTGAGTGTATGAGTTTTTATAGTATAACCGAAAGGGTTCAGTTTTAACACATCGCAACACATTGATGTAATTCCGTAAGACCTGATCTTAGTTGAAATTGTAACCCCACTGCTCTTGTACAATTTTCAAGTTCAAGATACTAAGTTCTTGGATTCTAAACGGAGGGCTATGGTTCACACTCAAACCGCTAGACCAATTTTGCGAAAAATTTAATAATTTAGCGGTTTAGGCAGGATTCTCAACATAATTTGAGTTGAGACGATGATGCCGATTATAAAGTCTAAATATTTACGGTAGATGGCGCTACGATGCCACCTTAAGGCATGTGGAAGCAACTGGTTGAAAGATTCAACCGCTCTGGCATGAGGTTCGGTTGTTCAGTTGGTAGGACGCCCGGGTTGGCCCGGAAAGCCGTTGGAGACGCAAGTTCGAATCCTGCCTGAACCGTTGAATGTTTCTATTTTTCGCTTCATTGTAAACAATTTTGATGAAATTCAATATGGAGGTAGCTGACACCCTGGATCGACACAGGCAACTTTTTAACCGCAGGCAGCACCGGAGGGCGCAGTTAGTTTACAAATATTTAGCTACTCTCGATATTAAATTTCTGATTAATATGCTGCTATTGTTACAATATTAAATTATGTAAAAAATTAAGTACTTACCTGAGGCAGTAGAAGTTCTTGATTTGGAAGCGACATTTGCTTCCACAGGCTAAGATTTTGTAAGAATCTAGCACGATCACCTATTGGTCCTACTCTTTTATCATTGAGTCATTGAGGATGTTTAAAGTAGTAATGTCTACTTTGTTTTCTGTAAAAGAAAAACTTTAAATAGACACCTGTGTGTGTAGGTTACACAGCTGTATCAGAAACATGTTATGGCAGTAGAAGTTCTTGATTTGGAAGCGAGATTTGCTTCCACAGGCTAAGATTTTGTAAGAATCTAGCACGAACACCTATTGGTCCTACTCTTTTATCATTGAGTCATTGAGGATGTTTAAATTAGTAATGTCTACTTTGTTTTCTGTAAAAGAAAAACTAAATAGACACCTGTGTGTGTAGGTTACACAGCCGTATAAGTAACATGTTATAGCCGATTCACACCGATATGAGGGTTTGGTTACAGAGCATGGTATCCGAATTTTCTGAAGTTATAATTTGTACAGCTGTTTGATTTGATTGTGTAACTGCACTATTTCTTGAGCGGCATCAGCAATATCAGTATGTCTTGTGCCCACTCGGTCTGTCAAACGAGCGCTCCCAACTCGTTAAATCGGTCAAAGGAACTAGTTCGGTCTTTTAGTTCCTTAAGTTCGGTTAGTTCAGGTGCGAGTTTTAACATCTGGGAATGACTAACCGTTTCAGAATATTACAGAGCGTGGAACTAAATGATCCGTATGAACGATTTACCTGTTTCAGATCTATACAGAGTGTTGAACTAAGTAAATTTTTTGATTGAGCTATAATGTAAATACATTATATATATGTTTTTTGTTTTATAATTGAATGTCTATGTACACAATCATTGATCTATGTATTTACATTATTACGTTTTTTTTTGTTTTATAGTAATCGAATAACTACTATGTACACAATAATTTATCTATTTACATTATTACATCCTATTTTGTTTTTCGTTAATTACAATTTTTGGGATATTTACAACAATCGGTATATTTTACATATTATGATGCCGGAAAAGCAACTGGTGGACTTTATTCGGGTGGAGCAATGTTCTTATTTGATTTAAAACCCGTCCCGCACTCGAGAACACCCTTTCGCAGGAGACAGAGGTGGCTTGCATAGATAATCTCCGCTGCATAAAAATGTACACGCGTGGGTAAATTTCCTTTTTTTTTATGCCACCATTCCAGGGGATCCTGATTTCTGGGAATCAGGGATTCTTTGAGGTAGGTGTCGAATTCCCGGATCGAAGCTGCGGTTGGATTTCCGGGCCTTATGGCACTCGCTACCTCCCGGTCAAAGTCCTCCCAAATACTAGAACCTTGTGTCTCGCTTTGGGGTAACGCTTCTCTGTGTTGATGGTGTGGCTCGGAGTCAGCAGGTAGCCGGATCTCAGAAATACGTCGCCCAACATCTTCGCACGCTTTTTCGTAGGCCTCATGTGTGCAAAACCCTTTTATTTTGAATCGCGGATCCAAAATAGTACTTTCCGAGTACAGTTTTTTTTTTCGAGATAATTCAATCGTAGTTTAATTTGCTGGCTTAAAGTCTTTACCAAATTGTTGACCTCATCGCTCGTATAATAGGCACCTGTGCATGCGGCCATGTGTCTGGTCATAAATTGTACAAACACGAGTACTTTCGATAGTGTCACGTTCTTTTCTGCACTGGCCTCGGTTGTTATTTCGTAAAATGGTTTTAAAATTGGCACAACCTCTTCAATCATCTGCCATTCTTGGTTCTCTAGGTGAAGATCATTTCGATGTAAAACGCCTAACGTACTCTGCACTGCTTCCTTTATTTTAAGTATGCGGTCCAGCATATCGTAGCAAGAGTTCCATCGGGTTGGGCACTCCTGCTTTTACTTTAATTTAGGTAAGCCAAGATGCTCTTGCGTACTGGTCAATTTCATGAGTGCAGCATTGCTCTTTTTAAAGCATTCCACAATTGCTTTGACCTTCTTGACTACCGGGCCGATGTCCAGGAGCCCTCGTTGTACCGCCTTAAAGAGTGGGCGAAACAACCGAGCGTCCTCCAGCCACCCAATCTCACAGCCGCCAATACGTTAAGGCCATTGTCGCTGACAACTGCAGATACCTTGTTGTTGATCTGCCAATCTTGAATTAATTGCCTCAAAAAAGCACATACATTTTCACTTATACTCCCCGTTAGTTTAAAACATAAATATCTTTTAGCAGTTAACAACCACGGCAATCGAGAGCATAACCCAATACTAATAGAACATAAACACGGAACAAGGTCGGTATCCGCGGGCAAATTTGAAGTACCAAGGGTCACGAACTACTATGGAGATAGAACATTGAGCAAAAGGATTCCCTACATACTCAACAGTTTGCCCGAGAATATCCGACACGAGCAAAATAAGTCCAAATTTAAAAAGTATTTAAAAAAGCACCTATTGCTGACACTTGAGTGATAAAGTTGTCTATACAAAGTGTCACTCAAGTGTTTAGCAATAACTATTGTAGAAATATTATATAGAGACTCATACCTGCAGACAAACAGTACAAACCTATTTGCAGGAAATTGTATATGTTTTTAGCTTTACACTTTAATAAATAAATAAATAATAATAAATAAATAATAATAATAAAAAACTTGTATGCCGGTCCGTGTAGTTAATGCAACGCAATAATACGGAATTTAGTCGCGTGTTTTCATCGATGAAATGGGCCGTAACCGCAATATAGTGTGAAGGTTGGACTTCACTTTCAGTGGTTGGCCACTGATATAAAAATAAATACGTTTTATAAATTAGAATGGACGTTTTTCATTAGTTAATATCATAAGAAGTAAAGTTCTTGAATGTGCAACTAATTTACAGTGCAAAGTATTAAAACAGCTCAGTTTTTTAATAAAGGAATAAAGAAATTAAATTATATTTACAGTGGTGATATTTATAAATTCAACAAATATTACAATCAGCCTCAATAAGTATAGTAAAAATTGCTGAAAAATAATAGTTTAATTATTTACACCCTAGTAAACACATACCTAGTATTAATAAGCTCCCCGGAGCAACGCACTCCCACAATTGGCGGAGGTGCGAAATTTATAACTAGATTCGCGTAATTGCTAAAAAGTGGCAATGAATGGGAACCCATTCATTGCCGAGGACGCGAATTCGCGTCCTCGAGATATTTTTTTTTTTTTTGCTAGAAAACAACTGTACTTCAATGCTGATACCAAAATGTTACTTTAATTATGAAGGATAATATTATACTGTTGCTGGTTTTTGGATCCATGCATTTGTAATTTTCATAATTCTTATCACGGATAGACTGGTAGTTCAAATAAAAAATTTCAAGTCTAACGGCATTTTGTGAGCCATTTTGGCAACATGACTTTTCCGATGTAAAAAAGCCTGCTGAATTCGATTCTGGATGTTGCCAAGCCGAATTTTCCCCCCCTCCCCCCATTTCCCCTCTTTTTACCTCAAAATATGTCCCTAATCACGGTTTTTACGGTTTTATACAAAAAGTCTTACAGTTAGAAAAAAAGTATTAAAGACAAGAATGATCTCTATAAAACTTCCTATAACATGGTGTATAAACTTTCTTAGTAGACCTTATGGTTCGTGAGCAATATCTTCCGGAACTTCATAGACTGGTAGAAAATTCTAAATATCGGCTTCCTTTACCGTCCTAACGGCATTTTGGGATCCATTTTGGCAACATGACTTTTCCGATGTAAAAAAGCCTGCTTAATTCGGTTCTGAATGTTGCCAAGCCGAATTTTGCCCCCCTCCCCCCATTTCCCCCCTTTTTGACCTCAAAATATGTCCCTAATCACGATTTTTACGGTTTTATACAAAAAGTATTACAGCTTGAAGAAAAGTGTTAAAGACAAGAATGATCTCTATAAAATTTCCTATAACATGGTGTATAACCTTTTTTGGTAAACCTTATGGTTTGTGAGCAATATCTTCCCGAACTCCATTATTTTTTTAAAAATTGATAAACTTGGTTGAGGCAGGGAAATACACTTATTTTGGGATAATTGGTATCGCACAGGATCCAGCTGCTCTGCAGCTCTTGACGCTGACATCCAGTTGGCGTGCTGCTTATTATATGTCAAGACTTACGAGGCTTTCAGTCATAAGCAGTCGTCAGATTTACACGCAGAACTGTATCCAAGTCGGGTTAAAAGCGACGTAGAAAATAAAAATGCTTTACTTCTGACCATGAAGTCATTCAAAATGCTCAGTTAGACGCCAGATTCTTCAGAAACGGGCCTTAGAAATGCAGTTACCCAGGATCTTGCAGCAGAAAAAAATAAAGTGACAATTCTCACTGCTAAGCAGCTTGGCTCAATCTAAGTAACGAAGTTTGTTTCCAAAAGGCTCACCAACAGCAGGTCTATAATAAAACGCAAAGTTCAAAATGAACACAGGCCCGACCCTCAAGATCTGTAAAAGGCAGGTCGTTCATAATCTACCATATTTGCGTCTGATGTGGGCTGCTGCTTGCTGACCTGATGTTGGTGAGCCTTTCGGAAGCAAACTTCGTTACTTGGAGTGAGCCAAGCTGCTTGGCAGTGAGAAGTGACACTTAATTTTTTTCTGCTGCAAGATCCTGGGTATCTGCATTTCTCAGGCCCGTTTCTGGAGATTCTGGCGTCTAACTGAGCATTTTGAATGACTTCATGGTCAGAAGAAAAGCATTTTTATTTTCTAGGTCGCTTTTAGCCCGACTTGGATACAGTTCTGCGTGTAAATCTGACGACTGCTTATGACTGAAAGCCTCGTAAGTCTTGACATATAATAAGCAGCACGCCAACTGGATGTCAGCGTCAAGAGCTGCAGAGCAGCTGGATCCTGTGCGATACCAATTATCCCAAAATAAGTGTATTTCCCTGCCTCAACCAAGTTTATCAATTTTTAAAAAAATAATGAAGTTCGGGAAGATATTGCTCACAAACCATAAGGTTTACCAAAAAAGGTTATACACCATGTTATAGGAAATTGTATAGAGATCATTCTTGTCTTTAACACTTTTTTTCAAGCTGTAATACTTTTTTTATAAAACCGTAAAAATCGTGATTAGGGACATATTTTGAGGTCAAAAAGGGGGGAAATGGGGGGAGAGGGGCAAAATTCGGCTTGGCAACATTCAGAACCGAATTCAGCAGGCTTTTTTACATCGGAAAAGTCATGTTGCCAAAATGGATCCCAAAATGCCGTTAGGACGGTAAAGGAAGCCGATATTTAGAATTTTCTACCAGTCTATGAAGTTCCGGAAGATATTGCTCACGAACCATAAGGTCTACTAAGAAAGTTTATACACCATGTTATAGGAAATTTTATAGAGATCATTCTTGTCTTTAATACTTTTTTTCTAACTGTAAGACTTTTTGTATAAAACCGTAAAAACCGTGATTAGGGACATATTTTGAGGTAAAAAGGGGGGAAATGGGGGGGGGGGGGGATTCGGCTTGGCAACATCCAGAATCGAATTCAGCAGGCTTTTTTACATCGGAAAAGTCATGTTGCCCAAATGGCTCACCAAATGCCGTTAGGACGGTAAAGGAAGCCGATATTTGGATTTTTCTACCAGTCTAGGATGCCGAAGACGCGAATTCGCGTCCCATGTACGAGTATGTGTAATCGTAATGCCGAAAACGTGAAATTGCGTCCTTGACAACGTAATGCCGCGGACGCGAATTCGCGTCCTTGAAATGGGTTAACCTAATGCCGCTGACGCGAATTCGGGTCGTCGCTTGGAAGGCAGCACTGCGTGATGAGTAAAAATATGAGGCGTCGGTAATGAATGGGTTAAATCGGGTGTTACGTTTAAGCCGGTTTTACACCAGGCGATTCAATTAATGAAGCTTGTCGTTTTTGATGTTGTATCGAATGGTCTACGCTTTAGTCTCTTAAGTTGAATGACTTTTGGGGTAGTCACGTTGGCGCCTTGCCTTTTTAGCGGGGTTTTTGTCAAGGCGAAGCCAGTGTTAGACAACATGTCGGACGGAATACGTAACATGCCATAGGCTAGTGTCCGCTCATGTCCTGATCCTGGTTATCTCTTAGCAAGAGGCCATCTGGGTATAAATGTATGGGTATCCCTGCATAGGTAGGGACTTCTTATGTGTTAGGAAGGTGTAGATTTGTCTAGTGTCTCTATAGTAGGACAAATGTCCCTCGTCCACCCCGAAACGGCGGGAAATATGAAGGTTGGACTTCACTGGAGTTGGCCACTGATATAAAAATAAATACGTTTTATAAATTAGAATGTACGCGTGACATCCGTCATAAATAAAAAATGGATAGTTAGTCTTCAACTAGCCTTCGATAAATAAAGATATAATCGTACCTCTCGCATATTAATAAGCTCCCCGGAGCGCCGCCTTCCCCACAATAGCCATCCGTTGTCGATGATGTCCACGCGTCAGTGCCCAGACATACTGTATATGTTTCACTCAGTTTTTTTTGGATGGTTGTGAAAATTTCCATGTAAATTTTGGGTATCAGGGTATTACTAAGCGTCTTATGGTTGGCAAATGGTAACCTGTGGTCGTTGATACCATTTGTATAAGTGTCCTAAACTCTGATTCATCGACAATACGAAATGCGAGGTGACCTTTAGCAGCCATCTTAACAACCTGCCGATCTATTTGGTCGACCCGGCGTGCCAGCGGTGGCCGCCGTACATAATTCGCGATCGTGTTTACTGCGGCAGGCGCCGATATTCCGGCCTGTCCAGTGTGAGCAGGTCTGCCACTACACTCCTGGGCAGTGTTTGTGGTAGGAACACTAAGAAGGCTGGTGGCACCACTAAGCGAAGGCCCCGCTTGTGGTTGTTCTAACTCTTCCGGCGGAGTTGGCTCAGTCGGCTGCCTTTCGATAGTCAGGGAGACCGTTGGGTGTTTATTTTTCAGGTGCCTGTTGAGATTTCCTAGGGACCCATTTTTAGTGCTGATTGCCTGTTAGTTAGTTAGTTAGTTGCGCTGGGCATTTTCCGCAAGTCGACATCCAAACGTGCCTATTTTGCGTGAAAAAGGGGGTAGCGCTACTCCAACCACCCCAACTCCTCGACAAACCTTATCAAAGCTTTAATGTTGCTTGTGGCGTCGTGTACGGTACTTGGGGATCCTAGGTACTTCGTCCTGTATGCTTCTACCTGTTTGCAATCTAGTAGAATATGTTTGGTGGTTTCTTCTGCTTCCATGCATGCCCTGCATAGAGGGCTATCTGTTATCCCTAAATTGAAAAGGTGTGATGAAGGTGATTGCCTGACGACAATAACTACATTTTGCACTCTGACTATCAGTTTCTTGCGTAAAATGAAACCATATTTGGCTTAATTTTTTAGTTGCTCCAATTGGTGGCATTTTCAACTAGATTGTGAAACAGTTGAAAATAATAATACAACTTTCAGAATTTTGTTCGTACCTATTTACACAATATTACTACGATTACAAATTCACTAAAAGTTTTTAAAACTAATCGGCGTGAAGTTAGCAGCCTTAAGTTAGCTGCCTAAGATAATACGACCAAATTAAGAAGTCAAGGTATTTAATATCAAAATATCAAGTAAAACAGCGATTAAAACGTGTGTTAAAAGGTTTAAACAGGAGTAGATGATTTTCATGACAGATGATTTCATTAAAAATATTAAAAGAACCGCGATAATATGTAGGGCAGCTAACTTCACAAGCTGGCAGCCCAAAAAAAGTTAAGTTTATAAATTATTATTCATTTCCACATAAAATGGTGTAGATTACAGTATGTGTGTAGTATCATTCGAATCAGCATACTAACAACTTTAAACGGTATAAGTTTCATTAAGATTGAAAGGCGATGGCTACTCCTAAATTACTGAAAATACATAGCTGCCTAAATAAAATGATAAATATTATTGATTTTCCACATCAAGCTGTCCCGAAGACACTTCGTGTCTAGCATCGTAGGAATCGTCTTTGCATCACTTTTATACTGTAAAAGTTTCATCAAGATTGAAAGGGGATGGCTACCCCAAAATTACTGAAAATACATAACTGCCTAAATAAAATAATAAATTATATTGATTTTCCACATCAAGCTGTCCCGAAGACACTTTGTGTCTACAATCGTAAGAATCGTCTTTGCATCACTTTTAAACAGTAAAAGTTTCATCAAGATTTAAAGGGGATGGCTATCCCAAAATGACTGAAAATACCTAGCTGCCTAAATAAAATAATAAATATTATTGATTTTCCACATGAAGCTGTCCAAAAGACACTTTGTGTATGGTCTCATTAGAATCGTCTTAGCAACACTTTTATACTGTAAAAGTTTCATCTAGATTGAAAGGGGACGGCTACCCCAAAATTAATGAAAATAAATAACTGCCTAAATAAAATGATAAATATTATTTATATTCCACATCAAGCTGTCCCGAAGACACTTCGTGTCTAGCATCGTAAGAATCGTCTTAGCAACACTTTTATACTGTAAAAGATTCATCTAGATTGAAAGGGGACGGCTACCCCAAAATTAATGAAAATAAATAACTGCCTAAATAAAATGATAAATATTATTTATATTCCACATCAAGCTGTCCCGAAGACACTTCGTGTCTAGCATCGTAAGAATCGTCTTAGCAACACTTTTATACTGTAAAAGATTCATCAAGATTGAAAGTGGATGGCTACTCCAAAATTACTGAAAATACATAACTGCCTAAATAAAATAATAAATATTATTGATTTTCTACATGAAGCTGTCGAGAAGACACTTTGTGTATAGTATCATTAGAATCGTCTCAGCAACGCTAATAAACGGTAAAACTTTCATCAATATTAAAAGGGGATGGTTACTCCAAAATTACTGAAAATACCTAGCTGCCTAAATAAAATATAAAATATTATTGATTTTCCACATCAAGCTGTCCCGAAGACACTTCGTGTCAAGCATCGTAAGAATCGTCTTTGCATTACTTTTAAACAGTAAAAGTTTCATCAAAATTGAAAGGGGATGGCTACCCCAAAATTACTGAAAATACATAGCTGCCTATACAGGGTGTCCCATAAGTACCACGTCACAGTGACACTGGAGGTAGGTCAGCTCAAGAGGAACCCAACCAACCTAACATGACCTCAGTAAAAGTTGCACGGTTTTCGAGTTATTACCGAAAAAACTTTTGAGAATTTTCCCCTTTGTTCTTACATTTTTAGTACCAGCATCGACACGGAAAGCTCTTAATGACAGTTTTTTATATGTATCAAATCATGAATAGCTAATCCAGAAGTGTAAAGTGTTATTTTGTCAGTATCTATTGTAAAATGCTCAAGAAAACTTGATTAATCTTGATTTAATTTGTCACAAAAACACGAATTTCAACTTTGACCATCTGCCATGTTTTATTTTTACTAGAAACGAAACAAACAAATAACGTCAATAAATTAGGCATGTTATGCAGATTCAAAAATGGTATAACACATGTATCTTACTGCGATAACATTAGGTATTCTTATGACTTTAGCGATGCCCTATCGAGCCAACTTAAAACTTGAACTCCGAAAGCAGTCACTGTTATGTGCTACAAAGATGCTGTGTACAGCGATGACTCTTCTGTTATCTGATCCGATTGTTTTGCCAAATGCACGAGGGCTAATAACTAATGTTTTTCTCCCTTTTGGAGGCTAGCTTATTCTAAAGGACTGGATAAAATCATAAAATGTCAATGACAATAAAAAACAGGTTTATTTTTGATTAATTTATTGGGATAAATTTAGGTCACAATAAATTGAGTCCCGTGGACTAATTCAAAAAATCATCGTTCAATAAAATTTCGGCTCAATTTTCTTAAACTGACTTCCGATATGGTACGGGCTGCCTCGAATACTCGTTGCCGCAATTCTGCTTATTGGTTTCGCGTAAACTTAGTCTTTTAAATATCCCCCCAATAAAAGAATTTAGTGGGTTTAGTGGGAAACGCGATGGTCATAAAATTGGTCCCAATCGACCAATCCATCTCTCGTGGAATGTTTCGTTGAGGTGCTCACGGACTAGCCGGGCGTAGTGGGCCGGGCAACCATCTTGTTAGTGCCACATCCTTCGTCTCTGTGCCAACAGCACATCTTCTAATAAAATTTTGCAAAAATTTAAAATAATTTCTGCCATCAAGAATAGGAGGTAACTCGACCGGTCTCGAAATTCCATTAAGAATTTCACTCCACAAATTAATTTTGAATTGGTATTGGGACCGATTTTCTCGTTCTTCATGTGTTTTCTGTCTGCCAGCTATGGACGTTATGTAAATTGAGACATCCATCCCCTTTGCAAGCCGATTCGTCAGTCCACAATACACTTTGAAGATATTCGGGTTTTGTCTCCACATCTGTATCATTTCTTGGCAAAATTAAACACGATGTGCGTAGTCGGCTGGAAGAAGTGATTAGACGCGTTGGATGTGGTAGGGATGGTATTGATGACGCTGACCTAAACGCTACCGTTTCTCTTTTTGCTTCGCTCGCTCGGCTCCCGCGCTGTTGTGGTCGCAGTTCTAACCTAACCTAACCCATTAATCTACTTTACTGGTAGCAGTCCGGTCCTAGTGCTACGCCGACCGCTACTGCGGCACGCTCGCTTCGCTCGCTCGGTTCGCGCGCTGTTGTGGTCGCAATACTAATCTAACCAAAGCCATTAATCTACTTTAATTGTCATTGACATTTTATGATTTTATCCGGTCCTTTAGAATAAGCTAGCCTCCAAAAGGGAGAAAAACATTAGTTATTAGCCCTCGTGCATTTGGCAAAATAATGGGATCAGATAACAGAAGAGTCATCGCTGTACACAGCATCTTTGTAGCACATAACAGTGACTGCTTTCGGAGTTCAAGTTTTAAGTTGGCTCGATAGGGCATCGCTAAAGTCATAAGAATACCTAATGTTATCGCAGTAAGATACATGTGTTATACCATTTTTGAATCTGCATAACATGCCTAATTTATTGACGTTATTTGTTTGTTTCGTTTCTAGTAAAAATAAAACATGGCAGATGGTCAAAGTTGAAATTCATGTTTTTGTGACAAATTAAATCAAGATTAATCAAGTTTTCTTGAGCATTTTACAATAGATACTGACAAAATAACACTTTACATTTCTGGATTAGCTATTCATGATTTGATACATACAAAAAACTGTCATTAAGAGCTTTCCGTGTCGATGCTGGTACTAAAAATGTAAGAAAAAAGGGGAAAATTCTCAAAAGTTTTTATTTCGGTAATAACTCGAAAACCGTGCAACTTTTACTGAGGTCATGTTAGGTTGGTTGGGTTTCTCTTGAGCTGACCTACCTCCAGTGTCACTGTGACGTGGTACTTCTGGGACACCCTGTATAAAATTTTCCACATGGAGCTCTCCAGAAGACACTTTGTTTGTGTCATCATTAGAATCGTCTTAGCCACGCTTTTAAACGTTACAAGTACCTATGTATTCAGATTCACAGTCTGTCTATACAAGGTGTAACAAAAGTTAGGACAAATGTTTTTGACCAAATTTTATTTCTTACTTATGCAATCATGCCGATAAAAGTATCACCAGTATTTTTGTTACACCTTTTATAAAAACTGTTTACATTTTAACAAGAATTTCAAAGGGAGGGTTAGTTTTATTGGGCATATTAACACCTATATCTGTTTATACATTTGACAGACACAAATCACACATCCCCTTATTTATCTCCCTTTTAACGAACGCATCTAATTTTTGCATTGAATTCCGTAAGTGTTACAAAACAGCGTGTGTGAAATTTTCGGCTGCATGTTTGACAATCAATTGCATCGCGGGGCTTTACTTTCATGGCGCAGAATAAACAACGTTGTTTCATGTCATTGCTGTTTTGTATTAATATTTTTTTTCAATGTTATTCTGTATTTTTGATAGTTTTGTTTTAAGGCTTGTTTTCGACCCGTCGCGATGCGCTGAAAAATATTAATCAATATAGGTCCACAATTGTAATTGTCCCGCTGAAGTTCGTGGTCAATTGTGTCATAGGTAACGAAACATAAATTAATATATTTAATTTTTAAAAGCTCGTTCATTTTGTCTATATGTATCTTTTTGTAATATTCTTCGTAACCTAGCGGGTCAATGATGGTTATTGATTCGTCTTTTAAAGATAGTATTATCATCGTGTAGTGGTTATTGCGACAAATAGGAAAAATTGTATCTTTTTCCGAATCTATATTAATAAAATTGTAAAATGAGACTGGCAAATCCTTACTTTCAAATAAATGTAGGCATCTTTCCACGGAAACTAAATGAAATTCGTCGATGATTGTACTATAAAGATATTGTTGATCATCAAGCGAAAGAAAATCTTCGATCAAAATGCATTTGTCATTTGTTTGCTGAATCTCCTCAATATAATTTACAACATATCCTCTTCCGACTTCCTTATAATATTTGATATCATCTACCAATCTATTTTCAAATAAATTACATTTTTTGAAAACAGATTCCGTTGTTTGTACTGTTGTCGTCTGTGGTATATCATCAGTTATGTTTACAAATGAAATCTTTCGTCTTTAAATCTGGCGATGTACTACCATCAACTTCCTTTGCACATAGCTGATGAACCCACAAACTGCAGGTGTCGCATTGGACCCAATTCGTTATGCCCGTTGACCACGACCCTCGCCCACAATACAAGCAGTTAACTATAGTTTCTTCATTAGGAGCGGGAACTTCTGCCGGAGGACACAATTTTTTCAAAAATCTTCCATCGAAGTGGCTAAAAGACCTTTTTCTCTTTTTACTGTTCCATTTTTCTTCATCATCTACTGCAAACTTAATTGGTATTGGTGGTTGCTTACACAAACCTGCCTTTTTACATATTAACATCTGCTCCTTATGTAGTGCTAAGACCTCCGACCGTAATGTGCGAAGAAGTTGAGTGCACTTCAATTGGGAGAAAAACTGTCATTTTATCACGCCAGGTGGCGCATAAGCGACTGTACCTAGGTTCGACATAAGAACTGTCAAATCACATACATTTATTATAAGTAATTTTAAACTTCTGCAATTTTTTCAAGAATGCCTCAATGTAGTGCGCCGAATTGTAAAAACACTCACTTATTCTCACTTATTTCCCAAGGACCCAACACGGAGAAAACGTTGGGACACTGCTCTGCATATCAAAAATTTCAGGGCAAGTGATACTGCCCGTTTATGTGAGATTCATTTTAAAGAAGATGATTATTTTGGAAAAAATAAGATACACCGGTAAGTATATTAATAGATACTAATAAGTTTCGACAAAATTATCTTGATTTCTAACATAACCTCACATGGCACTGTTACTTAACATACCTAGGTCCGTATTAGTACCACTTCTATTTTCTAAAGCTTATTTACATCTTCAGACAATGAACCAGTAGCAAAGTTTTTGAAAAAAACTGCTGTACCATCCATATTCTGTTTCACCAAAATAAAACAGGTATCACCAGCAGCACTTATACGTCAGGAGCGTTATGAAAAAAGGAATCAAAGAAGACTATTTGAAGATAATAAACTAACAATACCCGGTACAAGCAGAGAAGCAATAGAACCTGGAACCAGCACAGAAGCAATAGTGAGCCATGTTGATCTAGTTGTAGGACGAGAAGAAGAAATATGTGCTATTGAGGAAATTGAAGTATCTGTTGAAAGCGCACACACAAATCATGAATATTTGTCAAAGGGTACTCAAGTTGATCTTGTGTATGGTTCAATAAACAGGTATAAACTTGATGACAAAGCAATACTCTTCTATACAGGATTCGAAACATACAAGAAATTCCATTATGTGTACTCCACACTGAGCCCAATTGCACCCAAGATAAGGTACTTTGGTAGCAATGTAACTAGCATATCTACGGAGGACCAATTTTTCCTTACTCTAATGAAACTACGGCAGAATAAATGTATTTTTGAACTGAGCAGGTTTTTTAACATTAGCGAAACAACTGTGTCAAATATATTTATAACATGGATAAATTTCATTCATCAACTATGGAGTAGGATAAATATTTGGCCCAGAAAAGAATTGATTAAATACTACATGCCAGAGCATTTCAAGCAATATGATGAAAATATTAGAGTAATTTTAGATGGAACTGAAATAACTGTTCAGAAACCAAAAAATCCAATGTCCCAGCAAGCTTCTTGGAGTAGTTATAAACATGCAAACACTCTTAAAGTTTTAGTAGGAGCCACACCAGGTGGACTGTTATCTTACTGCTCACAAGCGTATGCAGGGTCTATAAGTGACAGACAGACAGTTGAACGGAGTGGTCTAGTGTCCAAGTGTGACAGTGGTGATAGTGTTCTAGCAGACAGAGGATTTACAATACAAGATATGTTTGCAGACAAAAATATTACAGTAAAAATACCGACTTTTTTAAAAGGAAAATCACAGTTACCAGGTATAACAATCATAAAAGATAGACAACTTGCAAGTAAACGTGTCCACATAGAAAGGATTATTGGATTGAGAAAAACCTACAAAATATTAAAATCTGAACTGGACCATAGTTACATTCCAATAGCAAGTAAAATATTCTTTGTATGTTTTATGTGTTGCAACTTTAGAGAATGTATAATGAAGAAAAAGAAATAAAATCAAATTGTTATTTTAATGTTTTTTTTTTATTAAAGACAAATAATCTCTATATATGTATTTGTTCAATATTGCTGACTCAAGGTCATGAATATAAAAGTTTATTAAACCTGTGAGCATCTCATTGATATAGGAATCATCCCGGTCTATAAACATTACTTTCATGTCCTTAAAAGTATACACAATAAAATTGCAATATTTTCTGGCACTGCAATACAGCTGCCCTTGTACCTGAGCATAGTAAGGGTGTCTTTTTTTTAATTGTAGATTACCATTTATATTTTCTAGATAAGGCACTGTTAGGCGGTTGTCACACTGCCGCCGCGTCTCGCAGCGAGACGCGGAGCTACGGACTCGCATGCGGAGACAACGCACCAACGTCAGAGTTTTTCTCAGCATCTCCGTCCGTAGCTGCGATGCACGACGTCCCGCGTTACTTCCATTTCGCGTTCATTTCACATTCGAACGTTAAGGTGAAAACAGTTCCTATTTGTCGATAAAATGGAAACGGAACTTATTCAGAACGCTGCGGTGATACTTTCAGCTTGGTGTTTGTGCAATCGAGGCATAAATTCTGGGTACAGTCCTATTTACAAACCAGACCGATAAATGGTTCTTTTGCTAGAGATCACCAAGATTTAAGGCAACGCGAAGAAACATTTTTTAATTGCACTCGCATGTCAACCGCGTCATTTGATTATTTGCTAAGCAAAATTGGAGTGATTATTACTGGCGCGGACACAAATCGACGTTCTATCACAGCCGAAGAAAAGCTTTAGCTTGCACTCAAGTACTTAAGTAATAATCTACTAAATATGTAGGTACTGGTACTTCAATCTTCAATTATACTTTTATAAGAATTCCCTATATTTTGATTATGATCAAAACCGATACTTACTACAAAACGAAATGAATTTGGAATTAAATAATGGAAAAAAATAAAAACAATACTTCGAATAAGTAGCTCAGCCTTTAATATTTTTAATAACTATTCACTAATTGAGCATAAATCACAGATCATATATTTACTCTAAATACTTAATAAAAATATTTGTTTCCCAATTACTATAATCTTGTTTTATACTTTCTTAAATACGTCCTTCTTTCACTAAAATCCGTATGGCACTGCGGAGCTCGGTGTGACATACCCTGCGGCACGCACCGCGTCTCCGTCCGAGCGCGCGAGTCGTCGTGCGTCTCGCTACTCCGCGCGTCGAGGCGGAGCCAGTGTGTCGTACCATGCGATTTTTCTATACAAAATCAAGATTCTTCATACAAAGTTAAAAAACGCATCAACGGACGCCGCTGCGAGATGCGGAGCAGTGTGACAACCGCCTTACCTCACTGATCACACTGTACCGTGCAGCATATGGGCACTTCACTTCGATGACAGTCTCTTCTCCTATCAAGCCATCTGGTGATGCAGCAAGAAAAGGATATTCTTGTGAAATAAACATTCCACACCTTTGCACGTCGAGACCATACATCGCTTCATATTTTTGTATTGCAGTTGTCTCTTGGATTTTGCCGTGGGTGACGGCTCTTGTGTACACCGGCTTTGGTGTGAGAATTTTCTCGATTATAGCCTTTTTACCAATATGAGTGCTATGGCTCACCGTATAAAACATACTGGCAGTAATCCTACAGGATCGCATCTCATGCAAATCTGAAGAAGCATCTTGTCCTCTTGTTTTTTGTTCCACCTCCTTTATTTGTTCAGAAGATACATTTTTTAGATACAAATCACTTAAGATTTGTTCTTGTACAGTATTGTGAACATATGAGTGATCCCATTCAAACCCATGAGGATTTGCAGGTTCATAAGTTTGCAGGATAGGCATAGATGACTCCCCATATCCTATGGCCAAATTTCTTACATAATATTCATAATTCTGCATAATGTCGTCCTCTTTCAGGGGTTCATAATTGCAGCTTTTTAATCTTTTGCTGGGTAAGTTTTGTGAAGCGATAGGTGATTTTTGGAAAGCCTTTTTAGGTTTTCTAAATGTCATCAGCTGGTGGGTGCATACTTGATGTAGTAATATATAACTCTTGTTTACAATATCATGTGCACCTAACAACAATACAGCGACATGCTTGCAGCTAGCTTCTGTACCACTCCCTGCGGCACACTCACAGTGACATTCTTCTATAGAACTTTCACGTCCACAACATATGTGAGACTCTTCATGCTAGCCTTACACTGTCCGCGTAAGTAGGTGAACATACCATCGGACTAGTAACGAGCCGTCACTAGATGACGCGACTCGTATAGAAGTTGCCCCTTCGGATGGGTGTTGAATCTGTAAGAAAATAATTACACAGACATTAGGTTTTTTATGTCAAATTTCAGCACATTATGATTATGAATAGTAATATGTAAAGTTACGAAATAAATTTGCTGACGTACCGTTGGAAATATTCTTGTATTTCATGCTTGCTGATGTTGGGAATAGGCGAATCGGCGTTAATATCTCTGTAGTATCAGATGGTGGGCACACATATGAACGATCCTCCTCAACATCCAGGTTAGCACCAAAGTTTAGGTTTCGATCGTACGCCTCTAATCTAAAAAGAAAAGACGCACATGAGCATTGAAAAATTAAATTAACACTAAAAATACGGAACATAACCTCAAATGTACCTTTGTATCAAATCAGCCTTTTTTCCGGCAACTGCCGCATTTCTCCTTCGAAGCTCAGCTTGAAGCTCACGTACAGTCATAAACGAGTACATATTTTCATGTAAATCGCAACGATTTGAGAAAAAATCGCAACTACACTCTTGACACGAAACGTAAACAAGGTACAGTGGCGACATCTGCCTTGACCTTTTAGTGTGCCTCCCAATTTTGTGCGCCCGTTGAGGGCGAGATGTTTGAGCTGCCCAAAATAATTCTCGACAGGCGCATTACTTAGCCTATTATTTGGCTTTAATATATTCGTCCACATTGGGACGAGTGGCAAATATTTACGTAACACTAGTTTGCACAGCTCAACACACTGGTACTCATTTTTAATGCGTTCGCCACTTTCCATATGGAATTCCACTTTTTCATATTCCTCTTTGAAATAACAATAAAATAAATTCCTTTCATAATTGGCTAGGCCCGCGGCCTGCTCCAAGTCTGTTTTGATGGGGTTCGTGTCTGATTTAAGTATCGATACTAAATCTGTGAGGTGGTCTTCCATGGTTTGTTTGGCCAGATATTTTTTTTCTTCCAAGACATCTTTGTTTACATATGGTAACTTGAATAAAATAAAAACATATTTTACAAATACGCACATCTCCTTGAAACTGTTGAAAAGGAAAATTTTTGTTAATATTTCCTTTACTGGAGATTTGGCCACCATTATTGAGATATTAACATCATGACACATGCATTTCATAAGGTGCGCAGCGCATAAATATAAAGGCGTTAGTTCGAAATCACTTCCCTCCTCTGTTAAATAAATGAAACAATAGTTTAAATAATCCGTGAGAGTTCTTTGATTAAAGCATAGACACGCGGCATTGATAAGTGCAAAACTGAAATCCGTTACAACTCCAGTAAAAGCAGGCCAGCAGTTCTCTTTTGAACAAAATGTCTTAAAATCGTGTAACATTTTAAATATCGTGTTGGTGTCGTGCGTTGCGGAAATCATATGAAAAAGTGGAAATAGCCTCTCTGTAGTTTTTAACTGTATGACACCGGTGTATAACAATATTTTTCTTGCAGCCGTAGCGTCCAAATATAATATGGTGCGACCTTCTTGTTTCAGGCTTTTTATTTGCTCAGAACTAAACATTTTTATATTAAGAGGAAAAGAAATTTCTTTCACAAAATTCATGTGGTCCTCTTGGTAACTTATTAAATCGAGAATATCATTTTTGTTCCTATCATTCTTTGCCAATGCTTCGGACCTTATTTTTCTCAATGTGCTATCGGATTTTACACTCTGCAAGTTGTGAGTTTTATCGAGCATTCTTTCATTTAGTTTGAGTACTTCTCCTTGTTTATAACTTAATGGCCTATTTGAAAGTACCCTTTTTTGGACTAGCAACCTTTCACATTGACGCCGAGAGACCTTATACATCTCTGTGGAATTAAATTAATTAAGTAATTGTATTTTATTGCATGTTGTGACACCTAGAGACTATACATCTCTGGGTATCCATACTATAATATACTATAATATAATAATAATAATACAATAATAGTTATACAATAATAAATAATAAACACATATTAAACACATGCCTAATTGTGAGGAAGTTCATGCAACTAGACCCAGATAACACACAAATTGCTATCTAATCATTCACAAGTAAGTACTTACATTAAATATTCCACAACTAGCCCTACATTTTACTTGGTGGAAAACCCGTAAATGTAGGTAATACCAGCGTAGAGCTGAGAATTAGAAACCTTCCGAAAATAATAATAATAATTAATAATTTAGTAATCCATACTAATATTATAAATGCGAAAGTGTGTCTGTCTGTTACCTCTTCACGCTTAAATCGCTGAATCGATTTTGATGAGATTTGGCATGGAGATAGTTTAAGATCCGAAGAAGGACATAGGATAGTTTTCATCCTGGAAATTATCCCTAACAAGATTGAAAAGTGAGTCAGTAATTCATGATGACATTGATGACCCTGTAGGAAATGTATTGATTAGACCAAAAGCACAATTGCTCTTACATTTGCTTAGGCGCTTTTAATAATCCCTTTTATTAATTAAGGTGATTAGGTGGATATCTATCGTTTTGTACGAGGTTGCTTCCATACTTCCAAGTTCCACGCGGACGTAGTCGCGGGCAAAAGCTAGTATTTAATATTTTAAATTGATCGTTAAAATTTTATTTTAATATTCCTACCTAACATTGATTTGGAGTATCTATATATCTCCTATACGTGTACGCATATAATAATTAGTTATAACACTAATGTAATGTAATTGTTCTAAGTATTATTTACGAAAAAATACTTACTGTTGAGTTTCTTTCGGCTTTCTTCTCAACAGCGGTCTCCTCTTGCGAAATGCCGGTAGATTCACAATCTGACTTGTAAAAGTGCCCTTGTATGGAGGTGGACCCAATTTATTAAAAATATTTCGTAACGCACGTTAATTAAATAACATTTAGTAGAACTTTAAAGTACCTTCAATTAGTTCATTTTTTGTTTATAACTTAATACTATGTTTGAATCTTTCCGGTTCATCCGACACTAAACTCAAAATGCACCAGTACTCAATACGATCCAATGTCTAAAAGATCCATTCTCATTACGAATGGAACCCAAATTAACTTATTACCAAAATGAACCGTTCTCGACTTGCACTCTTCTCAGTATGAACCAATTTCAAATTGATTGAAGCCCATTAAAACCGATACCCAAAAGGCTCCATTCCCAAAATACCCTTAATTTGTAATAGCAAAACACATTATTCCCATAATGATCGATTCACAAAAAGGTCTTTTCCCAAAATACACTAAATTCTCGATTATTACTTTCTTAGTCTTTTATAATAGAATAAAACCTCGTGTAAACATAACTGCCACTGCGTATTCTATCTTAACATCGGCCACTTAAAAATGAAGTGTCAATATGGATATGAAAGGAATCAATGTCATTATCTAATTATTTATTGCGCTTCGCAATGGCTGGTAGCAGTGAAATATTATTCATAGAAAACCAGAAAGGACGCCCCTCTCTAATTTATAATGGGCACCGATATAATTTTAGCCGCAAAAATAAAAATACTACCAATTGGAAATGTGCAAATCGGACTACAGGCTGCTTCGCATCCGCGACTTTAAACGAAAATAAGGATACCGTGCTGAAGGTCAGTGGCCATGTATGCAGGAAGCACTACAACGAAAATATTCGTAACGTTGCCATAGATGCCTGTAAGGCAGAAGCTTGCAGGAAAATGACACCGATTAAAAAAATATTTGAAAAAAAAGTGACAGAGATGCAGGACGCCGATCCCAGCTTCAGTATGTGCTCCTTTGACTCAGTAAGAAGCAAATTATACAGAGCCAGACAAAAGTACTTGCAGCAAACCAATACTGAGTTTATTCTGTTAGAAAATGTCAAAGTACCCAATATATTAGCTGACGAATTTCTGGTACTGGAAGATGGGGACACGGAAAATTTTTTAATTTTTTCCACGCAGATTGGGAGGGAATATGTAAGAAAATCAGCAGAAAAAGCAATACAGTACTTCGGGGATGGCACCTTTAAAAGGGTGCCCAAACCAATTTACCAATTGTACACCATTCATGCTAACATAGATGCTAGCAGCACTAAAACTAACATTGTACCGGTACTGTTCGCGTTGCTCCCGAACAAAAGAGAGTGCACTTATAACAGACTTTTCACTCTGCTGCGAGATGAAATGGGAGTAATAATGCATAAGTTTAAATGCGATTACGAACGAGCGCAAATAAATGCATGCGAATCAGTGTTCCCGAACTGCAAGTTAACAGGATGCTATTACCACTACAATCGCGCAGTTTGGTTGAAGGCAGCATCCTTGAAAGTGGATAATACCAGTGAGGGCCGAGAATTCATTGAAATGTGTGCGGTCATACCGTTGTTGCCGATGTCGGAGATATTCGATTTTTGGGTGACACTGATTGGTGAGGCTCCAGTAACCAAAGAAATTATTCTGTTCAAGAATTACATGGAAAAAACTTGGTTGTCATTAGGATCCCATAGATTGAGTTGCGCTCAAGAAAAACACCGCACCAATAATCCGGTCGAGGGCTGGCATCGACGGCTCAATATTCGCATGCCACACAAGCCCACCTTAGTACGCTTCCTGTATAAATTAAGGAGAGAAGCGAAGTTCCAAGATACACGTATAAAAAATCCGCTGTTCAGTGGAGCGACCAGGCGACGATGCGACATAGCTTTTGATCGCAATTACCAGCAACAATTATTGGACCTCACTGAGGGATTAATATCTGCAAATACTTTTTTAAAAAACATGATTTATCTCAGGAAACGAGAGAAATAACTTATAAGTATAAGGCACTGATAGAGAGAGGATTAATAAACACATTAACACTTAATGAATGTCACGACATGTCAACAGTATAAGGTTGAAAAGAAGACGAATGGTTTAAGTTTAGGATATGGTTTAAGTTTAAGTTACAAAAGTGATTTTTTCTTTTATTTACTGTATTTCTCAATAAATATGGTTAAATGTCTCTTAGCTATTTTACTTTCTGATCTCCGGGCGAAAAGTGTCAACTTTTGACCCGCTGTGCTGAACGAAGTTGCCGCTTTCTGCGTCCGTCGAGCAGAAAAATATTATTTACTCCTCGGGAAGTAAAGAAAGCCTAAGATCACATCACACCTCTATTAGAATAACGACGTAAATGCAAAAGTTAAAACTTGCATTTACGTCTTTGTTCTAATACAGGTGCGACATGTTGTCAACCTTAGTTTACTCTCCTACGACAATCGAGAAATTAGTGTATTTTGGGAAAAGACCTTTTTGTGAATCGATCATTATGGGAATAATGTGTTTTGCTATTACAAATTAAGGGTATTTTGGGAATGGAGCCTTTTGGGTATCGGTTTTAATGGGCTTCAATCAATTTGAAATTGGTTCATACTGAGAAGAGTGCAAGTCGAGAACGGTTCATTTTGGCAATAAGTTAATTTGGGTTCCATTCGTAATGAGAATGGATCTTTTAGACATTGGATCGTATTGAGTACTGGTGCATTTTGAGTTTAGTGTCGGATGAACCGGAAAGGTTTGAATGTTACGAGTAATTAGTTCATGTTGAAATCCTGGGATTTATTAAATTAATTCGAGTCCATCTCCATACAACTTCAGCACCAACACCAAAGTTTAGGTATAAAAGCATCCGAATATCCGATGCCTGATCATATTGAGCTATTCGACTGTCTATTTACTTCTGCTGTTGACTGTACGGTAAAATTATGGGTCGCCGCAGACGTTCGAAATGAGTGGTTTGGCACCGCCTTCAAAAGGTGATTCAAATGTAATCTGTAGGTACACTAACGGGTTATTTTTGATTTTTCAGTTTGTTTTAAAGTCTGTTCTTTTTACTCGTTCGAAAATCAATTATATATGATTAAACGGATACTAAGAGTTAGCTACTGGCGCAAGTGGCCATAGGATTAGTAAGTAGACCATAATAACCTGCACACACTGCAGAACATATCCATTTGTAAAAAAAACTACGAAAAAAGAAACGTATTAATTGTCTTCGCCGAAGCTATCAAAATTTTCATAAACTTTCGTTTATTGGCATTTATCAACGCAAGAATTTTTCACATTCTTCCTTTGTAAAATAATTATGAAGTTATCCCATGAGTGAATCATGGCGAAAAAAAAATCGTCACCACGACTTCCTCCAGACCATGAACTAACAAAATTGCCAGAAAATAATGTGCCCTGTAATTTGATATAACTGTTGCCAAGTGCAGTGAACGGCTCTTTTTTTAAAGTTTTTTGTATTAATTTATGTCCGATAAAGTTGTCTCTTAACGACTGTAGTTCTAATTAATTTTGAATTAATGGTAAAATTTAAACTGTCGTTATCTTTTGCATCCTTTAAAGACGTTATCAGTTGGTCATTTTAATTTGCATATTGTCTATTATTGAATTCCTCCAATTGTATGAGCGATACCATAAGGACTTCTTACCGATTCACGGTGGACTGCGCGCCTAAGAAAAGCGATCATCATTAATTATTTAGTTTTTACTTACTTACTTATTTTTATTGAAAATGTTTGTAAAGCACAGGGTGTTTAAGGATTACACCGGTCAACACGATTTCTGGGTCTGGCTCCTGAATGTGAAATTTTGGTTTCTCCTATGTCACAAATAAATAAAAAAATATCTGTTCCGATCAAAGTTTGCTTTTGTAGAAACTAGAGCAATTTTACGGAGTTTAAAAAAAAATACTAATTTTTATATTTTCTCTGTAATTTTATTTAAACTTACAATAAGAAAAGTTTTTATTCAACATAAAAGTCTTCTTTATACAAGAATTATGACAAATAATAGGTAGGTTAAGATCTCGTACTAAATCATTGAAGTCTGTCGAGTTGATGAAATGTGGTCCAAAACTCTGCGATTTTATCATAAACTCACTACCGTCGGTGTTAGTAAGAGGTGTGTTGGATTCTGTTGAACTTTGCGACGATTGAATTTTAAGTATATCTCGTTCTGAACGAGATGGAACGGGAAAATGTTCACCATGAGGTATTGGAGAAGACGTCGAAGGTAGATCAGGATAAAAAATCTTGGCACTGCGAACTTCATGTGTCGTTTTTCTCCTCGATACCAGGCTATAAATGACAAAAACAACTAGTGTATTATGAGTTTTTTGTGTAAAAGAATAACAAATACTCAAATAAAATATTTACATGTTTGACATTTTTGAAATTTAGAATTGCTTTTCTTACCTTCTAAAGTATTTTTGCAATTAACACAAGCAAAGTGAGGCACCCATTTCTTATCTTGATTCCGTATTTTGAGGTTATAATAAGCCTCATATGCTTCGCAAAGCTTTAAATTCGTTGCCAATGCAAACTTTTTGTTTCTTACTTTAATAAATTCACCGCAAATAAAACAGAATGAATCAACATCCTGTTTACACTGTCTTGATGCCATTTTCTAACTAAATACAATATAAAAGTCGGTTGTTACAACTGTAATAGACTTTTTTTTAATAGTAGTAGACAAGTAAACACTCACTAGCGCCGTTCAGAAATAATGCAGAATTTACAATTAAGATAATCAAAGTGCTACCACCTATTGCTCATAAAAATCAATTAAAATCTTCAAAACGTACTTATCAACATAAATCAGACAAAAGCAAACTTTAAGAGTTAAAAATGGATATCCGAGTGTTTTTCGATGTTTGGAATCAGAATTCAAGCATTAGAAAAGAAACCCAAAAAAAAATTTATTTTTGTAGACCTGTGTTATTAAATAAAATACAATTTCAGTCCACAATTAATACTAATTCCTGCCTAAACTCGCCTTGGATCTTTTTCTTCGTTAGATCCACATGATTTTTATCTTCCGCGGATCTTGCTTGCCATCTTTGCGTTTGAAGTTTGGTAGTGGTGTAAAGGTGATAATCCAAATTCTAATTTACTACATATAATCAATACTCCTCGTAATGAAAGAATCGATGTCGTTCATTTGTTTATGAACTGAAATCGTATAGGTCGGCAATATCTGGTGGCTGATGGGCGTGGATTCTTCCACAGTACAGTGTCTTCTGAAGATGAATCAGTGGAGACCAATCGGAGTGACGATGTTACGAATAAACTTCCATCTTCAGTGACATCGGAATTCGCGAAGTTTTGTTTGTACTCACTATGACCAGTACTGCCATCAAAGCCCCACTTTCCTATCAAGAAAACATCACCCGTACATTCTTGAGGTATGGCAGCTTAGACTTCCTTCTGAGATTCGACTATACGAGCCGCAGTATGATCCAACAAGCTGTGCAACTCCACCTCTGCTTTGGATTCAATAACTTTAACGTCCTCAGGATGGCATTGTTTCTTTGCTTCTGAAACTATGCGGGCAATCGCTATTGCCCATTGGCCGAAAATATTTTATCAAGAGAAGATCAAACAGAGCATTTTCATTAGTTACGCCTTTGCTACAGACTATTTCTGTTGAATTCCTGAAGCATTGCGTTAGTCAGGATTTGCTAATTAAGTTCTAATTCTTGTATCTCTTTCTTGTTACTAACAGGATCTACATCAGGTATTTCTTCTATATATATCGTATAGCTTCTTCAAGTTGCGTTTGGTTTTCTACAAGTTTCAATAGCAGATTATTTTGATTTTGAAAAGTGTTTGATGGCTTTCAGGAACAATTTTATGTTTCACCAGATATTATTTTGACATCTACTTAAATCTGTTCGTTTTTTTTTTGCAAATAGCTAGAACTACATCTATATCATTCATATTACAAATCGTTGCATTCAGCGCTGATGGTAAAGCCTTATTATTTATTTATTTATTTATTGAAAAACAGGTTACATAATATTACAGTGTAGACACCAATGCGTCATGAACCGAGCAATATTTATTAAGACGGCGAAACGGCGTGGCCCTGTTGTTCCGACATCTCGGGTTTTGGATTTGGTAGGTTGCCCCGGAACCGGAACCGACGAAACACGACACCCTTCGGCCAGAAATCAGCACACGCGATGGTCTCCTGAAGCGGCCGCGGCACGCGCACTACAAACGAGCTGAAGTGCACGTAGTGGCGCGAATGCGACTGGAACGCCCTCAGCGAGTCGTCGGTTTTCTTGCGAACATACTGCGTCACTTCTTCATCGGTGGCAGTGTGATGCAGACGCGACACGTGCACCGCCTTACTCGGTGTGGAGACCTGCAGACCACCAACCGGTATTGCAGTACCAAACTGACTCTTGCGTGTCTTACGCTTTCTTGACACCGTTGTGAAACCCTCCTTGTCCACACTGGTGCGAGGGTTTCCCTCTTTTGGAGGATCCCGAACTTCACGCGCTTTTGAGGGCGCGGATTTCCGGCGGGCTGGGGTACCGCGGATCAGCATTGCACAGTGAAATCGCTACGCGCAGTGTCAGCTACACGCGAATTGACCGAATTGGTATTTGATGCCCGGTCATTATATTTGAAATTTGACACCGTCAGTGACCGCGTTTCTAGGGCACCGTCGCGCAAACGGATGATTTCTTTGCGCAATACGTCAATAACGGCCTGCGATTCGTCAAAGTTCTTAAGAATTTCTGCCATGTCTGCTTTAAGAGCCACAATTTCTTTCAGCAGGCAGCTCACGTCAACATGTTCTGGCGTATTGGACGGCAATCTGGAGACCTCCGTCGCCACGAACTCAGGCATGTCGCGATCGTTCTCCCTTAGGACTTCAATGATGTCATTAAATATATGGAGAGTTGAATTTACATTATTTATTGTAGTCTATTTTTCCGGGATCACTACTAAATCTTCATTAATGTTCTGTGCTACAGCATGTTTCTGGGTTGGCATTGATATGTCACTCACATGGTATAAAAAACAAGGTATGGCATTCCGGAGTGACAGGCCAGACTTGTGACGTCATCACGCTATGATTGGTTGGTTGTTTCTGTCAATCCGTTATTACATCTTGTTGAGTTTCTTATGAAATTTTTAGTGCGTTGGTTATTGAGCGTTTCGGTATCCGAAAAGATGCTCATTCATTTATGTCTATAGGAAAAATTTAGCAGTTTCCTTCTTTATTGGTTAGTTAAGAAATTCAACAATATATTTATTTGCGATTTTTGAAATATCAATATTTATAGGAACATAAATAAATATTGCTGTTCTCATGTTCTTTATTCTCTATCACAGCGGAGCGTTTCGAAACATGTTCTTTGTTTCCTTTAAGTTTTTGCCACTCTTTGAAGTGGTATTCTATTTTGGCTATCACATGTTTCTTTAATCTTGTCAGTATTGCAGCTTTTTCTCATATGCCCAAGACGGAATTGGCCGTCGTCGATTTGTGAACATGTCTCTATTCTATTCTTAACGGCGTAGGGCGTGTTCAGATATGTCGCCATCAAATTTATGAACTCGACTGTCTTACAATATTACATGTATACATAGAAACACTCACCTGCCATGTATCCCATTGTGACACCTACATTTTGACTAAAACCTTGTGTACAGTATTTTACCCTCATTTTCGGGGTCAGGTTGCCCAGGTTAGGCAACACATGCTGCGCTGTTATTTTATTTATGAGGCGCATTCCCGGGCCTGTCCTGTACAGCGCCTCTAAATGCGCCCATTTTGCTCGCTTTGCTCTTCCATCCATTTGGTGCTCCTGGTCCTTATTGAGCCTATTATTCCTTATGCCTTTAATTAGGTGTGGCGGATGGTATATCGCATATATTTTGTTCTTCTCTACTTCAAAAAACCCGCCTATATAATTTTAGTTTTTCTTCAGATATGCACTTTTTGTATCGTTAATGAGTGCGTTTACTGCTACCATATTTGTCGCACCCTGGTCGCACACCGTAATAGTACGTGTAGGCCACGTACGTGACTTTTTTATCATCTCTTTAATTAATGTTTTCAATTCTGTTGTTTTTATCGTTCCAGAGCAAAATGTGAAGCCCACTGGCTGTTTAAATTTTTATATAATGCCCCGAACCCTGAACACCAACACGTGATCACAAAATGTGTTTATTCGTTGGACGCCGTTGTCCACAAAACCATTGATAACATCTTTCGTATTATCGAAGCTGACATGTGGGGCTATTGCCATCTTGTCAAATATGATGGTACATAATTTGTGGTGTTTGGGCATATTGTCCACTTTCTTTTTGGAATGATTAAATAATATGTCGTTTATCCCTGGCAACAGATTGTCTGCAGTAATTTGTCCAGGGTTCTACGTTTTGGTAAACTGCAGTTTTTTTCCTAGAAGCATTCCTTCGGGAATGGTTTGTAAACCGAGAGTGCCAATATTTTTTCGTCTAACGAAAATGTTGTACCTCTTGGTCTCTTCCCAAATTGGGATATCTGCATGAGAAAGAAAGTTTTTGCCTCGGTAGTAATTTTTTTGCTAGCCATTACAAATGCGGAAGTTTTA
The DNA here is from genome assembly GCA_905147355.2 of Apotomis turbidana. Taxonomy (NCBI): domain Eukaryota; kingdom Metazoa; phylum Arthropoda; class Insecta; order Lepidoptera; family Tortricidae; genus Apotomis; species Apotomis turbidana. Next base: position 9,502,912 of record LR990290.1, on the reverse strand, counting down.
ATTATTTTGTTCGCCAAAATCAATTTAGTCTTCAGAACGTTTTTGGATTTTTTACACTTTGCTAGCGTATTTTTTGTGAACCTTAGAGTGTCCCTTAACTCTCGCTCAATTTTTGTCATCTTTTTCGAAGTAACACGTGGTCTCGTTCCTGGAAGTTTACGATAACAGTTTTAGCATACGGTCCGGACTACTGGTACTCAAAACGAGGACACAAACGCGAGCGCTATCTTCAACCCAGTCTCTGCTTGTGTCGATATACTCAAACAATATGTTTGTCAAACTTGCAAAATGCAAAGAACAAATTCCATAGTTTTGCAGAAAGCGACCAGATATTTTTTTTTTTTTACTTCACAAAGCCTCGATAAATTATACACCTAAACTATCCTCATACATTACTCCTTGGATTGGTGAAAAACGTATGAAAATACGATCAGTCGTTTTTGAGTTTATAGCGAGCAGACAGATAGACGCGGCAGGGGACAATAATAGAAAGTGCCCGCAACATAGTGCGCGGAAGAGAAAAAGTCATTGCTCCTATTTTACTTCAATGTATTCGAATAAAAAATTACCTATCTAACCATCTGTGGATGCTCAGCTGCCCATGTACTAAAAATAGTTGAAATCCGTTTAGCCGTTACGTGATGATGATGAAACCGCAACGACACATGAAAACAAAACAATACAAAATATCCAGAACATCACACGAGTGTTTTAATGCCTAATTATGTACAGTTACATACACTTATCTACCCACATATCATAAGCCTCCATGATGCATTCAGGAGCCGCATATTATGACCGGCATCGCGACGTTGTTCAGGGCCACTAACAGAAGTTATTAGTAAAATATAACAGAAAACAAATGCAAATATGTAGAAATTTATTGAGAACAATAATAATTATTTACAGTTTGGATGGTGCAATTATTATAATTCACTTGCCTAGCTCGGACAGAAGTCTCAGAAGTATCATCTTGGTCAATAGTTGTTGATGTCGCTAGCGAGTAAATATTGACCATTTCTTTCTTTTGTATACTTTTTCCGTTCTAGTCTTTATTCTTGTATAATAATAATTATTTATTCAAACGTCTTTTGTTATTCTATTCACAATTTAGTTTAAGATTTCAACCTTGTTTTGGATTGATTCGTCGATGTAACCTTCTGCTACAATAGTAGAACGCTAGTCACCATGGCGTTTCAGTGCCGTTATGTCTCCCCTTCCCCTGCATCAACTAATATAGTAGCAGAAGTTCTGAGGAAGCAGTGCCCGGTATACAATTCTGGGTTTGGTAGACTTAAATATTCGCTTTACCCAGATATCCCCATTTGCTAATTCCAACTTTTTGAGATTTACATTCACCTCCCACATATTTGACAAAAAAACCTGGCTCGGTGAATTGATGCACGTTCACACCCAAGTAACACAGACATGGTGAATAAAGTTTGAGTAACAGCAATTCGTAGCTATAAGCTCCATAACGAGTGAGTAAAGGCCTTTGAAATAGCTAAATTCTGAATAATATTCTCTGTTGGCCTTTATAACACTTTAAGCTTAATAAAAGTTGTATTACGTTTGCTTTTTTTCTCCTGAACCTGGGCACCGCTTTCATTAAGTCTTCAAGTCGTATAAGGTTCCACATTTTATCAATTATTCAGCTACTGTATAAAAGTGTTATCGGGGTTTTTTATACAGCTTATTTCGGTATAATGGAAACGGAGTCATAGTTTATAGCTAACTTACACAGATAGAAGCTGAAAATACCGCAATTACTTGTAAATTTTTAACTAAGTTATACAGGGTTAGTCTGGGTAATCATGAAAGTAATGAACGTTTTATTATGTACCGGCGGGTTATGTTTGTTGTGAATTAACACTAAAATATTTATAAAAATGGAAACTAAGTCGTGGAAATCTAGGAGAAGAACTGGAGGAATTAGACGGAAGTGTATGAAGGAGTATGTGAAGTTAAATACAAGTACGAATACAAAAACGAATCAAATATGTACTGAGAACAAGCTTAGCCATAATTTGAGTCAAGTCCGAACAGATTCAGTCGACAAGGAGAGTTCCGTACCTTCATCGACAACAGTTCCAGTTGAAGAGAGTTCCGTATTTCCAAATAGTGTCGATATAGATTTTGTACGGAATTCAGAAGACGATGCTTCCGCATCTAGTGAGGACGACGAATCAGATGTGAATTCTATTGAATTGAAAAATTGTTGTAAAATTAAAGAATGGGCTCTTAGTAAAAATATCACACAAGTCGCATTGAAAGAGTTGATGGCAATTGTGAATGAGAGGATTCCCGGAATCTTACCAACAGATCCTAGATCCCAGAACTTTACTAGAAACTCCCCGAAATATAATTTTAAAAACAATTGAAGGTGGCGATTACTGGCATAACGGTCTCACTGCCCCATTAAAAAATATTATATTAAGTGCTTTCGAAGAAGCGCCAGATACTGTACCTATATTTAAATTTGAATTTCGATGGTTTACCAATATTTAAAAGTACAAAAAAAGATTTTTGGCCAATACTGTTATAATAAGATAATATAACAAAATAGTTATTGTCTATGTTACTAGTGGCGCCATCTCTTGAGTGATGTACTTGAAGTGTAGTGTCAGTTTTGAACGAATAAACGTTAGTCTGTTCCGAACAAGCTTGCAGTTTTATTAGGTTATGGGCCCAGTCCTTGCAATTAATTAGTTTTCAAAGTTTTATAGTAGTGCACAGTATTTATAATGGCAGGAAATTACGCAGTGAACGTTCCTAAACTGAAGGGGCGAGAGAATTACGACGACTGGGCGTTCGCCGTGGAAAATTTTCTCATCCTGGAAGGCGTCGACTTGTCTAGACAGGAAGTACTAGATGAATCAAGCGACAGAAAAGCCAGAGCGAAGATGATACTGACCGTGGACCCATCCCTTTATGTTCACATTAAAGGCGAAACAACAGTGCGAAATACGTGGAATAAGCTAAAGTCTTTGTTCGACGACTCCGGTTATACGCGCAAAATTAGCTTATTACGGAATTTAATTTCTATCCGCTTAGAGACAAGTGAGTCTATGACGGCATACGTGACGCAGTTAGTGGAAACGGCACAGAAATTAAAGGGCACAGGTTTCGAAATTAATGATGAGTGGGTCGGTTCTCTACTTTTGGCGGGTCTCCCAGAAAAGTTTAGTCCGATGATCATGGCCATTGAACACTCAGGAATGAGTATGAGTGCAGACGCTATCAAAACAAAGCTGTTAGATATGAGTACAGATTTTGAGGTTAAACCTGACAGTGCATTTATCGCTAGAAATTCGCAAAAAAGAAATGGCGGTAATCAGAAGTCATATTCAAAGACTCGTGACAAAAATGGAGGTAACGAAACGCAGTTTCAGCCATCTGTCAGTGGAAATGTCAAGTCAGCAAAAACCGTTCGTTGTTATAGATGTAAGCAATATGGGCATTTTAAAAATCAGTGTCCTGAAGAGAATAAAGCGAAAGTGAATGCATTTAGCGCAGTTTTCCTGAACAGTGAATTTAGTCAAAACGATTTTTACGTTGACTCAGGAGCGAGTACTCATTTGGTGTCGAATGTAAACATGCTATCAAATGTTTCGTACCAACCGAAAACTAAGCAGATTATTGTGGCAAATCAATCAACCGTGGATGTTGTGTGCTCTGGAGACTTACAGATTACGACTGCAGTTGGGAATAAGCAGTTTGACGTAACTGTTAACAATTGTTTGTGCATACCCGAACTCACCACAAACTTACTGTCAGTGAGTAGAATCATCGCGAGTGGAAATCGAGTGGAATTTAATGATAATGGATGTTTCATTTACAACGCGAGAAGCGAATGCATTGGTGAAGCGAGGTTAGAAAATGCAGTGTACAGATTAAACATTGTGAAGTCTCAACAACTTATAGCGGCGGCTGTGACAACTTCAAGTTTAACATGGCACAGGCGATTAGGTCACATAAATGCAAGTGATCTAGGAAAGATGAAGAATGGAGTAGTTGTGGGTGTGTCCTACCAGAATGATGGTGACAAGTTAGACAAGTCCAGCTGTACAGTATGCTGCGAGGGGAAGCAGACAAGGCTTCCATTTCCTCTGAGTGCAAGCAGAAGTCAGGAATGTCTGGAATTGGTTCACACCGATTTATGTGGACCAATGGAGAACAAGTCACTAGGAAAGGCAACATATTTCCTTATATTTGTCGATGACTATAGCAGGATGTGCTTTGTTTACTTTTTGAAATCAAAGCATCAGACATTCCAGTATTTCAAGGAATTTCAGAAGCTAGTTGAGAACCAGCAATCCAGAAAAATCAAAACATTGAGATCGGACGGTGGTGGAGAATATTATTCAACTGAAATGGAGAATTACCTGAAGGAATGTGGCATAGTGCATCAAAAGACAACAGCATATACTCCTGAACAAAATGGGCTAGCAGAGAGGTACAATCGTTCCATTGTTGAGAAAGCGCGCTGTCTCCTATTCGATGCTGACTTTGATAAAAAGTTTTGGGCAGAGGCAGTAAACACTGCAGTGTACATGAAGAATAGGTCGCCAGCAGCAGGAATAAACCAAGATCTCACCCCATATGAAATGTGGACAGGCAGGAAGCCGAATATTGGGCACCTCAGGATCTTCGGCAGTCCAGTGATGGTACACATTCCGAAGCAGAAGCGCAGAAAATGGGACAAGAAAGCAACCCAGATGGTACTCGTTGGCTATTCAGAAACTACCAAAGGCTACAGGCTGTATGATCCACAATCTCAACAAATAGTCATTGCCCGAGATGTGGTAATCATGGAAAATGCAGACAAAAACATAGCAACAGTTTTGGTAGAGGATAAGCAGCAGCCAGAGTGTGATAGTTTGTCCAACAGCAGAGGAAAGCCAGTTAAGCGTGATAGAGGACAGTGTTCAACATGATGATGTCCATGATGAGACGTATGTCCCCAGCGAACCACCCAGTGAGGATGATACTTTCTACGAGCCGGACAGCGCAGAAGATATGGCAGAGGAGACTTTGGAGGTACCAAAGCGTGCCAGGCGTCCCCCGGATTACTACGGTTACTCCAACATGTGCGTGGAGGATGTGTCAGGTGAGCATATCTCGCTCCCTGAAGCTGTGAACGGACCAGAAAAAGTGCAGTGGCAAAGTGCTATGAAAGAGGAGTTAAAGTCTTTCAGTGATAATGACACTTGGGAGTTAGTGAATAGGCCACAGGATGGCACAGTGGTTAAAAACAAGTGGGTTTTCAAGAAAAAGTACAATAGTGATGGTGAAGTGCGTTATAGGGCAAGACTTGTTGCCAAAGGCTTTACGCAGAAGAAAGGTATAGACTACACCGATACTTTCTCACCAGTTTTGAGATATTCAACTCTTAGATTATTGTTTGCATTGAGTGTACAATTAGATTTGAATATGAACCACTTAGATGTACCAACAGCATTCTTAAATGGTTTCATAAAAGAAAATGTATATATGGAAATACCAGAATGTTCAGATTTCACTGATTGTGACAATAAAGTGCTTAAGTTGAAAAGAGCTGTTTATGGTCTCAAGCAGTCTGCCAGGGCCTGGTATACCCGAGTTGAAGAGTGTCTAATTGATTTAGGTTACATGAAATGTAAATATGAACCTTGTCTTTTTATAAAATGTCAAGATGATGTAAAAATATATGTGGCTTTATTTGTAGATGACTTCTTTGTATTTCATAACAATCAGGGTATCTATGAGCAGTTGAAAACAGAACTTGTAAACAAATTTAAAATAAAAGATTTAGGTCAGATTAAACAGTGTCTTGGAATGAGAGTGAATGTTCAGAAAGACTGTATTACTGTAGACCAGGAACAATTTGTTAACAATATTTTAAACAAATTTAATATGTTTGATTGTCATGGCTCTGATACTCCAATGGAAGTTAATTTAAAATTAGAAAAGGGTGTAAAAAATGATTGTAATAAGAAGTATCCCTATCAACAATTAGTAGGCAGTCTTATGTACCTATCTGTATTGTCAAGACCTGATATTGCTTATAGTGTAAGTTACCTTAGTCAGTATAACAACTGTTACAATGAGACACATTGGAAGCATTTAAAAAGATTGTTAAAGTACTTACAGAAAACTAAAAGCTATGGTCTAGTGTATAAAAAAGACAGTAGTCTTTTGCATGGTTTTGTCGATTCTGACTGGGCATCATGTACCTTGGATCGAAGGTCTTAACCCGGGTTTTGCTTCATGATGTCAGGCTGTGTGATATCATATGAATCACGGAAGCAAAGAACAGTGGCTTTATCAAGCACAGAAGCCGAGTACATGGCGCTTAGTGAGAGTTGTAAGGAAGCAATTTATTTGCAGAATGTATTGTCTGAAATGACAAAGCCAAGTGATAGTACACCAATATGCTTGTATAGTGATAGTCAAAGTTCACTTAAATTGGCAGTGAATCCACTATTTCACAAGCGTACCAAGCACATTGATGTACGACACCATTTTGTCAGGGAATGTGTTTTTAATAATAAAGTGAAGCTCAGCTATGTATCTACTTCCAACATGCCAGCTGATCTGTTAACAAAAAGCCTGAGTGTTGAAAAACACTATAAATTTTTGAAGTCAATGGGCATATCGGAAGTATAATGTAAATATTAGTTTATTTTGTTAAGAGTGGGTGTTATAATAAGATAATATAACAAAATAGTTATTGTCTATGTTACTAGTGGCGCCATCTCTTGAGTGATGTACTTGAAGTGTAGTGTCAGTTTTGAACGAATAAACGTTAGTCTGTTCCGAACAAGCTTGCAGTTTTATTAAATACTGTGCAATTTATATGGCAAACCGGAGATAGAACCTTTTAACCTTTTTACAGCCGAGCTCACTCACACAGAGCCAATGTGCATGTACATCTACTCACACAAACATGGCTCACCCGCTGAACAATGGGGTCCCAAAATCAAACGCAATTGATGTATGTCGACAACTGTATTGAACAAACACACCACTGCTGCTAGCGACAAAAACTCAATGATTCTTCAAACCTTAAGACAAATTAAGTAAACACATCGTTCGCGTGATGCAGCCTTTTGCAACGCTCGGTACAGTGACATCTAGCGACGCATTCGTAAAACGTTATAATTTAAACAAAGTGTTATAAATTAGATGCGGATTGAAGTTTAACAATTTAAATATTTTTTGATAATACAGACAATAGGTTTTCTGCTCATAAAGTCAAATTAAAATATCAGAAATTGCTACTACTAGCGCCATCTGTTGTTGACTAGATGAACTATATATTATTTTAACTAATGTTTTTTAGTTAACAACTGAACATACCGCCCGCCAAGGACGCGGTGAGAAACCCTGTCCTTAAAGAACTAATGTAATACAAACAAAACAACATGCGAACTTTGTGATAAAAATTACACAATCTAAAATTACATTTCCATCCATACATAATTATGGAATAAAACAGTAGGTACATTGCACGGGAATGCAACATACAAAAATTTATATAAACTACACAAAATTTACTTAACTAACATGCAACAAAATCTTAAATCAAGATGTTGCAAAATTATTTTAAATAATGCAAAGGCATGATTCATTTTATTCAAGCAATTGGTAAGCAACACAATTTGCTTACGGGCCTTTTGATTATATTGCCCTTACACTTTAAGCTAACCACTCTAGTAACGCCGTCTAGACCAGGGTGTTTTTCGACTATAAGGCCGTATAACCACTTAGCAGGTGGTAAATCTTCCTCCTTTACTAACACCACGTTGCCAATAGAAGGTTCGGGAGTATGATGAGACCACTTATAGCGATGGTAGAACTGAGTTAAGTATTCGCGCGACCAGCGGTGCCAAAATTGTTGCACCATCCTTTGAGTTAGCTGCCATCTCTTCAAACTACTCACATTGCTGGAACGGTAATCATCTTCAGGTATTAAAACCAATCGTTCTCCTACAAGAAAGTGTCCTGGCGTTAAAGGAGTTGGATCATCTTTATTACTCGTGAGTTGCGATAAGGGTCTAGAGCAGTGGTGGGCAAAGTACGGCCCGCGGGCCACCTCCGGCCCGCGAAAGGATTTTATCCGGCCCGCCGCCGGTCCTTCGAAATAATTAGTATATGGCCCGCAATAATTATATTTTGACGGTTCAGCCGTATAATATAAAGTAAAATAATAGATGCATAACTAAAGGAGTCAGCTAGAATAGCCACGTAGTTACGTGTTGCGGGCGGGTCGCGGGACGAGGAGAGGGTGGCGCAGAGAGAGACGGCGCGGGCGCGGAGTCAATGCACTATCGCAGTGTCGCCTGCTGTCACCGAGCGAGTCGCACGTACAGTTTTGCTTGTTTTCGTAGGTAATTTTGTTTTAAACTTGCCTCGTATTCTTGCTTGTTCATGTAATGAACTGGGATAATGGCGTGTAAAAAACGTAAAGTTGATTCTGAGTGTGGACTGTTTAAAGAAGAGTGGGTTTGGAAATACTTCTTTACAGAATACAACGGTAAGCCAATATGTCTTATATGTACTGAAGCGGTGGCAATATTTAAAGAATTTAACCTCGCTCGCCATTTTAACACCAAACATGCTAAAACCAAATATGCTTCTATGAATGATGCAGAAAAAAAGGTGAATGCGGAAAGCTTAAAAAAAAGGCTATCTGGTCAACGGAACATGTTCATCACGCAAAACACTGCTCAAAAGGCTTCTACACTGGCGGGATATGTTGTGGCTTATAAAATTGCTAAAAATAACAAACCTTACTCGGAAGGAGAGTTTGTAAAAGATTGCATGTTGAGTACGAGTAATATTTTATGCCCAGAAAAAACGAAAGTTTTTGAGTCTGTCAGTTTATCGCGAAAAACAGTAACAACAAGGATTGATACTATTGCATCAAACTTGTCGGCTCAACTTAGCCAGCGTATAGAAAATTTTAAATATTTTTCCGTGACAATGGATGAGAGTACGGATAAAAGTGACAATGCTCAATTATTGATGTTCATTAGAGGCGTTGATGACGAATTTAATATTACTGAAGAGCTAGCTTGCTTGCAATCACTGAAAGGTAAAACGACGGGTCAAATAATTTATAACGAATTTTCCGAAGGTCTCAAAAATTTAAATGCACCTATTTCAAAATTATGCAATATAACTACAGATGGAGCACCAAATATGGTTGGAAAAAACGTGGGATTTTTAGGTATTTTTCAAAACCAGAATCCTAATTACGATGTTGTATTTTTACATTGCATAATTCACCAGGATGTCCTTTGTAAAGCTGCAATAGATATTACCCATGTACTTGATGTGGTTATAAAACTAATTAATACGATTCGATCCCGAGGCTTGATACATCGACAATTCCAAGAATTTTTGCTTGAAGTTGACGCAGATTACTCTGACCTTCTTTACCACACGAAAGTAAGATGGCTAAGTTGTGGGTATGCATTCGAGCGGGTCTGGAATTTAAAAGACGAAATAAAATTGTTTTTAACGGACAGAACAGAGAAATGGTGTGATTTCCAAATCTTCGAAGACAAAGCTTGGCGTACCGATTTCGCATTTTTTACCGATTTGCTCGAACACTATAACAAATTAAATAAAAAATTGCAAGGAAGGAACCAATTTTTAGACGAGACTTGGGGTTGTCTGAAATCGTTTAAAACTCAGCTTCTTCTGTTTTATAACTGCATGGCGAAGAACGATTTAACTCACTTTCCGCGTTTAAAATCCATGGCACCAGTGAGTGAGAATAAACTGAAAGAATTCAGTCAGCAGTTGAAGAAACTTCATACAGAATTTGAAACTAGGTTTCAAGATTTCAAGAACATTCAGTCATCGCTAGAAGTTTTTTCGATGCCATTTAATGTAGAACCGGAGAACGTCTCTGCAGAATTGCAATTGGAAATAATTGAAATGCAGTGTAGTACCCATTTAAAACAAGCGTTCTTAAATTCCACAAAACTAGATTTTTATAGAACACTGCCGAAAGCTGAATACCCAAAATTGATTGCTCACGCCCAGAAAATTATGGCAATGTTCGGGTCGTCATATGTGTGCGAACAGACTTTTTCGACCATGAAGTTGCGAAAAAACTCAATCAGAAACCGACTTACTGATGCACACCTTTTCTCGCTACTGAAAGTTACTTCGTCGCAACTGGAACCTGCATTCGACGATATTATGGAAAAACAAAAACAATTTCATATGTCTCATACTCCAATTATGGCAGGACCTTCAAATAAAAGTTAAATTGTAATTTATAAGTAGGTAACATTTGCGCAAGTGTATAATCTTGATAATTTCATACGATTAAACGATTTCAAATAAAAAATGTTTATACTTTTATATGATTAGTCAACGATTTCAAATTAAAATGCATTTTTACTGCAATTCTGGCCCGCCTCTGAAATTCTTTGATTTTTTTGGCCCCCCGTGAAGAAAGTTTGCCCACCACTGGTCTAGAGTTAAGACAAGCTTCAATTTGCGTTAGCACTGTTGTCATCTCCTCAAAGGTCAATGTGGTGTCACCTATTACTCGTTTGAGGTGATGTTTCGTAGACTTTACTCCTGCCTCCCAAAGTCCACCAAAATTAGGAGAGTGAGGAGGGATAAAATGCCAACAAGTATTATTAGTTGCAAGTTGTTCTGCTATCTCCCTTGTTACTCTTGAGTTCTCTTGTGCAAATAAATGTTTCAACTCACGTGCGGCACCCACAAAGTTTGTGCCGTTGTCACTCCACAAATCTACACAGTGACCTCGTCTTGATTCAAAGCGTTTGAAAGCAGCAAGAAATCCCTGTGTTGTTAAATCACTAACTGCTTCCAAATGTATGGCTCTAGTAGCCATGCAAATGAAAAGGCAAATATAGCCTTTGTAGGCGTGGTGACCTCTACCTTTCGAAGTTCGCATGCTGATGGGACCCGCGTAGTCAACCCCACTTCGAAGAAATGGTCTTTGTGCCGTGGCTCTAGCCGCTGGCAACTGACCCATAAATGGTTGAATAGTGGGTGCTGCGTATCTTACGCACCTAACGCATTTTTGAACATAGAATCGAACTAAATTTTTCGCACCTACCACCCAATATTTTGACCGTAAGTAATTGAGCATCAGTTGAGGTGCTCCATGCAATGTTTTCTCATGGGCATCAGCTATGACTAAATTTGTGAGATGCGACCGGTAAGGCAAAATGATTGGATGTTTCATGGTTTCACTGATCCCGGCGTGCTCTAGTCGACCACCAACTTTCAAGATTCCAAAATCATCTAAAACAGGATTTAATGAGGTAAGTTTACTCTTTTTATTTACTAACTCCTTTTCTTTCAGGTTATCCAGTTCTTCTTTAAAATGAAGTTGTTGTGTGATTTTTATGCATGTTCGTTGACTTTCAATTATTTCTTGTCTCGTAAGCCACTGTGTAACGTCTTCTTTACGACAGCGCCTTATAAATCTTCGACAGTATGCTACAACACGGATTAGTCTTGTCAAGTTAGAAAATTTACTCATGATTTCCTTCTCAACGTCTGCATCTTGTCCACACGTATTTATTAAACATATCTTTTTTGATTTTTCGTCTAAATTTGTATCTTTGATGTGTATTTTTGTGTAATTAATGTTTATATGTTTCAGCCACGACGGTCCCTCCTTCCACAGCTGGTCATCGGTAAACTGATGGATGCCCCTCGAAGCAAGATCTGCTGGGTTATCTTTGGATGAGACGTGTGCCCACTGACTAGGCTCTAGTGAAGTAATAATTTCGGTTACACGGTTCGCCACTAATGTCTTCCAACGGTTCGGTTGACTATTAAGCCACGACAGGACAATAGCTGAGTCGGTCCAGGCGTGGACGTTACTTTTACTCACGTCCAAAACTTTGGTTACTTCTACAAGTAACTTGGTGAGCAGTACGGCTCCACACAACTCGAGTCGCGGTATTGACACTCTCTTAATCGGGGCAACCTTTGTTTTAGAGGCTATCAGTGATATGTGTACGTTTCCTTGGCAGTCTACCACACGAGCGTATATGACAGCAGCATATGCGTCATTGGACGCGTCACAAAACCCTTGCAATTCAAAAAGCTTATCGTCTCCTGTAGTATTGATCCATCGAGGCAGCTTGAATTTCATAACTTGACTTAGGGTTTCGCGATAGCTAAGCCATTCTTTTAACAATGGAGGAGGTACCTCGTCATCCCACTCTATGCCGGACAGCCACAACTTTTGGATGAATATCTTAGCTGTTATAATTATCCGTGCCAACCAACCCAGAGGATCAAAAAGCCTAGATATGTCCGATATCACTTTTCGCTTAGTTACAGGAAATTTCAACTCTGGTAGCTGCACAGAATATTCAAATTCATCGCTGCTTCGGTTCCAGGTAAGACCTAAAATTCTCATTACTGTGTCTATCTTTAGCTTTACATTTTCTTCTGCTTTTTCATCTGATATCATTTCCATTAAACTTTCTCGATTGCTACACCATTTTTGAAGTTCAAATCCTCCTTTTGTCAACAGTTCATTCATTTCTTTATAGATTTGTTCTCCTTCTTCCACCGTGTTACAACCAGTCAAAAGATCATCCATGTAAAAGTGCTTTAGAACTCTTTCAGCGGTCCTTGGCATATCTTGACCTTCATCGTACGCGACTTGATGCAAGGTTCGCACAGCGAGATAAGGCGCAGAAGCCGTTCCAAAGGTGACCCGCAGTAACTTATAGTGTTTCAAGGGTTCATTTTGATTTTCCCGCCATAGTATCCTTTGATGATCTGTATCTTGCTCATGGACTAGCACTTGCCGATACATTTTTACGATATCGGCTACTAGGCATACATGATACTGACGCCAACTCATTATAAGATGACGCAGATCAGGTTGCAGTTTGGGACCTATTAAAAGTGCATCGTTCAGGGATACACCGAGACTATTTTTGCATGACGCATCAAATACAACTCGTACCTTTGAAGTACTTTTGTCCTCCCTGATGACTGCATGGTGAGGTAAGTAGCAGGCTTTGTTGCGGTTTTCATTAGGATTGGTTACTTCGATCATGTGTTCCATCTTTACGTATTCTTGAACTACTTCCGTATATCTTTCCTTTAGATTTAAGTTCTTTTCCAGCTTTCTTTCTAGAAATGAAAACCGTTTAGCTGCGATAGTTTCAATGTTTCCATTAGTACATTCCGGTTTTGGTTCTCGAAATGGAAGTCTTACAATGTATCGACCAGAACTGTCTCTGGTAGTCGTGGCGGCGTATAATTCTTCGCACTTTTTCTCTTCTTCACTGTAAAGATCCTTAGGATCTACAACAGGGTTATCATTTTCGAGTTCCCAAAATCGTTTCAGCATGTCATTTTCGTTGACATTAATATGGTTAACGCTGATACTCTGATGTGATGAACTGTTCATGCTAATGGGCCCGGATAATATCCAGCCTAGAGCAGTTCTTTGGGCTGTCAGCGTACCTAATGGACCTTTGATTATTCCATCCAATAAGACTTGACCATAAACATCTGCTCCAAGCAGCATGTCAATTTTATTTGGGATGTTAAAGTTTGGATCAGCTAAGTTTAGGTCAGCAAACTCTGAATAAAACTCAACCACAACTTCCCTCTCAGGGAGAATTGATGTGAGTTTGCTGAGAACAAAAGCGTTTACACCTACGACAAAGTTCGGGTCATGAAGTGACTGGATCTCAACTTGAATTCTCGACTTAGAAGCTATATAAGCTCCTTGGTCACCTCCTAAGCCCGATATAGAGCTTTTGTGTGGTATTTTCTTTAATCCCAGTAGCTGAACAGCTGACTCGGTGATGAACGAAGCCTGAGACCCCTGATCGAGCAAACACCTAACAGTTACACTCGTGCCTGTTTTCGATTGAGCCTTTACTAAAGCCGTAGCCAATAAAATTTGACTATGACTGGTCGAAAAACAGGTTGTGATATTAGTGGTCTCATCGAAGGAATCTTGTGATGTATGTGCGTTAGTTGACGCATGTGTTACTACCTTACGTTCAACTGAGTGATTGGACCCGACATTAGACTCAGTTGATTCGGCGTTAGTTTTGGGATGTAGTAAAGAGTGATGCTTTTTCTTACATATTCGGCACCTCGTGGTCTGACGGCATGAAAAGACAGAGTGACCTACATTCAGACAGTTAAAACATAAATTATTTGATTGGACGAAGCTACGACGTGAATCAATGTCCGTCTTTGAAAAAGCTTTACAAAATGCGATTTTATGCGTTTCAGAACAAAAAATACATAATGGCGCAGATGGCGTGGGCACGTGATGCACTTTTGGGTTTGTGTGAGACACATGCTGGTGAGTATTTCTTTGAAGATTACTATTTTTTACAATTTTAGGATCAATGTTTTCCAGCGCTCTAAATCTGGTTTCCAAAAAGTCTTGAAACTGTTTATAAGTGGAAAAATCACCAGAGGTCTCACTCACTTTGAATTCCCACTGTTTGCGCGTTTCATTGTCTAATTTAAGGCACAAAATGTGTATCACTAGAATGTCCCAGTTAGTTATATCTACTCCAATGTTCCGCAAAGAATACAAACAATCATTGGTAGTGTCTAACAATTCTTTTAGTGCGCTTGCTGACTCGACGTTAATATTTCGTTGGCTCAAAAATCGCTTTAATATGCAACTTGACAAATATTTCTTGTTGTTGAACCTCTTTGTTAGCAATTCCCAACAAATATTATAATTGTCCGCAGTTATAGGGATATGTCGCAGAAGTTGTTCCGCCTCTCCCGTGAGATGTGCTTTTAAATAGTGCAATTTTTGCACGTCATCCAACGACTTGTTATTGTGTACGAGGGATGTAAATAGATCTCTAAAACTGATCCATTGAGTGTATGTTCCAGAAAACGGAGGTATAGATATCTTTGGCAGTCTAATTTGTTCACTTGAAGTGCTTTGCTTGCTTATTGGATTGGAAGCGTTCTGACCGCTGGAACGTTCTGCTTCGTATTTATTCAGCATATTCAGCATTTTCTTAAGGTCTGTCTTGTACATAAAATATAACTCTTCCGCATCTCCATACACGTCTTCCTGGACATAAACACTGGAATCCAATGCTGCTTGGTCTGAATCCTCTACCATCTTAGTGTGAGTTAAACGAAACTGAGTCCATAACTCGTCAAGCGCTTCCAGTCTAGTTTCGACATATTCCAAAGAAAAACGATCTTTAGGAGTTTTTTTCCAATTTGATTGAGCTCTCTGCATGCTTTGATACAAATCGTACTGCACTTTTATCTTAGCCTCCATAGTTATAATTTAAATTGAAGAACAAAATAAAGTTGAAAAAATTACAAGTCCAACTTTGATGCCAAATATTCTAAGTGTCTGGAACTTCCCTCGTGAATTTTCTAAGTGTTTGGGACTTAGTAAAAATCGGACATAGGTTCCCCGTCGTTCCACTTTATGAGAAATTATTCTAAGTCCTAACTAACACTTGAAATTTTTACAAGTCTAAAATAGTTCAAATTTTTCTAAGTCCAAATTTTTAAAGTTACCGTAAATTTAATGACCACTTTAGTACTAAATCCACTTTAAACTTAATGATCACTTTTGCACTAATTGAATGATATCATAATAAATGTACTCACAGTTTGTACGTCACTATTTTTCCCAACACTTGCTTACGTCACTCTGCTCTGCTTCCTGTAGTCCTTGGTGATGACGTCACAGGCGCTCTGCCTGCTGGTGTCTTCTTCGCCGCCCGTCCTTACACCTTCAGCAGCAAACCGCCACCGTGTCGGTGTACTCGTGGACCCGTCGTATCCCACAGGAACCGATCCGGTTCGAAGGACCATGAACAATGGGGTCCCAAAATCAAACGCAATTGATGTATGTCGACAACTGTATTGAACAAACACACCACTGCTGCTAGCGACAAAAAACTCAATGATTCTTCAAACCTTAAGACAAATTAAGTAAACACATCGTTCGCGTGATGCAGCTTTTGCAACGCTCGGTACAGTGACATCTAGCGACGCATTCGTAAAACGTTATAATTTAAACAAAGTGTTATAAATTAGATGCGGATTGAAGTTTAACAATTTAAATATTTTTTGATAATACAGACAATAGGTTTTCTGCTCATAAAGTCAAATTAAAATATCAGAAATTGCTACTACTAGCGCCATCTGTTGTTGACTAGATGAACTATATATTATTTTAACTAATGTTTTTTAGTTAACAACTGAACACCCGCGCTCGTGAGATAAAAGTACTGTACTTTATTTATATTATTATGTACAAGCAGGGCTATAATTTTCTTATGAAATAAAAATCCGAAAGGTGAAAAGGTGCATTGCAAAGTATTTGACCAATAAAAACTATTTGGTAGTGCCTACACTAAATAGTAAATCGATCAATAAATTTTTCAAAACAAGACTTATAAAAATACTTTATTCATTATCAGAATCTGTGTCATCAGAGCTACTGTTGTCACTCTATCCAACATTTATTATAAATGTGTCACAGACACTGTCCATTAAATGGTCGAGCTTTAATAGCTTGTCTTCTTCTTTTATTATATGTGAAATACCCCCCTGCCATTCCACCGCAGTTATTTTATTTATTCCTTCCTGTAACAATTCCTTCACTTCCGCCATATTGACTCAATTGGGTTGAGTTCGCAGTGGTAGGGGGGTAACCGTAGTACCGTGATGCCTTTCTCGGCTGCCATCTCATCCACGTAACATTTGCTGTACTTAGCTTTCTCTGGTTCTACAAGTTCCATAAAGCGTGCTTTAGTCATTTCTGCGCTGTATTCTATATTTTTTGATTTGAGACAATCTTGTATGTAAGCCTCCTTCCATGACTTCACCGGAGTTTTTTCTACTTTCCTGGAGTGAGGGGCATTGTCCATTACAACCACAGAATTAGGTTTTAATTTCGGTAATATGCCCCTAAACCAATCCTCGAACACTTCTGAATTCATTTCTTTGTGGTAGTCTTCGGTGCCTTATTTTGCCTCAAACAACAATAGGCCTCCTTCAACAAATCCTTCTTCACTACCGATGTGGCTAATTAAAAGTCTCCTTCCTTTCCCAGTTGGAGCCTTAAGGCCGGTGGTTAGTCCCTCCAGGAAGGCTTGCCGGGATGATTGGACCGTGGTATCTAAGTCTTGTTTACTGTGTGACCTAGAAGAAATATAATATTCGATTAAAAACTTAATAATAACGCAGAAATAAATATTAGTAAAATACTAACTGATCATTACTCATATTAACAAAATCATTAAAAAAATTGGTTGCCTGTAAAGTCGGTATACGGGCGAAAGTTTTACGTGACAACGACTTTGAGATTACTACAACATAACCTATTCACTTATGTCTTAGTCATTTATTTCATCATGTTATATTATCAGTCTGAAATTATTTACCTTTGCTGTTTGAATTGTTGCGATGGACGAAACTACCTTCACATTATCACTACACAATCGTTTTACAATTAACTGGCAACGTGTAAACTTGTATGCAGGCGCCTAAGCGAAATAGAAGCGCAAGACATGAACCGGTGTGTATGCCTATCTCTCTCACTCTCTCCCTCTCACTCGCTCTCATTGTGAGCGCATAACGTGAGCGGAGCGTAACGCAGTTTCTTGAAGTGTCACCCGGCAAACCAATTTATAAGACGTTGTCACGTCAAAATTATAATTCTATTATTTTGACAATTATGATGTAAAGAGGGATGAATATTGACATGAAACTTAATCTAATCTAACAACTGTACTATATGCCATATGAGTGTAAAATGTGTATTATTTATTTATTTATTCATTATAAAAATACATAGCAGGCTTACAGTTTTCACCAAGCGCCTATGAACTTATTCATAGAAAAATATATCAAACTATCGGCTCCCAAAACTTTAGTCATGTATAACTATCGGCTCCCAAAACTTTAGTCATGTATATCTACGTTACAGCCAGCGTGCAAATATATTTTAAATGAAATGAATGAAATGAAATAATTTATTCAGTAAGTAGGACACAAGGGCACTTTTACAAGTCAGATTGTGAGTCTACCGGCATTTCGCAAGAGGAGACCGCTGTTGAGAAGAAAGCCGAAAGAAACTCAACAGTAAGTCATTTTCTCGTAAATTATACTTAAAAACTAATACAATTATATTATAACTAGGTAATTGAAACATATATGTTAGAGGAGATGTACAAGTTTCTTCAAATCAATGTTTACACTAAAAATTATATAAAATAAAGTGTTTTTTTCAGAGATGTAGAAGGTCTCTAGGCGTCACGACACGTAATATAAATTGGTATAATTAATTAATGAAATAATTCAATTCCGTTGAGATGTATAAGGTCTCAAGGGGTCAAAATCAATAACTGATGCAACAAAATAATTAAGTACTGCAATAAGACCATTGCACAAAAAGGGTGACAAAGCAAACGCTTCTAATTATAGACCCATCGCATTGTTGCCTATCTTTTCAAAAGTTTTTGAGAAAATAATTTATAACATCCTATACAAGTTTATGGAAAAGTATAGGGTTCTTATTGACGAACAAAAGGGTTTCCGGAAAAATACGTCTATCAATCTAGCTATACATGATTTAATCAAAAGAGCCCTCACCTGTCTTGATAAAAGGAAACCATGTTGTGCCATATATATGGACATGACAAAGGCGTTCGACTACGTTGATCATCATGTACTACTTAGGAAGCTTAACCATTATGGCATCCGTGGGAACGCACTAGAACTCATGAAATCATATTTGGAAAATAGGGAACAATACACTGAGATCACTCAAATTTCTACGAACACTGGAAAAGAAATGACACACAAATCAACCAGCAGAAAAATTTAATATGGGGTGCCGCAGGGTAGCGTACTGGGCCCCTTATTATTCTTACTTTATATCAATGATATTGTCAATTCCTGTCATCATCCAATGATATTGTTTGCTGATGATAGCACTATAATTATTGAACTCGATACTGATAGCTATTATGAAGATGATGTAAATACTGTGATTAAAAATATTATTCTATGGTTAGAAAATAATAATCTTAAAATAAATCTAGACAAGACATATATTATGCAATTTAGTCAACGAAAAGTAGCACCGCCTAAATGTTAAATATATAGACAAAGTATTAAATAAAACGAATGTAACTAAATTTTTAAGTCTATATATAGATAATGATTTGTCATGGAAGTCACACTCCATGGATGTGTGTAGAAAAGTATATCGTTTCTCATATGCTCTCTATAAATTGGCGAAAATTTGTGACCGAAAGACAGTGCTCACAGCATATCATAGTTTTGTCGCAGCAACATTACGCTATGGTATTGTGTTTTGGGGAAATTGCACTTAACGTGATATTATATTTTTCCTGATATTATACTTTTATTATACTTTTCCGGTTCCGGCGTCCATACTGTAAACAGCTATTATGAGAAGCTCCGTGAATAATATTCGAAATCAAGTGCAAAAGTGCCGGCAGCGAAGATAGTTAATCGCGAGATCATAGTTGAAGCGACCAGAAACATTGTGAAATAGTGAACAGTGCTCGAACGAAGTTTTTATGAACATAAACAACTAAAATCACTTTACGTTCTAACCTAAAAAGTGAAATTCATCAGTGCACCATAGGTTAGGACGCAAATGATACCATACCAACCTAAATGACAGTTATATCCGGTGCTTAATAAGGCGCGTTCACGCGATCCGATTTAATTGGCCGATGTGATTTGACACTTTAAACATTCAGTGTTGCTATAGAAAGAAATTCAAAAATCCCTGAAAATGGAAAAAATTGGAAACTCTTTTAGAGAAATTAGACGGAAAACTGAAACAACAAACGATGGACATAACGTCTGCAGTAACTAAAAACCGGCCAAGAGCATGTCGGGCCACGCTCAGTGTAGGGTTCCGTAGTTGCTCATCCTTCACAATAAACTGCTGTTTTAAGCCCGAGGTTTAAGTTAAGACAGATTTTAAGCTCTATAAAAAGGTCGTAAACGCCCTAGAAACTGTAATCACTTATTACCTTCTGGAAGTCAACTTACGACCTTTTAAAGAAAAAATATGAAATTTGGCGATAACTCAAAAACGGCTTGACCGATTTTGTTCAATATAGTTTTCATTGAAAGTACTTATAAGGCCGCATTAACATGAATTTTTCCATATTTTTTTGACTTGTGGTTCAAAAGTTAGAGGGGGGGGGACACAATTTTTTTTATTTTCGGAGCGAATATTTACAAAACTACTGAGTTTATCAAAAAGTAATGTTTGAAAACCCCTATTATTTTCAAGAGACCTATTCAACGACACCCCACACACTAGGGTTGAAACGAAAAAAAAAAATCACCCCCACTTTAGGTGTTCGAGAGGTACCCGAAAAAAAATTTTTTTTTTAGTTTTTATTTTACCGTTTTGTCGGCGTGATACATACACATACTCATACCAAATTTCAGCTTTCTAGTACTAATGATCACGGAGCTAAGCCGCGGACGGACGGACAGACGGACAGACGGACAGACGGACAGACGGACATGGCGAAACTATAAGGGTTCCTAGTTGACTACGGAACCCTAAAAATGTCTCCGAAGCATTGGACGAAAAAATTAAAACATTAGCGGAAGAAAATGTTATCCTCAAAACAAAAATATCTGAGCTAGAACAAAAACTCACAAGATTAGAAAACGACAAGCGTAAAAATAACCTTGTGTTCGTCGGAATAGAAGAAATAGGCAAAACGGAAATTGAGTTGGTTGACTATATAAAAGACATAATAATAGATATTGGAATACATATAGAATTGGGCAGCAGACAGACAATAAAAATCGTCCAGTAGTTGTCCAAATTATATCAAGATGGAAAAAACATTTGATTTTAAGGAATAAGAAAAATCTCCCTCCAGGAATATTTGTTAATGAAGATTTTCCAAAGGAAGTAATGGAAGTAAGAAAGCAGTTACTAGTACGAGTAAAAGAAGAAAAAAACAAAGGAAACATAGCTTTTATTAAATATGATAAATTAGTTGTAAAACCACCGAATGATAAGAACCGAGAAAAAAGAAAGAGGGAAATATCAAAGTCACCCAGCACGTCAACTCAGAAAAAAGCTAGCTTAGAAATCGATATGGAACAACCTGCAAGTAGAACAACCACAAAGGATATTATAAAACCAGGCATACTAAATTATGTGGAGCGGAGTAGACCCACCTCACCAGTAGGCACTCCAAAAAACTGATACCGAACATAGACACTGGGAACCAAAAACACACAACACTATCAAAACTAACTGATAAGAATGGCATCCCGGTACGGCCGGTCACCGCGGGAGAAGTAGACCATAACCCCCCAAATATAAATATAAACAGCAGAGACAACATAAACAATCGTCGAAACCTAAAGCAACGGACTACCAATCCAGATGTTCTAGAAGGGTCATCGGACCCCTTAACCATACATATATGGACATTCAATGTCCGCACTCTAATGGACGACTACAGGCTACAGGAACTAGAATCAAGCTTAGAAAACAAAAAGTGGCACATTATTGGGTTGTGCGAGGTAAGAAGAGAGGGACAGAGTCTAATTGAACTTAAGTCTGGACATCTTTTTTACTACTATGGCCTACAGAAAGGAAGACATGGAGTGGGATTTTTAATAAACAAGGAAATAAAATCATATATAAAAAAACTATCGTACACATCAGCAAGGGTCATAAGTATAGACATGACAATAAAGCAAATCAGCTACACCTTCATCCAAGTATATGCACCAACCATTGATGCCACAGACTCAGAGGTTGAATCCTTTATCCTGGATATTGAATCTACCTACTGGAGTAGTAAAGCTAAAAACAAATTTATTATGGGCGATTTTAACGGGTGCGTCTCATTTCATAGAAAAACAATTAACATATTTTCATATGACCGAACATACGTTTGGTAGAATTTTCAGATTGTATAACAACGTTTCATAGAATGTTCATTTCATATATCGTTATTTCGTAGAAGCACAATTGATAGAAAGTCATTTCTTATAACAATCATTGGACAGAATTCACGTTTAATATAATGCACTTTTCTTATAACAATAATTTCATAGAATGTACGTTTAATAGAATGTACTTTTCATAGAATGTACGTTTAATAGAATGTACTTTTCATAGAATGTACGTTTAATAGAATGTACTTTTCATAGAATGTACGTTTAATAGAATGTATTTTTCGTATAATATACTTTCGAATTCATAAATTACAAAATTTGAACAAGCGAGCGAGCGAAGCGAGCGAGCAAAACCTTTCAGAGCAGATCCGACGTGGCCGGGTTAGGTTAGGTTAGTAGGCTCGCTACGCTTCGCTCCCGCCTGGCCTTCGAGGTTATTTTTTTTTTTTGCGTACCGAAGAAAGTTTTGCTTGTAATCATACTGTTTACATACAAGAACAAATCCACCCAACCACTTCCAGGAAAGTATTATGTTCGGAGCTAAGGCGGAGTACTGGCCAAAAAAAAACATACGAGCGAGCGAGCGAAGCGAGCGAGAAAAACCTTTCAGAGCAGATCCGACGTGGCCGGGTTAGGTTAGAAGTCAGGCGGGAGCGAACCGTAGCGAGCTCCCGCCTGGCCTTCGAGGTTATTATTTTTTTTGCGTACCGAAGAAAGTTTTGCTTGTAATCATACTGTTTACATACAAGAACAAATCCACCCAACCACTTCCAGGAAAGTATTAAGTTTGGAGCTAAGGCGGAGTACTGGCAAAAAAAAACATACGAGCGAGCGAGCGAAGCGAGCAAACAAAACCTTTCAGAGCAGATCCGCCGTGGCCGGGTTAGGTTAGAAGGTCAGGCGGGAGCGAAGCGTAGCGAGCTCCCGCCTGGCCTTCGAGGTTTTTTTTTTTGCGTACCGAAGAAAGTTTTGCTTGTAATCATACTGTTTACATACAAGAACAAATCCACCCAACCACTTCCAGGAAAGTATTAAGTTTGGAGCTAAGGTGGAGTACCTACTGGCAAAAAAAAACAAGTAATTGAATTTTATACATTTTAATTCATAAGCGCGTAAATGATACAAAATAGTCACTCTCTCTTGACAAAAAATCTATGAAGTGTGTATTATGCTATTTGTTTATTCTATTAAATGTTTATTGTATGAAATGTTCATTATATTAAGTATGTATTATGTTATTTGTTTATTCTATTAAATGTTCATTATATTAAATGTTCATTATATTAAGTGTTCATTATTTTTAGTGTTTATATACGAAACAAAAAATATATGAAGTGTTGTTATAAGAAATGAAAATATATGAACTGATTTTCTACGAAATGATAATTCTATCAATTGATCGATTCTATGTGTTGAAATTATATTATATGTTATTCGATGTGATGAACGTTATACCATTTGTTGTTCTATGAATTATTACACACCCGATTTTAACAGCCACATCGGAAGCAGAAAACTTGGAGAAGAATACACAGTAGGTCCATACAACTATGGCACGAGAAATCACAGAGGAGACGGACTGATAAACCTCGCACGAACGTTGAACCTAAAAATTGGAAACACCTTTTATAAAAGCAGAACAAACAGAAGATGGACATGGGAGCATCCAAATATGACAAACAAAGCTCAGATAGATTTTTTCCTGATACAGAAAAAAACCGATATTCGCAACATATCTGTCATAAGAAACCTAAAATTCACATCCGACTATCGTCCTGTGGAAATGAAACTAGAAACGAATAAAAGAAGGATAATTTTTTCTAGAAAAATAACAACAATTAAATGCGATTCAGCTACACTAGTGCAGGAAACTACCAGCAGGCTATTTAAGGACATATGTTTCGAAGGACCTGATACAGTACAAAATAAATACAATATTCTAGAAAAAACTATACATGAAGCTATTAAAGAATGCTCGAAGATAGAAAAAAAAACCAAAATAAATAATTACTCTGATGAGACCAACAAGTTATTAGAACTAAAACAGCAATTGCAACAAAAATCCCAAAAAACAAGAGCAGAGAAAAACAGATTAAAAGCAATAAACATAAAAATTAAAAAAGGAATAAAAATAGACATTGAGAATCAGAAAATAGAAGAAATAGAAAAAGTGCTGGCCACTAACTGTGCAGTAAAAAGAGCTGAGAGAATTATGTCAATCGGAAAAGAACTAATACCAAATCTCCAACATAATGGAAAAAAAATCGAGAATAGAAAAGATATAGTTACGGCTGCAACACACTTTTTTAAATCCCTATATTCGAAAGAAAATTACGATCCAGCCATCTATAACAAAAATGAATGTACAGAACCAAAACCATTCCTACTAGACGAGATTTCCGCCGCAATAATGAAACTAAAAACGGAGAAAGCGTTAGGTCCTGATGGAATTGGCAACGAATTTCTGAAATATTCAAGCTATGAACAACACATCATCATAACCCAAATATTCAATAAAATACTAGAGGACGAATTAACGCCAGAACAATGGAGCATATCGAGTATTACTATGATCCACAAAAAAGGAAACAAGGACAACCTGGACAATTACAGACCGATCAGTTTGTCTTCCTGCTTGTACAAACTGTTCATGACAATAATGAAACGAAGAATGGAAAGGACTCTAGAAGAACAGCAACCTGTCGAACAGGCTGGCTTTAGGCCTAGCTTCAGCACAATAGACCATCTGCATAGTCTAAACCTAATAATAGAGAAATGCATAGAATACAACTACATTATTTATATAGCATTCATTGACTTTACAAAAGCCTTCGATTCTATAGACCACAAGTATCTTTTCAAAACACTAGAAGAACAACATGTAGAAGGAAAGTACATAAATATACTAAAACAGATATATGGAAACAGCAAAGCATCCATAAAAACAGATAAACAGGGAGATCCATTCCCACTTCAAAAAGGCGTAAAACGAGGAGACCCCATCTCTCCAATACTGTTTAACGCCAGTTTGGAAGCCATATTCAGAGAACTAACTTGGGAAAATAAGGGTCTTAATATAAACGGAAAGAAATTAAATAACCTAAGATTTGCTGATGACGTAATAATATTTGCTGATGATCCAAAATGCCTAAAAGAAATGTTGGTGGAATTTGAGAAAGCTTGTAGAAAGGCGGGCCTAGAAATGAACGAAAAGAAATGTAAAGTTATGACAAATGGAGAAGAAATACCTATAGAACTCGGACACAACGTAATCGAATATGTTGAAGACTTCACTTACCTCGGGCAACTGGTATCTTTTAAGTTCAGCCTAGACAAAGAACTGGATCAAAGAATAAGCAAAGCCTGGAAAAAATATTGGGCATTAAAATTCATCATGAAAAGCGACCTTTCCATGAAAATAAAACAAGCTACTTTCAACACAGCTATCCTACCTACGGCTAACATATGGTTCACAGACATGGAGCCTTACAAAGAAACAGAGCGACAAACTAAGAGTATGCCAAAGAGCCATGGAAAGATCGATGCTAAACATTACTAGAAAGGACAGAATAAGAAACACAACAATACGTGAGAAAACTGGCATAAAAGATGTTATTTATACAGCTAAGAAGATCAAATGGGCCTGGGCAGGACATGTATGTAGACTGCCCAATGACAGGTGGACAAAAATAACAACAGAATGGCAGCCAAGAGACAAAGTAAGAAAGAGAGGCAGACCTAGACTTAGATGGACGGATGAACTGAAAAAATTTGATAAATATTGGTGGAGATCGGCCCAAGATAGGAAAGAATGGGAAAGGTTGGGGGAGGCCTTTTGCGCACAAGGCGCCACGCATTCACACAACGTAGGATTAGATATTGATTAAACCTGATATGACATGTTATAATTATCATAGTAAATATTTACAAAATTGTTCGATTTTTATGTCATTGTGATTTACTTAATTTATTTAATAATTAATTGTAATGTAATGAATTGTAGCAAGTTTATTTGCATGAATAAAGGCTATTGTTATTATTATTGTGTTTTGGGGAAATTGCACTTACCGTGATATTATATTTAGAGCCCAAAAGCGATGCATTAGAGCCATTACTGGTCTAGATCCCTCACAAAGCTGCGAGCCATATTTCAGATCACTAAATTTGTTAACTTTTCCATGCATGTATATTTACGAATGTTGTATGTATGTAAAAACTAATCCTGACTTGTTTCAAATGAAAAAGCCATCTCAAAAATCAAATCTCCGGCTGAGAAAGCCTAAGGTATATGTCCCGATGGCAAAAACAGCCCTGATGAAAAAAAACATTTTAGTAATGGGTCCAAAAATTATGAACAAACTACCGATAGATTGGCAAAATGTGACATTAAGCAAATTTAAATATTTATTACACAATTTTTTGTTAGAAAAGTGTTATTATAGTATTGGCGATTTTCTAAATGATGTGAACATATCTGTATAATATATTCGGTCGACATTCTACTATGCAATTTGTAATTTGGACATTCAGCATTTAATTTTTTAAATTTTTCTTAATTATTGTTATTACCATTATTTTTATTTATTTAATTTGAACATATGACATTTAATTTAAATTAATTTATTATTGTGAATTTAATATGTGATGCTTGTCAAGTTTGCAGGCGAAAATATTTGTACACCTGCATTTGTAGGTCAAACATAGTTGATCCATATACTGAAAACATGTCACCTCATAACCTGTACCTATGTTTAACAAATAAATGATTCTGATTCTGATTCTACTTAATTTCAATTTCTTAGAGATGTACATGGTCTCTAGGCGTCACAACATACAAAACAAAATAAATTAATTCATATCCTTAGAAAAGTTAAGGACTGAATAAGAAACTAACTATACAAAAGAAAAAAAAAAAAAAAAAATTAAACAAAATTTCTTAGAGATGTATATGGTCTCTAGGCGTCACAGTTTACAAAATAAAAAATATAAATAATAAATATATGATAATAGTTAAATTCCTAAGAGATGTATAAGGTCTCTGAGCATCATTGTACAGTACACTAAGTTTATTAGAGATGTATACAGTCTCTAAGTCTCTAAGTAAAAAATAACTTCAATCGAGTACATGATGAAGTCTCTCATGTCAGTTCATTAAACACTGGAAAGCAGTTACTACACAACTAATTTGGCCCTTGCTAGTATGAACAGACCGGACCCCACAATCGGCACCCGTTCACGAGCATGACGCATATCTCAGCCATCGCCTCCCTCAACCATATTATAGGGAAGGTTGCGACCCGATCAACGACGCCACCGTAAGCAAAGACCTTTAAGCGAGCATGACATGCTCACACTGCCGGGCATTCATCACTAATGCTATTTGCCCGGTGAGAAACAACATAATGTGCTCTCATGTTACATTACAAAACACATGAATATTACCGACTAAAATAATGCTTACTTTACATTCACATGACTAAACCACTGGCTGAAAGTCATCCCTATCATCTAAAAAGTCATTCACAGTATAATACGCCTTAAGTATTTATTAGAAGGCTAAAATATGAAGATATCAATTATTTATTCAATATCACTTCATACTTGCCTTCATTCACCCAAGTTTCATCTTGATAATAAATGCATCGACCCTCTTATCGATATTGTTTTATACGTTGCAGGTATCTTTCCCTCCATGATATGATATCCTGCCTGTCTTTGAGACCACTACGGCGTTTTCGGCTTGCGTATTCGAATTTTAAATGCTTCAG
Organism: Apotomis turbidana; assembly: GCA_905147355.2. Taxonomy (NCBI): domain Eukaryota; kingdom Metazoa; phylum Arthropoda; class Insecta; order Lepidoptera; family Tortricidae; genus Apotomis; species Apotomis turbidana. The sequence goes on along the minus strand of LR990290.1, from coordinate 9,475,190 downwards.
TATTTTCCCACTGTAGATTTAGACATTTTGGGTATGCTATCATCAGCAGATAGCTCTTTGTGTATCTGTAAGAGATGGTATGCAATGTTAAAACTGAAAAATATGAAATGTAGGTTTTTTTTTCAAATGAAAAAGCTAAGAAATTGGTAGTTACCTTTTCAATTGTCGGCATTTCGTTTCTAAAGAAAAATTGATGCACTTTTCTTCGGATTGCCGAGAATGTCAATTCGTCCAGTTTGTTTTTGAACGACATCTGTGGTCCAGGTTTTTTCGGTGGATCAAAGTGTTTATTCTCTTTATACTGCTTCAAAATATTGTATACACTTGATAGTGCTACTCCCGTTAATTCAGCAGTTTTTTTCGCACATTCTGTCGCACTCCAACCTTCTGTTTGTGGCCAAGTCTCTATAATGCCTTTGTATACATTTACTATGATTGACTTCTCGTTGTGAGAAAAAGCCCCACGTGGCCTTTTCTTCTTGGGAGAAAGGAAGTCGGATGCCTTCTCCTGGGATGTGCTTGGTCGAGGGTTCATCTTGCTTATTAAAACAAGAAACCACACAAACAACGTAACAGTAATAGGTAACACAAAAACGTAACAAAAAACTCAACAAACTAGTAACAATAAACTCAACGAAAGCAGCGAAAATAACACGAACAAAGGAGAGAGAGCACATTCGAGCATTCAAGGTAGAAGCCTAGAAGCCGAATGACATGACGCAACACGACGGACGCGTCAAAGAATTGTTTTGCATAGTTTGACACATTATGGTTGACAGTTGACAGCTTGCGTTTTGCTTAATATGACGGGATGCGGCAGATTATTATTTATATTGCAATATAAATAATAATCTGCCAATATAAAAAAATAATTTACTAATAATCGAGAATATAAACTTATAATTTTGAACCATTGGTTTGTAATACATGAAACTCATCAGAATGATACCAGCAACATTTTTTTTTCCCCCAGAAAAAACATTGTACTTTATTGTGTCCATACTATGCAATTTAAAATTATACTTTCTATGTTGTAATAAATAGATGATATATTACAGGTATTGTAATTTAACATATATAAAATACAGAAGCCAAGTTCTGTTTTTTATTTATTTTGAAATTCTTATCACAGGCACAAGGAGTTTATTTTTGTCTGGTAATACCATGAAGCGTCAGATTTCCACGGAATTAAAACTGAGAGTTTAGTAGTCTGTAGGCACAGTTGATACCACTGGCCTGTACTGAACATAAAATGGTTTTTTTTTCTTGGAATCTTTGAAAACCCTCAGGGGTCGAAAGCTCCTTTTCTAGTTGTTGCAGGCACTGAATATCATCAATAGCTTTCATCAGAATTCGCTTTGTTTGCATACCTTGAGCTTGGCTCAATGTAGTAACTCCCTGTGCTGGCTGTCGATTACGTAGCGATTCATCCAACTGTACAGAAAATTGTGATAACTTTCTCATAATTTTTTCTTGGTTATCCATTATAGCGTTTTGTACCATGTAAATATTTTCGATTTTCTGTATTAGGTCCCCGATGCTAGTTGGCTGCTGACTCGGTTCTTCTTGAAGTACTTCATAAATGACCCCATTAGAGACTAATTACACTCGAATTTTGTTGACAAAACTTCATTTTCGGCAGGTGCAATTGTGGTGTGTGTGTGTGTGTGCGTGTGCGTGCGTGTGCGCGAGTGCGTGTGTGCGCGCGTACGCGTGTGCGTGTGTGTGTGTGTGCGTGTGTGTGTGTGTGCGTGTGTGAATAATAGACCATAGTTTGAAAGATTTTTTGAAAGAAAATAAGAGAACATTTTTACAGATAAGAAATTTGTACTAACAAAACAGTCTATTTTTATGGTGGTCATAATGTGCGGTTCTTGAAGTCATCATGGAGGGTTTATGATATTTGGATAGATAAAGTCTTAAATAATGTTGAGATTGGATGTTTTTTGCAGTATGAAAAAAAATCTTTCAAACTATGGTCAAGGTTCTCTTATTTTTCGCAGAAAATTGTTACGCCGATTATCACTTGCCAACTCCCGTTTCGCGGAATTTTATTTCGCCGACCTTTCATTTCCTAACTTATCAATTGCCAACTTATTATTTGCCAACCTCACCGTTACCAACTTAACTTTTGGTCTGTGTTTTATTACGTAAATTTTTAAAATGCCACCTTTCATGTAGCAGAATGTTTTAGTTGGCATAATATACACTTAGTTGTTTATTGTTTACCAAATGTTTTATTGAGTAGCGTGGTGTTATTAGTAAATTCTTGCTAAAAAAATAAATGAAAAGAAAGAAGTTGTGTTCTTCAGAGAAATAAGTAACAAAAATATGTAGGTATGGGTATGTATGTGGTAAATTTACCAATTACAAACTAATATTTAAAACTAAAATTAAAAACTATACTAAAAGTAAATTATAAATATATGTAGGTATAATATGTTGTTTTTTTTTGTAATACTTGCAAGAATTTTAATATTACCTTCATGCAAGCAAGCAATCTGACTAATCTGTCCATGGTCATAAAACAAACCTAACCTAACCTACAGTTTTTGGTTTTTGACCCATGTTCCATTTTGTCGCAGTTACTCTTAGGTACTGTGAAGGTTGGACTTCACTTTCAGTGGAGTTGGTCACTGATATAAAAATAAAGACGTTTTATAAATTTGAATGGACGAGTGACATCCGTCATAAATAAAAAATGTATAATAAGTCTTCTTCTAGCCCCCGGGCAATAAAGTTATTAACGCACCTCTAGTATTTTAATAAGCTCCCTCTGAGCCGCATCCCACACTGATATCCGGAGGTCCGAACAAGAACGGCCCAGCATTTTCTACCCTATACATGAGCTTTTCGAACCTCTCCCAAGAAAACAGCGCTAGCGTGCCCAGCGGAGTCCGGGCACTCCGGACTGCTGAGCAAGCATCCCGGTGACATAGACATCATCGATCCAGAAGAAAGGGACGGACTGAGAAGTCTTCAGCAAGCGGGGTATCACATCTTGAGAGAATATGACGGCCCAACCTGCGCAATATGAAGGATAGTAACTTCCTCCGTACTCGGTAGGCAGCACATTCCACTTCGACCCGGACCGAAACGCCGGAGGATTCACGTACAATCGACAAGTAATCAAGTCCCTCGCTCCCCAGGGAGACAGTTCCCGAGCCAGGAACCGGTTCAAAGAATGCAAGTTCACTACGACATCATCATCCGTCTTCAAAACATATTTCGCCATCGGACAATGGTGAGACACCCATTTTAAACCCATCACATGCTTGTAAGTCATGTTACGGTAAGCATCAATAAAGCTACCTTTAACTATATCCCCAAACATGACTGCTTCATTCTCAATATCATTACGTATGGTTTCATTTTCAGATTCTCCAAGCAAAAATACAACTTTAGTTGATTCTACTGAACGTCCCCATGTATTACGAATAACCACTCTGTTAATTTTGTTAAAACTTTCGTGAGACATATTTAATTATTGTATTAAGCGGTTTACACTCACGTGAAATTGTCACGCCTGCCCCTTGCGGCCCATTGTAAGCCAAATAGACTCCCCGACTTATAAGGCATCCCGCCAAATGGCCAGTATACTGCAACCGTTGACAGGCAAGACGTCTAGTTATGTACGCGACTCGGCACATTTTGTGCAACTACTGGAGGATGTCGTGTTGCGAGACAACGAGTTGATGGTTAGCTTCGATGTTACATCTCTTTTCACGAATGTACCAGTGGCCGAAACTATACGGATAATACGCGACATTTTGGTCCGGAACAATCTACCTGCTGAGTATATGAAGCTGATAGAGTTTTGTTTGACGAACGGCTATTTCATGTGGCAGGGGGAGTTCTATTTACAAACTGAAGGTGTATCAATGGGATCGCCGATTGCGCCGGTTGCTGCCAACATCTTTATGGAAGATTTTGAGGAGAAAGCGTTGGAGGGCTGCCCTTTTAGGCCTAGACGGTGGTGGCGCTATGTGGATGACGTTTTTGCGGTGATTGCGGAACATGATGTAGAGCCACTTCTGAACTATCTGAATGCGATACACACAAAGGTACAGTTCACCATCGAGAAAGAGTCCAATGGAGTGCTTCCATTATTGGACGTGCTGGTGAAACGCATGCCGGAAGGACGGCTGAGTCATACGGTGTACCGCAAATCCACGCACACTGATCGATACCTGCAAGCTGATTCACATCACCATCCAGCACACTTGTCGTCAGTACCGCGGGCGCTCATTAATAGGGCTCTGCGTTTATGCGACCCGCAGTACGTGAATAAAGAGTTGGCGCATGTACGACAAGTGTTGGAGAGCAATGGATACAAGTGGAGACATAGTCAGCGTGTAGCGAACCCGAGTGTAGCGCAACGACCGCAGACTGTGGAAAGAGCACCTGCGTACTTGCCTTATATTAAAGGGGTGACGGATACCATCGGACACATGTTCCGCCGCCGATACAGTATTAGAACCTGGTTCCGTCCGTTGACTAAGGTAAGGCAGTTGTTGCAGTCACCTAAAGATAAAGATCCGTTCGGTAGCCCGGGCGTATATGAAATACCCTGTGAGTGTGGCAAGGCGTACATAGGGGAGACGGGACGTAATGTGTCTGCAAGGTTGTCTGAGCACATACGCAGTGTACGGAAGCTGGACACGAATAATTCCGCGGTCGCTGAACATGTCGTCGAAGCCGGTGCGTCTCATTTCGTCCGTTTCGATAAAGCAAGAGTGTTGGTACGTGAGAAACGTTGTATACAACGTAAGGTACACGAAGCTATCGAGATCGGACGGCGCCCGAATTTTAATAGAGACGGCGGTTGGGCTTTACCTCCAGCATGGAAGCCTGTGCTTCCGGCGGCGAAACATATTGTGCGTTTGGACAATCCCGTGGACACCATTAGTCAAGTGTGCGTAATGTCTATTGATGACAAAAGTGACGTTGAAGTGCTGGACTTACAAGTTGCGGGCTTGCAAGCACCCCCCGCCCCCGCGCCATCGGCGCGCGCGCTCAGAGCGGAACGTCGGTCAAAGTATCAGCAGTGACGAGTTTGCCGCGGCGGTGTACGGGCAGCCGTCCCTGATGAAGGGCTCCATACGAGTTCGAAACATGTCGGGCCGTTCCTGACAATTTCACCACTCTGTTGTCATAATTACTCGGTTTCGAGGATATTATTATGACTAGCAACAAACCTGCTGAAGAGTTCGGCACGGTTGTGGGTTTAAAATGAATGAGAAATTCTTCAAATCAATGAGTTGATCATAAACATCACACTTCAGTACACTTGCCAGAGTTTCGGCCAACCAAAAAATATGTAAGTATTGGTATGTATCTTTTTCTTATTTGTAACTTGCCTAATGTATGAAAATGGAACTGTTGCATCAACGAAACGTTAATCGTCCAAAAGTTGTTCGACCAAGTGAAAGATTTGACTAATGATTAGTCTGCCAAAAGTTTAGAGGCATAATAATAATCTGCTTTACAATAAATCTACCAAGTGAAAAGTTGTCAAATAAAAATTTGGTAATCGTTAGTTGTCAAAGTGAAACGTCGGCGAAACGTTGGTTGGCAAATGAAATTCGGCCAAACATAGTTCTGCGAAAAGGCAGAACACCGTTATTATTGCTATAGTCTGGCTAATGAAATATTGAATGAAATATATAATAATAATCTGGCTAATGGAACGATATGATAGTTGGGGCTGACTCTAGTTTGTCTCTGAATAAAAAAAAACTATGACATCCGCCAGGAAACTTCATTACCGTCATTACCGGGTAATATTTGTTATAATGTGCGACTCCTGAATGCATCATGGAGGCTTATGATATGTGGCTAGATAAAGTAGTGTATGTAACTGTACATAATTAGGCATTAAAACACTTGTGTGTGATGTTATTATGAAACTTGCCTTCAGCTCGTTTCATCAAAATCAAAAAATCAAAATATTTATTTGGTAAATACTTAATTGGTACATAATATTGTGGCCGGTCCCTCCTGGTAAGTATGATAATACTTGTGTCAGGAGGTTCCGCTCCTCCCATCCGGAGTTGTAATACATTTAAGTAGATACAATAAAATAGAATATTACTATTCTATGATTTAGGTACATTTATAAATTTTAGAATAAAATTTATTTAGCTACATTTTCTTTCTGTTGTACAGTTTTTAACAAGAAAAGAAAAAGTAAAATATAGAAGTTTCATAAACCCACACTCGTGTTTAATACCCCTCATTATGTACAGTCACATAAACTACTATAACGCTAATAATACTCAAATCGTACCTTAATAATCGTCACCAAGTAGTTAAGATTGGTCATCTTCAAAGCGATCCGAAAGTCGTAGCGTGTGGTGTCCCTCAAGGATCAATTTTAGGACCATTATTATTCTTAATTTATATCAATAATATAAAAGAAATTGGTCTAAAAGGGGATATCACGTTATATGCAGATGACACTAGTCTCTTTTATTTTGGAAATTCGATCAATAACGTTATTAGCGATGCCCAGGATGATTTAAATTTACTAAACAGATGGTTCCAGTGTAACTTATTAACAATGAATGTCTCAAAAACCAATTACATAATTTTTGCTGCAAAAAATAAGAAAATAGCGGATTATCAACCCTTACAGATAAACAATGTTAGCATCCAAAAAGTTGATTAAAAAATATCTCGGATTAATTCTCGACAAAAACTTAAATTGGAAACCACACATAGACAAGTTAAAATCTAAACTAACGTCATTAACCGGTGCTCTGCGTACCTACAGCCGTAACCTCCCACATCATGTTCGGCATATTATTTACAATTCGCTAGTTAAACCACATATAGATTACCTCATTGAAGTGTGGGGCACTGCTGCAAAAACACATCTGGAAAGTCTTCAAATCGCCCAAAATAAACTAATAAAAATACTTTTTAGCTATGATTATATGACTCCTACTAAAAATATATATAATGAGACCAAAATATTAAACATAACACATACATACGTTTATAACACTTGTAGTTTGGTGCGAAAAATACTAAAAAATGATATGATGACTCAAATTAATTTCACTAGAAAACATCATGTACCAAGAATAAAATTGCGAAATGCCAATGACTTAATCTTGCGCCCCTCGCGAACTAACTATGGAAAAAATTTATGCTTTATGGAGGTGCTCAATTGTTCAATAAACTGCCAAAGATAATTAAAGAAACAAAATCGATTTCTCGTTACAAATACCTACTAAAAAATCATCTCCTGATGAACCTAAAAACATAAAAAAAAAACTTCAAAATTAAGATAACACCAATAAATATAAAACATACATAGTCCGTGAACATCCGTCAAATAATAATAATTAATATTTTTTATAAAAACATAATACTCACATAATTAAGATAATAATACATACAAACACAAACACACACACAATATAGATATTACATATATATATATTCGAAAAAAAGGGAATTACCATTAAACATTTATATAAATGTATAATTTAAATATTAGTTTTAACGCGTTTAGGCGCAACTAAATTGCATTGGTTGTATTTTACACAACTACGCTCATTCTCAACGCATGCCGTATCTAGATGTAACTGTTCCGTGTATTTAGTTTTGAATAGATTTAAGATAACGCTGCGCGTACTGCGCGCGGGCAGCTCATTGTAAATTGTTATTGTACCCTTTATTTTTATTTTTACTTATTTAATAAGCTTGCGCTCATTAGTTAGTAACTTAGGATAATTTTATGTCTCATATAAGTGAATTGTAAATTAATTCTTATGAGATTAAATGATCTTAAACCTTAACACACTGACAAAAAATCAACGCTGGTCGCTTTCTGCATAACTATGCTATCTATGGTCAATTATTATGCCAAGCTTTTATATTTACATTGAAAGTCCAATCGAATTTGGTCAAAACAGTAACATCAAAATATTAGGAACAATAACCAATAATTTTTCAATTGATGTCATATGCGTATAGTTTATAAATTCTTGAATGCTGCTATAAAAACAGTTTTATGGAGTTAACATCTGAGTGTTCGGTTAAAGGCATCCCCTTCGAGTAATTTTATTTGGACCGGTAAATTATTGGAATTCAGAATGCACATATTATAGCTGTTCCTTTTATAGATATATTTTTTACAGTGTGGCTGATATAAAAGATATTTATATTGCTCTCTTATATCACTTGAATTGAATGTAACATCGATCGTTTTTGAATGAGATGTTGAAAAATTATCTAAGCAATCGAAAACAATTTGTGGAGATCAAATCTGTTGACGAAAATTTTGTTTATAATATTTATGAATGACATATGTAATTTCATTTATAACATCGTACCAGAATGCCATGTTTCCGCCAGACACAAATCGAATTTACCCCGGGCCCACGTGAGGACAATTTATCAAACAATCTTGCCTAACGCGAAACAATTGAACGCGGTACGCGTCCGATGTACTTATACCTAACTTAATCTATTTTGCTAACCTGGATTTCAGCCGAATTTCTTCACGGCCGCAAGTATGTGTTGATGTTTTGTGTAATATGTGTGAATATGTTACTTGCGACAATAAGCGGCGTCCCGTTCTGCGCCGGCGTGAATCTCGCCAACAAACACGCTCCAAAAACAGTTCACATTATAGTAGTCCGATATATGATCCGAATCACTTGATAACAATCCCTGGAGCGCCCGAAGCAGCCCACCGTACAAGGAACTACACCGTATATCAATACTTTCCAAATAAAGCGTAAAAATGACCTCAAAATCAGTCGCCCCGTAGCGGAGATCAACAATGTACCAAGAACCGTTACGTTATAACAACACGTGGTGAGCAATTTCGTCACCAAACAAAACGAGCGCCCGCGCGTGTCGATATCCGAAATTATCCATCTAAAACTAATATGGCTGTTCCGCGGCAGCCACGCCACCGTCTCGCTTGCGCCCGTCGCTGTCCCGTTCGCACATGCAGCGCGCGCCAGCCAAGTACATAGTTATTAATACAACGACAATAGGCTTGATTCTAAACAGCCATCTAACGTTATTTGCCGATGACACTAGTGCAATCATCTCTGCAGATAGTGTACCTGAGCTTGAGGAAAGGATAAAATATGCTCTTAGGACATTTAAATACTGGTTTGACATAAATAATCTAAAACTGAATACTGCAAAAACACAAATTATGTTATTTAAGATCAACTCCAAAAAAAACAGATGCTATGGAGATAAAGTAGACGCAGTTGATGGTGTAAAGTTCCTTGGGGTACATATTGATTCAGCACTAAAATGGAAACAAGAGCTGGAATCAATTGAAAAATCCATCCATTCAGCCTGCTACGCACTGAGAAGTCTCAGGGATAAATTGACAGTGGAGCAACTGAAGAAAGTATATTATGTTCTAGTTGAATCCAAGTTGCGTTATAGCATTACGTTCTGGGGTAATAGCTATATGTATAATATAAACAGAGCTCTGATTGCTCAAAAACGAGCGTTACGATCTTTTTTGCGTTTGCCTCAGTGGGCCTCCTGTAGAGAACAATTTAAAAAGTTAAATATTTTAACAGTCCCCAGTTTGTATGTACTCGTTTTATTTACTGCGCTAGTTAAAAACATCTCAAAATTTTAGAATAGCGAAGAACAAGAGTTACGCTTCCTAACGCGCACCAATAACTTGAAGTCTAGTTTCTGTCCTAAACACAAAGTGTCGCAGCATTGCGCAAGAAACCAGGCAGTAATCATTTTTAACAAGCTTCCCACTAACCTAAAAATGATTACAGACTGTGTAGAATTCAATAAGCAATTAAAAACATATTTATTGAAAGAGTGCTTCTATAGTATTCATACTCTAAGAAAATTAATAAAATCTGGGGAAATAATTCGTGTAGTTTTGAAAATTGGTACAGTTATACCCTATGGTGTCTAGATGAACATACTAAAAGTCCTCGAGGGTGGGGGCTGTGCTAAGGGAGTAGGGGGGCGGGTTAAAGGTACCTTTTTCCTGATTTTCGCTCATATCTCAAATATTTGTAGAAATAGTATTATGAGTACTTCGGACAAAAGTTTTTACATAAAATTCCCTGCAAATTTGGTCATATTCATTTTCACTCTACGATCAATACTTTGGGAGCTACAGGATGTTTAAGAGTCCGCAGCAAGGTCCGCTCAACTCCGCGTTGAGATCGCGCGCTTACGCTTTAAAATGTTGTTGTTTCACCTAGAGGAAGACAGGGCGCTAGCAGTAAAGCGAGAGCGCGCTAGCGGCGGGCGGTGCTTACCGCCGCCCCCCCGGACCGTTCCCCGCGCTAGAGTAATTCGCTGCAGTTTCGCAACAATTTTTTGTAATTTATTTTAAGGTTTTCGTAGTTACGCTCTCATTTTAAAACTACGAGATCAATTTTGATAAATCTTTTTTCTTATCAAACTGCATAGTTTAATCGACACCGGAAATAGGCTTTGACTTCAATCTAAACTATATTTTGGTCGTAGTATGCCGCCAAACTGAACAACTTTCTGGGGTCTAAAAATGCAAAACTTGTACTCGCTCTATTTTCTTTCTATTAACATTTCAAGAGTCATAAACTAGTTTTAGCCCTAGATATATCTTATCTCATTATATTTAGAGAATTTCATGATAATGTGACATGTTATATTAAAATAAGGACGTAACTACGTTTGTATGAAGAATCAAGCTTGCTGCGGACTCTTAAGTTAACAGAAATATCAAAAAATGGTCGTTCAAGAAAACGTAGTTTTTTCGTAGTTGGTCATCATAAAACGAGAACGTGTTGCAACGTTGTGTAGTTGAGAAATTCCCGTTATCGGTAAATTCCCATTTGGGAATATTCCAAGTAAATTCCCATTGTTCCCGGGAATATACGAGCTCGGTGGACCCATTCCTTTGATATTTCGTTTTGAGCTAATTAATTGAATACAAGCAAACCGTTTTCACTATTTGACTTATCCTGAATCATCACTTAGAGTGAGTATCATAAAATTGACCTGATGATGGACCCTGGAAGCCCGTAATAGATCGGATCTCAAGATACGTTCAACGTAGACATGTGCGGTTTTCACATTTCAATTCATTTTGATGAGCAGTTAGAGCCGGTGTCATTAAATAAACCTGATGATGGACCTTAGAAGCCCGTAATGGATCTCAGATAAAAGTTTATTTTATGACACCGGCTCTAATTGTTCATCAAGGTGAATTGAAATACGAAAACCGCACATGTCTACGTTGAACGTATCCTGAGATCCATTACGGGCTTCTAAGGTCCATCATCAGGTTTATTTAATGACACCGGCTCTAACTGCTCATCAAAATGAATTGAAATGTGAAAACCGCACATGTCTACGTTGAACGTATCTTGAGATCCGATCCATTACGGGCTTCCAGGGTCCATCATCAGGTCAATTTTATGATACTCACTCTAAGTGATGATTCAGGATAAGTCAAATAGTGAAAACAGTTTGCTTGTATTCAATTAATTAGCTCAAAACGAAATATCAAAGGAATGGGTCCACCGAGCTCGTATATTCCCGGGAACAATGGGAATTTACTTGGAATATTCCCAAATGGGAATTTACCGATAACGGGAATTTCTCAACTACACAACGTTGCAACACGTTCGCGTGTTATGATGACCAACTACGAAAAAACTACGTTTTCTTGAACGACCATTTTTTGATATTTCTGTTAACTAAAACATCCTGTAGCTCCCAAAGTATTGATCGTAGAGTAAAAATGAATATGACCAAATTTGCAGGGAATTTTATGTAAAAACTTTTGTCCGAAGTAATCATAATACTATTTCTACAAATATTTGAGATATGAGCGAAAATCAGGAAAAAGGTACCTTTAACCCGCCCCCCTACTCCCTTAGCACAGCCCCCACCCTCGAGGACTTTTAGTATGTTCATCTAGACACCATAGGGTATAACTGTACCAATTTTCAAAACTACACGAATTATTTCCCCTGATTTTATTAATTTTCTTAGAGTATTTATGATTAAATGAATTGAATTGAATTGATTAGGGAATGTCTTAACAAAATTGCTAATTTTATGAATTACGCTACTGGTAAAATATTTAGTTTTTGAAAATTGGGTTTGCCGTGTAATTTGTATTGTAATACTTTTGTTGATCAGTGTAGGTCAATTCGTAGTGTCGGTTTATGTCGGTGTTGGTGGTTGTGTATGGTTTACTTGGGTAATTACTTACCAAACATTGAGTCAAGGACTGAATTGAGTGAAGACTGGATGCCTTGGGCCTCGAACGGTGTAAAACAAATTAGTGTTAAAAGTAGTATATGTAGAGTTTTTGTTTAAAAGTATTTTATAGTAATAAATAAGGCAATCTGGGAGTTTTCTTTGGCGGTTCTTTCTCCTCAGTAAGCCTTTAGTGAACCGCTGGTAGATATTTTAAATAAATAATAAATGCCCTTCTGGCACATGTGTAACTGTCTTTACACATTAGGCCCATCTGGCATGTATGAACACCTTTATTTTAAATTAATATTTACAAAATGGGTAGTTTGCACAAATGTAACTTTGACAGAGAAAAATTGTGTTTTTCTCAGTCAACCTTTGACAACGGTATCTGTAAAGGTACTGAAACGTCAGGGAGGCTCAAATAATTAATATACGCGATATAATCCGTTTAAATTGTTTTATTTAATTGAGTCAAGGAGTTGAAGTCAGGACACTCCGTAGTATTTGGAATAGAATATCTACACTGGTCATATTCTGACTCAGTGTCCGTTTTGTTTAGCATATTATTAAGTTCATCTTCTGCGTCTTCGAAAGTGAGGAAACCTTTTCTTTTTAGAGTACAAGTCCTGGTAGTCCAGTCCGGGCCCGGTTGTGCATTTTCATCGTCAGCTGGAGATCCCCTCCTATATTGTGGGTACCCATCGTCACCTGTCTGAGTATCCTGGAGAAGAGGGCGAGGGTACTTTTTAGTGCAGTTATTATCCTTCATTCACTTCAAGGGAGATTTGTTATTTAGACTGCCGCATGGGCCGTGTACCATGTGCGCCTTCACGATATCGTAAAGGAGAGGATCTTCCACAGGATCAGGTATTTCTGCACAGATAACACTGTCAACCTTGTCTGGGGTGATACGCTGCTCTAGCCATAACAGTATGTGAATATGGGGAAGGCCCCGTTTTTGCCATTCCACTGAATATGTAAACCAACGCACCTCCCCAAAAAGACTGCCTTTGATTAAAAGAGACATCATTTTTTTCACCTTTATGTGAAACACTCTGGATACAATATCGTGGCGTTCGAAAGACTTCTGGCCAGGAAAAAGTAAATCTGTGATCTCTTTCCACCGGGGGTTACACGTGAAAGTGATAAAGAGGTCAGGACGACCGTAGTGTCTCACATTAGTCATGGCATCTTGGGTTCGCTGAGCGAACTTCGCTCGTGCATATCACGTGGTCCCCCGGTAAAAGATGACGGAAGTACCACCTTCTGACCAAGCTGTTCACTGGTAACATCTTGCCTCCCTATGGCATCCCGGAGGTGTATATAGCTGTCAGCTCTTAGCTGCGCCTGGTTGTTTTTGATAAAATTTAACCTCTCGGATTCAATTTTGGCGTACATGTCAACCAAGAACTGACTAAAAAGGGAACGAAAATATAGTAGGTGGTTGTCTCTACCTTGCCTAGTCATCAAACGAAATGAATAAAAATCTGCAGCCGAAACAGTCTGTTTAAGGGTTAATTTTGTCTCAGGGTCACGCTGAGGTAAAGAGATTGAATACCCGTCCTCTCCGCGGCAAAATAAAAGCGGATATTGCAGGGCATCGTAAGACCGATGAATCTCGCTAATGCGTTTTAATGAGTTATCATGGCTCTCAAGAACGATGTCTCGCTTTTCAAATTGCTGCCCAATCATTACTAACGCTACCTCATTAGTCGGTGGGGCATTGAATTAGCCACTGTAACTACCTGGTGGTTTTTTTTCGGCATTAATAACGATTTTAAAGGTTTTTGAAGTCGCAGGCACGTTATCAAGGCCTGCTTTGAAGTCTTTTATATAAGCGTTAGACGCATGTAGCATTCGTTGTAATTGTCCGATTAAACCGGGTTTTACGTCGGGAAAGTGGCTGCACCTTAGATCTACTTCTCTTTCATCCTCGCCAACGAAATATATTTGTAAAAATTGTGGTTCTTTTTGTGATGCTGGTAGCAAACTTCCCGCTAAATGGTACTTGGCCCTGCACTTTGAAAGTTTGCATGAACCCGTCTTTTACAACCTTTTTAGCACCGAATGAAGTCATTTGGAAACAATTGTTGTATTTCCTTATGCATTTCATTAAATGTTCATGTTCCGGGTGCAAATCCATTATCAAGCTGTAAAGAGGTTCATCATAAGGCGGCAGCTGCACCTTGCCAGCACTACAGCACATGCCAGGTGCCTCTTCCTTCCATTTAAGAGCATTGCACCACAGGCATTCGTCGTCCATGACACCCAGAGCCACCATACTGTCATCCTCATACTCTGTATTGATATTATAGGTCATTCCGGACCCACGCTTAGTTTTCCATATCTGCCACCTCCTCTCAACTCGTGTACCAGGATTATTTTGCTCGTATTGAAACTGCGAAGCTCTATGCTCCTCGGGGTGAACTTGCCGGTGCCTAGCAGAAGTTTCTCTGTTCACCTCAGGATGATTTTGCTGGTACCTAAGCTAGCAGTCGTTTCCCTATTCGCCTCTGGGTGGCTATGCTGGTATCTACTAACTGCATTTTTATGCACCTCAGTACTCTTTTTTTGATATTGAGATACATCAGCACGGTTCACTTCTGGTTTTTTTTGGGTATATTTTTGAGATGCGGTTTTTAATTGCTTCCTCCGAGTAGCATCGGTGCATCGCGCATGACGTTTTTTAGAGCGCTTGGCAAGAGGTAGTGATTGACAGATAGATGAGTCGAGTTCTGATTCAGATGGTGGCGGACTCCTGGTCTCAACGGCAGCAATAGGGAGAATTAAACCACTGTTGGGCTCAGACAGTCGAAGTCGATTCAGTACGGACGAATACATCGAAATGACCCCGTGACAGAAATGAACTTGGCAAGTTTAGCTGTGCCTCAGTCTCCAGCAACACCAAAACATCTGATTTCTCCGGGACGCCTTTCAACTCTTTCCCTTATAACTCTGAAATCATTCATATTTCGCTATAGACTGTGAAACCGATGCTTCACAAGATTTAGTAACTTTACCGCCACGGCCAAATCCTACTACAAGTCTGGAACCTGTACCTGTACATGTACAGTCAGCGTCAGAGAAAAGGAACCCCCTAGTTTTAAAACAAACTTTTGCGTGGCGGACACTCACACGCTAAGATCACATGCCAAATACAAATATTACAAAAGATCAATTTACCTAGAAGAATCCTATAATTCCTAAACAATTCTTGGATAAATTGTTACATTGTTTTAGATAATTTAGTGATTATTGACAGCGTCGTGATTAAAATTAAGATTAAATATTCGCTGATAGCCTTTGACCAATCGTTTGTGCCGACGTTTGCAGCTCCAATTAAATAGAGTCGCGTCTAGCTAGACAACGCATCTTAATTTTAAGCAGCTCAAAATCAAAAAATCACAAATAAGAGATTTGGTAAAAAACGCAGCAGTCAATGCTGTAAGTAAAGATATATGCAGTCTGTACAATTCTTTTATTTCTATGACCAAATCCCAACTTAAATGTAATATGAATATTTCGTGCGTGGCAGCGCGTTCGCTGGTTCAGAGAGAAGAGAGCGGGCCTTTATCGATCTGTTTTATCGACGTATTGCTCAGTCGGTAAAACAGATTGCCGGCGCCATCTAGCGGCCACCGGCTGAACTATTGTGTCGCAGTTGCGACATATATAGGTACGTACCTTAAATAAAGTGAACTTTGTTAGGTGTTTGATTCTTCAGATGTTGCATGACATAATTTAAGAACACCATTCGCATTCATCTGTTGGGTAATGGTCATAAATGGACATAAGCTGACAGCCTTGACACCAGAAGAAGTTATAATTCAACAATGATTGTATGTTTCCCTTAGTGGTTCGGAAGTGATGTGGTAAATTAGGGTTTGTGTACTGACCACAAATACATCTTTTAGTGAGTAAAAAATGTGTAGTCAACCATGGCCATTCCTGGTCGTTCAAAGGCTCAAATATGTCTTTCGTTAAAAAGCAATCAATGTCCAATACAGCAGGCAATCCAGGCATCTCAAAAATCCGGTGATCTATCTGAAAAAGAAATGTCTATCGTATATCTATGACTTACGCAGCTAGCTATTGTATACTATAAAAATACTCATATTAAAAGGTCCTGTATCAAAACGGTTTTAAGTACTTATTTAAGAGTTGTCTATTCGATCAGTTTCTCCATGCAAACGTTGACCCCCGATAACGACCAAAAATAGACAGACGTAGATGAAATTTGGTAAGTATGAACTGGACGTAATTATCTATGCCTCTGGTTTTTCAGATTTTCGTATAAATTTGTAATGTGAGAATTAACAGGATCTCAAAAGTCGAGAAAAAAAATTGACAACTTTGCACAGATTACAAGGTAACAAAGCATTTTCACAAAATTCGAAGAAACCATCGGCATAGAAAAAATCCCGTGCCAACGCGACTGTTCCGTCCACTTACCTGATATCCTCGCCTGTTTCTTCTCATGTTAATAACCATGAGCGGAGGCTGGCTGCTGTCCTCGTCCTTGGCTGCTTGCACCGCCTCCTTCAACTCCTTGTAGTTCCTGGCTGCTATTATTGTTCCTAATCTCCTGTTGCGCAAACCATCTGCGAACTTTTATTGCCAAAGTTTCGTTTATTGGCCTCAGGATTTCGCATGCCTTTGGATTGCCATCTGCTTGCGTGATCGTGAGACTAGTAAACAAATCCTCAATTTTATCACCATATTCAGAAATCGACAGGTTATTTTGCGACATGTTATTCCAGTTGTATTAACAAGGAATTTGCAGATTTCTTTGGAACCAAATATTTTTTAATATCAGTAATTAATTCTGCTATCGTGTCATATTCTTGATTTAATTTTATTCTCGCATTTTTGTTTAATTTTGTCTTTAATATAAACGAAATCAGCAATTTCCTGTTATTGTGTTATTTCAACATGCTATCCATCATCTCGATCCCTTGTATCATCCTTTCTATTGTTTTATCCCTACCATCATACAGGGAATTAGCGCTCCCGCTTCTTTCAAGTCAAATTTTTCTGCCATTTTCACCTGTTTTCGGGTTTCTATAGTACTACTGACACTGTATCCTAATATTTTATTATATACCTTATCTATCTTATCGCATAATACATCGAAAATATATTCCGAAAAATTATCAGATATCTCTAAAGTGCTAAAAAGTGATTTTATTAAGTCTAAATAATTCAAGTAAGCGACATATATCTCTTTCGCTTCATTTATTTTCTCAATCCCGACATTTTGGGAACGTCTATTTGATCCTAATTTTCGTAGATATACTTGAAGTTTTGTCAGTGTACCCAAAATGTTATTTAGCTCTATTTCCATAAGTAGACATCTATGTATACTAATTTATAAGGTAAGTACTTAAAATTATACGTTACGCGTTTCACTTTCCCATTTGCCTTTTCACTTCACTCACATGTCTTCCTCTCCATCATCGCCCTTTCCAGCGCTGTCCTTGACGGTGTCGCGTGCCTGCCTGCGTCCAGAGAGGCGCACCCGAATTCTCCTGGCTATATCACTCCGTATCTCCTTTCGTATCCAATCATGGTGGCATTTTCTTTATCCAGCAGGGCTACTCCGATGACAATGAGAACTGTCGACATCAATATATCGTTGACATGAAGGTGCTCGGCGTGTTCAGCTATGCCTTGGCCTTCATTTGATCCCGCAGCATTTTGTGTAATAACCACTTCTTTTCTTCTTCCTCCTGCTTTGTGTACGAAGTACCCATTATATAACAAGTAGAATTGGTCGAAACAGTTTAGTGCACACAATAGTTTTTGTTTTATTTCGTTCGCGAATGTTCACTTTTCAACTTGTGAATATTGTTCGTACAATACCGTCTTCGTTAGTGTCACGAGACATATAATTAACAAGAGCACTTCGCAGAAACGTTGCAAATGCTGACGCGTGCGACGCCGCCGTATGCACCGGGCACGGCGCGCCGCCATGGCAGGATCGCCATGTGTGGATGTTGTACGGAGTCAAGAGAGACACGTCGTTATAGTTCAAGCGGTTTATTGAGACTAACTTATCCTACGTACATATGCCCACTACAATAATTAAAATAATAAAGAATCACGTTGTTTTGTGCTAGAATAAAAGTACGGAACACTTCTTAATATTGATCTTGCCATGCTACTCGCCCCTGCTCTGTCATAAAATAATGCATAAATTCGTCTCTTATTGCTTTTGCTCTTGTGGTTGCATTCCTTCCCAGTATTCTTAAATCTGTTAATCTTTGTTCTTCATCTCTCCATGAGCCTGGCATTATTCTACCAACGTCAATATCTTCAGAGGTCCCAGGTGGAGAATACAAAGATCGTGCTCTTGTTTCGTCGCAAAAAATTATGTAAATATGCACAAGTCATAACTACATCTTGTACATGTTTTAACTCAACATCAATAGTTGTGTATAATATACGGAACACTGAAGACAGGATACCAAAAGAGTTTTCTACAATACGGCGTGCTCTAGATATTCTATAGTTACATACACGTTTAGGAGGTCCTATGTTCAAATCTAACGTATAGGCAGGGACGTATTTTGAAATTTGGCGCCCCGGGCCTATAAGTTTCGCCGCCCCAGAAGTCAAGGAAATATATAACGTTTTTTTTTATCTATATAATGGTAGTTGTGTCTATCAAGCACTTATGTATAGCAAGTGTAAGGGTTGGGTCATAGGAAAAAAAAAGCATTATTGACCATAACACAATAAGATGAAAGCGCGAGCGCAGCGAGCGCCAAATTTTTCGGCGATGGGGTGCGTAGTAAACACAATCAGATGAAAACACGAGCGCAGCGAGCACGAAATTTTTCGGCTCGGGGGTGCGTAGTAACACAATCAGAAAAAAACGCGAGCCTAGCGAACGCGATTTTTTTCGGCGCGGGGGTACGTAGTAACATTATCAGAAAAAAAACGTACGTAGACCATGTATATTGTAACAGAAATAGATATTAACGCGAGCGCTGCGAGCCCGAAATTTTTCGGAGCGGGGGTGCGTAGTAACACGATCAGATGAAAACGCGAGCGCAGCGAAAGCGTTTTTTTTCGGTGCGGGGGTGCGTAGTAACTAGTAACACAATCAGATGAATCCATGAAAGAAATAAATGTCAATAGGTATTGTGAATGGAGTTTCGTTGCTGGCTGTACCTAATTATTTTAAATACATTCCGAGAAACACTACTACTACCTCGTACAATGAGTCCTGATGACTTCTAATTAGTTTCTTCACTTTCTTTTAATTCTTGTTCTTCACTTATTGTACCTAAAGCGTCATCAGACTCTGGTTTTTTTAATACTTTCTTTTGTCTCGGTTTGCTGGTCCTCGCAACAGAGCAAATTTTATTATTTAATATTTGTTTGGCATTTTTTATGACTACTTTTAAAAACTTATCATCGTTTTCAGTGAAATTTACGTCAGATTTTCTAATTATATCAAAGAAGCAATTTCTAATCCTGGTGTAAAATTTCAACGGTATTTTTTTGTCTGCATTTATGTCTCTAGTTGATCCTGTCCAGTTGCATGCAATGCACAAAAATCTCTCGTGTGAAAAATAGTCAACAAGTTTGTAACAAGAGTCTGTTCCTTTACATTTCCCAGAATTTCCATGTTATTATAAACATTTTCTTCAGATAATTTTTGTTCCAATTCGTCTAAATCGTTTTTAGTATTAACCGGTTGAATTGGTAACCTATTCAGTAACCCGTCATCATTTGGTGGCGTCAACTTTTTCCCCATCAAATAGTCAACAGATGATTGTAAAACAGCCAATTGGGCTATGATTTTTTCTTGATTCTCTTGTACAGTGGCACTATAGTCTATTAGTTTGGCAAGAACCTGGTTCTGTGTGTAAGTTATACATGCTGTAGTTGATGATGGTTCAGACACATTAGAAGTAGAATCACTGTCAGAGGCAGACTTGTTGGGGGCCAGATGACTTACGAATTGTATGTTATTGCTGTCGTGTGTAGTCTTCCCCAAGGGCAATGATCGTTGCCGCAGTGTTCTCTACAACATATTAAGTTGTGTCGTTTGGAAAAACTAAAGACAATTTAAGTGTTAAATGGTATTTATTGTTTTTCAAAGTAATCACCGTGATATGTAATACACTTTTTCATTCGATCGAACCAGTTTTCGAAACACTTATTCCAGTCCGAAGTCGGGGTCTCCAAAATGGCCGTTTTGTATGCCTCAACTGCTTCTTCAGGCGTCTGGTACCGTTGACCACGAAGTCGTTGCTTGATTTTTGGAAAAGTAAAAAAATCGTTAGGGCTTAAGTCTGGACTGTACGGCGGGTGTTCCAGAATTTCGACGTTTTTCTTTTTTAAAAACGCAATTGTTTGCCGGGCGGTGTGTGAGCTCGCATTATCGTGGTGCAGTCTTATATGACGTCTTGGGTTATTTTTTCGAACCTCGCCGATGACTTCTGGTAAACAGACAGTGGTATACCAGTCAGCACTAACCGTTTTACGATCCTCGAGCACGATGGTGGCAACGTGGCCACTTTTCGCCACAAACGTGGCGACCATTTTTTTCTAAGTGCTCCGTGAGAGTATTACTTTGGTCGGTTTTGGCTCATCTTGGAACACCCAAACAGTTGACTGCTGTTTAGAATCGGGATCGTAGGCATATATCTAAGATTCGTCACCACTGATAATGTCGTGAACATGTTTCGAGTTTCCTCGGTTGAATTGCCGCAGAGTTTTGCGACACCATCGAACGCGAGCCGTTTTTTGGTCTTCACTGAGTAAATGTGGTATCCAGCGTGAGATCAACTTTTTTAGGCCTAAGTGATCATGCAAAATACTGTGAACACTGGTCCCTGAAATACTTAAGGAAGCTTCTATCTCAAGGTATGTCGCATGGCGATCTTCGACGATCAGTTGCCGTACAGCATCAATGTTCTCCTGGGTTACGGCTGTTTTTGGTCGACCTTCACGATATCTATCTCCAAGACTAGAGCAACCACGTTGAAATTCTAAATACCAGCGTTCCACAGTCCGGAGGCATGTTGCTTTATCGTTGAAAACCGTAGTCAACTCTTCCAAGCACTGAAGTCGCGTTAAGCCCCTTTTGAAGTTGTAAAAAATTTCCATTTTCACAACTGACTTGTCAACTTTGAACGAACGCTGTACTAAAACGGTTGGGCCGATTTCGAGTCATTCTTTTGTTTTCGAATTCTAAATTCAAATATTTTAAGATGACACTAGTTCTTTTTTTATGCAATCACGGGAGGTTTGCAAACGACAGAACTTAAAAGGCAGCCCTCGCATTCTCCATTTGGGACGTTTGCTTCTGCTGGGCTCTGAAATATTGAAAAAATATATATAAAATATATTACAGCCAGAGTGAGATTAGCAGACGACCGCAAGCGGTGACCACTCCCATCAGTCATATATTTAAACCTTTCACTGAGGTATTAACATTTCTCGGCCAGGGAAAGATTCAGGATGTGGTATGTTAAGAGTTTGACGCAGGAGTGCTTTCCCAAAAGTTGTATGTCTAAAAACTCCCCCATCAGATATACTTCCTTCAATTCCAGCATGTACATAATATTGTAACGTGCATCTGTTACAGCAAATAGCACTATGCTATAAAACTGTTTATAATTATAATATTGAGTGCCACTCTTCGGTGGACAGGTAATTGCGACGTGTTTGCCACCCATTGCACCCAAACAGTGGGGGAAATTCCAACGATCCTCGAAATCTTTGGCAACTTGTTTCCACTCTGCCATTCCTGACGGCATCTGAAAAAAGGTTAAAGATATATTAACAATTTCATGCATTTACAGGTGACTGAAACTACAGACACTGACATCAGTGCAGACCCACGTGAAGACGTGGAATCAGAAACAACTGGACTCTTTGGAAGCCTTACATGCCGATCCAAAACCACGTACTAGTTAAGAGGTCCAAGACTTCAGATCCACTATTAGAAAAGGCTCAAAATATTATACACGATGCTTGCGAAAAAAATAGAAATGAATATGCTGCTTTCGGAGAGCATGAAGCAAACAAACTGAGGAAATATGATGATTACATGCGTGCTCAGGCGGAATTAAAAATCATGCAAATACTGTATGATTGTGGTATGAACATGTACAGTACTGGAACTTCGGCTACATATACTCGTACACAGAGTCCTCATTACAATAGCAGAGGTGAAGCTGGCACTTCACAAAGCCAATATTCATACATGATGGGTCCTGAGTCTCCAGTTATGAGATATTTGACGCCTAAACGTTTATAATAGCAACATGTCAAACAAGCAAAGGTTGCTTGTGACGTTCCTTCCTTCGCGTCTGCCATTGTGTGCTCGATACATTGTTTGATAGTCTTTATATTCAATAAATTAATTGTAATTGATATTCGGTCGTTACTCATTTTGTATCATCCAGATGATACTACTCCTTATGAAACTCAGTAAGAGCAAAATAATTTTTATCACGTTTTTTCTCCTCAATCTGAACCTGAAGATAATGCCCAAATCCAGTCAAATATAGTGTAGATTCTTATTAAAACTCAGACGTTGGTAATCTACTTTATTTTTAGGAAAACACGAATCAATTACAGAATAATATAAATTAGCAATGTCACGTAAAAACGAACTGACATAACAGAAGTCATATCAAAACCCAAAGAGGCCGTGCGCCTACAATACTCCCCCCCAAGACCGTGGCTACGGTCGATAGTAGTCCTGAAGATGGGCAGGAAATCGTACATGACGTCCGCTACGCGACCTCTGGTTGGCACTCTGATCTTTGACAGTCTCGTCACCGATCATGTCTCTTGGTGTAATGCACTCTTTTGCTATATACGCCGGTTTAAGCCGGTCGATCGTGACAGTAACTGCATTTCCTTTAATCTCTAGGTCAAAGGTTTTTGAGCCGCGACGTAGCACCTTAAATGGACCCTGATATGGTGCTTCCAGAGATCTCCGTTCGGGTCCTTGACGCAGAAACACATGAGTTGCAGTTTGTAAATCTTTTGGAATGTAGAAAGGGCGATTAGAACTAGTATGCCATGAAGTAGGCTGAGGTGCAAGTTTGGTAATGTGATTTCGAAGACGACTTGCAAAATTGGTAACATCTACTACTGGATCTTGAGCTACAGAAGAAAAGAACTGGCCGGGAAGTGTAAGCGGTTCGCCATAGACTAGTTCTGCTGGTGAACTTTGCAGATCCTCCTTCCATGCACTCCTAATGCCTAATAGCACCAATGGCAGAGCTTCTGTCCAAGTAGTAGTAGCTACACATAATAGCAGCTTTGAGTTGGCGGTGAAGCCTTTCCACAAGTCCATTGGCAGCAGGATGGTAGGACGTGGTGGTGAGATGAGTTGCACCCAAGAAGGCGGAAATCTTTTTGAAGAGTTTCGACTCAAATTGACGTCCACGGTCTGTTGTTATACGTTCCGGACAGCCGAATCGAGCAATCCAACCTTCAACAAAAGCCGATGCACAGGTCTCTGCAGTAATGTCGCGAAGTGGGTATACCTCCGGCCGCCGTGTGAAGCGATCAACAATTGTGAGACAATACTTGAAGCCAGAAGATGGTGGTAGGGGACCTACTATATCAGCATGTACGTGACGGAACCGGGCTGCGGGAAGGCTAAATTCTGACAGGGGTGCATTTGTGTGTCTCGTAATTTTGCTGCGTTGGCACTGTTGACATTCTTTTGCCCATACCCGACAATCTTTTCTTATGCCTGGCCATACAAATCTTTGACTTATAAGACGTGTTGTTGTCTTAGCCCCTGGATGGCTTAGATTATGTAGTGAGTCAAAGATTTGGCGACGAAATGTGGGTGTGATATATGGTCTTGGTGAATGCGTAGAGGTGTCGCAGTATATTTCCAGACCTGGCTCCAGAGTCGTCATCTTTTGCAGTTGTAAGGCACAACCATCTTTCAGAAGACCTGTTAGTTCTGTATCAGCAGCCTGAGCTCGAGCGAGAGAACCGTAATCTATAACAGCTGTGAGCTCCTGGATTCTGGATAGGGTATCAGCTACCGTATTATCTTTGCCTGGTACATGTCGGATGTCTGTAGAAAATTGTGCTATAAAATCTAAATACCTGAATTGTCTCCGAGAGCACCTGTCTCGGTTTTTAGCGAAGGCAAAAGTTAGTGGTTTATGATCTGTAAGGATTGTAAATGGACGTGCTTCTACCATGTACCGGAAGTATTTAATTGCTTCATAAATTGCAAGAAGCTCGCGGTCATAAGGGCTGTATTTTCGTTGAGCCGTACTTAACTTCATCGAGAAAAAAGCTAGAGGTTCCCATACACCTTTCTTACGCTGCTGCAGCACTCCTCCTACAGCAACATCTGAAGCATCAGTCTGTATTGCTAGCTCTGCAGTAGCATCTGGATGAACCAGTAAAGTCGCTCTCGAAAGGTGTTGCTTGCTCTCACTGAATGCCTCTAGTAGAGCAGGTGTCCAATTGATAGTTGCAGATCCTTTAGGATCACCAGCAAGTAGGGCAGTGAGTGGTGATAGAATATGTGCTGCTCCGGGGACAAAGCGCCGATAGAAGTTAAGCATCCCCAAGTATCTTCTCAGTTCTTTAATGGTTTGAGGGGCTGGGAAATCATTTATAGCTTGTACCTTAGATTGCAATGGACAAATGCCCTCAGCTGAGACGTTGTACCCCAGAAAAACTACCTCAGGTTGCCCAAAGACACACTTCGATGTATTCATGAGAACACCGTAATCTTGGAGACGTTCGAACAGCAGCTTTAGGTGTTCTTTGTGCTCAGCCTCTGAGGATGATGCAATTAAAATATCATCGAGGTATCCGTAAGCAAAGTCAAAACCGCGTAGAGCTTCGTCCATAAACCTTTGGAATGTTTGAGCTGCATTGCGAAGCTCAAATGTCATAAATGGGAACTCAAACATTCCGAACGGCGTGGTGATTGCGGTTTTAGGAATATCTGGTTCACGTACACGTATTTGGTTATATGCTTTTATGAGGTCAATAGTAGAAAATATTTTTTTACCCGCCAGAAAGTAAGCGAAGTCTTGAATGTGCCGCACGGGATACTGATCTGGAATAGTTTGAGCATTTAACGCCCTATAGTCGCCACATGGTCTCCATCCATTGTTTTTCTTGCGTACCAGATGTAGCGGTGAAAACCATGGGCTCTCTGATCTCCGAGCAGTTCCATTCTCAAGCATATCATCGAATTCTTCCTGCGCAATCTTCAGGCGTTCTGGATCCCGGCGCCGGGGGCGACTGGAAACCGGGGGTCCAGGTGTTGTCCTTATATGATGCACTGTGTTGTGCTTAGGAGCACCTAGCTTACCGGCCGGACGGGTGATGTCTGGGAAGGCTCGAAGAAGTTGCGTGTAAATTGAGTCACACAGCGAGGTTGTGCGAACCGACGATATAACCTCGGAAACACTGCAATGCGGCACAGAAATTGAGAGAGAAGTAGTTCCATCAGTAAGCTTTTGATTGCGGCAATCAACGAGCAAGTTGTAATGAGCTAAAAAGTCAACGCCGATGATAGATTTGGAAACATCGGCTATTGTAAACCGCCATTCAAAATCTCGCTGCAAGCCTAAATCCAATTGTAATGTTATATAACCATAAGTAGCTATACTTGTACCATTAGCGGCGTACAGCTCGTATTTAGTCTTCTTTCGGCGTTCGTTAACAGACGATCGAGGAAACACGCACAGGTCTGAACCCGTGTCAATTAAATATTGAATTTTTGTCGAACGATCTATGATGAATAGGCGGCCTGATGACGTGGGGCAGACGTTTTCGGCCACTATTGCCTGCCCTGAATGTTTCCCGATTTAAAAGTACATGGTTGCACACAGCTTGTTGCCTTTGTCCCGAAGCGGTAATGATACCAGCATATGGTAAATCCTTCAGGAACATCATGATAGCTCGTTGAGTAACGTTGTCGCGACTTCGAACGCGATTGAGTCCTGTTCTGAGATTGGAAGTTTCGTCCAGCTTGTCTTCCACGTCGATTTGGATTTTCAACTTTAAGTAATGCTTCGACTTGTTGTGCTAGGCGATCTACGCGTTGGTGCAATTCATACGTTGACGTCTCAGATGATGTACTGGCCACCTGCCTCGTAACTGGTGCTAATTCCTGAATGCGGTCGGCAAGCTCCGCCACATCGTCAAGCGAGATTTTAGGTTGCGACGCGACGATGGTTTGAATATTAGCAGGTAGACGGGTTGACCAGACTGGGCGCAGAAACTCGTCCGGCACCGACGGTCCCGCAAGGCTTCTCAAGTGTCGCAGAAATTGAGTAGGTTTACGGTCGCCTAATTCTTCATGTAGCATGAGTTGTTGTGTTTTTTGCTCCTGCGATACTGACAATCGTCTAATTAATTCCGTTTTTAGTTTTTCATATTTGTTAGTATCAGGCGGTGAAAGAATTATATCCTTCACTTCGACGGCAAACTGCGGATCGAGTTGTCCGATAACATGATAGAATTTAGTTGTATCTTGCGAAATGCCAGACAAAGCGAACTGACCTTCAAGCTGGGCAAACCACACCGCCGGTTCTTCAGGCCAAAATGGGGGCACACGTACACTAACTCGGCAAACAGCTTCACCATCAGACGTTAGCTGTGTATTTGAATTCGATGTCTTTGGCGGTGGCGTCGCGCCGGCATTACTATCGTTCGACATGTCTAATCTGTTCGTCTTCGGGGTCACCAATGTAGATTCTTATTAAAACTCAGACGTTGGTAATCTACTTTATTTTTAGGAAAACACGAATCAATTACAGAATAATATAAATTAGCAATGTCACGTAAAAACGAACTGACATAACAGAAGTCATATCAAAACCCAAAGAGGCCGTGCGCCTACAATAGCTTACGAAGAACTTGTGACGAATACTATCGAAAATGATGAATCAAACTGAAAATTGTTATTTTTAAGCAACACAAAACTTCTTACTATGATTAGTTACTATAATTACTCCTTACTATTAACATACTTAATAAACCTATGTCAACTTTGATGTATTCTTTTCTCCTTCTATCAAAGCCGCACAAACCTCTGGAATAATAGTAGAAATCGAAGCATCTGACACTCTGAATAGATACATCAAACTTTTGAATGAATTTCCAGTTGCCAAAAACCGCAGAGTTATCGCCAATCTTGTGGTAATCGGTATTGCTGTCCTCATGTTTGTATCATTTCTTTTTATTTCTGGTCCAATTTTGTTTAAAAGAAAGTCGACCCTTTGACATTCTAGTAAAGTTCTTAAATAATTTTCGGTTCTGGCCTCCAGCGTCCAGTTCCCTGAACGTCCAATCCTCCAACGTCCAGTTCCCTGAACGTCCAATCCTCCAACGTCCAGTGTCCTGAAAGTCCAGTTACCAGAACGTTCAGTTTTCTGAACGTCCAATCCTCTAACGATCAGTTGCAACTGGAACTGGAGATGAGAATTGTTCTCACCCCCAGTTGCCTAAAAATCGCTTAGAATTTGATAAGCAGACTTCGGACAAATTGTCGCAAAATAAATACACCGACTTACTCACACATGACACTTTATTGCCCTTCATATATATTTATAACTAAGATTAGTCAGATCTTAAATATATAATACTAGTGATAATAAAAGAAAGACAAAATACTTCAACAAAAAACATCTTCACATATGGTTTTAGCACTGTGAACCTACTATTGAATAAATTGAACCCTGACTCAACATAGAATTTTGTCTAAGTAATTAATGTTAAATAAATACATGTTGAGAATATTAGTATTTTATGCAACCGTTGTATAAGAGGGGGCAAAAAACGCGCGTGGCATGGGTTACGATGTGAGCGTAGCGAACATCGTAAGAAAGATGCCACGAGCGTTTTTTGACCTTCTTATACAACGTTGCATACAATATTTTTTCTACGACTCGACATTTCATAAATAAAATGCAAATAAACAACAAAGAAAATAATTACATGTTTCCGCTCGGAATCAACAAAATTAAAAAAAAAGTCTGATATATATTTTTTTATTGACGTCCATCTGTCAAAAAAATATGAACTTATACATAAAGGTATACGTTCACTATACTAAACATGAAGATAAAACTTATTTTTAAGTTGGCAGCAAAGTAATGCCTTAGTACAATAAACTTTTTTTTTAATTGTAAATTGTGTGAATGCAGCTGTTTATTTTGTAATCTGTGGTACTAAGTGATGCTTTTTTGGATCGTTTAGCAGTGTTTTTTTGGGCAATAGAGTAGACTTTTACAGACTCATAATTTATGTCTTTATATTAGAGTTAGTAACTATATAAAAGACAGAAAAAAGTACTGGAGTAGAAAAAGTTATAAAGCATTTCCTGAGAATCAATGTAGGTATAATTGACATAGTTCCATAGCGGATCAGTGTTCCTTTTCGTCGTACACATGACTACTGTTATAAATTGTCCTTTCTTAAGTCATCATCATCATCACATCATTTCAGCCACAGGACGTCCACTGCTGAACATAGGCCTCCCCCAGAGACTTCCAGATTAACTCATAACTTCTTAAATAAAAGCCGTATATGTAAGATTGTCTTCAAAAAAGCTGTAGGTTGTATTTCATCGTTATTAATTGTCCTCAAAAGTTTTGTATACTTTTTATGAAATATTATGTCGTGCGTGCGTGCGTGCGTGCGTGCGTGTGCGCGTGCGTGTGCGTGTGCGCGTGCGTGTGCGTGCGCGTGCGCGTGCGTGTCTATTCAAGGAAATGGACTTTCTAGGGAAATAGCCATTTGGGGAAATGGACGTTCAAGGAAAATGGACATTCGAGGTGATGGACTTTTAAGAAAAGAGGACATTTGAGGAAATGGACCATGGAGCCCAGAATCAATTTTTCATCGAGGCTTATTTCCGCAATAAAATGCAGTCTTCTGAATCACTACTTTGTACTTTAGCCGATACTGCTCTTATTTTCCTAACTCTACAGCTGACAGCGAAATGGTTTAAGTTGCCATACTTGGAGCATTTTTTCTCATATGCTGGGCACTGTCTTAAGCCATGTGTTGTTTGACATCTACGACACTTGAAAGTTTTCTCTTGTTGTTTTTTCACTGCGTCAATTTCAATAGTCGGGTTCATCTCCTTAAATTGAGTTTTGCTGATTTCTGCTGCTCGGCACATTTGTATGTATGTATGTATGTAAACACTTTATTGTACACAAAAACAGAAATACATTAAAACAAAAGAAATACATGTACAAAGGCGAACTTATCCCTTTAAGGGATCTCTTCCAGTTAACCTTTGAGTAAATGAGTGCTAAACACAAATGTAAACGGTAGACAACCAAAGCAACATGTACAATACGAAGGAGGATAATTTAACAATAATACTAACATATGAAAATGCAAAAAACCAAAATAGAGAGAGAGATAGGCCAACAGTCAATATAATACATAATACGTAATATATATATATATATATATATATATATAAATTCAACAGAAATAGTCATAATTACAACAAAAACAGCAACCTATTATTCGTTTGACAGCCACAATCCCTTTAACTTCCCCTTGAGCGATGCTACGGACTGCGTCTGCCTTAGGGCGGGAGACAACTTATTCCATAATTTCACGGCGCGCACAGCAAAAGACATATCGTAAACATGCGATCTATGCGGTGGGATCGATAGAGCTAGATTCGCACTAGACCGCAGGCGATGGCCACTACCATCCGCCATGTAAGAGAACTTCTCTGCAAGGTAAGGAGGAGAAGAAGGAATGAAAAGGACATTACACAGAAGACAAAGAACATGTTAAGTCTCTGCGCTGACGGATCGGAAGCCATTTAAGTTGGGCGCGGTATTGAGACACATGATCAAACTTGCGGAGACCAAATATGTACCTGATACAGACATTTTGTAGGCGCTCCAGCTTGTCAAGCAGCTCCCCCCGGAGATCCAGGAAAGCGACGTCACCGTAGTCGAGTAGTGGGAGCAAAAGAGAGCGGGCAAGCATGATCTTCGTATGAAGCGGAAGGAAATTCTGCAGACGCCTCAGTGAATGAAGGGATGCAAAGAGTTTTTTGCTGATCTCAGAAATATGAGGTGCCCATGACAAAGTTTGATCCTTGGTAATGCCTAAATTTTTAACAGTAGAAGAGAAAGGTATAGGAGTACCATCAAAGAAAATAACTGGCTTAGTTTGATCTGAGAGCTTGAAAATAAAATGGGGGCTTCCAACAACAATAGCCTGCGACTTCTTGGCATTCACCATCAAACCAAAGGCTGAAGCCCAAGCACGGATTGATTCCAGGTCGGAGTTGATTTGAGAAACCAAGGAGCCAAAATCATTGATGCTGGCCGTGTAGTATGCGTAGCGTCGGGGTGGCAGGTGGAACGGAAACTCGGTACTTGTTTACATAGTTTATGTAAATATCACAATACTCTTAATATCGACTCCCGTCTAACCTCATCTATGGAATGGATGAAAATTTCAGAAGTGCTTTAAAAGTGGTTGAAATTTTTACTGGTGGTGGGAATAAGCTTTCTTAGCACAAAAAAAAAGTTTCAGATTTTCTGGCTGCACCGGTGATTTTTTAAAAATCAAAGAGGTTTTAGTTCAGTGCCTCTGAGCCCATTTCGGCTGTTTAGAAGTTCGCCCAAAGCTATACAAAAGTCAAATGACGCTGTCAACTTCTTTGATACTTTTGACAGATCTCTTCAAAAACACAACGTCTTTTACTTTCGCTGTGTTCGCTGTATTTCGACTGCTTTCGACGACTTATAGCACTTTTTACGAATTGTTTCTGCCCCTGGACCTTGATCATTGCCTGCCTGAACGACGACTTACGCTTTTTGACCCTGGATTTGATATTGCAAGCTTATACGACGACCATTGCAACTCACCCTGGAATTGGAAATTCGCCGAGATGGATGCTGCCGCTTTTGTGAAAGCAGATTCGACAAATTTGCCGAAAGTAGATACTTACATGCTCATGGAATTCATGAAAGACAGTCACAAACACAATGCCGCTGAAATACGAGGCGCCAAAGCGTTATCGTAAGTATCACCTTAACATTTATCTAGTGCCTTGCCTATCCTCAGCACTCAGCATGTTATTTTGTTTGACGTAAACGAACACTCGTTAAATACAGTAAATTAATCATGATTTAGTTTTAATGAATAAAGTTAAATTCTTGAAGAGAATTTCGTATGTTTGATTATGATTACGTACTCATTGATTTGAAGTTTATAGTAACACTTACAAACGGCTCAAACTCAACGTAATAATTGTCAAGATGGTCTGACATAGCTTGAACTCCTATAGAGCTCTTCACACAACTGTGTATGTCCATTAACTTACTTTTTAGGGTTCCATACCCCAAAAGCAAACAAAAACAAGAACCATATATTCTAACCATAAGTCTATAGGCCTATAAAGCTGAAAAATACTCAAACTTCTGCCGTTTATGCCGCACAATCTGATATTTCGGCACTCTCAAGGGCCTCAAGGCTGTTGACCTAGAACCATGAAATTTGGCAAGTTATACCACCTTATACCACAATATTGGGACCAATCTGCAAAATATAAATTTGTGACTAAATTATAAAAGATATAGCCTCTATTAAAAGTATGTAAATCAGTTTTCAAACGGTAAAGTTAAGTTTGACGCTTAGTACCTATTATTTATCTTTTCGCTAGAGAGTAATTAGTATGCAGTGTTTTTTTAGTTCGTACGGAACCCTCGGTGCGCGAGTCTGACTTATACTTGACTGACATTTTTTATTTATTTTTAGGTCTTCGAGGGATTCTTATGTAGAAAACGCTATTGGATATGTGGAAGTAAATAGAGATGGAAGCATATGCACTGTGCGTGCTAAAGTGGTACCAGAACACAAGTTGTCCAACAAATATTATATTGTTGCTGTAAATATAAATGAGTTGGAGGAAACCATCACAGATACATCATGCTAGACGGCTAGAACGCTTCTCAGAATAACCCAGCCTTTTGGCATTAAGCCTGCCATTTGTACCTACTTATTTTGTATGTTGAGCAATTATGCTTGTATTATATGAATGTCTTGTGTGATCCCAGTGTTGGTAACAGTACCACAATGCAATAAGCTGGTAAGGTCCAAAGGAGTAAATACGGTTATAAATACAGGGACATTTTTGCTTTTGAATAGACTTTAACTAAGGGGAGTTTCTTAATAGGTACAGTTTTATTCTCTTATTGCTATTTTTTATGTTTTTTGCCTCAGACTGCATTATTTATTTGAAAAAAGTGGATATATTAACTTTTTTATTAGGGTTCCTTACCCAAAGGGTCTGTCCGTCCGTCCGTCCGTCTGTCACCAGGCTGTATCTCAAGAACGGTGATAACTGTCTAGACAGTTGAAATTTTCACAGATGATGTATTTCTATTGCCGCTATAACAGCAAATACTAAAAATAAAATAAAATAAATATTTAAGGGGGGCTCCCATACAACAAACTTGTTATAGATTATGGTACGAAACCCTTCATGCGCGAGTGGGACTCGCACTTGCCCAATTTTTTTCATACATGAAAATATTTCCCATACCCAATTTTTTTATTTACTTATTTATAACATGCACCAACAGTACATAAACAAAAACATAAGTAAATAGTATAAAACACACATACACAAAAACCTGTTTATGAACCAATGACAGGAGTGCATCGGCATTCAAATTGTTTAAGGGTACACTAACCTATAAGATTAATTAATATTTATATTATTAAACTAAACTAAAAACTTATTAATGAAAACTTTTTTACATAATCCATCCTACTTTTTACTTTTTTAATGTTTTATTGTCAGGAATGCAGTTGCACTGCTAGTCCCAAGCAGGATACATAGGAAGAACTTTATCTTATGTAATTATAATTTAAATTTTTGTTTTCAGGAGGATGCAAACATACTATACTGGTTTTACATTGGCTGCAAAAGCGGAGTGATGAACCTGCATCCACCAGTGTGCAGTGCTACTGGACCAAGCCAAATCTCAAACGAGCTCGGGATCAACCAATCTTGTGTAAAAATAAGTAAGGGCAAAGTTGTCAAGAGAGGACCAAAGGATGCTTCAGTATTAGAAAAACTACGGAACGAAGCAAAAAAACATGCATGTGGAAAAAGCCTCTTAATGACGCATGATCCAACAAATGAAATGGATAAGCTGACAAATTATTGTGTATTTGACCTAATGGTTGATTTTGTCCTTAATGAAAATAATCATAACTATGACAATTTCAAATTATATAGTGATCAGAAGGTAGAAAGTATAAAAGGTGAAATCAGTAGTGAAACAGTGACCCAAGTTAACTCAAAGCTGTGGCATAGCATGAGGCAAGGCCGGATAACGGGTTCAAAAATATACGAGATTGCTCATTGCAAGACACCTCACGGTAGTCTTGTCGAAGAATTATTAGGAGGGCAAAAGGTACATGAGACCAAAGCAATGAAAAGAGGAAAGATCCTTGAAAAAGGTGTCCTTAAGAAACTTGAACAGGATATGAATTGTAAAATCGAGGCTTCAGGTTTTATACTTGTGAACGGTATATTTGGAGCTTCACCTGATGGCATTGGAGATGACTTTGTTATCGAAATTAAATGTCTAACTTCAGAAAAAACACAAAAAAAATTACATAAAAAATGGGGAAATTTGCAAGAAATATATGGGTCAAATTCAGTTCGAGATGCTGGCGTAGGATGCGAGGGTAGTTTTTCGCCTCCGCCGGTGACACACGCGTCGAGCAGCCGTGCGGACTAGGCGCGTGCCCGCAGTGTTCAGTTGGCCGCCTCCGCGATTGATCGTCTCTCCTGATGATGAATCGCGTACCGATTCGAAACATGTCGAGCGTTATTCGACTTCTACAACGTGGATAAACCCGTTTAAGTATTTTAATATGTCTGAGACTCACGGTAGTTTTCTATGTAAAATACCTTATAGTTTATTACCTCTATTCTTCGCCATTTTTCAGGAAAACATGATTAGTTCTGAGAACGCATAAATTTAAATAGTTTAGGTACTTATGTAATGTTTGTGAAACAAAATGGTTTTCATGCTTCTAGGCTTTTGAGGCAGTACACGACTAATAATTATATGAAAACAAATTTTTAAAAACTAAGTGAACAGAATCTATGAAATCCTTAAACAAATATACTTCAGTACACCCCAGGCCAAATGTATGGAAACAAGCTTTAATTACAATACAAAGCTGTGATATCCTTAGGGAATAAATTAAACAAATACAATATAAAAATGATAATAAACATTTTGAAATTCAATAACCAACAACAACAACAACAACTTATTCAAAGGAGTTAAGTATTTGGCTCGGTTTGTAGATACCTGCCTACTGAGCCGGCGGTCCCGGGTTCGAATCCCGGCCGGGGCAAATATTTGTGTGACGAACTCGAATATTTGTGCTTGGGTCATGGTTGTTCTATGTATTTAAGTATATATTTATCTATATAAGTACGTATATCGTCGTCTAGTACCCATAACACAAGCCTTCATGAGCTTACTGTGGGACTAGATCGATTTGTGCGAGGTTGTCCGATATTTATTTATTTTAAGTATATTATTTTCTACAATATTATGTTTTAATAATAATTAACGTTTTAATGTTTATTATCTTTTGGAAATGGCCGAATGGTTACTAACATTTAACAATTAATAATTTAAAGGAAACTTTAAATATTAAAAGAAACAGTTTTGTTTCCATACTTTTGGCCTAGGGTGTAAGTAAAATAAATATCTCAATGTGGTCATATCTTCGTATGTCTTATAGTTTCAGACTTCCCCATACAGACCGATCTAAATGGGCCACCCTGTATATTTCATAATAAAGTTATTGTAATAATGTAATTAACAACAAAAATATAAGGTTATATATAAGGTACATTGTAAATAAAACGCCTTAAGTCAGTCAATAGTCTTTTATTATTGGATCTTGAAGATTGATTAACCCGCACGCTATAATAACGAATTCATCCAAATACTTGATATGTTTATTATTGACCACAGAATGAGGTTTTAACACATGGAACTCTCTTACTTTCCTGATTACTCGTTCAATGTGGACTCTTAAACTAGCTATTACCTTAGTTTGGATTACCTCTTTTTTCGACATGGTTTTGTTCATAAAGACACTCGGCGGTCGTAAAAGTTTTATATTTTTTGTGCTTAATGAGGTTTCTATTTCTTTAAATCCTCGATCTGCCATTATGACAGCATTAAAGGGAAGAACGTCAATAAATCCACTCTTCTCAGTTATTGCTTTATCAGATATTCTCCCCCCATAACCTTCCGATACAAATGATATATAGCCAGCTGGTGTGCAGGCAATCAAGTACTTCATAGTATTACATGACTTATATGTCGACCAAGTTTGTGCTTGTTTATTCGGATCCGTGGGTTTTTCAATTTGAATTTCAAAGCAGTCAATTTATACACTGTACATTGGAATATCTGATTTTGAAAACTAGAGGCAAATTTTTCTTTATTATGTCTGGAGGGGGTAGGTATATTGTATTTTGTAAAAACGTTGATAAACCTACGACGTTTTTTTCAAATATGATAGACCTCGCCATTTGAAATCCGTCACTCATCTTGGCAAATGAATCATTATTTTTTAGTTTAAATAGTGTAATTATTACATGTAAAGCTACACTAGATGTTTCCTGGGCTATGTACTCAATAACCCACCAAAAGTTTTTTGGCAAACCTAAATACATTTTGGGTCTGTTAGAAATCTGTTTTAATAAATGTTCTCTACCTAATAGTTTATCATAATTTTTAGTGCTCGGAGATGTAGCCGAGTCAAAGTTGGACGATCCACACAATGATGGCGATCTTATAGGGCTGCTTTCACTATCAGGTACATTTGAAACCAGCGATGGCATGACTTTATTTATTTTTCTTGCTCGAAAATTTGTACCTTTGCCGTTTTCGGTTTCGCCATTATAGACTTATTTGGCATGGCTATGCTCTTACATTGTACAGAGGCATCAACCTGAAACAAATAAATTATAATAATATGATACAAAAATCGGCCGAGTGCGAGTCTGACTCGCGCACCGAGGGTTCCGTACTAATAATACCTACTTATCCGGGTTAAGTTTACACCTGGTATGTATAGCGCTAAGTTAACGCCACCAATCACGTTTATTGTATGTAAGTACTTATATATTTTTGTTTTATCTTGGTTTTTAGTATTTGTTGTTATAGTGGCACAGAAATACATCATCTCTGTGAAAATTTCAACTATCACGGTTCATGAGATACAGCCTGATGTCAGACGGACAGATAGTTAGACAGACAGACATAGGTGTCGAAAAATAATCGATGGACATACATACATACATACCCGAGACTTTAGCAACCCATTCCTGATCATATTTAACATAAGTACATAAATAAAATATAGTATCATTTCCATTGTTCGTCTATAAGTAGGTAAATAAAAAAAATCTAAATGTTATTAAACCTTTTTTACTCCTTTAAACATTAGAAAGGAACTTATAGAAGTTACTACTTATAAGTGAGTATGTTTTTTTATCATATACTTTTTTTACGTTTTTT
This sequence comes from Apotomis turbidana, assembly GCA_905147355.2. Taxonomy (NCBI): domain Eukaryota; kingdom Metazoa; phylum Arthropoda; class Insecta; order Lepidoptera; family Tortricidae; genus Apotomis; species Apotomis turbidana. The sequence continues at coordinate 9,438,390 of LR990290.1, read as the reverse complement.
ATGATGTGAATTGCAGTAAGATGCTACCTAACTGTTGGATATAATATAAGTATCTGTCACGTTCACGTTAATTATAAAAAATACTTACACTATGACAAATTTGCTCAGCAACAGCACTTGAAGTTGATGCTTGTGTAAGATCCTTAACATTCTGTACTCCTTTCCTTGAAAAATTCTTTAATGTAGCGTTTAATTTTAACCTTGGAGCAGCACCAGCTATCCATTTGTGGTAATTTTCCAAATCTTGTTCTAACTGTAAGTAATAATAAAATTATATACTTAAATAATAATAATGATTTAATTTGTGAAAAAATAAAACAAATATCCTTCGGCTTCATGTGGGCTTTACCCAAGAGTAAGCTAGATGCCATGCCACTGCAATACATAGTACTTACAACCAATATTTATATAATGGACAATAAAGCCAATAAATTAAAACTTTGAGAATGCGTAAAACTGTGAGAATTAATTGATATTTCCTTGAACTGGCGAGTGAGTATGGGATCGAAGATATAGCTTGCTGGTTCAGCAACGGTAATATTTTTCATAATGGGAGCGACTTCCGAGCGAGGAGAAATAATACAGCAAATAGTTTCGTGTGAGGGCGTGCTAAACTGACAACATAAGGATAAAATCGCTCCCCTTGTCTGGATGTGGATCATAATTTTATGTTAAATAAACTTACCTACGTTTAAATGGTCTTCACAGCAAAGAATTGGGCGCTTTGGACAGTTCCTGCCAGCCAATTGACACCAATTTTCTTTAAGCTCTGCTCTTACATAAAAAAATCTTAGACCAGGGTTTTTTTTATCACTTTTTGAGCACGTTGGTATAAAACATGTCTTTGGATCTCTATATTTCTCATATTTGTGATCGGCCATGGCAAAGTACACGTAAAAATATCCGTTCGCCGACAAGTCAATTGTCCAATGAGTTGCAATGGTCGTCGTTTAAGCTTGCAATATCAAATCCAGGGTCAAAAAGCGTATGTCGTCGTTCAGGTAGGCAATGTTCAAGGTCCAGGGGCAGAAACAATTCGTAAAAAGTGCTATAAGTCGTCGAAAGCAGTCGAAATACAGCGAACACAGCGAAAGTAAAAGACGTGGTGTTTTTGAAGAGATCTGTCAAAAGTATCAAAGAAGTTGACAGCGTCATTAAACTTTTGTATAGCTTTGGGCGAACTTCTAAACAGCCGAAATGGGCTCAGAGGCACTGAACTAAAACCTCTTTGATTTTTTTTAAATCACCGGTGCAGCCGAAAAATCTGTAACTTTTTTTTGTGCTAAGAAAGCTTATTCCTACCACCAGTAAAATTTTCAAGCAATTCTGATATTTTGATCCATAATCTTACAATACTGAACTATATATATTATTACTCTACGTGATTTACGTGTTAGGAGAGGAAATCCCTTATCGGATAGATAGGCACTTTATCTTGTTTTACACATCTATCTACATTACGTGTAGATGAGACAGTTTGCCTATCACAACTCCCCTGAAAAGGTAGGGGGTTCCCTCCCCTGAAAAGAACACTCCTCGCAATATATTTTATTTTCTTATGAACAAAACCTATAAACATCTTAATATCACATTACAAAACCTAACTAGCAAAATTATAATTATAGCAAGAACATCTATATATTATTTGTAAAAAATCTAGGTCCTTTAATTTAAACAGGAAAACATTCGATACTAAATATTGGTGATATTCTACTTAATCTTAAACAATTCTCTTAACTAAACTTGTTATTATAAGAACCTACTTAGCTTAATTGGTGTAGTGGTGCAGAAAGTGAGTCCCTTACAATTAAAAACATTCTAACCTAGAAACGTACTGTTAATTTTCCTAATTACATATCCCGTAAATTATTCACATAATAAAAAAATATCTGGCAGTTATAAGTTTGTCACAATTGAGTTTGATTCTACTAGGTACTATGAAAATACCTACTTTTTTCTCTATCCTCCTTGTTACTCTTTATATTTTGACCTAGTTATTCGTCTTTTACTTGCAAGTATCGTCGTATCCTTGTTTGATTATTAAGTCCATACTTTTAATTTGATTCTTGAGCTCATTTATTTATTTTTATTTTTTATTTCGTACTACTCTACTTTATTTAAAATTTTGCTTAAACAATCAAGTCTCGTAACGCTACGTCTAAGCGTGCCTTCGTCATAAAGAATCTTGATTTATGCAAATCGTAGAGTTTAGTGTGCCTTTGGCATCACTTTACTGGCTAGGTACACAACACTTTTCATAATTGGTCGGCCAACCTTTTTAAATATTTAATAACAGTTCAGGATACAAGATATTATTAATTACGTACGCGCACAAACATTATACTTTCATTCAGGCAGTTCTTTTAACACGTCCTTCCATTAACACTCACCCTGTGTCCAGGATCGTCACGATTAATCATGCTCAGATCTCAAGGATATCCCTGCCTGTCTTGTACCCTGGTGTACCTCGCTAATCTACCTATCTGTTCTGTGTATTTACCTATCTGTTCAACGGCGCCCTTTGAGTCACCGCAGACCAATATGAAAGGTATGTCGTCGTTTACATGAAACTTTTCTTTTTAACCCATTCATTCGTCTTCCAAAATTCCGTACATCTCAAGATTTTAGAAAAACTTCAGTATATAAGAATTTCAACAACACTTAGGTGATCAAACTAACTGCTCGTCGAAAAACTTACTTTTACTTCTGCTTTCCCAATCAACACGCTTAAAGCATCATCCAAAATCGAATTATCTCCTACTTCATTACAAACTGTATATTCCAACGCGAACCTCTTTCTAATTCCTCAAAGCTAAAACTTCAATTATCCAAATTCAACATCTCCTTTATAAAAAACTGTTCCGTTGCAAATATGATTTAAAAAAAAAACATGTCCGTTAAAATGTTCTGAGTAGACATTATTTCCTACATTTAGTAGTAAGTATTTTGGTACGTACATATCTAATACTATATTTTGACACACATTATATCAATTTTACCTCGTTTTGCTCAACTCTTTTCTCATTAAACTAGGATTCTGTAATACTTAGCATACAGGAGAGAACATCGTTCTGTATGTTGATTTTCTACTCTATCACATTTTAACCCATAACTCATTACCTTGCATGTGAAAAAGAAAAAAAAACCCTGCACATTCCGCACAATTGCTTCTAATAGCCCGGCTCCCCTCGCCATCCTAAATCTCAATAACTCAGAATTTAACTATCTACTGACTTCAATTCTTGTGAATCAAAAGAAAATCAACCATCAATCTAATTAATCCTTCAAAACATATTTTACTACCTCACATAATATGTCATGAATAACTATCGAACGTGATGCTCCTAAACCTAATTTTAACAATAATCTATCACCCGTACTATGCTGTAAACTTAAATTACCTTCCTCATAATTAATATTACACTTATACTTTAAAAGGAAATCTTCTCCTAAAATACCATCACTCATACACGTAAGACCATTAAACACGTAAAACTTGTGGTAAAAACTATAACCTTCCATACCTAATCCTAGCTCGACATAGCCTATCGACTCCAAATTTCCACATACTCCTCTTATTTTTAACCTATCCGGCACTATTCGTAAATCTAACCCCTTAATCCAGTTATATTTTATAATCGACACATAAGCTCCAGTATCAACCAATAACGATAATTTCCTATCTAAACAACCTATAACTACGTGATTACTAGTATTGTAAGTTAAAATATCTACATAATCTCTTTCAGACACGAAAAAATTCTAACTCGCTACGCTGATTATCTGAGTCACGCTCTGCAGCCGCTGACTTGACAACATTAACATTACGTGTACGCTGTCCGTTTGACCTAGCGAAATTGTTTGATTTCTGCTTGCTATAAAAATACTGACACTGACCTTGCTGACTCGCATTGCGATTCTAGCCTGAGTGCGCAAAATTATATTAATTATTGCTACTTTTCCATGGAACTGTTAAATACTATACGTAATAAACACTACTTGTTTGAAAATTGAATTTAAATTCATCAGCTATGGGCTGATTTATAAAAACTAACTAGTCATACCACTATACTATACAATTTAACACACAAAATAACAACCAAAATACCAATCAATTGTAAAAAAAAAACATTATACATATTTAAATTGATTCACCTCCGTGATGCGGGATCGCCTGCTTCCGACGCTCCATGAAATTCGGCATCTTCTGCTCCCTGCTTCAGACGCTCCATACGCGGCATCGCCTGCTCCAGACACTCCTTGTCGTGCGGCATATCTGCTTCAGACGCTCCATCGCCGCATTGCCTGCTCCAGACACTCCTTGTTGTGCGGCATCTCTGCTTCCGAGGATCCATATCGCCGATTCTTGTAGCTGCTCCATTTTTTCCCGAAGACAGCTCGTCCTCCCAGTCTTGTTAACGCAGAATCTTCATTTCGTCATGGTCAAAACTGTCACGGTCGCCATGTAGTATGCGTAGCGTCGGGGTGGCAGGTGGAACGGAAACTCGGTACTTGTTTACATAGTTTATGTAAATATCACAATACTCTTAATATCGACTCCCGTCTAACCTCATCTATATCTTAATTCTATCTCCTCCATAATCTTACAATACTGAACTATATATATTATTATTCTACGTGCTTTACGTGTTAGGAGAGGAAATCCCTTATCGGATAGATAGGCACTTTATCTTGTTTTACACATCTATCTACATTACGTGTAGATGAGACAGTTTGCCTATCACAGCCGCCGCGTAAAGCTGCAAATCGTCTGCATAGAGATGGAACGAGGAGGAGAGTGACTTAGTGATTCCGTTAATAAAGATAGAAAAGAGTAATGGAGAGAGTATGCCCCCTTGAGGGACACCAGCAGACAGTTCACACCAGCTAGAAAATCGGTCCTCAACTCGAACCCGCTGTTGCCTCCCAAAGAGGTAATCACGAAACCAGGACAGTGAAGTTGGAGATATATTTAAAGTACTAAGTAAACTGAGAAGGATATCAAAATCAAGTGTTAAAAGCACTACTGAAATCAAGGAGCACCAATATAGTCACTTTTATATTTTCTATATTAAGACGAATGTCGTCGGTGATCTTAACCAAAGCTGTGGCTGTGCTATGCCCAGGACGGAAACCGGATTGAAAAGGATTGAATAAGTTATGTCTATTTAGATGTGATGAGAGACGTCGATTTACAAAGGATTCAATGATTTTGGATAAGACAGGAAGAATGGATATAGGACGATACTGCGAAAACGACGACGAGTTAGGGGCTTTAGGGAGAGGAATCACATGGGCGCATTTCCAAATAGAAGGAAACGTCCCAGAGGAGAAAGAAAAATTAATAATACGGGAAAGGATAGGACCTATAGAATCCGCCACGAGCATAAGCATATTCAAGCTAAGATTATCCTCACCGACGGCTTTTGTTTTAATAGTCTTGAGAATGGCTAGGATTTCCTGTGGTGAAATATTATATTATCAAATACAAAAGGAGAAATATCGGGGGGTGGAGTATCGGCAAGAAGAGAAAGTGAACGTAAGACCATTAAACACGTAAAACTTGTGGTAAAAACTATAACCTTCCATACCTAATCCTAGCTCGACATAGCCTATCGACTCCAAATTTCCACATACTCCTCTTATTTTTAACCTATCCGGCACTATTCGTAAATCTAACCCCTTAATCCAGTTATATTTTATAATCGACACATAAGCTCCAGTATCAACCAATAACGATAATTTCCTATCTAAACAACCTATAACTACGTGATTACTAGTATTGTAAGTTAAAATATCTACATAATCTCTTTCAGACACGAAAAAATTCTAACTCGCTACGCTGATTATCTGAGTCACGCTCTGCAGCCGCTGACTTGACAACATTAACATTACGTGTACGCTGTCCGTTTGACCTAGCGAAATTGTTTGATTTCTGCTTGCTATAAAAATACTGACACTGACCTTGCTGACTCGCATTGCGATTCTAGCCTGAGTGCGCAAAATTATATTAATTATTGCTACTTTTCCATGGAACTGTTAAATACTATACGTAATAAACACTACTTGTTTGAAAATTGAATTTAAATTCATCAGCTATGGGCTGATTTATAAAAACTAACTAGTCATACCACTATACTATACAATTTAACACACAAAATAACAACCAAAATACCAATCAATTGTAAAAAAAAAACATTATACATATTTAAATTGATTCACCTCCGTGATGCGGGATCGCCTGCTTCCGACGCTCCATGAAATTCGGCATCTTCTGCTCCCTGCTTCAGACGCTCCATACGCGGCATCGCCTGCTCCAGACACTCCTTGTCGTGCGGCATATCTGCTTCAGACGCTCCATCGCCGCATTGCCTGCTCCAGACACTCCTTGTTGTGCGGCATCTCTGCTTCCGAGGATCCATATCGCCGATTCTTGTAGCTGCTCCATTTTTTCCCGAAGACAGCTCGTCCTCCCAGTCTTGTTAACGCAGAATCTTCATTTCGTCATGGTCAAAACTGTCACGGTCGCCATGTAGTATGCGTAGCGTCGGGGTGGCAGGTGGAACGGAAACTCGGTACTTGTTTACATAGTTTATGTAAATATCACAATACTCTTAATATCGACTCCCGTCTAACCTCATCTATATCTTAATTCTATCTCCTCCATAATCTTACAATACTGAACTATATATATTATTATTCTACGTGCTTTACGTGTTAGGAGAGGAAATCCCTTATCGGATAGATAGGCACTTTATCTTGTTTTACACATCTATCTACATTACGTGTAGATGAGACAGTTTGCCTATCACAGCCGCCGCGTAAAGCTGCAAATCGTCTGCATAGAGATGGAACGAGGAGGAGAGTGACTTAGTGATTCCGTTAATAAAGATAGAAAAGAGTAATGGAGAGAGTATGCCCCCTTGAGGGACACCAGCAGACAGTTCACACCAGCTAGAAAATCGGTCCTCAACTCGAACCCGCTGTTGCCTCCCAAAGAGGTAATCACGAAACCAGGACAGTGAAGTTGGAGATATATTTAAAGTACTAAGTAAACTGAGAAGGATATCAAAATCAAGTGTTAAAAGCACTACTGAAATCAAGGAGCACCAATATAGTCACTTTTATATTTTCTATATTAAGACGAATGTCGTCGGTGATCTTAACCAAAGCTGTGGCTGTGCTATGCCCAGGACGGAAACCGGATTGAAAAGGATTGAATAAGTTATGTCTATTTAGATGTGATGAGAGACGTCGATTTACAAAGGATTCAATGATTTTGGATAAGACAGGAAGAATGGATATAGGACGATACTGCGAAAACGACGACGAGTTAGGGGCTTTAGGGAGAGGAATCACATGGGCGCATTTCCAAATAGAAGGAAACGTCCCAGAGGAGAAAGAAAAATTAATAATACGGGAAAGGATAGGACCTATAGAATCCGCCACGAGCATAAGCATATTCAAGCTAAGATTATCCTCACCGACGGCTTTTGTTTTAATAGTCTTGAGAATGGCTAGGATTTCCTGTGGTGAAATATTATATTATCAAATACAAAAGGAGAAATATCGGGGGGTGGAGTATCGGCAAGAAGAGAAAGTGAACGTCGTGAAACAGGAACGTCAAGTGCGACTGGAGAAGTGCTGAAGTGTTGATTGATGGCGTCTAAGTCTAGAACATCATCAGAAATTTGTTGGACTTTGCCCACTCCAAGTGATTTTAAAAAACGCCATAATTTAGCAGGAGGACAATCATCAATTGACTTATGTATATACCTACGCCTAGCATCTCTACAAGCCCTATTACACCTGTTACGCAAGCAAACATAAGCAGAATGGTTTTGCTCCGAAGGATCATGCCTAAGTTTGACCCGAGCTCGGTTCCTTTTTGCCATCAACTCCTTGATGTCGGAGGTAAGCCAAGGCGCTGGGTAGTGTTTGACACGAGCTGGTAGCTTTATCCAGTGTTAAATTTTCAATTCTCAAAAGACTTTCTTGTAAACCCTTGTCGCATACTCCTTGTACCATCCTGTCTCTAAACAACTGGTCTTCCAGTGGAGCAGTATTTCCAATATAATTGCAGGTTTCTAAAAGTTGTCTTAGGTGAGTATAAAAATCGAAATTTCTTGTTTCCGTTCGTTAAATTTGTACCTCTCAAATACTTCATTATATTTAGGGTTCACGTATTTTTTTATCTCACTGAAAACCTTCATGAAATCCTCACTATATTTTGTTGACATTTTAAATGACAAGATAACCTTTGAAGATTCTGGCCCCATCAAATTTCTTAATAGCGATAATTTCATTCTGTCAGTCGCTTGCACAATGGCATGGCGGTTTATTAACTACTCGATTGTTCTCAAGTGGACTTTTTAATTTAAGTCATATATTAGGTACTCCCCTACTTGACCTAATAACGCAAGTGCTAATATTATTACACCTATCAACGTTAGCTCTAATTTTCATTAGCCCTAATTGTTGGGATCGTGGACTGTATGATTAAAATAATAACTCAATTGAAGTTAATAATCCCGCCAGGCAAGCGGGAGACCGTGAGATGTGGTCGCTTCGGAGTGTGAGTGGTAAGTGAGCTGTAGCTCTCGTCGATGTTGCTAAGAGCCCCGGCTAGCCGTCATGGCTTCGCCGGAGACTTGCGGGCATTGCGGCGGGCGATGAGGCCCTTGAATGCGGTATCGGGGTCGCGGGCGCGCAACAACGCACCCGGTCTTCGGTCCATCATTTTGGGGATGGGATGGGTTAATGCTTCTCCGCCGCGAGCTGTAAGGGTGCTCGAGCGGCGGTGATGCTGGGCCGTCTTTTTCTTGCCACCGCGAGCGGAGCTCAGCGGTGGCACGGCTTGAGATGAATAAATCCTCTTCTCCTCCGCCGCGAGCTATAATAGTGCTCGAGCGGCGGTGTGTGTGGGACGTCTTTTTCTTGCCACCGCGAGCGAAGCTCAGCGGTGGCGCGGCTTGATATGGTCCTCTTCTCCGCCGCGAGCTGTAATGGCGCTCGAGCGGCGGTGTGAGTGGGCCATCTTTTTCTTGCCACCGCGAGCGGAGCTCAGCGGTGGCGCGGCTTGACAAAGTCCTCTTCTCCGCCGCGAGCTGTAATGGTGCTCGAGCGGCGGTGAGAGTGGGCCGTCTTTTTCTTACCACCGCGAGCAGGGCTCAGCGGTGGTGCGGCTTGAATTTTCCTCTTCTCCGCCGCGAGCTGTAATGGTGCTCGAGCGGCGGGGTGAGAGGGCCGTCTTTTTCTTGCCACCGCGAGCAGAGCTCAGCAGTGGCACGGCTTGAGTCGTCTGCTTCTTGCCGCCGCGAGCGGCTGCTCCCAGCGGCGGCCGGTATCGTAGGGGACTTCAGGAGTCGGTCAGCAGCTCTCTGGGCAATGCCCGAGCGCTACTGTCCGGGGGCCTCGTGTAGTGAGGGGCGATCCCCTGGAGATGCTCATGGCGTGAGCGGTCCGCGCGGCCATACATTGACTGCGCGAGCCTGCCGATGAACTTCTCCAAGGGGTGCCACTTGAGGTCCCGCATGATGGTGTCGTTGCGCACGTACCGTTGGGCGCGCACGATAGTGCGCAACGTACGCGTCTCCTGAGTCCGCAGCTTCCTCCTGTTGGTCTTCTTTAGCAAGGCGTACCATGCCGGTGCGGCGTACGTGAGACGCGACCGGACATAAGCCTTGTAGAGCCCCAGCTTGGTGCGCTGGGGGAGCCCGCTGGCGAAGACAGGACGGAGCTTGGCGCGCGCTGTTGCTGCTCTGCTGATGGTGCTCTCGGCGTGTTGACGCATGGTCAGCCCTCTGTCTATAGTGACGCCCAGATATTTCACTGTGCGTGACCAGACAAGGGGCTGACCGTAGAGCGTTGGAGCCTGTGGAGGGTGAGAGCGACCTGTTAGAAGTGTCTGTGTTTTGGCGATATTCACAGAGAGGCGCCATTTGGATAGCCAAGCTGGTAAAGCGTCCAAGGTGTTTTGGATCTTGGCTACTGCGTGCGTAGAGCGGATTGACGTCGCTAGATAGGCTGCGTCGTCGGCAAACAGTGCCAGCTTGGTGTCGCCAATCACCGGAATGTCGTCGGTGTATAGCGCGTAGAGAGCAGGGGAAAGACAACTACCTTGAGGGACACCTGCGCGGATCGGGCGATCCGCGGAAATGGCGCCCTCTACGTTGACTTCGAAGCGTCTGTCAGCTAGGAAGGAGGCGATGACCCTCACCAGGCGCGGTGGGATCGTAGTGTTGGACAGTTTGAAGAGCAGGCCGTCGTGCCAGACTCGGTCAAAGGCCTTCTCCATGTCCAGTAGTACTGCTACGGTGAACTCCTTCTTGTTGATGGACGTGGCCATGTGATGTAGGACCCGGGTAAGCTGTAAAGTAGTGGAGTGATCTGACCTGAACCCAAACTGCTCCGGTCTGGGTTGTATGTGGGGGATCAGCTGCGACAGCAACAACCTCTCAAACACCTTAGAAAGGGTTGAGAGAAGGGTGATGGGTCTGTAGCTCTCCGGTTTTCTTCTGTCCTTGCCAGGCTTGGGTAGGACGATGATCCGCCCCGTCTTCCAGATGGTAGGGAAGTGACCTGACCTTAGTATTCCGTTGAACAGGCGGGCGACCGCCGCTAGGGCTCTCAGCGGCAGATTGCGGAGCGCCATGTTTGGAATACTGTCGGGGCCCGGCGCTTTCTTCGGGCTGCAGTGGCCGGGATGGCCTTCGAAGTGGCGGAGATGGCCTCCGTGATGTGCTGCGTGATGTCTTTGGCTGCATCCTCTACCTCGATCGCTGTGGAAATAGGATGAGATGAGATATTGTCCTCAAGTGTTTTAGCATAGGCCTCCCAGTCGTACTTCCTGCTCGGACCCCTCGGCAGAGTGGTCACCGCTCGGTCCGCTACGGTGAGCAGGATCGGGCGGTGGTCTGACGGGAGGTCCGGCAGGACTTCCTGGCGAGTAAGCACGTCCACTCCCCGCTGAATGGTGAAGTCGATGATGTCCGGAGTATGACCGGTCAGCGGGTAGTGGGTCGGCTTGTAGGGCCCTGCTAGGTCCACATTGAGGTTGACAGCGACCCTGTGTATTGCAGAGCCATTGTCGTTCTCCTTGGACGAATTCCAGGCAAAGTGCTTCGCATTGAAGTCGCCAGCTAGAATGGTAGGCACGTTATCCTTCAGCAGTAATTCGCGTAGGTCGCGCTCCAAGTCAGGCTCATCGATAGTTCCCGGTGGCCGGTACACCGAGAAGACGCGCAGGTTCCGTCCGTTGAGTTTCAGGTCGATCCCCAGTGCCGTGAGTGAGTTCTTCTGGGGAGGCGTGTCCACCAGTTGGTGGACGGTGTTCCTCTTCACGATTACCGCTAGGCCCCGGTACGCCCGCCCCTCGGGTGTCTGCTGGTCCCAGCGGTAAACGATGTAACCTGAAAATTTAACGACATCCATGGCTTTTAAATGTGTTTCTTGTATGAGCATGATGCTCACGTCCTGCTGGTGTAAAAAGACTCTCAGCAGGTTGGACTTTCCCCTAATAGAGTTGGCATTCCAATACACAATGCGCAAATTATTGCTGTTGAATGTTAAGCTTTGCGATCACGGAATCAAGGTATTGCTGAATTTGAGCGAATCTCGCATCCAGCAGTAGGGAGATTTCCTCGCGGGAAACTCCGGTAGGGGCTTGTGTGTGTGTGTGTGTGTGTGTGTGTGTGTGTGTGTGTGTGTGGTGGTGGGGCCGCCGCATCGTTACCGGTCGGGTGATTCTGCTGGCTGCTGCGCTGCTGCTGCCGTTGTTGTTGTTGCCGCTGCTGCTCCTGCTGCGGCCTCTGGACCAGGTTGTGGCGAGAGCGGGGGCGGCGGCCCTGTGGTGTGTGAGCTGCGGGGGTGGGGCGTAAGTGTTTGGGCAGGTTGGCCGGCGCCATGAGTGACGCCGGAGCGTACTCCTCGACCTGCCTGATGGGAATAGAGGCGCGGGTGGTGACCCCACGTCTGACCCCCCGTGAGTAGGGCTGTTGCCCTCCCGTCCTGATCCTCTTCTCACGCTGCATGACGGGACACTGGCTGTGGGTGGCGGGATGCGGGCCCTTGCAGTTGATGCAAGTTGGAGTGGCATCCTTAGGCAGCGTACACTGAGCGCTGAGGTGAGGTCCGGCGCAGGACACACACCTTGGTAACCTGAAACAGCCGAGAGAAGAATGGCGGAAGCCTTGGCACCGATGACATTGGGATATACCCTTTTTGCCTCTCCAAAGTTCGATACGGACTTTGGAGAGGCCCATGAAGAACTGAGTCTCCAGGAACATGGCGTTGTCCTTCTCCGGTCCCTCGAATTGTACGAAGAAGAGGGCGCCTGATCGCCCTCTGCCCTCGTTGATGAGCTTCACATACTCCGCGGTGAAGCCCAGCTTCCTGCAGGCCGCTTGGATCTCCTCCTGTGTTGTGGAAGAGGGGAGGCCTCGAACGCCAACTTTGAGCTTTTGCTCGCGGTCGGTGTCGTAGACCGTATACTCCACTGTCTTATCCTTCCGTTGCACCTCCTCTAGGTACTGGATCAGCTTCCTGTACAGTTCGCCGTCCTTGCCAGGTGTGAAGCGGAGTCCCTTGCGGTACTGCTCCGCAGGTATCCTTTTCTTCAGTGCGGCGCTCAGCTTGTTGACGTGGTCCGCCCAGTTGGGCAGCGGATCTGCAACGATAGTGGGATATCTATTAGACCGTTGCGTCGAAGCTGATGGTTGTTGCGAGGGCAGCGGCGTCGATGGGGCGCGCGCTGCTGCTGCTGCGAACGTTGATGATGGCGGAGTTGGGAGCAGGGCCGGACGCTTCGGCGTGCTCGCTGGACTCTGTGGAGAGACGGTGTGTTTGTGTGTTAGTGCGGGCGGCGGCGGGGCCGCTGTAGGGGCCGCATGGTGCGTTCGCGGCGTGGCTGCTACGTCCGCGTCCGGGGTCGGACGCGGGGGGGCGGCCGTCCCCTCGGGCGTGGAGCGGTTACACTCGCGCTTTTCCGGGGCCGGCGGCGTCTTCTCCTCCCGATGGCGCTTCTTTTGCCTGGGTCGGGAGGCGGTGACGGCAGAGTCCTCGTCCATCTGTTGTGGGCTGGGTCGCACGGCCTGCAGTAGTCTGGACTCTAGTTCGTCCAGCGCGTCTGCGGCTAGGCTCCCGCTTGCTACCTGCGAAATGCGAAGTAGCATTAGTGCCCAAGCGGACTCCTCTACTAGGAGAGGGGTCTTTAAGCAGAGAACATCAGGGTTCTCTGGGATGAGGCGGCGATGGGATCGCTTTTTGGGCGAGGCCGCGAGTGTGGCGGATGTCGTGGTGACAATCGCTGCGGCTGTGGGAGAGCCGGGCGCGCTAGGCGTGCCGCTTGCTGGCCTCTCGCACACCGTGGACATGACGGTTTCTTCCAGCTCCGAGTCCGCCTCATTGCCCGAGGCCGGGTTTGAGTCGGACTCGTCGCTGGATTCTTCCGAAGTGTGCCCGGTGTGCGAGGGGACGGCGTCCTCGATGTCGTGCAGGCGCCTGTGACTGGGCGAATCTTCTTCGCCGCATAGCCGGCATTCTCCCGGTGACGATGCTGCTGGGCTGGAACCTTCCTCTGCGTCGCTGAGGGCACGCTTGTCAGCGGCCGGTGTGTTGGGCGCTTGTGCCGCCATTGGGACCTGTGAACACGTGAGAAACAAAAGCAGAAACTAAAACAGTTAAGAGTCACGTTAAAACCACAAGGGTACGCGTGGTGATTAATGACACTGCGAAAACACGTTAAAACCTTAAGGGTGCACGTGGTGATTATTATCACAAGGGAAACACGCTAAGACCTTAGGGGTGCGCGTGGTGATTAATACACAAAGAAGGAAATACACAAAAATGAAATACGAAATTTGGGGAAATTTGCAAGAGAAATACAGGCGGGTGAAAAATAGAGCAGGGCAGATGATGAAATGCAGAGGGGGAAGAAATAAATTATATACAGCGACTACAGTACTGGAAGTACAGCAGTCACAGTATATTAAATATTCTTAGATACCCTATAGCAATATTACTACTCGGATTCGTTGTCACCGTTAAGTATCCTCCGAATTGTATTATTGCTACAAAAATATCTCACTACACTTCACAACACTACACTACACTTTTCACTCGCGGAATTTGGAATGTATAACGACAACTCTACGGAGCTACTCCGGAGCACGTGTGATCCCAACGGCGGCGCGAGCGCGAATGTGATGATGGTGTGTGTGAGCTGTAGCTGGGGGCGCGGGGGTATTTGTGCCCGCGCCACTAGCGCTCGGCGTGAGTGCGCATCAACGCGCTTAAAATTAAGCCACGCCTCCGAATTGCCTCTTGGGTTTGTTTATTAAATTAAGAAAACATACACATTTTATTCACAAGTACAACACACAGTAGAGATAGGTAAGTAAAAAACAGGAGGAATAAAATATTTATCTTAAATCTAACACAAATGACATAAATCAGGCAATAAGTAACACGTAAACAATAAATCAAATAATAGCAATTAAACGGTAGAAAACAACACTTACGTACTATATTATAATTAAGAGATCGACATACGTGATTTTATACATAATATAGGGTTATTTCCCACAGTCTTCCCCCCGTGTGCGAACACCGTCTCCGAGTTTTTTAGGAAATAACGATGAGTCTGGAGGCTGGGCGACGTATGGATCCTGCGGCTGTGCGTACTTCTGTTACTCTCACGTTGCCGTCGGGTCCTGGATATGTCTTTATCACCTCGCCTCTAGGCCAAGTTCCGCGTGGCATTGTGCTATCGACTATGAGCACGATATCGCCTTCTTTTACGTTTGCGTGTGCGGATTGGCTTGGTCTAGCTCTCAGAGTAGGGCGGTATTCTTTAATCCATCGCTGCCAAAAATGGTCGGCTAAGCGCTGCGCTGTCTTCCAGGAGTTTGAGGTCAATACGACGTCCGAGAAGGCGCCAAAGGGCGACATAGCGTTGGAGCGACCCAGGAGAAAATGGTTAGGGGTAAGTGCTTCTTCATTGTTCAGCACGACCGGCGTAAGTGGTCTGGAGTTGACAATGTGCTCGGCTTCCAGCAGTAGCGTGTGCAGCACCTCGTCATGAGGGTGCTTTTCTTTAAGGGTTACTCGTAGCGCAGTTTTGATAGAGCCTACGAGTCGTTCCCAAGCCCCGCCGGCGGAGGGGTTGCCAGGCGGGATTTTCTTCCACACGATCTGCTTGTGCTCGGCGAACTGCTGCATGTCCGTCTCTATGTTGCGGAGAGCGTCTGCTATTTCACGTTCGGAGCCCACGAAATTGGTAGCGTTGTCCGAGTATATTACGGTCGGAGTTCCGCGCCGAGCCATCATTCTTCTTAGTGACATGATCATGGACGAGGAGGAGAGGGAGCTCACGAGTTCGAGGTGTACGGCCCGGGTAGTTAGGCATGTGTACAAGGCTCCCCATCTCTTTTCGTGTCGTCGTCCGACCGTGACGGTCATCGGCCCGAAGAGGTCGCATGCAGTGGCTGTAAATGCGGGTTGATTAGCCATGAGCCTTTCTTTAGGTAAGTCGCCTAAGGGGGCCTTTGAGGGTGACCCCCTACGGGTCCGACACCATTGGCATCGGTTGCATATAAATCTTAGCGCGCCTCTTAGCCCTATCACGTGATATCTTTGAGTGATTTCATTCATCACGGTGAAGTGGTTACCGTGGTTGAAAGTCACGTGATAGTGTTGTATCAGCAATCGGGTGAAGTCTTCTTTCGCGTGGAGAATCGGCGTGGCAGTATCTCGATCAATTCGCCCATCTAGCAGCAGGGTTCCGTGGCTGTCCATCTTCACGGCTAACTTGCTGAGCGCCGACTTCTTCGGTAAATTTCGCCCAGCCTCCAAGTGCTTTATCTCCTCGCTGAATGACGCCCGTTGACTTCGTTGAATATTCAATAATTCAGCGATTTTCAAGTGATCATTTTTTATATCCGTTTCTGTTTTCAATTTGAGCAATTTGGCTTTAAATGCCTCGGCGGCTAGCAGTACGGTAGCAGTGGCCCTAATTAACCGCGAGTATTGTGAAAAACGCTCTACTAGCGGTAAGGACGGAAACGACGTAAGTGACCTATCGCTAATGGCGGTTACGACCTTTTTAATGGGACGCTCTTCCCCGGTCGCGGGCAGCGTGCTACGTTCTGACTTGTCTATCGGCCAATTAGATTCGCTCTTTAGGATAAATTCGGGGCCGCTGAACCATCTGTGGTCCTTGTTAAACTGTAAGGGGACGCCTTTAGTAGCGTCGTCCGCAACGTTCTCCGAGCTCGGGACCCACCTCCATTCCGTAGGCTTTGTACTGTCCTCGATTTCGGCTAAACGAAACGCTACGAAGCTTTTATACGATCGCGGGTCCGATTTTATCCATGACAGAACGGTGCGCGAGTCTGACCAGTAGTGGCAGCTCTTAATATCGTAACTAGTTTGCTCCTTAATGGATTTAGCTAACCTGCATCCTAATACGCAGCTCTGTAGCTCTAGTCGGGGTATAGATATAATCTTTAACGGACTCGCACGCGCTTTGGCTGCCACTAGCCGTGATGTCCTGCCTACTGGGCTATCGCTTACGAAGTATACCGCGGTTGCATATATTTTTTCGCTAGCGTCGCAAAAAACATGTAAGGAGCCTTGCCTATTGCTGGCCGGGACATAACGTTCTAGTTCTAGCCCTTTTAGCTGCTGTATGTTTTGTAGATAGCTATTCCATGCGGGAACCGATTCGGGCAATATCGTGTCGTCCCATCCTATTCCTGTTCTCCAGGTGTCCTGGATGAGGACCTTGCCTAGGGCCGACACGGGGGAGGTGAATCCATGAGGGTCAAAAAGAGCCATTACGCTACTAGTCACCTGTCTTTAGGTGGGCAGTTTTTTGCCCTCTAGGACCTCCCGCGGCGTGTTACGCAGATTTATGTTAAAACCTAGGGTATCGCGTTCGTGATTCCATATAAGACCTAGCGTTCTTTCTGCGTTACTACCGCCTATCACCGTTTCCGACTTAGAGCTTTTATCTGTGATATCTGACAGCACATAAGGATGACTCGAAGCGAAGCCTTTCAATTCGAATGAGGCTTTGGCGTTTAAATTTATTACGTCATTAACTATTTGTTTTGCCTCGACTTCGTTTTCGTCCATTGCTATCAGAAAATCATCCATATATGCGTTATTTATTGTATATTCGGCGGCTTTAGGGTACGTGTCCTTGTGATAGTCTGCGTTCCTATTCTTAACGTATAGGGCGGTTGCCGGACTAGAGTTTGCGCCGAAAACTAATCGTTTCATCCTAAATTCTGAAGGCTCACTCTGTCCGTCTCCCTCCCTCCATAGGAAACGTAGACTATCCCTGTCTCGCTCTAACACTTCGATCTGAAGGAACATTTCCCTAATATCCGCAATAACTGCGATTTTTCCTTCGCGGAAACGCAGTAGTACGCCGAATAACGATTGCAACAGGTCCGGACCTGGCAGGAGCGCGTCATTTAAACATTTTCCGAATGATCTACTAGCTGCATCGAAAACCATTCGCATAGAGCCTTTCTGTGCATGATACACCGGAAAATGAGGCAGGTACCAGGACCTCCTAGCGTCCTCGGGCGGTGGCGATTCCATTCTCTCTGCGTAGCCTTTAATAAGCAATTTATTTACTTGCTTTTCGTACTCAGACTTTAAATTCGCGTCTTTACTCAATTTATTTTCGAGAGAGTGTAATCGCTTCAACGCCTGTGACTTGTTACTAGGTAAGGACTCGTCATCCGACTTCCATAAAAGGCCGGCCTGATACCTATTCTCATTTGACAATGGTTTGCAAGTTGCATCTAATAACTCTAACGCGCGTTGCTCAGGGTCGGACTTGGGCGGACGGTTTTCTACACCTAGTGACTCGATACTGAAATGTTCTTTAATCATGTCAGCTATCTCATTTTCGCTCACTTTCGCGGGACGCAAGTGGTTTACGACGAACGCGCGGTTACGGGGGACGTCATGGCTACCATGGAGTACCCATCCAATTTGGGTTAGGGAAGCCACTGGGAGGCCTATGTCTCCGCTTAAAATGCGACGAGAGACCAGTAAATGCCAGTGATCTTGCCCTATAATCATGGTAGGAGCCGCCTTGTCGTAACATATTTCGTCTTCAATTTCGCGTAAATGTTCGCATTTATTTACTATATCACGCGATACCTCTTGCGTCGCGAGATTGAGCCTATTAATTGTGTATGCGGACATTTTCTCTAGATGCCTACTACATGCGCCACGGATGGAAAAACTTATTTTGCAGGACTCCTTATCCGATATCGAGTTTCCACCAACGCCTTCGATCGCGAGGATCTCCGTTTCCTCTCGCGGGGCTATTGCGTCAGCGACATGTCTCTCGATTAGGGATATGGAACTACCGTCATCCAGGAGCGCGGTCGTCTGAATGGTGCCCAATGGGCCCGACAGCTCTACTGGGATGATTTTCAGGTAGGTATTCGCGCTACGCAAATGGTTAACTATCCCGTTAGTACTGCGCGAAGGAGTCGAGTTAAGCATAAATCCGTGTAACATTCTATGATGCCCTGATTCGCATTGATTAAAGCCGCAAGGTGTGTACTTGCACTTTACGGGGCGCTTATGATTGGAATCTAAGCAACGAAAACACAGCTTATGTGTTTTGACGGCTTCCCATCTTTTTTCTACTGACATTTTCACAAAATCTGCACATTTACTTATCGAGTGCTCACCGTTGCACAATATGCATTTAATGCCATTCGTAGGTGGGGAATTCGTCTGAGTATTGCGCTGGGATTCCATCATACGCGGCCGTTGGGGTTTTTTTTTGTTATTAGAGAAGTTATTTTTGTTATTATTCGGCCTAGTGTTAACTTGCGCCACAGTATGTGGGAGATAATCGTCGCAATCTGAATCTGATGAGTCGTAATTAAAATTCGATACGTGCGAGTGGGACGGGCGGCGCTCTCTCGCTCCCTCACCGCGCATGCGCGGGGCGGGGCCGTGAGAGATCTCGTTCACGAGATTTACCGGCTGTCTAACTCGCTGCCTACTGTGCGTTTTTCTTGTTGCTACACTAATGTCGTTTAGAAATTGCGACATGGCTACAAGACCCGGTACGGATTTGTTATTGATTCTATATTTATTCCATTCATAACGCACTATCAGATTCATTTTGTCGATAATTTTGTTAACTAATTCCGGCGCGTAAAGGAACTCGTTTTGGCGGAGTGCTTTAATAGTGGACACTACGTTAGCGACAGTTCCCGCGAATGCGGTAATGTTGCTATTATCCTCAGCTAAACGCGGCTTGCGTTTTACGTTATGCATTTCCGCCAATACGATCTCCTCGGGATCGCCAAAATGCCGTTCTAATGCCTCTATTATTTCGTACGGATTCGACACGGTGTACATAATTGATTTTACAGCCAGCCGGGCTTCTCCGCGCAATGCCCTACGTAGCCTGCCTATGTTGCTTACGTCTGAGAATAGAGGCGAACTATCGTCGAATTCTGACCGAAATGCTATCCACTCGGCTATATTGCCGTCGAACGGCGTCAACTCGGGCACGTGTCGTTGAAAGACCGGCGTGCTTTTACTGCGGTTGACGGCGTCGACTACTTTGTTAGATAACAATTCGAAGTCCCTATTCGCGAAAGCACTACGTTCGCGCTCTACTGGGGCTTCGCGCGGCGCGAAACTGGGCCCTATTGCCTGCATCGGACAGTCTATACGCTGTTGTTGCTGTACCCAACCTAACACACGCGTGTCCCTAGCAGTCGGCTCGACTGTCAATGGCACATGTGAATTGTTGGATGCCTCAATACGTGCAATTTCCAAGCGATTCTTCGCCGCCATTGACGCCCGTTTCGCCTGCTCTAATTCCGCGTTATGTAATTCTAATTCGGCCATTAAAACGGATAACTGCGGATTAACACTGCCTAAGGGCGCGCCTACCACAGTGCCCGATGCACTCCTACTATGCCTAGGTAGATCGTGCTGAGGGGGACGTTCATGTAACGGAACGTCCAGATTCTGAACTGAATCGTAATTCACTGGGGGGCCTGCTGGCGGCGGCGCGGCGCCTTCTAACTGAATAACGTTCGCGGGATGTGCCGGTTCGTTCACTTTGCCACTGCTACCTATACCACCACCGCTGGTGCCTTTGCTCCACGTATTTGTACTATCACTTGTCGTTAACCCGGGAGACGGTGTCGCTTCGTCCGTACGGACGCTTCGCGAGCGTAAATGGCGCACATATTCTTCGTCTGCTGACATGGTGATGATGCGCGGAACACGGGGGGGGGGGGGGGGGGGGGAACACTGAACCTAACACCTACGCGAGCGTTACTGGAGATTGACGTCACTGTAACGCTCGAGAACCTAAGTCCCTACGTTTTCTTCTTTATTCTTTCTTCTTTTTTCACGTGATTGCCTCCACGCAAAGGTCGCAAAACAAGTCTGCGTTTGGCACCGTTAGGTGCAGAAATGTATGCCCCAGCTAAAGCTGGCGGAACTGGACCAAGCCAGACCAAGCGACTAAAGTCGCCGAATTAAGGAACCGAAGCCGAAGCCTCTCAAAATTCCCGGGGTCGAGCAAGCTCTTCCCCTAGTGAGACAGTTGCCCTAAGGCCACAAGAGACAGTATGATGCACGCCGCACGACGCGCAGGCTCTTGAGGTGATCTTCTATATGGGCAGGAGCTCTTCGTAAACAGGAATGTTGAGGCTTCGTTTTTCACAGGAATCTCTTCAAAATAGACAGGAATCTCTTCTATATTAGACCGCAATCTTGAGATTTCTTTCTTGACAGGAAACTCTTCAATATTAGACGGCGATCTTGAGACTTCTTTCTTGAGACTTCTTTATTGTGGCTTCTGGCTTCTTTAGACGCTTGGTGCTGCTTCTTCTTTATTGATCCGGATCTCGAAGTACCATTGTTGGGATCGTGGACTGTATGATTAAAATAATAACTCAATTGAAGTTAATAATCCCGCCAGGCAAGCGGGAGACCGTGAGATGTGGTCGCTTCGGAGTGTGAGTGGTAAGTGAGCTGTAGCTGGGGGCGCGGGGGTATTTGTGCCCGCGCCACTAGCGCTCGGCGTGAGTGCGCATCAACGCGCTTAAAATTAAGCCACGCCTCCGAATTGCCTCTTGGGTTTGTTTATTAAATTAAGAAAACATACACATTTTATTCACAAGTACAACACACAGTAGAGATAGGTAAGTAAAAAACAGGAGGAATAAAATATTTATCTTAAATCTAACACAAATGACATAAATCAGGCAATAAGTAACACGTAAACAATAAATCAAATAATAGCAATTAAACGGTAGAAAACAACACTTACGTACTATATTATAATTAAGAGATCGACATACGTGATTTTATACATAATATAGGGTTATTTCCCACACTAATGTCATTTCACCTAATTTTTATACCCTAATTAGTTGTTAGACCTAATAATCCAATACTCTAATAATGATTTGTACTAATTGTCAACAATACTAATATGAAATAACCTAATAATTACCACACCTAATGATTATTAGACCTAATCATTACTGACACTAAATGTCAAGAGTACTAAAGATTATTAAACCTATTTTTACGTTAAAACAGAAAATATGGATTTGGACAAATATCGAATTGGCTGAACCCCGAAAACTGTAGGTTAGGTTAGGTTTCTATTGTGACAATGTATAGCGGAGCGTCAAAATATCCCTTGTACATCCTGAGTCTATGGCAATTCCGACTCCACGTGGTCTTGCCTGTCCTACCCTAGTGTTATTCCAAAACCGGAGGCGCGGAGCGAGAGCAGCCCTCGCCTTAGGTTTATAGATAAATAGGTTTAATAAAATTTAGGTTTTAGCATTATTAGGTATTATAATATTAGTAGTCTAAAAAAATCGGCTAAGTGCAAATTAGGGCTAGTGAGAATTCGATATGAAATAATTAGGTATTATGAAAATTCGGAATCCTGAAATTCGGGCTATTCATTAATTAGGATGAATGAAAATTCGGTTTAGTGATTTTAGAACAATGAAATTAGGATGAAAGTTTTTCGGGCTAACGGAGGGGAACCATATCTTATTGTATCCTTTTTCAACAATTTGTCAAATTCTAATCCAAAAGTTCTAAACTAACCTAACCCAACCAGGTCGGTTTTGGCGGTTTGTCAGCTGCTGCCGCAGCACAGTAGCTTCGCTCGCTCGGCTCGCGGGCTGTTGTGGTCACAGTTCTAACCTAACCTAACCCAACCAGGTCGGTTTTGGCGGTTTGTCGGCTGCTGCCGCAGCACGGTAGCTTCGCTCGGTCGGCTCGCGCGCTGTTGTGGTCACAGTTCTAACCTAACCTAACCCCACCAGGTCGGTTTTGGCGGTTTGTCGGCTGCTGCCGCAGCACGGTAGCTTCGCTCGCTCAGCTCGCGGGCTGTTGTGGTCACAGTTCTAACCTAACCTAACCCAACCAGGTCGGTTTTGGCGGTTTATCGGCTGCTGCCGCAGCACGGTAGCTTCGCTCGCTCGGCTCGGGCGCTGTTGTGGTCACAGTTCTAACCTAACCCAACCAGGTTGGTTTTGGCGGTTTGTCGGCTGCTGCCGCAGCACAGTAGCTTCGCTCGCTCGGCTCGCGGGCTGTTGTGGTCACAGTTCTAACCTAACCCAACCAGGTCGGTTTTGGTGGTTTGTCGGCTGCTGCTGCAGCACGGTAGCTTCGCTCGCTCAGCTCGCGCGCTGTTGTGGTCACAGTTCTAACCTAACCTAACCCAACCAGGTCGGTTTTGGCGGTTTGTCGGCTGCTGCCTCAGCACGGTAGCTTCGCTCGCTCGGCTCGTGCGCTGTTGTGGTCACAGTTCTAACCTAACCTAACCCAACCAGGTCGGTTTTGGCGGCTTGTCGGCTGCTGCCGCAGCACGGTAGCTTCGCTCGTTCGGCTCGCGGGCTGTTGTTGTGGTCGCAGTTCTTATGTAATGCCGAAAATATCATTGGGTAAATGAAAAAATGGGTATTAAACTAAAGACGTCTTAATTCAGATGGCAAGTGAATGGGGCGGGAAAAGTTAAAAGGTGAACTGAAAATTTGGCTAAATGAAAAAATGGGTATTAAACAAAAGACGTCGCAATTCAGATGGCAAGTGAATGGGGCGGGAAAAGTTAAAACGTGAACTGAAAATTTGTTCAAATGTATGCAGTGCCAAAAGTATCATAGGGTAAATGAAAAATGGGCTACGAAAAAAAATACGTAACAACTCATAGGGCAAGTGAATGTGACGGGAAAAGTTTTTCGGACAAACGATACTTCTACTAAATGTAAAATGGTGAAAAGAAAAATGTACGAATCCTGTCATCGGAGAAACGATAATAATTCGAATAGTTTTCGGGCAAATGAAATTCGGTCAATGGTTTTTAGTGTTTGAGATAGGTTACCTGGCGTTACATTCGTGAAGTGGCTCTGCTGACAGTCTTCGAGGTAACCTGCAATCATTCAAACAATTAAGATCTTCATACCAATTTTTTAATTGATTTAAAATATCTTTAAGTAATTCTTCGTCCCATGTGATATTCCTGTTCTAAACTTGTTGCAATATTAATCTTGGAACCAGGGATACTGCGCAAGTGAAACCAATTGGGTCAAATAGTTTTTGTGTCAAAGACAAAAGGTTCCTTTTAGTAATTTTGTCTATTTGTTTATATGGTGTCATAGCATATAAATTACAACTGAGTTTATCAGAGTCAGTGTCCCACTGTAGAGCCCTAACACCGATATCACTTTATTTTTGGTTTCATTAAATTGCCAAGGCGCTGCGACCCACTGCCTCAGATCAAACTTTGCATCATTCATTATGCTTTTAGCTTGTCGTATGAACTCCTGAGTATGTTCCATAGAATCTAAGCTTGTTACTAGATTATCTACATAGAAAGATTTGGCTAGAATATCTGCTGTCAACTTGTAATCTGCAACTTGATTAAGGTGGTGTGATATCGTTGCAGATAACAAGAGCGGGCTTGCAGTCAATCCAAAAAAAAAAACTGCAGTGTCTTCATCAAATCAATAAAAAAAAACCTTAGTCTCGTCGCTCGTCACAAGATTCATCTTTCCACCAAACAAATCTCAGATAGTCTCTATCTTGTGGTGTCACTGATATCTGTAGAAATACCTTTGCAATATCGGCAGTAATACCAATACGTTCTTTTCGGAATCCAGTCAGTAACTTGGGAATTTTATCTAGAAAATTAATTCCTTTATCTAGACATGAGTTTAATGACATACCGTTTTTATCTTTAGCAGACACAGGCGGGAGCTTTGTGATAAGGCTGGCCTCTTTGACTACAGCTCGGTGTGGTAAATAATGTACTTTAATCCAGTCTTTCTCTGGTTCAGGTACTTCTTCTATAGGAATGCACGCCACCTCTGTACTAATAGTCAACTGCTGTATTCAAGGTACCTTGTTTTCAAGCAAGTTTCCTCCTCTTATTGCAGCTTTTGCAGGGACCTTATACCCTCCTAACATAATATTTAATTTACTAAAGCACGATCAGAAGTTTTACAGCGTGAAACTTCAAAAAATTTTGATGCTGTAATTCTAGCTCGCCGCAGCTTGTGCCATAATTTATAGTTTGATTGTTCCGTGGTACTTTTTTTATGACATCAATTTTCTCCTTGGTTACTTTCTCTTTACTTTTGAATCCTTCATAGGTAAAATCGTTATTGTTTTCCAAACTACATTGAATGGCTAAATTAAAAACAGTCATGTCATTCAATGTCTCTGTTTTCGCTTTGGAGTAATTGACAATTAATACATCATTTATTTCATATTTTGCAATCATTAATGAAATCATCTTGTAAATTTAGGTACACACAGAGCATAGTTATGTTTCCGTTTTGTTATTTTTTTTTCTATAACGTACTTGCCCTTCGTGACAGCTTCTGATAATTTTGGCTTCGTCCAGTAACATTTGACGGATGTCACAGCTGGTTATTTAGATCGTTTAATAAGCCACATGAAGAAGCAAATAGCGTGCTTGCAACCCCCTTCCGAAGCAGCACAATCGTCAGTCACATTTTACCTCCTCTACTTTTTCTCGTTTTCAGAAATAGTCGCTGTGACCGTGTACATTTTTGATCTTATTTTGTGTTCAGGTGTAACGCAGCATCTAACAAAACATTTGGCATTTTCTCTTTAAGTATCCGACAGCATTATCTACATATGCATCCCTAGATGAATGCAATATCTTGGCACCTCTTATTTCAGCAGCGTTGAAGGCTTCATTTTCCCTCATGAATCCCATCAACTTGAAATAATCTACTTTTGGTAGATTTCTGCTGTGTGCAGCACCAAAACCATCGCTAGGTTTCATTGCCTTTCAGCCGATCCAAATAATGTGTAGGTAATAAGTACTTAGCAGGTGTTGTATTTTAAGTTCAATATTTACTGTTTCTGTGAATCATGAATCAAACCAAAACCGGCAATTTTGAATTATGAT
Organism: Apotomis turbidana; assembly: GCA_905147355.2. Taxonomy (NCBI): domain Eukaryota; kingdom Metazoa; phylum Arthropoda; class Insecta; order Lepidoptera; family Tortricidae; genus Apotomis; species Apotomis turbidana. The sequence goes on along the minus strand of LR990290.1, from coordinate 9,412,913 downwards.
AATATCATGTCAACCTCAATGTCATTCTGTTTTTTTTTTCTTATAAGAAAACCGACTAAAGTAACCGTTCCATTGAGTCATAGTTTTGGTGTGGCCACATTTTAAAATGAGTAAGCTTTTTATAAATTAATACTAAAATAAATAGTTATCTCAGAAAATAAATAAAAACAAGAGATTACTTCATCTGTCTAAGCAGAATTCAGAAAAGTAATAAAAATGTAGTCTAAAAAATATGAAATGTTGTCTATTGAATACTTATTGATTTAACATGTATGAATAGAAGTATGGTTAGTTTAGTTATAACAGTGCATTTAAATTTTACCTGTGAAATTACCAACAAATATATTACTTACGAGCAGTTTTTCTCCACGTGATAATTTACTATTAATGGAATGTTCAATTTGAATGGCAACACAGTGGTAAATTAATTGTGGTTTGGGCTATAGGTATGACTCTTTAGGAAAGGGTAATTTACTTTGCTTGCCTTGGTATGCATGCAACACATGGTTCAAAATTTGTATTATTATAAGAAATACCATAAACCATACCTTGTTTTAGGAGCTCCATGCTTCTTTGGTTGAGATGTGCCATACCTTTTGAGTCACCTCTGTCAGCGAGTCAACAACGGGTTTCACACATGACTGCTCGACTGCTGCATTCGCTAGTGATGAATTCTGTAATGTAACTTCAGAATTGCATGCCCTCGACATGTCAACAGTGTCAAGAACATAAGCGCCGTTTCTTAAAACAGCACTAGGCGCAAATACCCCGTTGTCTAGTAACTGACAAGCACTGGAGTCGTACACCACCTCAAAACCCATTTTTACCATTGAACTGACAGATAATAAGTTAGCGGTTAAAATTAGGTAGATAGTAAACATCACGAATTGCCTTAGTAACACCATTCCGTAGTTTACTTGAACGCTACCTCGTCCCGCTGTGAACAACTTGTCCCCGTTGGCCACTGTCACTTGTACGGACTTTTCTTCCCTTTGACCGCCAGACGGCAAATCACCGTCATCGGAAATTCGTGCCACTGACGCCGACAACGTCAATTGCCGTCCAACTTTATTGATCAAAAGCGTTTAAAATAAATAACTCTACAAACATATTTTTGGATTCATTTACCATTTAACTTTATTGTATGCCTAATATAATTCCACTCCAAATAGCAACTTCTATATAATCAACATTATATGAAACTATAATTTATTACAGTAATAACATGGCTAGCCACGCCAAAAGCGGTATTTGCCGTCGCATAGTGTTGCGACCGACAGTAATGTTTCATGTTTAGGGTTTGCGTACCCAAAGGGTAAAAACGGGTCCCTATTACTGAGACTTCGCTGTCCGTCCGTCCGTCTGTCACCAGGCTGTATCTCAAGAACGGTGATAGTTGAAATTTTCACAGATGATGTATTTCTATTGCCGCTATAACAACAAATACTAAAAATAAAATAAAATTTATGATTTCTTTATTTTGAATTGAATTTAGTATCTGGTTTGACACATTAACCTTATTTTTCATTGATTCATCAATATACCCTTCGGCAACCGCTGTGGACCTCCAGCCCCCGTGACGTTTTAAAGTTGTTATATCACCGCCATCTACAAGCAAAGTGGCCGATGTCCTGCGGAAGCAGTGACCTGTCTACATCTCAGGATCCGGAAGATTCTAATAATTTGCTATGGTTTTTCCCAACGCTCCAAACTTATTGATGCCAATCTTTTGGTTTGTGCATTTCCCAGCTGAGTAATTTATAAAAAAATTTGATGCTGAGCAAGTTTTTGGACGCAATTCCATGTATTTTTTACACAGGTCACAGTAACTTCCAGTTACTGTGAAAGTACGGTTTGCTTTGTTTTTGTATTGCGGACAGTTACTAAAATGGTTTTATCACAAATTTGGACATCACCAAACTGTAGATTATAAATTTCTTGTCGGCGGCAAGCACCCATAACTCCAAATACCAGTGCCACCTGAAACAAAATTAAAGTGTCATTAGATTGTGTCAATAGACAGTGCTAAGATAAAATGTATACAGGAAACTTCAAGCATAAATGAAATCAAATTCTTTTAAATTCCATTCAATACCTACCTACTTAAAAAAAATCAAGCAAGTTACCTTGGACTGCAGATATAATTGATCTGTATACATTTAAAAATGTATTTATTTCTTCGGGCGAAAATGATTTAGCTTTTTTCGCTTTATATCCTTCCGATTTTCGCTTAAGAAGAGTAGTCAATTTAAAATATTTCGAAATATCAACTTGGTGTTTGATATTTAGTGTGTTTTTAACCATTGAATAAATGGTCCACAGGCTGGCAGACTTGAACTTCTTTGATAGATCTTCGAAGTACGCTAATAATACGTTCTCGGACAACGAAGTCGTGTTTTTGTCCATTCTCCAACTTAGTCTCTGTGAGCCTTTTCGTATTTGGCTCTCGATTTTTCTGGCAACAAGTTATTTGTTGTGGCTGCATTTACGATATCCGGTGGAGTGTTCATATCGATCTCGGAGTCACTACTACTCATATTTATCACTATTTAAAATGCTAATTACAAATAACTTTTCACAATACTTTCGTCGCAGCAAAAAACCAACAAACAAATGACAACAGTAATGGCGGGTAATTCAATTCTCCGTCACGACTATTTTTTTTTTTAGTATCATAGACAAACGAATGAAGTCCCTATCCTCATGTCACTCGTGATCATATTATGTCGTGCGTTTAGGATTAAAAAACATAATTTTATATCGATAACTGTTTTAATATCTATGGATACTAGAATAGAGACCTACTTTAGTTTTGACAGCTGTTCCAAATTTAAACTCATAACCTTACAAAAATTGATACTGTTATAACATAACAGTACAGATTTTACCTACTGCCACAGATAAGAAAGTTCTCATAGTAAAATTGGTTGTAGAAATGCTGGTCATTTCCTACAGTTTCTGAACGCATTTTAGAGCACTAATGATATGTGCGTAGATAAAGAATGTTTGTAGTACGAAATTTTGAGTAAGCAAGTTTGACTTACACTCAGAGGCGTCTCTAGCCCATGTGCTAACATCACTCTAGCGCCCCCTAGAAGCGCGCGGTCAAAATGGAATGCTCGCTGGCGCCCCCTAGGGCCGCTGCGGCCGTGTGCTGCACTCCTCGCACCATAGGTAAAGACGCCTCTGCTTCTTAACTAAAATTTTCCTTATATACACTATGAAGTGTAATAAAAGTCATGTTTTAAAAAAATCATTGTTTTATATATTTACTTAGGGAGCCCTACACAAAATGTATGGGCTCCCTATTTCTGGCGGCGGCCCGCTGCCGCGGCGACCGCAGCGCGCCACCACTGCTGGGCGGCTTGCAGCTCCAGTATGGTTATTGGTGGCCGGGGCTTCCGGCACCATGTTACTGTGAACACACCAATAATTTGTTAGAGGTCTAAGGATCGAAGAGCGCTGGGTGTGAATCATAGGAAAAGTCGAGGTGGTATCTTGTAATTAAAACAGCCAACATAAAGGTACATACCAGCGATATATTTGCCAACGAAACAATCAGTGGATGACGGTTTACAATTTAATTATACCTAAAATATACGTAGCTAACAAAACGCGGTGTGGTTAGCTTGACAGAAGGAAGGAGAGTGTTGCTATACACAATTTCCAATACATAACGTTATGGAAGCATACCATACTAAAAAAACACTTAACACTTCCCCTTATGCTTATAATAACGTTACAGACATAACATTAACATGCACAAGGGAAACACATTACAACAGCATTCATATAACAGTTACATGCACATTGAATATGCTTACAGTACTATGACAATATGCAATGTAGAGTTATTGGAACCAAGTTACACTATGTCAATATTACATAATTTTACAAACTTTTTATGTTTAACTGAACCTAAAGCTTTAGTACACATATCCGCTATCAATTCATCTGTAGGCAAGTACTTTACCAAATCTTTAATATAATGGTAGTGGAGGTCTATATGTTTAGTTCTTTTGTGACAATATTCCTGTACTTTTAACAATCTTTGGGCACTTTGGTTATCATTATATAAATTTATAGAAAAATTTTCAACCGAAAGTTCTGACATAAAGTTTTTAATGAAACATATGTCTTTACATGCATCTGACATTGATAAAAATTCTGCCTCACAGCTTGAAAGCGCTATACAGCGTTGTTTCCTAGACTCCCAATGGATAGTGTCATTGCCTAATTTAATAATAAAACCAGTATATGATTTTCTATCTAATTGGTCGTTAGCCCAATCGGCATCGGCAAACGCATTTTAAATACAATTGTCATTTTTTGTGAATAACAAACCATAACTAATTGTCTCTGCTATACCTAAGTATACGTTTAGCTGCCAACCAATTAGTTTGATCAAAACCATTATTAAATTGACATAATTGGCTGCAGGCAAAAGCAATGTCGGGCCTTGTGCATACACATAGATACATTAAAGATCCCATCAATTGCCTATAGTTATAAGTATCATCATCTAAACATTTTTCAGGTCTAACAAATTTACTATTTGGCAACATGGGTGTGCACACGGCCTAACAATTTTGCATACAAAACTTAATGAGCAATTTCCTTACATACTCAGACTGGTCTAACTTAAAAATTCCTTTAGACCTATCACGTGTTACATTAATACCTAAACAGCTTTTTAGAGTGCCCAAATTCTTGACATTTAAATTATATTCCAAAATATCCAATAACTCTTTATAGCTGTTACTACCTTTACTGTAAAATATGTAGAAGTCATCGACATACAAGGCTATTATAATAAAATCATTTTGTGACTTCTTGACATAACACAGACACAAACACAACATAGACACAAGGTTCACTTTTCGTTTGATGGAAACCATTACAAGAAAGCAACTCGTGAACTTTATTGTTCCATATTCTACTGGATTGCTTTAAACCGTAAATTCCCTTCAACAATAAGCAAATCTTGCTCTTATCACCGTTATCAAAACCAGGAGGTTGCTCCATATAAATTGTTTCTTTTAGGTCCCCATTCAAAAAAGCAGTAGCAACAACAACAACAACAACAACAAATCCACTTTATTGCACACCTCAAATACACAGGGATACATAACATGACAGATATACAGTAAAAAAAAATACAGAGGTTAACAACAGGCGGTCTTATCGCTAAATAGCGATCTCTTCCAGACAACCTTTAGGTAGCGGAGTAGATTAACAAGAGTTAGAATTGAGTAGGTGATGCAAAACAACTTTAAGCCACAAAAATTAACTACAAAAATAAAATAAAAACAATAAACATACATAAATAACAATAATCAAATATACCTACATATAATACTTAGACATAATAAAAACATATAGCAGAGTAAAATAGATAGCAAAACCAGAGTCAGTCGCATAGTACGAGTAAGAGGAGCGATTTTCAACGCAGTGTAAATTAAGGTAGAGATAAATAATGACGTTTAAGGTGAGATTTAAATATAGCAATAGATTGTGCACGCCTTAGATCAGAAGGTAAAGAATTCCACAGAAGAGTAGCCTGAAAAGTGAATGAACTATTGTAAAACTTAGAAGATGAAAAGGGGACAGTGAGAAGATAATTTTGAGCAGACCTAGCAGAACGCAAGTAACTGAAACGCTCTTTGAGGTAGAGGGGAGTTTTGGGGTTAAATAGTATATTGTACAGAAAAGAGAGAATGTGAAAGTGACGGCGAGAACGGATTGGAAGCCACTTGAGCTGGGATCGGAAATTGGAAACGTGGTCATACTTGCGCAACCCAAATATGAACCGCACGCAAATGTTTTGAATGCGCTCAAGTTTATTAAGCTGCTCTTCCGTAATATCAAGATAAGAGATGTCAGCATAATCCAAAATAGGAAGAAGTAGGGATTGAGACAGCGCAATTTTAGTAGCGATGGGGAGAAAATTACCGAGTCTTCTGAGAGAACTAACTGCTGCAAACATCTTCCTGCTAACCTCGTTCACCTGTGGCACCCAAGATAAAGTGCGATCAAAAATGACACCAAGATTCTTAACTTGTTGCGAAAAGGGTATAAGCACACCGTTAAAAAAGATAGGTTGGACATTGTCAAAGTCAACCCTGGAGATCAGTTTCGAACTGCCAATCACAATAGCTTGAGTTTTAGCAGGGTTGACTTTGAGCCCAAACCTATTACTCCAATTTAGAATGCGCTCCAAATCACCATTAATAACATTAATGACAGACAAGCTCACCGGGAGCGCCCTGTGAATAAATTTTAAGATCGTCGGCATAAAGGTGATAATGCGAAGAAAGATTATGCGTAATGGAATCAATGAATATTGAGAATAGCAAAGGAGACAGCACCCCACCCTGAGGAACTCCAGCCAGCGTGCTGCACCAAGAAGAACAAGAGTCATCCACCTTAATTCGCTGCCGACGACCATTTAAATAACTACGAAACCAGTCAATTACCGCAGGAGATATGTTAAGAGAACTAAGTATCCCAAGTAAGTATCCCAAGTAGAGCAACATCTATGTGATCTATGTTTAAATCTAATTTATTAGCAAGTGAGAACAATATTCTCATACTAGAGTGTCGCACTACTGGGCTGAAAGTTTCTATGTAATCCTTTCCAAAAACCTGAGTAAAACCCCTGGCAACCAAACGAGCCTTGTGTTTATCAAAATTCCCAGAGGCGTCGTGTTTATTACCTTGATAGGCAAACCTAGTTGTTTCTCTACGAGCGCTTTAAAAGTAAGAAAACTTGACATTACCTCAGATTGTCTTCTTAGCAAGTATCCAAACGTTTTTCTCGTATAATCGTCCGTGTACGTCACTAGGTACTTCGCGCCACCCCAGCTGTCCTTCTGCATCGCCCCACAGACATCCGAGTGTATTAGTTCCAACGGCTTGCTGGCACGCGATGCCGTGCCCCTGGGAAACGGTTGAGCACTCAACTTCCCCTCAAGGCAAGGCACGCAATCCTTTAGATCCTGCAAATTCTCCTGAAACATAACACCGGTAGCAGAATTGTTTTTCAAAGACCTCAGGCCTTCAAGATTCAAGTGCCCGAGCCTTCTATGCCATACTTCCACAGGCATAGGAGAGACAGCGACATTAGCATTCTGTTGCTCTTGTAAAAGCACTGAAGAATGAACATCTCGCGAAGATTGACCTGACAAACACACAATCTTATCCAACTTGTAGAGACCATTATATTTACTAGCAGTTGCTACTAGGTTGCCAGATGTTTTATTTCTATTGTCAAATATAAAACAGCCCCCGATTCAAAGCTGACAGTAAAGCCCCTGTCTACCAACCTACTAACTGACAAAAGGTTTGCAGTTAGATCTGGTACAAATAATACATTTTTGATCATGCTTACCGAACTATCTGTGTCTATAGCTATATCGCCTACTCCACAGCATTGCAATTTGTCACTATCGGCTATAGATATGCTATCATTAGTCTTTAAAGTTTGACATTAGTCTTCTATCGTTACACATGTGAGCCGAACAACCGGAGTCGAGAAACCAATTACTGTTTTCGCCATGAAAGCCGAAGCGATAAAAGTCTGACTTGAACTGGAGTCCTTTTTCTTGTCACGCTTCAACTTATAGCACTTTGACATTACATGACCTGGCCGCTTGCAGTAATGGCAAATCACTTTATCACTGACTTTATCACATTTTTCAAATTTCGAGACGAACGCAGAAGCACTGTCGGAGCCATGAGAATTCTTTCTATACTCTTCTTGTAGCAATCTAGCCCGCACAAGTTCACTTGACAAACTATTTGACATGCAAGCTGTTTCCAAATTGGACACCAGAGCGTCGTACTCACTGGGAAGACTACTCAACAGCAATTCAGCAACCTCGGCATCATCAATAACTTTACCAATATCGGCTAATTGCTGAACCAGCGTCATCACCTCTTCTATATAGTCGCTCATTGTAGTACAGCGGGAGAACTCCACCTTGTGCAGTTTTCGTAGCAATAAGACACGCCGAAACAAACCTTTGTCTTCAAAAACAGTTGACAGATTGTCCCAAGCTTCTTTTGAAGTATTGACATCTCTGACATATTGATAGCAATTTGGCTTTATTGCTATACAAATCCGGGCTAGCGCGCGTTGATCGCGCGCGACATCGACACTCGTACCATCCACGCAGCTCCAAAGACCTTCCAAGGTCAAAATCATTTTCATGACAAATTTCCACGAATTGTAGGCTGTACCTTCTAATTTGTCAATCGCTAAATTCATACCTGTAGCAGTAGTAGCGGGAACGATTGGAACAGGCGCGACGCGGCCATCGTCGGCGCCATGCACGTTGCCGTCCAGTGGCATTTTTTGAGGTTATTTCACTTCGCAAAATATTATTTCCCAGAGTTGTAATATTTATTCTGTTGAACACACCAAGGACTTTCCTATGAATTCAACTTCTTCCAGTATTTTCTGGACATGAATATCATGACGCACATTGTGCCGCACATTGTGCATTTGTGCACCATATAAATCAATACCACAATTATTTTGTCCTTAATGCCGACTTAAGAGTACATTCGCGATTTAAGATGTGGTATGATGTGACGGTCGCAGAATTATATATATTCTTGGCGTTATTTATTCTGATGACACGGAATCGCCACTTGACCATTGAGGAACATTGGTCCACAGACCCGTTGTTGTTGTCGCCAATCTTTGGGAATTTAATGTCTAGAAATCGTTTTTGCACCATATTAGGAATGTTACATTTTAGCACACCAAGAATACAAAGCGAATCACGACTGGGTAAAATTGAATTAGTAATTAACCATGCTTGCGAAAAATTCAAAAAGTTGATGTCGCCTTTTCAAAATATTTGTATAGACGAAAGCATCGTTTCATTCAAAGGCCGGATATCGCTAAAACAATATCTACCAAACAAACGCAATAGGTTCGGCATTAAATTATTCGTTTTGTGCGATGTTGTTTCGGGTATTATACTTGATTTCATATATATATTGTGGAGGAAATACCGAAATTGTTGATCCCGATAATTTGGGTGTTGCTGGTGCTCTCGTCGCGACACTAATCAAACACCTCTTTGGTTCCAATAGACACCTGTATGTTGACAGCTGGTACACCAGTCCCAGGCTGTTTAATTATTTGCATAAAAATAAAACTTATGCATGTGGGACGGCAAAAGCAACCCGAAAAGGAATGCCTAAAATGCAGCAAAAACTGAAACGCGGGGAACTAGTTTTCCGCAGTGCTCCTCCATTGAACGCCATCAAATGGCATGACAAAAAAGACGTAAATATGCTTACCACGATTCACGAACCGAATATTGTGCCTTCGCTAAAACAAGATAGAACGACTGGACTGCCTGTTATGAAGCCAGAATGTATTTTGGATTACTCTTAAAATATGGGCAGTGTTGACAGTTGACACTGCGACATGATGTTGAGTTCCTTACAATGCATCCGGAAAACGATACAATGGTACAAAAAGCTATTTTTCCATGTTATTGACATGCATATGCTCAACGCTTTTTATACTTTTAGGCTAGTAAAAAATACGCCTAAGGCTAAATTTGCGGAATTCCAACTAGCAGTTATTCGCCAGATGATTTCGACATTTGATAATCCACGCATTACAGAAACGCAGGTGCCCTGAAGTGTTTGTATTGAAAAGAACCCATTAAAATTATTGTTCTACAGTTTTATATTGCCATATAAAACTGTAGAACACATGCCTACTAAACAAGAGAAGTATCAGCGGTGTAAAGAATGTGCTGCACATAAAATTCGACGAGAATCTCGGTTCATATGCAAGGTGTGCAACGTACACCTTTGTGTTTCGCCATGTTTTTATAATTACCATAATGGGAACAATCTTCAATAATTCAAATTTGTTCCGATTGTGCTAATTATAAAAAAAAAAACATTTTCGCACATTCTAGTTATTTTCTTAAATAAATAGAAAACTACAATGTATGGTCTTGATCATTTGAAGAATCAAATTTGCCAAATATTAATTTGGTTCAAAAGTAGCAAGTGATATGGCTGGCATATTTTGTATCTGTTTAAAAGTATAATAAGAATGCAGAAGACGCAAATTAATAAAGTGGAAATAAGTTTTTTATATCATTTTATGGGTTTTCGGAGATTTGTCACAGAAGACAAGTCATCGACTTGATGTTATCTTCCGTGAAATCGACGCTACTAATTTTTTTTAGAATTTCAAGAACTGCTTTATGCTTCATAATGGTTAAGCCGATCTTTCTGTTCTCTTTCATTGAGGGTACAATTTTGTCGTCATGAATTAGGAGAAACATGTAAAGCCTGACCAGAAATATATGAGGATTGTCAAGAGGGCGCTATTTATAAGATTTATATGGCAACAATTTTGTAGCCAATCGCAACCCACTATAATGACATTAGTTTAAATACCTGCCAGTTCTACTATGTTAACCTCGTAATGTTATTTAATGGACTGCGCTCTTTTCCTGACTGTTTTACGTGTAGTAAACACATGTAAACTTTATGTATAATCTTACGTTCACGACTGTGAAAGGTTTTTGGCATTTTCTTTAGATAATTTAAAATATTTGTCTTTTCGAAAAAAAAAAAAAAAAGAAATCACCACGAATAACATTGACATTGTTGACTAACCATCATAAAATCATTGCCAGTGTAAGAAATTAGTACCAGTGAAATTCCTCAACATGGCGCATCCTCATAATTATATTTCTGGTCAGGCTTTGATAATTCGCATGACGACAAATATTGGATAGATCTGTAATTTCAGGTGTAGCCAATGAAATCTAATATTATACCTAACCCTTAATTACATCGCATATCACAATTTTTTTTATTCCTAAATGGTTACGTTTTTGAGGTGGGTATTGTTTTATGGTGGTTATTGTTTAATCGACCTTTAAATGGGATTATACCAAAGAGTATGTAATCACTACGTTTTAAGAGACGGGAGTGCCATACAAAAAGCGTGAACGCTCTGCAACACAAATAATAAAACAGGGTAAACAGAAAATTACAGAGTAAAAATGTATCTGTTTGTCCAGATGAAACCGTACCATTCATAGTCCATTGAAGATTTTTCGTAAAATATTTCTGTGACCATAATCTAACTCAAACTGGCATAAAAAGTAGTGATAATAATGTCTTATCCTCTCATCTGAGACGGCTTTAACAGCTGTATTCAAGTGCACACTTTTGTATAAGTACACATACCAATAGGCTTTTGCTTGAAGAAAGATATTCCGTGTTTACCCAGGTATTTCTCACTTCAAATGAAAATTATCGATAAAACTTACGTACAGCACTATTGTTTACATACGTATAAGGGTATGTATTATTATACCCGAAATACCAAGTTTTCAATGAAACTTACGATTAACATGGTTATAACACGCAGTAATTAATTATATTTTTTACTTACCGATCTTCGAACGGTGGAAATCTTGCCATGAATAGTCTTTTTTGACCGTCCATTCGACACGTTTTCATTCTGCATATTTCGCACTTTTTCCTTTTCAATCCACTCATTTTTGCAATTGTGATTGTCTTGTGTACCTTCTAGACGACCACTACACCCAAAGAATGCAAATTATTAGATTATTTGTGAAATTTGAATTATTTGAAAAGATCGCCAGAACCTTGACAGAAGCAGACTACACAACAAAATAGAAACGTCATCTAACATGGCATGGCGGACAAAAATGGCGGCTGAAGTACAACCCGCCTAAATTCGATTGTCGCCAATTATCTAATGCTTTGTAGGTTTCAACGTTCTTTCAAACTTAGATAGGTAAAAAATTCACCTCCGTTTCATACTTTCGTTTATACGCAAATATTTATGAGGCACCATTAAAGTTTTGTATTTTTCTCCTGCATGACTCATAATGTTTTCAGTTTTAAACAGCGTCAACTTTGTCTTCAATGGTTGAAAAATGTAACATTTCTAGAATGGTGCAAAATCGGTTCCGTGACATTGTATTGTCAAATATGGGCGCAATTAAAAGGGATATGTAGACCAATGATCTTTTTAGATTAGTGACGATTTCTTGTCATCAGCATAAATACATTCAGATTTTTTTTTATATGTTGATTTTTTGTTTTAGTTTAATTATATACTTAGGCACATGAGCAATGTATTAAGTTTTAGACAAAACATTACTGATTGTTGATTCCTGATTCTGATTGTAGTTTTTTTATACACTTATATGTACTGATTATTAGGTTATAAATCAAAGAGAGAGTGTGCGTAGGCGCATCAAGAAGCAGGCGTGTCGTTCGTTCTTCCGTATATTAAAATCAAAAAGTGTGTTATTAGTAAACATTGCGATAGAAAGGTGTTAGAATTTCAATCTAGAACTATAGTCGGACAAAAATCGGCAAAAAAATCTAAGTGAATGCTGTGATTAATGGTTTTATAGTGCAAAAACATTCGAGGATTTACGTTGAACTCGTTCGAACCTTACGCACACATTCTTAAGCTGCATGTGCATACACAGTGAGTACGCAAACCGGCGAGCCAATAACAGAAGAGGTCAACGCATCACTGGTCACCGAGTACTTACGAACTTTTACGAATCATACAGGAACTTTACAACTAATACTTAATTTCGTCCGCTACCGCATAATCACCGCTGGCTCTGAAGTTAAGAGCATTCGATTATTACTTAGTACCAAGCAAGATCCCATAGTTCGAGTCCCAGGTGTCTTCATCTTTTTGCATTTTTTTTTTTTTTTCTCTTTTTTTACTTGTGAGAAAAAGTTATATTAACAACGCAGATATGAAGTTGTCGTGCGTTCTATGTAAAAGTGATATATCAAAAACAACAGCTCAGTTAAAATGTTTTGATTGTGGAAAACATTTCGACATAAAATGCGCTAAAATCAGCTCAAGAAGATTCGATACATGGACCATTGAAAAAAAAACTTCATGGAAATGCCTATCCTGCAAAACTAACTCTCTAAAGGCTTTGCCGGGTAGCTCTAAGGAACAAAATTCTAAAAAGATTGAAAACAGAGATGTTGTAAATGTGAATCCAGCGCGCCCGAAACTGAAACTGAATAGACAACAGCACGTCTTAGAAACTCCTGTTTCGGACAGTGAATATGAAGCTAGAGCAATGACGTCGCTATCGCTTCTCGACGAGACTTCGAGAAGCCTACCTAATGTCTCAACAGCTGAAAATCAGCAGGTGTCAGACTTACATACTGAAATTGACATGCTCGCTTCCCAGCTTGCTAGTGCACATAGCGAAATAGACCGCTTAAATATAGAGATATCGTCATTAAACAATCAAATGGATGAAAAACAGAAAAAACTAAATATGTACAAAACGCTTCTTATGGGAAATAGTCCTTCCAATAAAAAAACTCCATTAAAAATAAAGTGTTCAGTTAAAGAATGCTCTACACAGACAGATACTCTAGGATCGAAAGCGAGTGAGCAGTGCTCAACTTCAACTGAGTCGTGTTCTAGTGTAACGATTCAAGACAGTAAAACTAGCAGGATACATTTAAAACAAATATCTAAAGTAACGAGTAATAAGATTTGTTTAATTAGCAGCAATAAAGAGATAAAAATGTTACAAATAGCGCAAAGGACATTCGCTAGTGAGACACAAATATGCCACTACTTACTCCCATCCCGAGGCATGAAGGATTTTTTCAAGAATATTCATGAGAAAACGCGAGGACTTACTACCAGTGATTACTGCATAGTTTTTATAGGAGAGGAAGATTTCACAACAACAAACAATTACTTCGATCTAATCTACTTTCTTAGAGAGACTTTGCAAGCCGTTCAACACACAAACATTGTAATATGTTTACCAACTTACAAAATAAACGAATTCAGCAACATGTATAATGGACGAGTAGAAACATTTTGCAATTTACTCCATTTGGATATAGAAACATACAAATATGCATATTTGTTTGATTCTAATATGTCACTGACCTATGATTATGATATGTACTCTCCGAATAAAGGGACAGTCAATAACCGCGGCATGCAAAGCATCTTCACAACTCTGGAAGAGGCCATCAGGCGTATCGACGAACAAAATAGTGTGACGGCTATGACTGAAACTGATTCATCAAAGTTTTTTCGTGAACATCCGGAATAGTAGTGCTTTACCAACATCAATTAAATGTAACAAAGAAAACCAGTTGGTAATTTTTCATCAAAATATAACAGGGGTATTAAATAAACAAGTAGACTTATTGTGTGTTTTGGAAGAATTTATGAAAGGAGGGACCTGTTTAAATGTTTTGTGCCTCAGTGAAACTTTCATGCAAGACGGAACAGAAACTAACTTAAAAATTAATAACTACTCTTTAGCCGCAACTTTTTCAAGAAAGCTTAAAAAAAGAGGGGGTGTCGCCATTCTCACTAGGAAAAATATTGATTACAAGCCCCTGACTAACCTTCGGAAGCATTGTGTGGAATATGCTTTTGAATGTTGCGGTATAGAGCTTTTAAATCATGGTATATTTGTATTGTGCATCTACAGAACTCCGGCGTCGAGTTTAGATATTTTTTTACAAAAATTAAACGATATGTTATCCCTTCCAGTGGCAGAAACCGGGAGCCGGACCCCACGTCAAGTGGCAGGCATCCGGGAGCCGGACCTGACAAAACAAGCCGTTGAGTGGCAAGGTTTCTGATTGCATGACAGGAGAAGTGGCACAGCCATCTTGGCAAAATATACCGTTAAGTGGCGGGCCTCCCACGGGTGGTCATCGCGAATTTCCGCATGTTACAAAAAATATCTTTTCTCAAAAAAAATGTACAGATGTTGTATATAAACTATATATCGTTGGATTCATCATAAAATGCCATATTTATTGTATAGAAATTAATGCCATTCCATTTATAGAAATTTTGCTAGTCTTGATCAATCGTCGAATGACTAAATTTTAACCACTTTATGTATAAAAATAACTATAATTAGGAAAAAAACAGTGATCCGTAGAAAAAACTAATTTAATGGCAAATCTATATATTTTTTTACACCTATAACCTTTTTTATTACACCTCACTATACAATATTTTCTAACCACAAGGTTTTTAAAATGCTCACGTCTCGGCGGTCGACGCGTAATGGTCGGGGGGGTCGGAAAGATGACGCAATTTCTAACGAACTTTGCTTTGCGCGTCAATTCGACCGATAGTGAATGCCGTCCTTGCTTATTGACGAATGCATCTTACAAGTGTGAGCAAGCAAAATATAGTTTTGACGGTTTTATTTCGGGTGCGAAATAAGACATCGCACAGGGTCCGGGAGCCGGATCCTGCCACCCAACGGCTTGTTTTGTCCGATCCGGCTCCCGGATCTCTGCCACTTGACGTTGGGTCCGGCTCCCGGTTCCTGCCACTTAACGGTACATTTTGTAAAATAGACGCGCCACTTCTCCTGCCATGCAACTGGTGGCGCTGCCACCTGAAGGGTTATGTGAATTAACTAAAAACGAAAAGAAAAAGATTATTTTATGTGGTGATATTAATATCGATTTGATCAAAAACACAAAGGAGGCAGTTAAATTAAAACAAACTCTAGAAAACTTCCATTTAAAAACTAAAATCAAAAATCCAACCCGAATTACTGCATTGTCCAAAACTTGTATAGATCAAGTTGCTAGTAATATAACCAAGGGCACTGCGTATATACACGACTTGGGGCTCTCTGATCATACGGCACAGAGTTATCATGTATCACTATTAGAGGAAAAAGAAAAGCCTCAAACTGTAACATGGTGGTACCGGTATAAGAGGGATTTCTCAAGGGAGAACCAAGCTAAATTCCTGAATTACTTATCGTGTCTTTCCTTTTCCGAAGTCTTAGAAGAAAGTGATGCAGAAGTAGCTTTTAATAAATTTCATGAACTCTACCATTTATTTTATGTATTATGCTTTCCCATAATTAGAGTCAAAGTCAAGAACACATCACATAAATGTATATGGTTAACAAGAGGTTTGCGGAAATGTTGCCGCAAGAAAAGGAACTTGTACAAACAAAGTCGTTCTAAAAAAAGTCCCAGTGATTCAGACATGTATCGTAATTATGCTACTATTCTTAAAAAGTGTTTAAATTATACACAAAAAACCAGAAATACATCATACATAAACAAATCTAACAACAAATGTAAAGCATCTTGGAATGTTATAAAGAAATATACAACTTCTGATGAACATCAACAACAAATTCAGAAAATTCTTCATAAAGATAAATTATGCAATGATCCTCAAACTATAGCGGAAGTTTTTAACGATTTTTTTATTAATGTAGTCAAGAATAACTGCTCTATTGATCTGGGCTTATCGGGAATAAGTGACTCTGTACCACAGTTTGAGCAAACCATTTTTCTTAGGCCTGTAAGTGTCTCAGAACTGAGGAAGGTGGTTAACTCCTTAAGTAACTCTAAAGCTGTTGGTTACGATGATATTAATACCGACATCATTAAAATGAGTATTCATGTGATAGCTGAAGCCTTAAGCCATGCAATAAATCTTTCTTTGACACAAGGCTGTTTTCCAAATAAGTTAAAGAAATCAGTCGTAAAACCCTTATTCAAGAAGGGAAACAAACAACTTTTAGATAATTACAGACCCATCACATTAATACCCATTTTTTCCAAAATTTATGAGAAATTAGTATACGCTAGAATTAGTAACTTTATCGAAAAAAACCGTTTGCTTAAAGACGAACAAAATGGATTTCGTAAACATAGAAACACATCGCTTACTATATTTCAATTAATAAAAACTGTTACTGAGTGCTTAAATGATAAAATTCCCGTATGTGTTCTGTTCATGGATATGAGCAAGGCCTTCGATTTTGTTTGTCACAAGCGATTGCTTGAAAAGATGTACCGATACGGCATTCGTGGTTCAGCACATGACTGGCTAAAGTCATATTTGTCGAATAGGGAACAATGTGTAGAAGTGTCCCAATATTGCCCTGGAGACAACTGCATTAACAAATATAAATCTAACTACATATATAATGAATATGGCGTGCCACAGGGCAGTATACTGGGACCATTATTGTTTCTTCTATACATTAACGATTTGCCGAATAATATAACCCAAAATTGTTATCTTTTTGCTGATGACACTACGATTGTCGTTAAAGGTGATAATCCAGAAACATTCGAGTCACAGATCAACGAAACTCTGTCTAAAACTATACAGTGGCTAGAAGTAAATAATCTTAAAGCTAACCTTGATAAAACAAAGATAATGCAATTCCACACTAATAAAAAAAAACCTGAAAATCTGCACGTTAATTATAAAGGTCACAAAATTGTTGAAGTAAATAACATAAAATTTTTAGGAATCATTCTCGATCGATTTTGCAGCTGGCGTGATCATGTAAGAGATCTTTGTTCTAGAGTCAATCGTTTTGTCTTCGCACTAAGAAGAATAAGTCTAGTCGTTTCTAAAGAAGCAGCGCTAATTTCATACTATGGATATATACACTCAATACTACAGTACGGAATAACGATGTGGGGCAGATCTTCCGATATTGACAGTGTATTTATAATGCAGAAGAAGTGTATACGAGCTATATTTAAACTCAAAACTGTAGAATCATGCAGACCTTACTTTAAACTTCATGGAATACTCTCTCTTCCGTGTATTTACATTTTCAATGCATGTCTATTTGTGTTTCAACATGGCCATATGTTTCAACAAGTTAAAGATGTATATAAAAATCCCACACGATCACAATATCGTAATAAACTGTATGTTCCTTCAACTAAATTATCACTTGTTGCAAAGAACTCCTACATTATGTGCATTAAATTGTTCAACAGACTCCCAGACACCATTAAGGACTTACCATTTGTAATGTTTAAAAAGTCTCTTAAAAAGTGGCTCACTGA